>OZ020519.1:24581198-25181198 GCA_963971425.1 Bryoerythrophyllum caledonicum | reverse complement strand
ATATGCCTTTTGGGTGGATTTGGTAGTGTGGACATCTTGTTTAATAGCTTGGCGGTCCAATCCGGTTCGGGAAAATTTATTAGTTGGTGTCCACATGAATTTATGTTAGGGCTGATGGTTGTTATTAGTGCAAATAATATTTGTGCTAAAGGAAAATTTCTTATTCGGTTGAGATATGTGTTTAAGTGTGGGAAGTCTCTAATAGTAATTTGGTGGTATTGGTGATCTTGTTTTAGGATGGGGGAGAAACTTTTTGCAAGGTGTTGATACTCAAGTTGGAGTCTGATTATACAAGAAATGAATTATGTTTTGTATCTACGTTTATGAGCTGATGGGTGGGTTTCAAACACATTTGGCATGGGGCGAGGGTTGGTTTCAATATCCCCACATTTGATTAGATGATGAATATCATTATATTTGTAATAATATGTATTGATGGTTGTCTTGGATACATATATTGAGGTAGTGTTAGAAATAGATTTTTTATAACATTTTGTTTTGGTCAAAAAGTAAGTGGGTTGAAATAATGAGTTTTCAAAAAGATTTGTTTCTAAAAATATGATTTCTAAGAATAGATTTATTTCAAAAAAATTCATACATATTCTAACTTTCATTAGAATTTCTATTTTTAGTAAGTCTATTTTTGGCGGGCACCCTCCCGGCCAGGCGGACATCCTCGCTTCAATTTTTCTTCTACACATTCTCAACAAATTTCTACTCTTTAATCGCAAACTCTTCTCATCTTTATATATATCAAGTTTAATTTTACTATTAGCTTTCCTTTCATCCCTATAATTCGTATTTGAATTTCTATTATTTGTATGTATTGTTTTGTTTTCAGTATCTTTTCTGCTTATTTTTAATCTAGAATTTGTGTTCCTCATTACTAATTTGGTTAATTTTCCATCCCTTATTTTTGATTTTCTTAGGAAGCATATTCTATTTTCAGTAATGTTGTTTGTTGCTATGATCTTATTATTTGTATTCTTATGATAATGGTTTTCTACCTTATCCTTTATTTTCTTCTTACATATCCTCTCCGATTTTGGTCTTCTATTTTTAATATGACTTGCTCTATTTGAACCTTTGAAATTTTATAAGTATCTATCTTCTTCCTATTTAATTAATTATATCTCTTTTTACTCTCCTTTATTTCCCTATTTTTAGCCATTTTAGTATTCCTTGTCTTTCGATGGTTTTTGGGCTTAGATTCCCTACTACCCTTATGTATCTTTATTACAAAATTCCCATTATTGTTTTCATTATTATTGTTTCCTTTTTTGTTATATGTAGTTATGATATTTATTTCCTCTTTCCTTTTATTATTTATTCTAATTCCATCTTTTCTCTTATTCCTTTTATTTTTTATTTTGGTTTTAATACTTTTTTTTTGTTTGTATATTTAATCAATTCCTTTGATTAATTTTATCCTTTTTTTTGTTTGTTTTTATTTTATTACCTTTTCTTATTTTTATTTTATTTACTTTCTTTGTTTTATTTCCTTTCTTTAGTTTTATTTGATTTCCTTTGTTAGTTATATCTTCTCTTTTAGTTTTTCTTTGTTTTTAAATATTCTTCTTAGTATTTATTTGTTTTGAATCATTTCTAATCTTTGTTTTCCATATGTATTTCATGTAAGTTCTAAATTTTTTATTTCTCTTTGTATTTTTTACTTCTTTACTAGGTTAAAAAAATTTCTTATTTTTTGTGTTTGTCCTTTATTTTATTTTGTGATTTTGGAGTTTATTGCTTGATTTTTTATTTTGAGTATATTTGTTTTTGATGATATACCTTTGGATGTATTTTGTTTAATAATCGAACTTATTATTTTCTTCATCTGAGTCAGATTTTTGACATTTTCTTTGTATTTTTTGTCACTGTTTTTGTCACTTTCTTCGTATTTTTTGGTAATCTTTTGTATAATATCGTTGATAATCTATATTACCTTTTTATTACATATCTTTTTTGTTTTTTGCCTATATATTGTCCTCCTCCTATACACTCTATCCTCTACATCTCCCTTCAGCCATATCCTGCTAACAATGCCTCTGCATCTACTGAAATTCTCCTCAAGCCTATTACTTAGTAATCTGTCTATATTTTGTAACTTAGTATCGCCATCTTCTCTACTCCCGTCTCTTTTCCTGCCTGCTACGATTTGTTTCCTACGCAAACTCAGAATTTCCTTGTGACATGTCAGTAGGTTGTTTTGCCATGTCAGTTTTCCAACCGTGGTTGAGGTAGTGCACAAAAAACGTCAACTGCTGAAATGCAAGCTCTAAGTTGTTTCTTCACTTCCTCCATCTGCATTTGCATCGCGTTTTGCAACTTGTTTGTCAGTTTCTGTGCGTGGATGTTGGCCTCCTTCACAATCTCATCCTTGAAGACTCCCAGCTCCTCATGCATCTCTTCTTCAGTTTCTCGTTCCCCTTGTTCACTGCTTTCTCCACCAAATCTGCAATTTCATCGTGTGTGATGCTGCCCCTCTTCTCCTTTGGTGCGTTTTGTGTAGCCTCCAACGTACTCACAATAGCTGTTGCAATGTCACAAAACCCAAATTTTTCCTGTTCTTTTCTGATTGGTGGTAGTGTACCTTCCAGGCTACAAGGGTGAGGTGTGAAACTTACGTGTTTCCCCAGAATCTCCTTCGTCTTGCCTACCCATTGTCGATAGACGATGGGGTTCAAACATTGGACGTTTGCTGCTCCCTTGTACAGATGTCCAACTTGTTCCGGAAAGAAGAACGTCAAAATGTTCTTCTCTCCCATTGTTGCCTCAATAGACAACTTTGTCTCTTCCACTTTCTTCATCTTGTGTAACCCGTATAGGCACAACATTGTTGCATTCTTCTTCTTCACCTCTTCCTCCGTAAGTCCTTCTCCTCGAGCGCCTCGCTCAGCCTCTGCGGTTTGTGGTGTAATCACGTCTAACAGCTCGTTTTCGTACGATACCATATACTGGATTATCTTGTCGGCCTGTGACGGAGTTGTAGCAACCAGCCAACCCTAGGTCTCCCCTTCGCTCTTCTGCACGCTAGCGATCTTATAATCGTCTCCTCTTCTGAAGCTCTCCCTTAGAACATCTCTTTGTAGTTCAGCTGCGGTTACTCCCTCCAGCTTCGTATTCTCTATCTTTGCAGATAATAGAGAATTCCTTGCGATTGAGTCTCAACTTTTGCATACCTTCCCCACAATTGCCAGATCATGATCCAAATCCAAAATAAACGGTCTAGTACCTTTCAGGAGGGCAATTCCGTCGACTCTCGGGTGTTTCAGGTGGAGTTTGATCGTTCCTGTCCAAAACTTATGCTTACTGCCTTTCACCTTCTCTTTGCATGGGATATAGACTGATTCTGCCATGTTCTCCCCGACTTCTATTTCCATCTTCTTCAATTGTTCCCTGGTCTTGGTGAGTATTTCACCGTGTGTGAAATCAGTGGCCGTTTTACAAAGAAAACAACAACTTGATAATCCAGCGACATCCTGCTAGCATTGTCCACCTCTGTCTCGAAAGGTAGTTGTGTCAGATTGTAGTGTTGTCCTCCTTTGCCATCCGGTCGCTCCAACGGGTACAGTTTCAGTGGCACATGTGGAAATGCCACTTTTGCAGCATTGTGAACTTCTGCTTCCGCCCTTGAAAATCCCTGCTTCACTTTCTCAGCCACGCTTTTACTCCTCACTCCTTCTCCTTCAACTCCTCCTTCCTTCATTGCCAACTGCTCCATTGCTACAAACCCCAGCCAGAATGCTTTCGGTGTTTCCTGGATTGCTGCAATGTTTTTTTCCTTTTGCTGCCACTGCCTCCGCTACCTTCCTGGATTCGCTTTGTGTGTTGAGTCTCCGACTGCGTCACCCTGCAATCTTCAGCATCAACATCCACCATGTTCGTATCCATCGTCTTCATTTATGGAAATCACTTTCGTGAGCGTTGTAGCAATCATCTGTGGCATTTGAGAGCTACATGTGATCACAAATTTTGGGGCGCACATCCGTTTTGAAACAAGCAAAGCCGGATTCACATATATTCTCCCAAAATAGTGTCTACAGATCCCATTTGGGCCTCCTCAACACTGAAGGGTTAATATCAAGGTTAAGATTTAGTAGACCAACAAAGACTTAAAGAACTCCAATCTCTTCTGGAGGCCGACGTGAATAAAGTATCTATTTGCTACACCTCTAAGTCAATGCCGACCAAATTAAAGATAATTAGTATGGTACTACTTCCTCCTCACGAGGGTAGACACTATACCTTTAACAACCGATAGGCTTCAACCTTCAAACCTTCAACCTTCAAACCTTCATCAAAGTTGTATACAATTGGAACATATCAATATTTGGGCTTCTATGACTAAATATTTAAGCTCTTTGCAATGGGTGTGGTACTTTTCTTAGACTGCCTCCTCCATAGTGTACATTGAGGGACCAACCACCTCCTTGATTTAATTATGCAATTAAAAGACCAAAGACTCACAACAACAAAAGGAAGTCGTTAGCTTCCTCACATAGTTTTCCGCAAAAACATTGGAGGTCGAGGGGAGGGATGGAAGTTTGGCATTATTCTCTACAAGATAACAACTGATAGCCAATTACAAAGAGAAATAACACAATAAGAAAAAAATTCAAGAAAGTGCAGAGGGTGCAATACAACAATTGCGTTACAAAATTATCCAACCTCAAGATATATCATCCACTCTATACTTCTTTTAGAGTGGTTTCAATTAAATAGCAATTGCAATCTTTGTATGTCTCGTTCCGACATAATAGTTTGGTTCCCACCATGAACAAAAAAATTTGTCCTTTCCATGTCTTCTAAGGCAACATTGTTTCATGTGTTTTGATTATATGTTGGACGCTTACAAATCAGATTTGTAAAAGGTTTGATGTTTAAAATCACTAAATACTTCCTAGCTAAATTTTCATTCCAGTTACCTTTTCATTTGAATGCAACCATCCCTCATGAAGTTGTAGAAAAATATTGTGTTGATCATATCTGTATTCATGACAACATGACAAGTATTGAAAATCTTGTATTTAATAGAGTGCCCTAGAAAAAGTTTTTGGAGTTGTTTAATGTGCCTCTACGTGAAAAGTTATTCTTTAAAATGGAAAAATCTTTTTCCCATAGGTTCAATGAGAATAAAACTTTTGCACCCATTTACCACTCAACTTTTTGCACCTTTGTACAAAATTTCAAGAATTGTATACAAAAATTGCAACCATACGAACGTGGCCGAGATTTGCAAATGATAATGTTCACATACTGAAATGATCTCCAAATGAAAGTTATCAATTGAACAATCTTCAATCCAAAGGTGTAAGTCTTGCATAATTTAATTCATTTTTGGCATTTTACCGAGTAAATTACTAGCATGTCTATATGGTTCTCAACTGACGTTTAAGGGTTCAAAATGAATACAGTGACAATTATTTGTAGTCCATACACTATTTTGTGTTAAAAAATAATTTACGTAGATACTCCAACGAGTGCTTGGAACTTAACACCTAAATTGCCTTGACAATTTTGCACAAAAAACATTGGAAGGCTGCTGATTTTAGTGCAATGAGTAAGGAAGGAAACCAAAACCTCTATTTTTAGTTCAAACTAGAGGATCCCAACTAAGACTAATTAAGTAATATACTCACAACATTTCATAAACTTTGACTCCATATAATCAAAGATTATAGTATTTGAAGTAAGAGGAACCATCACTTTCCTCCCTATTGTCACGGGACGTGGCATCGATGGTCTCACCGTACCATAGGATTTTAGCATAGATTAGTTTCTTGCTAATCTACGGGTCAAGGGTCGTGCCGGCGGTGCACCACATTCATCCCATGGATGTTTCTCATCCATTTAGGATTGTGTGTATGTGCGTATAGCGTCACACACGTCCTTGACTTGACGTCTTTATCAAGTCAAGCTTTGTGAGTGTGTTTAGAGAGTGATAAGTGAATGCTTGCTTGTAAATGATGGTTAACCATAAGTAAAGGCTAAACATTCTCTAATTCCACTCGCACTTGTTGATTCTCCCTTTGTGGAGTGCAAGATGCTTGACTACTTGAGTGATTCTTTGCTTATACACTTGACAAAGACCTGTTCATATCTCTCATTTTTTCCACTATTTTTGAATTTGAAGACTTGTAGAGAATGTGTTGATTTTTGATGTTAATTAGGGTTTTAGTGTATACAATTGTCCTCGCTTGGTTGGAACTGGAGTGTAGTCTCAAATCTCAAGGTGGTGGAGCTTGTGAGAGAGGCCCACAATTTCCATCCGAACATCTACATCCATGGACACAATTCATTCATCAGGATAGTCTCATCGGCTTCGTGAGAAGATAGCCTACGGATTGACTCTGAGCAAACGGCCAAGGATATAGATGGAGGTGACGTGACATGATGGGGGCGTGGCGACGATGACAAAGACACGGCTTAACAAGATGATCGAGTTGGAACAACCACGTTGATTCTTTGAGGTTTAGAGAGCAACGTGAGGCAATTGCTGCATGGCACGAGAGAACAGATGCGAGACACTACTGTCGTGGAAAGCAAAGAGTGGCAAAAGTGCAATCATGTGGGTGGAATCAAAGCTCAAGGGGAATCAAAGGCGCCAAAATGTAATTGCACCATATTCTCTAAATCCATTCTCTTGCCGTAAGTCCTTAAACCGATTGTTTGAGCAAAAATTGAGATCATTCCTGAAATGAGCACTTCAAAAACCCAACCTTCGTAATTTTAGTTGTTTTGCGATTCCGAATTCAGATTTGAGTATGTGGAGGAAACATAACATGAGTAGTGTAGAAATTTTCTAGTTTTGACAACTTTGAAAAATCACATTTTTATATGGCTTTAAATTTAAAAAAAGATTAGTGTCTCAACTTTGGAGGTAGTTTGCGAGGGTATTTTGACTTGGATGTGCGTGAAATTTGCACCTCTATTTGGGAATTTTGCCATATAATCCAATTTTAGTGTTGGATTGACCTCTGTGACATGAAGCATATCCTTGCAATGACTTGCAGAAATTGTCGTTGGTCCATCTTAACATAGGGGGCAATGGTGCTACATGTCACAGAGGTCGAGGAAGCAGAGCTATTATTTCGATTTAAGAGACATGTAGCTGAGAAGCTTTGTACTTAGTGTGTCTTTGCAGCCTTCGCCGAGGACTTTGGTTGATAGGGTGCCCAGAATATCTTTTCTTGATTTTATCATCACGAGACGGGTCTTCCTCTGGATCTCTTGAGTAAAGAATCCGGGGGTAGGAATGCCTTCTCTGCAATTAAGTAGCAATCACCGGCCATGTCGGTACGCGGTGAGTCTCCTACGGCGGAGAAAGAGAGCACGGAATTTGATGATTGACCTTTCGATTTTGGGCCAGATCCTATTGGTGCCAAGGCACGGAGGATACGAGCATTTATATGTTCGTATCGTCGTTGTTTTGCCGTAAGCCTCTATGATTTGGAGGGCTATAGAAGCAAGCCCATTCACATTCACTTGGAGGAGGACCACCCGATCTTCCGACGACTGTACAAGCTTAGTCTTTTAGAGAAAGTTGGGATTCAGACTTGCTGTTAGGAGCTGTTGGCGGCCAGCTTGATTGAGCTCTCTAGTAACGGCGAATACGCTTGTGTCACAATTATGCCATCGAAGAAGGATATCTTTAACAATTGGATGGAGAAGTGAAAGTGTGAGGATTATAGGCCGGTCAATTGCAAGACCAAGTGAGACCAATATTCCATGCCCACGCCGGAGGAGTTGATTGATGCGGTGGGCCTCGCTAGAGTATTTAATACTCTAGATTTGCAATCGTGTTATCACCACTTACCATTGATTGTGGATGGTTGAGTAAAGACTCCACTCTTTGGAATTGATCAGAATGAAAGAGATCAACTCTACAATGTTGGAAGTTTCTTCCATTTGGCCTCAAGAACGCACCTGCTAAGTTTTAGAGTGTGATGGACCGAGTGTTGACCGGTTTACCGTTTGCCCGATGCTACATTGATGTTGTTGTCATTTTTAGTAGGAGCTCAGAGGAGTATGACATTGAGGCATATTCAAGCGGTGTTTGAGAGGTTGCGGTAGCGGGGATTGCATTTACACCATGGCAAGCGCAAGTTCTTCCACGATCAATTGCCATATTTGGGACATATGATTGTTCGAGGGGGTCTTGATGTACAACATGCCAAGGTGGATGCGTTGCGAAAGATTCATATCCCAACCAACGTGTCACGGCTTCAAGCTTTTCTTAGATTGGCACATTACTATCGCCAATTTGTTAAGAATTTCAGCTTAATTGCTAAGTTGTTGACTATTCATGGAAAAAGATCAAATATGGATTTGAGGACAGGAGCAACAACAGACGTTTGCTACCTTCAAGTTGAAGCTTGGTTTACCGCTTGTGCTGCGGGATCCGGATGCTATACGACCATTTCAGGTGCACACAAATTGGATTGTTGTGGAATTGAGGGCATTGTTGATTGTCGTAGTCTAGTAGTTCGTAATTCTCAAAGTTAACCGAAATTAACCTTAAGCGAGCCCACCTAACCAGATCGTTTCCAGGGATTTCTAGCATGTGTCAAACTTTGTAAATCTAAAGAAAATTCACACTTAATACCTCAGCACATCTCGGAGGATGGCTACCCCGGTACCTTAGTGACTAGTAACAAGTAACCACAAATGTTTAGCTTAAACTCTGTTGAACGTCAGAGTAGTTCTCCGGAAAGTTTTTACAGTGCCCGAAAAGTCACTGCCCACGTTCTCACAGTCTAGAGGTCACAATATCTACAATCTAACTCTACACCTTGAAAGAATTAGAAGATTGCAGCTACTTTTCTGGCCTTCACAATCTATCGAAAAATAGTCCTAGTAAACTGGTCACGCAAAGCCGGGTTCTAACTACAACCACATCCAATGAATCAAACAAAAAAGATACAAGACTCATAACTGTCTAATGCTATTCAAATCACGTAAGCAAGACAACCTTCCACGGGGATCAAAGGATCTCATCCACTATAAGGGTAGAAACCTCGGAATACTCCGGACTCAAGCTTAGCTAGGATTTCTCCCGGTGTACCAAGAGGGGGTTGCCACCCCTCCTCCCCACCAATCCAAACACTTCCCACTTAACGGAGGCTATTATAATATCCGTAGGCTTTCCAAATTCCATCCGATAAGAAATTATTCCTAGTCCAACCGGTCAACGGTTTGGAGTTGATCCCGGATCTTACTCCCCCTATCTAACTTGAATATCCTACTCCCTTCGGAAGCCTCAACCCACATTCAATCACATAACATTCAACAAGCCACAACCTTGCACATCCTAGCAAAGACTCACTAGGAGGATTCAACTCTCTCCCTCTCTATTCACACAAGCTCAACAAAGACTCTAGACACAAGCAATGAATGCAAGACACAAACAAAAAAACAGAGAGAAGAGTACTTAAACCAAGAGCCTAAGGCTCCTTAAGAACACAAAGGTCACTAGCTACCCTCTAAAACTAGATCCACGAAAGGTGGAAATGACATTTAGATCCTAAAATCAAGAGTTGCCTAGTCACCGGCGGATTACCGATAGAACGGTAAACCGGAAGACTCCCGAGCCAAGACCGGTAAAACATTCCCTATCAAAAGTAAGGAGCCGGAAAAATCACTCAAGTGGTAGTGACCGGGTGCACAATGGGGCCCCATTTACATCACTACTCTCAACCTAGTATTTAAATCTAGCAACTTTTAGCAACATCCCATCAACCGACAGGATAAATCAACAATAACTCATAACATATAACAAAGGCTCAACCGGAAGACCCATTTGGATGAGTGGAATTATCTTCCGGTTGATCCATAGGGGGATTGACAAGAAGATTGGAAATATCCACAGGTCAAGAGAATCCACCGGAAGGTTGGAAGTCTCAACCAGGAGGTCTATTGGTGGATTGGGAGTAACCACCGATAGATTGAATGTATCTAAAGATACATGATGAGACTCTATTAGATCAACAAGCACGGCTATTGAAGACTCAATGAAAGAATTTGGTAGTCAGAAAGGAAGGTCAAACAGTTCCTTCCCGATAGGTTTTATCAGGAGGCTTTGTTTCCTCTTATAGACTTTCACCTCCACTCCTTAAAGGAGGGAAAATTTGCTCGACTCACTGAACATTGAGTGGGTGGTTCATCATCTTCTAAAGAATAAAAACTATCATAGATAAATCTTCTCTTCTTCCGGGGTGGGCTCCGGGCTTGCAATGGCATGGTGACACTTATTTGACCGGTAAGTAACTTGGTCAGTGCCACCATGGTTTCTTGAGCCTTGACCTTTGTGTCAAAATGCTCCTTCTGAGATGTCCGGGGATCTTTTTTCACTTTGGTCAATTGTTCTCGGTCTTCCCAGGCTACAGCCAAGATGTCTCCGGTGTTTTCCACTCCAAATATCTTCCGAAGAGTCCTCTGAATACTCCTTGCCTCTAGAAGCTCCATTTCCATGTGCAGGACATCCCAGGTCACCTCCCGAGAGAACTTGGCTATGTTCTCCACGAGACTGAAACTCTTGGATGATCGAAGTTGTGGTGGTGGTTTCTTCGGTGAGACCGGGAGGAGCTACCATTACTCGAGATTGCATGAGATGATGAGGCTTTCCGTGGAATTGCCGGCAACGCCAACCGGAGCTCAGTGTGTTGGGGAAAGGCCCGGGAAGCATCATCTTGAGGAGCCATCCCTTGTCTCTACATTCTCTTTATTTCCAGCTCCAGACAATTGTGATACTCATAAAAGTGCATGAGATATGGAGTCAAAAAAGTCTTGGAACATCCACCTTGTTGGATTGCCTAGAATGAGGCAAAATTGCCTCTTCCAACAAAGAACCTCAATCCAAGAAGGAATCCTCGAAAAATGCCTATGTATAAGTGGTGGCTAGCCGGACAGTGACTCTTTCACGTCGGTTGGGGTGGAAGATTGGATTTAAAAATTCAACCACCTTCCTCAACCGGTGGTTCGTGAATTGATCACTCTGATAACACTCCAACATATTGTAGGAATTTGACACGTGCTTGACCAACAACTCTCGGTTGACTCCAGGTGTACACCCTTCCTCTTGACAAAAGGAATACACCTCATGCCATACTTCCGTGGTCCATGACGAGGTCATACTCCAACTGTTCACATTTCTCAATCCCCTCCCACTTGTTCGGATCAACCTTCGAAAACGTCAGTGATATCGGTAGAGCCATGTCGTCCGGGATGGACTAGGTCCGTGATGTGCCTGTACTCCCACCAATCTCCCTATCAACTTATCACAACCTCTGGTCCGGCCCGAAAACATAAGTATATTGGACAACCGGTGTACTTTCTACGGAACACTTTACTAGAATAACGTGGATGTAGGTTTTGCTAGTATCTAGTAACACAAATTTCATAGCAACATCACAATTGACTACCTCAAAGAGATGACTTGGGAGAACAAGAAATTAGAAGGGGGTTTCCTGGTTGACCGGGGAGACCGAGAAAAAGATGGAAAAATCAGACAAGACTTAAAGATGAGAGGGAGAATGGAGAAAACATAAAAGAAGACTTTGCCACGAGGTCGAGACAATGGAAAACAAACAATGGGACACAAAGGTAGATGCACAAGTACAAGAAATAAAGATCTAGGACATACAAGGTCTAGATAGAGTCTACCGGAGGACTTTTATCTAAACCGAAAAGGAGGTAACCGGAAATCAAACCGGGAGAAGAAAAGTCAGAAGAGATCTAACAATCAAGAAAGTTGTACAAATAAGAAAAACCTATTATTTGGCAAGAATCACCTTTTCCACAACTTCTTGCCACCTCCTTGCCGCACCCACAACCTTCTTGAGATCGTAGTCTAGTCTCTGAATCTTCTCGCCGCGGCCGTGAATCTCCTTGCACCGCCTCCACGCCTAGGAATCTCCACCTCCGTTGTGTCAAGAAGTTCCCTCCACCACCATCTTCTTCCAAACCCTAGGTTTGAAGCTTCAAACCTTAGGTTTGGCGTCCTTCTTTTACGCTTCCTCCAACAACTTCTTCAACAACGACCTCCTTGGACAACCTCCTTCAACTTCTTCTTTTTGAAACCCCAACTTCAACCTCTTTGAAAGAATCCAACTTCAACTTTCTTCTTCTTAAAAACCCAACTTCCTAAAGAAAAAGAGAGAGAAAAGAGAGAGAGAGAAAGAGGAAAAACTAGAGAGAGGAAAAAAAATGAGAAGAGCGCCTGGAGTAAGAGAAGGTCGGAAGAGAGAGGTTGGGAGGGAGAAGGTCGGGAGGGAGAAGGTCGGCTGCTGGCCGGCAGGAGGAGCGCTAGCTCGCGGGTTGGTGCCCGGGTCCTCCGAGACCCGACTGGTACTACGATACCTGGCCCATATCCAGGTACTTATTATTATTATTGTTCTTTTATATTTATATTTTCTCATATAAAATTAAGCGCCTACTTTCTCAAATAGGGTCTTAAAACTTCTACAACAACAATGTAAAAACCTAAACAACTACTACTAAAACTAACACTAATAAGTATACTATCTAGTTGATGAAGGCTTTGATTAGCTAGTTTAGTTTTAAGTGGTGATTTGGACTTTTGTCCCAGAGATCCATCCCGGGCATTCTTTCTAGGTTTTTCAGGGCACAACCTTGGTAGTTTTAAGGCCCAATTTTATCACCACTTTAATACTAATTGACTAGTTAAGCATTCACCAACTTTCGCTAATTATTATACAACCTACTTCTACGTAACACTAAGTACTTTGTCAATTATCTAAGACTAAAAATCACAATTTAACTAATTTTTTTGGTAGGGGCAACCAAGTAGGAGTTTCAGACTTCCACATTGACTCAGAAGGATGATGAGACTCGACAATACGTTGTGGCGTTTGTTTGTATGGGCAACAACAATGCAAAGTCCAACTATTTGTCCGATGAAGGGGAGGCTTTGGCCGGGATTTGGATCATAGTTCATTTTAGGCCCTATTTGTATGGACATTGTTTTACGTTGGTGACCAACCATTAGCTTTTGAAGTGGCTTATGAAGTTTGATAAGCTTATTGGCAAGCTCGCCAAGTGAGCTTTGTTGCTTCATGAGTATGACTTGAGGTTGTACATCGGGCCGACATGATGAACTTCCATGCAGATGGTCTATCTCACAATCCTACTCCTTCAGAGGAAGATCTGACTGGTGCCTCGTAGCATGGAGACTTTGACAACGAGTCAGTTCCGGGGTGACATGCAACAACTTACCCCATGCTAATGTTTGGCTCCACATTGACATTGCTTGATTTGGCAACGGATGAGGAACCAGATAGGGCCCAACTTGTTAGCGATGTGTGGAAAGACATTTTAGTCTTTCACAAGCTACAACATGGGATACTTCCCTCAACTCTTTCAACTAGAAAGCATAATCGAGTTAGGCACCAAATAACAAGGTTCTGTTGGCAAAACAACCTTCAATTTTGGATGTGGCGAGATAAAATTAGGCGCATAATTTTGTATCCAAATAAGAGGGCTTTGTTGGAACGGCAAGTACACGAAGACCTAAGATATTTTGGTGTGCGATGAACTTATATGATGTTGTGCAGCTAGTATTGGTGGACCGACATGTATCAGCAGGTCGCTACATATGTTTCTTGGTGTGAAGTATGTGTGGGTACAATCTAGCTTCAAGACCTTGTCGCTGTAGCTGCAGCCTTTGTTCACTATGGGGTTGGGCTACCATTAGTCCTTGGATTTTGTTGGGCCGATTGTCGTCATCCCATGTGGACCCAAATACGTGTTGGTAATAGTGGAGCATTTCAGCAAGTGGATTGAGCTTGTGGCACTACTACAAAACTCTTTGGAGTTGGCAACCATGGCATTCATTGACCGGGTGTTGGCTTGTTTTGGAACTCAAACTGAGATTTTGACACAGCAGGGGCCAGAGTTCTTTAGGGATTTTAAAGCTCTATGTACCAAGGCTTTGATTGATCACCGTACCACTTCTTGGGATCACCCGGAAGCGGACAATTTGGCGGAGCGTGTGGTTCAGACTGTGAAGCGGGGCCTCCGAAAGTATGGATTACTTCAGAGTAGCCATTGTGATTGGGATCTAATGATACTACAGATTGCAAAGGTGTCAGTTTAGCCGACATGGTCCATAGGCTATTTTTAGTCTGTATCAGTTATATTATGGGTGGAAGCCAATTACCGAGTACTATTCCGGAAAAGTTGGATCCGGTTGTGGATTTTGACGATCGGAGGCGTGGCCCAGTGTCAACGTGATTGACTGGAGTTCTTTATACTGGCCATGCCAATGGCCATGGAGAACTTATTTATCACTTAGCACCGTGACACCTTACTATATGCTTGTATTTGTAGCGGTGCCTTTTGACCTCAGCTGCAACGATTCTTCACGGGGGATTACTTTTATCTGGAGCTTGTGGCGTCTACGACATCGGACATCAAGGCATGTTGCATTATTTTTTGCGTGAAGGATGTATTGTCCAATGGTATCTTGTTGTTGGTAGGCAATGATGGTTGATAGTGTCGGGAGCACTATAAGAATTGTGCTCCCTGCTCTTTATTCATCGATGGCTATGTTCATCGAAAGTTGGTTGTTGTGCCTGAAGGCCTTCTATGTTTTATGTGTGATGAGAAGAAGAATGTAGCTACAATGTTGCTGTGAGACCATTGCCATCGTTGTTGGCATGTGGCTTGCTTTAGAGTGCCTCTTCCTATTCTACCGTCCGGGGATTCGAACTGCCCTCGTTGTCGAAGGTTTTTGAGCCATGTTTCACTCGATGAAATGACTTGAATTCCTCATGGACTTGTCATTGTGTGGAGCATTGTCATCTCGTTAGAGTTTCTGGTTTTGATTCAAAGATAAGCAATGTGAAGATTGATCAAATAATTGACAACGAAGTTGCCTTAGGCGATTAAGGATGGGGCTCACATTGCACTCAACCTACCCTCTCTTAGTTACTTTTCCATATGTTTATTGATTCAGTGACAGACGGCATCTTTGATTGGATACGTACAGCTGTTGCAACGATATCATTGTGGCGATTGTCTTTTTAGTGTTGTTTGGTTGTAGCCGAATAGAGGGTCTCTTTGTCCGCTAGGGGGGGGGGCACTTGAGGATGAACTACATATACTTGTTTTGGTGTATGTTTTTTGTTTATTTGATGTTGATTAAGACTCTCAATTTATTCTGGATATCGATCTTTTTTTACACGATAGTTGTCACGGGACGTGACATTGAGGGTCTCTCCGTACCGTAGGGTTTTAGCGTAGATTAAATTCTTGCTAATCTATGGGTTTAGGGACGTGCGGGTGGTGCACCACATACATGCCATTGATGTTTCTCATCCATATAGCGCCGCACGCGTCCTTGACTTAACGTCTTTGTCAAGTCAAACTTTGTAAGTGTGTTTAGAGAGTGATTAGTGAATGCTTGCTTGTAAGTGATGGTTAATAATTAGTAAAGGCTCCGCATTTTCTAGTTCCACTCGCACTCGTTGATTCTCCCCTTGTAAAGTACGAGATGTTTGACTATCCGAGAGATTCTCTACTTATACCTTGAAGGTGTACTACGTATATTTATTTTAGTGTATGTTTTTGTTTATTTGATGTTGGTTAGGATTCTTGATCCACTGTGGTTATTGATATTTCTTTACACAACACTATGTTGACTAGATCAATAGACTTTGACTTCATTTGGTGTCAAATGTTTGCACTACACAAGGTCTAAGTTCATTACCATCATGTCAATCATGATATAATTTCCTTGTACACCAATTTCTAGAGGTAGTAAAGGTGTGTAGCATATTCAAAATAATTGTACAAAGAGTAGAGGTTCAAAACTTGCCATTCCAGGTTTAATATTTTTGTGAACTTAATATGAATGAAAATGATGATCCAAACGGTCAATAACAAGGTTTACACCACATATTGTTTTGAAAAAAAAAACTAAAGAAAATGAAGATCTCAATGTTTCGTGAGGAGAAGAAGAAGTGTTTTTGGTACCTTGGCCAAAAATGTGTGACAATGTATGGAAATAATTGACTTGAGTTAGAATGCTATTTTTCACTATAGACAAGATTTGTTTTTTGACAATATGAAAGGTAATGATGTTACTTGCTAGTATTGAAAATCTCACGTTTTAAAAAGTGTCCTAATAAAAAATTTTGGAGTCGGCACTCAATATTTCTTTCTCGAAGATGCTTTAACTTTTTTTCCGTAGGTCCGATGAAAAAATATATTCCTATGTACCTCCTGTCTTCTTGAATCTTTGTTCATAAATTCAAGAACTATAAATACTAACTGGAACCATGGGGACATGCCCGAAAGCCCAACTCAAGACTTTCTTCATTTTCGAGTTAAGAATGAAAGTGGCGCAGTAATATAATTTGAGTTGTTATTGTTTAGAAGCAAGAAATAATCATTCACGTGTCATCGTTGATCTGCGAGATAGAAATCATCAGCAAAATGAGCTGAAATTCAGCACATCCGGAGCAACTAGCATCCCAGCTAAGCATACACATGTAGGACTCTTCATTTGTAGAACATGCCAGTACAGAAGAAAAGCAGGCAATCAAACCCAGACAATCCTCCCCGATGCTTATGCTCCACTAGAACCCTCACACCGTGAAAGACACCCTCGGCGAAGGTTTCCATAGCCCTGCTCAAGGTTTCATCATTTCGAGAGGGGTCACGATGCGGAACCACGCTCTTGTGACCTAACAACATGCACTGAAAAGTACAATCCTCAGGCAATGAGCCCCACAAAGTACATGCGCAAAAACAGAGCCCAGACTGCAGAAGTGAGATGCCCCGCCGAAGAGGCCAGGGTCCATCATCCTCATGCACCGGTGGCGGGTGCGGGTGCTGGAATTGGGCTCCGCTGCAGGGGCTCCAGTGCAGCGCTGCGGGTGCGCGGACAGAGAGGCCGACGCGCAGAGAGAGGATGTGCAGCTCGTCCAGACACGCATGAGTAGGATCCAAGCACTGCAAGCCTCGGAGCCGGAGTCGGCCGAACGCGGACAGCGCCTGCCGGAATACGGAGGGCGTATGTGTATGAGAGGCTGGTTCCCGTACGGGATACGGAGTGGGAACGCAGGGGAGCGCGGGCGACGGGCGCGAGCAGGCGGGGATAGGGAGCGGTGGGAACGCGGCGTAGCGTGTTGGGGCATACGGAATACGGAGTAGCGCGACGGATACGGTGGGGGGCGGGGCAGGAGGTCCAACAGGGAGCCCCAGCGTCGTCGACGACGACCCGCGGTGGACGCCTGACGCGATTGGGGAGCGATTGCGACGAGATGCACGCGATGGGGAGCTGGAATTAGGGCGCCCGCGCGACGCTGGGGCCGGAATTGGGGATCCGGGGATGTGCGGGATGTCGCGAGCTGCGTTCCGCATGGAAATTTAGGGGTGGCAGGTGCGATATCGGTCGGATTCCGCGACGGGGGCGATTGCGGGCCAATTCGGGGCGGGCATCGGGGGCGGGGCGCGGCACGAGCGTCGCCATCGTTGGCCATCGCCGGTCCGAGCTCGATTGCGCAGGTACGTGCTCGATTTCGATCGCTTGGGGCTTTCTAGGGTTTGCAGGGTGGGGTTTGTGGTGTGGCGGGATTTGGCGGGTCCTTGGGGTGGAATTTGGCGATGGAGGAGCTGTGATTAGGGCAGGGCGGAGGTCCGGAGGAGCGGGGTGTCGCGGCTTTTTGGAATTGCGGAGGCGTTGGCCGGATGCGAGGTTTTTTTCGGGGCGAAAAAAGGTCTCTCGCTCGTGGCCATGGTGCGGCGTGTGTTTTGGTGTGGCGTTCCATGGTCTAGTTCGTGGGCGTGGCAGGGCCTGTTTCTAGCATTTTTGGAGGCCTTCTAGACGTGATGTTCGGGTGCGGGGGTGGATGGCGCGCATGCCTAGGGTTTTGGCAGTGTGGTGCGCTTTTGTGGCGCGGAGCGATGTTTCCTCGGTGTCGGGCGGCACGGGAGGAGGTCGGGAATATCGGCTAGGCTGTCCTTGGTGCGAAATTCGGTCGGGAGTGGTGGATGTGGAATCGTGGAGGTGCGATGAGGGCAGGCTTGATGGTCAAGGGCAGAGGGCGATGTGTTGCTCGGGGGAGTTGGAACGTGGGGTAATCTACGGACGTTCATGCCATGTCGAAATCTTTATCTGAGCGGATCCCGTCCCGGGGCAGTGCCGGGGAGAGCTGAGCGAGTTGTGGCCGAAGGCTGCCCGGGTCTCCTTATGGCGTGCACATCTGGAAGGGCCGTAGCGTGTTGAATGCAGCGTGATGAGGGTGAATTATCAATGGAGGTGCACGTAGGCAGGCCTTGGGATGTCCCCGGTGCGTTGTGGATGGTGCGGGGAGTGGATGCTTAGATATGGAGGCTGTGAGAATAGGTGGATGGAGTGATGAGCGTGGTTCGGTTGTGGTATGAGCATGAGCGGATGTGGGTGCGGATGCCATGCCGACGTCATGGAATGTTGGATTGGGGCCAGTGGCTTGCATGCTACAGTCGTCGTCTGGGACGAGTGTGCAGTAGCCCGGGCATGGTGTGGGCTTTGTCGTGGTGGTCGTGGGCGGTGCTGCATTTGCGACCGTGCGACCGGGATGTGTGTGCGGTTCTGGTGTGGATGTGTGCATCGACGGAATATGGTTGTGTTGACCTGCGCGTGGTTGTCCGTGTGAGGGGATGGAGTGTGGTGTTGGCATGTGTGGCAGTAAAAGGCGGTTGATGTTTGGGTTTGTGTGGGTGGGTGACTGGTGGGTGATTGCAGGTTTTTGGATCGTGTAGAGGTAGGGAGGTGCAGGCGAGGGGTTTCTGTCATGTCAAGGAGGCGGGAGGACGAGGATCGAGATAAAGTGTATGAATATAAAGGAGGACCCTGGATGTGGACCGGGGTCTGAGGTGGGAGTCGATGCGGAGGCAGGTCCCATGGGAGCAGGAGCTGGTGCTGCAGCCGCCATAGACAACAATGAGCCCTCTCCACGCGGCGCTGCCATCGAGAAAGCTCAAGCTGAACTCAGGTTGAGAGGGAGAGGGGGGGAGTTAGGGGGAGTCAAGTGGGCTTGGGCGGTGGTGAGATGTGTGATGTGCCCTTTTCAGTTGTGTCGAGGAGTGATGGGGGCGGTGTGTGACTGACGGACGAACGGTGTGGTTGGTTGTTGGATTGGGGCAGGCGGGATCTGGCCGTCCGGGAGGAACGCAGGAGGGAGTTGGAGTTTCTAGAGAAGGTGGTGATGCCGTCCGTTGCTGGTCGTGGGTGGATTTGATGATCGTGAATGGTGGCTGTGTTTATCGTGAGGGGTCCGGGGAGGTTGTAGTCAGTGGATGTACGCTCTGGGACGGGGATCGTGTTTGTACGAGGGTGAGCTTTGGGTCGTCCTGGTGGTGTGGTTGTGTAGTTTGGCGCGAGTGTCGTGTGCGGGGAGTGGTGTGTGGGATCGTGTGGTTTTGTGAGAGGGTGTGCACGACGATGAGATGGTGTTTTACGATGCGTGGCGGGTTGGTTGCAGGGAGGGGAGCCGTTGGATTTTGAGTTTGGTGAGGCTCCCGTGGTGAAATTTATCCAAGTATCAGCGAAGGAGGCGGTTGTTGATGGGCCGTTGCCATTGAAGAGGTGGGTGCTGCTGTGGCGATGCGACATTGTGGAAACCTGTTTCGTGCGATGGTTTTTGTTTTGGAGTGGTGATGGGACGTGGTGGTGTGTCGGTCGGGTTGTGTTCGAGTAGTCGGTCGGTGTGGCGCTGGCAGCCCGTGAGCGAGCGTGGCTGTCATGGACATTGTTTAGCGTGGGCAGGTGCCGTGGGGGAGGGGTACGAGAATTGCATGAGAGTCGGGGGAGGGATTGTGGGTGGATCGTGCTTCCGCACCTCGTTGGCACGCGGATGAGCGGTGTGGTTTGGAATGGTGCGTGGGGTTGTGTACGTCTGTGAGCGCGTGCTTGTGTGGTCGAGGGATGCCCCGGAGGTGCAGGACATGGTCGAGATGTACGCATCACGCCGGTGCTGCAGTTCCAGCTTGTGGGCTTGGACGGGGGGATTTGGCGGTGACGTGGGAGTGCGTTGTGGTGTTGTGGGGAGATGCTGACCTGTCGGTTTTGGTTTTGGTGGTTGGCAGTGAGGGGGAGGTCGTTCATGGAGGCGATGTGGTCGTCGGTGGCGATTTGCGGAACGGGGGTCCAGGATGCGCGGGAGCAGGGGAAGGGGTGGTTGGCATGTCGGTAGCATCGGTTCCGGGCAGCGAAGAAGCGTGTCGCAGGTCGAGTTCGGCGGGTGCGGGCGATCTGAGCCGGGCGGTGATCGAGTCCGTGGCGAAGACGGATGGGCAGCACGGAAGGCCGAGGAGCGGCGGGCATGTGAACAGGAGCAGAGTTCGGAGCCAGAGGGTGGGCAATGGGCATGCATCATCGAAGGAGGTGGGTGGTGAGGTGGGAGGGGATCGGCAGGTAGCGGAGCGGGAGAGCACGGGGGGCCGTGGCATCGCGGAGAATGAGGGCATGGTCGACATGAGTTACCAGGTTTTGCCGCAGCAGAGCCAGCATGGTCTCGGGAGCAAGTGGAACGGGCTGAGCGCGAGCCAGGAGTACGAGCCCGTGAACGAGCTCATGGCGAGGTGCGGGCCGGTGCTGGAGCAGCATGCGAGCGAGCACGGCCCCAGGGACAGAGGCCAGCTGTCGTCGCTGAAGCCCCTGGCGGCGTCGGACGTTCGAGGCGGTTCCCGGGCCGTGGCGACGGGGAGGGATTCGGATCGAGCATCTGTGGGCGGCGAGTGCGTAAAAGATGAGGCGAGGGATGGGGCGGAGGCGCATGTGCAGGTGGTGGGTGGCGGTCGTGGAGGCGCGAGGCAAGCGGAAGGCGTGTCGAGCAGTGACGTGGGGGCCGCAGAGTCGTTGACGAGCCGTGGGGACAATGCAGGGGACGGCGAGCAGGCGACGGAGAACAGGGACAGGACGGGGGCGGGCGTGGAGAAGGCGGGCGAGCCGGGTGCGGGCCCGCGCGTGGCGTCCGGTGGCGGTGAGGAGGGCCATGGCGGCGAGGGCCGGGGTGCGCAGGATCCGCGCAGCCAGGTCCCCGGAGATGGATCTCGAGGCGGGCCGGCGCAGAGGGATGCGAGGGTGGTGAAGAAGGTGGGCGGTCCGTCTCGAGGGGGCAGCCACTTGCGAGTGGGAAGGGGCGGGGCGGAGGAGAGGAAGGCGAGCGCTCACCACGCTCGGCTGAAGTTGGAGGATGGGGTGGTGGAGGACAGGGCGAAGCATCTGGCGACACAGGCCGAGGCGGGGTGTCAGGAGGCGAATGGCGCCCTGTCTCAGGAGCTTCGGACGGGGGCGCAGGCCGGGGCGGCGGTGGGCGGCGCTCCACGGAGCGTGGGTCGGCCGCCGAGCAACTCCGGGACAGCTCACTGCAGGTTCCCGGTTCCGTGGGAGAAGGGGCAGGATCTGGCGGTTCAAGCCGAGGCCGAGAGGGTTCGGGAGAAGCTGGCGAACAAGGCGCGCGAGGACTTCATCCTGGAAGAGGCGGAGCATCTGAAGGTAGGGGAAGGGTGGTTGGTGATGTGATGATGGTTATGCCATGCGTGGCGGTGAGTCGATCTGTCGGTGGGGTGTGTTTGTGTGACGTAGCCGTGGTCTTAACCCGGTCACTCGGTCGTGCAGGTGAAGAGGAAGCTGGTGGAGGAGCGGAGGAGCATAAAATCGGTGGCGGAACCCGGGCGGCGGAAGTCGCATTGGGATTACGTGCTGGAAGAGATGAAGTGGATGGCGAACGATTTCTGGCAGGTACACGGTCCTGGGGTGGTGGATGGGGTCGCGGTGTAGTTGTTGGGCCGCGGTTGTTGCGTGATAAGGCGCGTGGGGAGCTGCGTAGATGTGGATTGGTCGTTTTGTTTGTGGCGCGTCTGGTGTTGATCCGTCCGCCGACTTTGATGTCGGTGCATGAGAAAGAATGTGCGGTGGGCAGCTTTGTCGGGCGGGGCATGCCGGTATGGCATATTGCATGACATGGGTGGTATGTGACTGAGCGGAGTTGTCCGGTGGGGTGGTTCAGGAACGGATGTGGAAGAGGTACCAGGCTGCCCATGTTTGTCTGGAGATCGCGATGAAGAAAGGGGAGGAGGATTTTGTGGCGGGCGAGGTGGCGAGGGAGCAGCACAGGGTGGCGAGGATGCTGGCGAGCGCGGTGAAGGATTTCTGGCGGAGCGCGGATGTTCTGGCGACGAAGGAGAAGAGCGAGAGCAGGAGTTCGGGGCAGGAGCAGAGCGTGAGGCGAATGGGGCAGAGCGAGGCGGTTCCCATGGACGTGGACTTCCCCGTGCCGAGAGAGGTGAGTGCAGATGAATGTTGTTTGGTCGTCTCCTGTGTTGGTTGGTTGGTTGCAGTGGGGGTTTAGTAGCAGTAGCAGGAGGAAGATGCAGGTGGGGTGAGTGGGGTGGATTTGTGCAGGGCGAGTCGTAGTCGGTGAGGGGCACGAGGGTCTGGTGGGGATTGGCATCGCGTGGCAATGATGTGTTGGATGTTGTTGGAGGTGAGCAGGGTCCCGAGAAGGCGGCGCGTCACGAGAAGAGTGGGAAGGAGCAGGTGGTCGGGGTCCAGAAGTACGCCATCCAGCTGGTGAAGGAGTGGGGCATGTTGAGGGCGGGACACACCGAGGCCCCGTCGACGCCGGTGCGGCGGCGAGAGAGCAACAGCATCTTGGAGCAAGTTCGCGAGGTGAGTGCAGGTTGGCTTACCGGGTGCGATGCGACGGTCGTGTCGTGTTTGTGTGCGCGGGACGGGATGGCAGATTGTCTTGCAGCAAAATGCGTGTGGAGTGGCAAATGCTGGGTGTGATGACATTTGTGTGGTCTTGTGTGCTCTGGTATGCTGGGGGTGGGGCAGAAAAGGCTTGGGTTGGGCGTAGCGTGCAGGGAGGGGGTGTTTGGAGGATCGGTGTGGGTAGTGGTTGACTGACGTTTGGGCGGGTGAATCAGGTGCCGCTGTTCTACGAGGTACCGATGGGGTCGATGGAAGCATACCGAGCGGCAGTGGAGGGCGAGCACGCGAGGTGTGAGGAGGTATGGAGAGCCGGCGGTCGGAAGGATGTTGTGGGTGTGGTAGTGGAAGGGCGTGTAGGGGCGGAGGGCAAATCTGACGGCGGCGTTTGCGTGGTGGGTTTTGGTGTGCAGGAGCATGAAAGGAGGCGAGCAGCCGCGAGTGCCGAGGCGGAAGCTCTGGGCGAAGCAGGCGATGATGGGAATGCGGGAGGCGACGTGAGCTATGCGGAGCTGTCGAACGACGGGGGCTCGCAGGAGGACGAGCCCGTGTTTTTCACGACGGAGGGGTCTCGCATATCGAAGAAGAAGCGGAGGAAGATATTCAAGACGAGCAGCATCGGATCGAGAGGCGAAGGTAGTGTTGTGGATTGGCGGGGAGGGCGTCGAATTGGGCGTGCGGAGGGATTGGAGGGTGGGTTATAGTAGGTGTGGTAGATCCGATGAGGCAGTGCATGTGCTGAGGCCGGGGTGGTTGGTGTTGCTCGTTGGTGTTTGGTTGGCAGGGCTTGCGTATCGGGGGCCAGGTTCGTTGAGTTCGGAGGCGGGCATCCCTTCGCCGGTGGTGACCGGGAAGCGATCGTTGACGGGAGGAGTTGGAGCGAATAGCTTGCCCGGAAGCATCCCGGTGAAGCGTGCGCGGTCGTCAGCGGTGAATGGGCGGCCGCGTGGCACACAACCTGGGACCTCTCCAGGTAAGAGTGGTTTGTGAGGGACGCGGGTGTTCGATGTAGGTGTGATGGGTGAGTGTCGGAGTCGCAGGGGTGTTGGAGCAGCGTGGTGTGGGGTGGTGCCGTGGTAAGGATGTGGTTGTTGTGGCATGTCCGGGTGCAGGTGCTTACATGGTACAGAGGGGAAGCGGGTCGCCATTCCAGCAGGACGACGGGATGGACGCCCTGGATGGGTCGAACCAAGGCGACGTGAGCAGCGACACTCCTGGCAGCAAAGGGGTGGCGGGGGATGTGAGGGCGAAGAAGAAGAAGAAGACGAGGCCGTATTCGGGGCTGTCGCCTTCGGACGGCGGAATGGGGTCGGACACGGCTGGCAAGGTAACGCGCAGTGGAGTTGTGTATGCGTGGCTCGGTTGGGGGTTCCAGTTGGTGTGTTGTGTAAGTCTTTGGACGCAGTGTGTCGCGGATGGTGTGTGGCTTGTGGTCTGGCTGAAGCAAGTGGATGTGGGTATTGGTGCAGAATTCTGATGGGGTCGCTCAGGATGGTCGCCCTGAGCAGGTGCGTGGATGGGGTGGTGTCTGGTGTGGGTCGTTTAGTGATAGATCGGAGGGGTGATCCTGTAGGCATGGGGTCCGAGGGTGGATGGTATTTGGGTCTGAGGTGTTGGCGGTGGCGGTGGGTGGCGGTGTGGATTTCCTGACATGACGCGAGAGTGCCTGGATGTGGGACGATTCCGTGTGATGGTGGATTGATGGGTCCCGTCCTGAAGGCCTTGTATGTGTGGTTGTTTGTGGCAGATGAAACGGAAGGCCGATACGCACTGGGTGTCGATCGGAGGATCCGATGCAGGCCTGGGTGAGTGGGTGGCTGGGCGAGAGGGCCGGTGTGTGATGTGATGTGATGTGAGATGTAGTGTGAGGAATGAGATGGTTGGCGGTATATGGAAGTGGATTGTCGGTGCGCATGGCAGCGACGGCATGCGTGTGGTTTGTGTGGGCTGACGTGTGAGCGGGGGTGGGTGCAGATACACCGGACACGCCAGGGTCGCAAGGTGCATCCGGTCAACAGAACTCGAAGAAGCAGAAGTCTCTGCGGCAGGCGGAGGCGAACTCGGAAGGAGGCCAGACAGGGCAACAGGCAGGGTCGGCAGCGGGTGCAAGTAAACTTATTCGGCAGAGCAGCATGCGAGACCGCAACCGGAGGGTCCGGCCGGCGACGAAGGTGAGGAGTGGGTGGGCAGAGTGTGGTGGTGGGGTGGTTGGTTGCGGGATGTAGCCGTGGGGGCTTGTGATGAGATATGAAGGGAGCGGTGTGTGGAGAGGAGTGAGCTAGATTGCGAAGTGGATGCTGATATTGGGCCGGGCGGGCGGGTGTTTTGCAGGTCCCTCCGAGCACACCGACGGGAGGAGTGGGCATTCCGTGGTCCGCGGGCGAAGATCAGGTACGTAGAGGCGTCCAAGCTTATGTTTGGTTGGTTGGTTGTGAGGGAAGGGTGGCGGGTTTGGGTCGGATGGGGGTTGCATGGCGAATGGAGATGTGTGGGTGCCGAGAGAGGGGGCGGTATTGAGAGGTGGGGCATGTGCAGCTGCCGTGGTAGCAGAGAGGGGCACGGAGGCATATGGTGGGCACGGAGGGTGAGGATGAGTCGGTTCCCGTGGTGGTGGCGGCGGGGGCGTGCAGTGTGGTTGGGGGAGATGTGTTGCACGGGCGCGATGGATTAATGACGATTACCTGGGGTGGGTTGTGCAGGCCATTCTGGCGCTGGTGCACGATCTGGGCGCGAACTGGGATCTGGTGAGCGACGTGCTGAGCTCGAACTCGCAAATAAAGGTGCGGAGCGATGTGTGTGGTGGGCGTGGGGCTGTGGTGACAGCAGTTAGAGTATGAGTAGTAGGCGTGGCAGTGGAGACGGGGTCGTTGGTTGGTGGACGAAGTGTGAGGAAGATGTTGGAGGAGTGGGTGGGTGGTCTCTGTGGGCGTGGTTGGCTGACAGGGTGGTTGCATGGACGGTGTGTGTTGGCGCAGGGCATCTGCCGCAAACCGCAGCAGTGCAAGGAGAGGCACAAGGCGTTGACGGAGAGAGCGGGTTCGGAGGGGCTGGAGAACACGGAGGATCCGAGCTCGTCGCAGCCGCCGGCGTCAAAGGTAAGTGGCGGGGTGGTGGCGAGTGCGACGATCTGTAGTGGTGGTGCATTTTTTGGGGTAGCGCAGGGAGTTGTGGTGGGACGAGGTTGGGGGACGGTGGCGTGGTTCTGACGTGCTCGGTCGGCATTGGTTGTAGCAGGGTGGCGCGAGGGGCCCGCGGGGCCAGAGTGCGGCAGAGGAGGATACTCTCAAGCACTTTGAGCAGATCATCGTGATCGTGCAAAAGTATGGTGCACGGAAGAATTCGGTGAATACTTGCATCACTGGCCTGAGTGTTTTGAGCATGCTGGGAGGTTTGCGTGGGGTTGGGTTGTGCGTTGGTGGTGGTGGTGGTGGTGTGAGGCGTAGTGTGGTTGCTATTGCGAATCCGATGGTTGTGTGCAGTTTGGTTGGGATTGGATGTCTGTCGTCTTTGGATGGTGAGGCCAGGGGTGTAGGGAAAGGCGGGGGTTGTGATGAGCGGCGTGCGTGTCCTGACTGTTGTGTGACTGTGATCCAGCAGAGTGAGGCGGAGGAGCAGAAGGTGTTGCAAGCCTCGCATTCTTCTCACGGAATCATCATGTCGCAGTTCTGGACCGGTATCGGCGGAACTTCGAAGTAAGTGGATGTGATGTGCTGTGAGTGGATGTGGATGGTCGTGTTTGGTGAGGTGGCAACGGGTGGGGGACGGAGTGGGTCGTGGATGGTGGGATTGTTTCTGTTGTCTGGTTGGGAAGTTGGGCTGACGGGCGAGTTGTAGAGTGTCGGAGCGGCGCATGATGTAGAGAGGGTGGTTAGTCGTGTAGAGGGCGGTGCGTGAGGCCCATACGGGTGCGTGCCGCCGTGATGTGTTGGATGTGGTGTCAGTGGATGGAGTGTGGCGGTGACGATGGAGGGTTCTGACGTGGGGTGGGATCTGTTGTTGGATGGCAGTCCCGTGGACTTGGCGGATCGGGTGACGGGGAGCGACGATCCCGGGCCACAGGCGCATCCGGCACAGGCTCCGCAGGGGAATGCGTCGGGGCCGCCGATCGTGGGACCGATGGCTGGGCTGGGGATGAGGCCTCCGTCAGGCGGGCTCCCGCTGGGGATGCCAGGCCCGAATGGTCTGCACGGGCTGGGGCAAGGTTCTCTTTCGCCTGCGGCGATGAGCGCCGCCGCCAGGTAAGCGCACGTGTGGATGTGAAGGTGGTGATGCTGGTGCTAGTGTAGGTGGGCAGTGGTGGGGTTGGAGGGTGGCGAGGCAGGGTGTATTGTGGTGAACGTGGGTGAGTTGTGACGAGGCTGTGGGCATTGGGCGTGGGATTGGTTGCGTGGCACGAAGCTGCGTGTTGGGCGTGGGTGGTGACGGGGTGGTTGTGTGTGGCAGGGATGCGCAGCGGTTGAACATGAGCAGCTTCTCGAGCGAGGAGCATGCTCGGCTGCAGATGGTGACGAAGCAGCTGTCCGACCTGAATGCGCGGCGAGCGCAACAGCAGGCCGTGTCGGCGGCAGCAGGGGTGCCCGTGCTGGGTGGGCTGGCGAACTCGAACGGGCTTCCCATGCTGTCCACGAGCACGAGTGGGGGCATGCTGGTTGGGCTGAACCGTGGATTGTCCCTTCCGAGGGCAGGCTTGGCAGGTATGGGCTCCCCAGTAGTTTCAAGCATGGGTACAGCTGGTTTGAGTGGCAGGCTTCCCCCATCAGGAAACCTAGCGGCAGCAAGTGTGTCTCGAAGGATTGCTGGTCTGGTGAATATGGCACGGGTGAGGAACCTTTTCACAACATGTGTGTTCCGTCTTGTTCACGGTGTGGTGGTTGCGGGCGTGGGGGTGGGGGTGCACTTGGGGAGTGGGCGTCGTGGTTGACATGATGCGTGCCTGGGTGGGTGTGAGACGATGGTGGAGGTTGGTGGTTGCGCCCCGGTGGTGGTAAGGCGGGGTGGAAGTGGCGGGGTGGCGGCGTGGGGTGTGGTTGTGTGAGAGGATTGAGCAGGAGAGTGCACGTGGATGCGATGTTCGGAGGATGTGATGGGACAGGGATGTGCAGGGTGGGTTGATGGGAGTGGGGCAAGCACGGCGTAGTTCTAAGAAACAGATTGGATTTTGCAGAGCCCGGGTTGCGGGGAGGAGCAGCGCTTGCAAATTCTGCAGCAGCTGCAGTCCATGGCTCAGCAGGGCGACGGTCAAGCTGGAGCTGCTCTGGGCAGCCTGACGGGTGGCGGTGGTGGTGAGATGGGCAACTCGGTGGAGGGGTTGAACCAGGTGATTGTGGTGCGGCGGTAGATCGGTAGATGCAGGTTGATATGACGTAGACGTGGCGTGCATGTGTAGGAGTTGGATGTTTGTGAGGACTGGGATGGTGATGTGCGAGGTGGGGAGTGGGTTGAGGCAAATTGTGAGAGGATGAAGTGACGATTGTTCTGACCGGTGTTGTGACAGCCGTTTCCACTGCACCATCAGCACCCGCTTCAGCAGCAGCAGCAGCAACAACAATCTCAGGAGCAGCAGCAGCAGCAGCAGTTACACCAGCAGCAACAGCTCCACCACCTGAACAACACCGCGAGCAAGCTGCAGGCACAAATTCAGCAACACGGACACCAGGTTGGATTGTGCGGTGCTTTGGCAGAGTGTTGCGTTTTGATGAGGCAGTTGAGCGTCTGTTTGGCCGCTTGTATTGGGTGCGTGGTAGTGGGGACTTCGGGTTGGCACGGTGTGGACTCAGTTTCGGTCGCGGGTCTCGTTGGTGGAAATTGGTGTCGCGTAAATTGTAACGTGGGATGGGTCCGAGATGCGTGACTGAGCGTGTGGATGGTGTGTGTTTTGTCGCGAACAGATGCAGCTTCCAGGGGCTCCCCAGGGTTACGTGGCAGTACCGACTCGCATGAAAGAGCAGCAGCAGCAGCAACAACAGCAACAACAGCAACAACAGCTGAGGCAGCAACAGCAACAGCAGCTGCAACAACTCCACAAGCAGAAGATTCTGGGAAATCTGCCATCAAACCCCCAAGCTCCGCATATGCTGGTCCCCCTTCACCAAGGACCAGCAGCGGCGACGACGAGTCTTCCCGGTCAGCATCTGAAATCTCAGCCCCACATCCTCCCTCCGCAGCAACCGAATAGCCTGCAGAAGCAACTGATGCAGCAAGCGGGCAGTGGTTCCCAGGGGGCTCCGCTTTCCGTGGCGTCATCGAGCATGCAGTCAAGCCCAGCGTCTCCGGGGAAAGGAGGCCAGCCGGGTTCCTTGGGCCAGCAGAATGAGCGTGCAGGAGCGATGGCACAAGGCAGCGTGGCGGCAGCGAAGGCGCCACAAGCGAACCAGGGTCAGAAGCAACCAGAGCAGGCGTCCCAGCAGCAGCAGCAACAGGCGGCGGCGAGGAATTCGAAGGGCGTGAGCAGAGGAGCGATGTTGATGCAACCTGGCGGCGGGCAGGCGGCGCAAGCGGCGCAAGCGGCGCAAGCGGTTAGTTTAGGTGGCGGTGGGAACGGGCAGGCGCAGGTGGAGGGAGGTGGGCAGATGCAAGCGGGACAGAGAGGGGCGGCGCAAGGTCAGGCCCAGGGTGGGAAGGGGGGAGGCGGAGGTCAGGGAGGCACCCCGGGTGGTGGCCCATCCCAAGGCGGTCAGGGTGGGAGTGCGCAGCCACAAGCGGCGTCCGCCGTGGGGGGCGGGCCGAAGGGAGGGCAGCAGCAGAGCGGTCAGGTACGGTCGAGTTGAGTAGGTAGCCGTGGTTGCGTGAGGTGGATTGTGGTGGGCAGGAGCTGTGCAGTGTGGGGAGTGTGTGACTGGTGGGTGGCAGGCGTTTTGGTGTTGACGAAGGCGTCTGAGTCTGATTTCAGGGGGGAGTGGGCAAGGCACAGCAGGGAGGCACGGCCCAGGCCGCGGGACCATCCGGTGGGCAGCAGGCGGGTCCGGCGTCCGCGTCGGGCCAGCATGGCGTAGCGGCAGCGTCTTCGGGCACTACGAACCCGCAGTCCCAGCAGGCGGCCCGGCGGCAGGTCGCGCAGGCGCAAGCTGCTCGAAGGTGAGTGATCTGAGTTTGTGGGGTGCGTTGCGAGGGAGCGTCGAGTATGGTCTTAGCGAGTGAGGCCTGAATGCTTTTCGGATTGTCCGTCATTGGGGGCACAGCCTGAACTGAAAGGTGATAGATTACACCCGGACGTGGTGACTTCGGACGAGTTCGTGAGGGAGGTTGAGCGTATGCACCGTAGCAGCGGGCGATGCGGTTCCATCAGCGTTGGTGTAGTGTGCGTGGATGTTTGGGAAGTGACGAGGTGTGATGTGGTTGCAGAGCCACTGGGTGGTGATCCACCTCCAGCAGTGTCGAACCATGCGAGCTGCTTCCAGATGGTGGGGCGTGTCGTAGGTCCCTGGTTGTGTCCTTGGGTGGGGTTGTCTGACATGGTGGTAGAAATATTTGAGGCCGTCCTGTGATGTGGGTGTGTTCTGGTGTGGTGCGGTGCGTGTGTCGGTGACGGAGCATGCGTTGGAACGTGTTGCGCGCAGGTCGCAGACTAAGCATGCGAACACGAGCATGAGCGCGTTGATGGCGGGTCAGCTGGGCAAGGCGGGCGGTCTGGCGGCAGGGCAGGGAGGTCTTCCGCAGATGGGCCAGGGCGGTCTGAGCCCGTACCAGTTCGGCGCGACGATCCCGATGGGCATGGGCACCCCGAGCCTGCACGGCATGGCCCTGTCATCTGCTCTCAATTCGAGCACAGTTGAAGCGCAGGCGACACAATGGAAGCCGAACCCGGCACTGCCGCCCTTGGGTGGGGGAATGTACAACCTGACGCGGGGGAGCAGTCCGGGCGGCGGGCAGGGTGCGGCGATGGCGAACGCGGGGCTGATGCACTCGAACGGGAACATGGGGACGGGGTCGGTGGCAAGTCCAGGCGTCCAGGGTGTGGGCGTGAGAAGCGCGGCCCAGGGCATGAGCGCGGGCGTAGCGAGCCAGAAACTAGGATCTGGGCCTGGAAGGGGTCTGGGGGGGCCAGTGACTGGCGTGCAACGCAGCCAGCCTAGCGGTTCAGTTCCGGTGCCTTCGGGAGGCGGCAACATGGGGAGCCATCAAGCGAGGCCTCCCGCGGCGCCGTCAGCGACGTCCACTAGTCCGGCGACGTCAGGCGGAGCGGGCGTGTCACAGGGCTGGACAGCAAGTGGAGCGACGGGTAGCAGCGGGCAGGTATGCGAAGACGACATGGATTGTGCGGAGTGGGTAGCAGCGGGAGAGGTCGTCTTGATGTGGTTGCATTCCAGTCTTGTGGCTAGCGCACGTGGGCTCACACTGGTGCATGTCTTGTATTTGCAGGCAAGGCAGGCGCAAGGAGAGCATGCATCGTCGAGCGCCATCGCGCCATCCCCTGCCCTAAGAGCGGTCATTCAACGAGCAATGGGCAGCCGATCCTCCGACAGCAAGATTCCGCCTTCTGCACCCGAGCAGGGTGGAGCCGCAACAGGGGAGCCCAAGGCTGCATCTTCTTCGTAGGACTCGTTGGAGGCTCTTTATCCCCTCACTCTCAAATTGAGTGTGCAACATGATTTTTAGACCGCACACACTGGCAGTTTCGGTCGATAGCCCGTCAGCCTTTCCGAGCAGAATGACCTCTACAGAACCACTTAGGATGCAGGTTCAGTACCCTGTAGAGGTTTGCTTGCGAATCTTAGACGGGATGGTGTTGGACCAAGCGAACACTCCCGCTTGGCTTTTGCGAAATCGCACATTTCTGTACATTCTTCTGCCAGAAGCTCAAGCCGTGGCGCACGCGACACCACAGTTGGGGTACCGTGCGAGGCGAGCTCCTGTGGAATTTCCCATGTAACAAAGTCTCTTTTTTTTTCATCAAAGAAGCTTCCCATTTTTTTTCCACACTTCTCTTCAACGTTGTCTTGGTGTGTGCTTAAGATTCCTTAATTCCTCTCTTGGTTCATGAATGGTATGCCCGCATTTGAATTGCTCTCAAGCCTCAGTTTCAGGTTCGTTCAACAATTTCACTCCACGCAGACTTCATGTTTTAGCACACATGGAATACATAAGCGTCTAATGCAATAAGTGTATATATGTAGGACGAGCTTTAGAATGATATACCGGTAGTCACGGAAAGAACATCTTAGCTGACTGAAGGAGAGAAACTTCTTCATCTACGTTTGAAATTTGGCCACAAGTAAAATTGTGCACTTCCATCTCCCGGTAATACACATTATTGAAGTAAGGGATGAAGCACTCGTTGCAGTGATTGATGGAAAAATGAAGGGCACTAGGAGTGCTTTCCTTTTGTGAAGTACTGCGATTGGAAGAACCTGCCGCAAAATGGAGTACAAACTCCGGAGTGGTTGACGGTCCCTGGTAGTAGGAATAATTTTAAAGTGCTATCCTGCTACTACTCTAAAAATGGCATCTAGCGTATCCTAAATGCTCTAAGTTTTTTGTCTTGATGAATATTTTACTAACTATGTCTACAATGATCCGCCTCTTTGAGTAGTGTAGATAGTAGTGCTCTCAGCCCTTCTCACCCTCCTACCCTCCTCTTTCCTCCCCCCTCCCCTTTTCTTTGTTACTCTTTGGATACGGTTGGTTACTTGTGTGCTTTGGCTACTTGTTACATAGTGTCTACCCTCGAGAGGGGGAAGGGTAGACACTATGTAACAAGTAGCCAAAGCACTATGTAACAGTAGTTCCATTTTACTAATTCCTTGTCTGGTGGGCATGGTCTTAGTGGTGAAACGAAGACACTTTATTCACGCCAACTAGCCCTTCAAGGACGAGCCTTCTTCTTCTTCTAGTGCTCTCAGTAAAAATCTTTATCAAAAGTCTAAAACTATAGCACTTCCAAATTGTATAGTGTGGATACACTAAATGTCATTTTTTGTGTAGAAGTTGTATTATGCTTAAATACGGCTGATTTTCTCATAAACTGAACATTATATGCTCTTGCCTCTACTTTTAAGTGCCATTGTTTAAGGGCATATCCAAGATTTTTGTGTTCTCAACAATCACTATAAGAAACCCGTGTTTTTTCTGACGTGTTGAAAAACATGCTTGAACATCAAAATGAACATGCTGTGACATCAATGTTGATGTCACCTAAAATCCGTCTACCTTGACGGGCAAAAAACGTCCAAATTTTTTGTAACATGGTTGATTTGGGGTTGTCAACCTCTTGACATCTAAATGAACGTGGCCTGACAAGCTTTGGAAAGGGCTCCACGTGGAGGGAGGCCCACGTCCACATCAGCAATGTTTTCACTAGGGCAGTGCCACACCGGATTTTTTTTCATCCAAATCCATTTTGAGTGAGCAGTGACATGGAATTTAATATTTGTTGACTTGGACTCTATAATTTCTGACATGGACAGTCCACATCGGCGACATCATGGTTTTAGAGCATATTTTGTCCACACATGGCTGTTACTTTTGACGTTTGGTATGACATGCTCGTGTTATTCATGACATCAATCTTGATTTTGTGCGTTTGCCAATATGTTGTTATTGACATTTGTTACGCTAGAATTCATATTCACTTGAACATCCCTTTGTTTTTGATGTGAGAGATGAACATGCCATCAAGGTGGCTTTCACATATCCGGTAACATGAATGGTGGTCAACCGTGGAACACCATTGCTACATTCATCGCCTGCAACAACACAAAGCATCCTATACATCTTCGTGGTCTACTAATTGAAGTGACATACAAAGTATATCTCATCTAATGCGATAAAAAAAGTTAGATACTTCTTAGTCACCTTTGACACAACGTGCGGGGGTTTGGATAGAATAGTTGGCTTTGTTGTTGGGCCTTTGCTTTTTGCTCCCTTAGCCGTTTGTTTTGTTGCCTTCGTAGCTTGTGAGGTCTTCGTAGTACATCCGTTTGTGTAAAAAGACATTTTAACTCAAGTCAAACATTCTTACACATTTCAAGCAAGTGGGGAAAAAACTTTATCATTTCTATATAAAGCCTAGAGATCTTTATATTTTTTACTTTTTATTTGAAAATATGTGGTGAGAACCTTCTTGATGATTGTTTGGATAATCATTCTAAAATATATTAAGTTCACAAAAATAAAACGTGAAATGGCAATTTTTGAACCTCCACTCCTTGCACACTTGTTTTAAATGAGCTACACCTTTTTTCTGCCTCTAGAAATTGGTGAATAGGGAACTAACATCATGCTTAACACAATGGTAAGAGATTTAGACCTTGTGTAGCACAAAAATTTGATACCAAGTGAAGTCAATGTCCGCCGATCCACTCAACGTAGGGAAGAAAATGGATCAAAATCTTGACTGCAAACACTATAATCTTTCAATCCGTGTGGTTAAAGTTTTTGAAATATTGTGAGTATGTTACTTAGGAAGTCTTAAATAATATCCTATGGTCAAAAATAGAAATATAAGGTATTTTTTCCCTTCCTTACTCATTGTACTAGGATCAACAATCTTGAAGTGTTTTTGGTGTGAAAATGTCACAGTCCTTTGGGGATTAATCTTGGGTTTTTAGTTTCTTGTGTACTTGGTTTCTTGTTACGTGTTACATAGTGTCTACCCTTGAGAGAAGGAAGTAATTCCATATTACTAACCTTTGTCATGTGGACATAGACTTAGGGTCTGTTTGCACTTGGAGGTGTAAATTGCTATTTAGGTTAGTAGAATGGAGGTAGGAATTGATGCATTTACACCACAAATTGTGGTAAGGAAATACATGACATGGCATCCTACGTGGTGGATGAAATCATGACAAGGATTGTGAAGGTAGACTAGAGATAGTTTGGAGGTGGCTTAGAGGTAGGAAATATTTGTGCAATTGCTTGGTACTTCACAATTCTTTTGAAAATGAACATGTGTACCTTCAATATCTACAAGCCATTGCAATAATGACAAAGGTATGGAAAGTATGCGTGAACTAGCACTGTAGCTATTTGTAAAGTGGCTTGGTGCATAAACATGGTTTTCTATTGTTGTAAACCTTAACTACACCAAACACTGAATATAGTATAGATTCATAATTGATGTGGACCACCCACACTAATTTCCATTCACTACATGCATGTCAAAATTTGATAGGCTATTTGTTTTCAAGCAAGTGTGTGTCAGTTGCCGATTCGATGTAAATTTCCACTCAGTGTAGAAACTTTGACTACTCTGGTCCACACTATACGCAGTGTTTGGTATACTTGTTAATGGATGGAACTATTTTCTATTCTCCAATGTGAAATCATTTCATTTTTTCTGGTTTCCTTAGATATAGGGAGTTTGCATGGATGTATGGACCTGATGTCTGTTCTATTTCCACCAGGTCCGGAGTTCTTCATCTTCTTCTTCTGAAGTGGGCTAAATTTCACAAAGGATGTAAGGTAAGCCCCCCCATAACCAACAAAAACCCATAGCCAATGCCTATAAAACTGGGGTATATCCAACCCTCTTCCATCCCATTACCACCAACTCAGCTCCAAATGGAGGTTTGCTAGTAGTCAAGACCCTTACTTTCGGTCGTTGGTTATAAGGGGGTACCTACTGCTGGCCACCCACTAAACATGGCTGCACAATTTGAAAATTCATAACTAATTCAGTTTTCATCGAAAAAATATGAAATCACTTGGGTTGGAATTGTAATTCTTTTGGCTATCACTGAAAAATAATAGTATAATTATCTCCTCTCTCTATATATGCACATTCCCTAACCTGTCGGTTTTAGAGGGTTTACCTTAACACTGAGACAAACTTGCATTTCCAACTCAACCCCAATTTAGTAGAGTTGTGCACATGGGATGCTGATAAATATCCCTCTCCGTGTTGGAACTTTTATGGTCGGAGTTCCAAGTCTGCATTGAGTTTCGTACGTTGCTGCAAAGAGCTCTTTTTCTGCCGTGATCACTTTGTGGCATCCATGGTCACGATGAGGAGCTCTGGGGTGAGCAGATTGAGCTGGGAGCTCTGCAATCCAAGAGCTTCAGTAGCACATTTTTCATGGCGCGACTGAGTTTGAGGTGGGTAACGGATAAGCTGTGGTGCCGTTAGGAGTGTATGTTCTTTGTTGAAAGCAAGGCACACAATGACAGAATGGATGCAAGGCTGACATTGTGTGCCTTGCATACATGAAGGTGCCCGTTACTAAGCAAACGGTGTACAGACCCTGTGCCTTGCATTTGTTCCGTCATTTTTACGCTCTTGATGAGCATGCCATGGTCTACATCTCGCTATGTCTTTTGGATCGAGCTCGTTGCACGGGATTGCTCTTTCTGGGTTAGCCACCATGGACTTGACGAGGCGCGTGTGTTTGCAATGTGTAGGGTCTGAAGATGGCGACGACGGCGGTGCGCGTCGTTCTGGTCGTTCTGTGTCTGCACCATGCCGCAACCTCCTCCATCCTGCAATCCGGAGACGAGCCGTTGCTGCTTCCGCCGACGGCGAAGCAAGACGCGGATCGCATCATTGCTGCTGCGTTCAACACCACGATCGTCTACGACCGCTTAGCCTACATGACGGATACCTTCGGCCCGCGGTTCAGTGGCACGCCGGAGCTCGAGCACGCCATTGACTGGATCCATGCCACGGCCTCGCAGGAGGATGCCCTCACGGTGACGGCCGAGCCCGTGATGGTGCCGCGCTGGGTGCGCGGCCACGAGTCCGCCACTCTGCTCTTCCCGCGCCGCAAGAGCTTGCGCATCCTGGCGCTCGGGGGCAGCGTGGGCACCGACGGCCAGCCGCTCCGCGCGCCCGTCGTCGTCGTCTCCTCCTTCGCGGATCTCGAGCTCCAGAAGGACCACGTGGATGGGAAAATCGTGGTCTACAACCAGGAGTTCGTCTCCTACGGGGAGACGGTCGCGTACCGCGTGAGCGGCGCAGAGCGCGCGGAAGCGCACGGCGCCGTAGCGGCGCTCATCAGGTCGGTCGCGCCGTTTGGGATGCAAACCCCGCACACGGGCTCCACGCGCGCGTCGCGCATCCCTGCGGTCTCCATCACGATCGAGGACGCCAAGATGCTCGCGCGCATGCAGGCGCGCGGGCAGCGCGTCGAGGTCGAGCTCTGCCTGGACGCGCACACGCTCCCGGACGCGCCGTCGCGCAACCTCGTCCTGGAGGTCCCCGGGGCGACGCGCCCCGACGAGGTCGTCGTCCTCGGCGGCCACACCGACAGCTGGGACGTCGCGGACGGCGCCATGGACGACGGCGGCGGCGCGTTCGTCGCCTGGGAAGCTGTGCGACTGCTCAAAACGCTCGGGCTCCGCCCCGCGCGCACCGTCCGCGCAGTGCTGTGGACCAATGAGGAGAACGGCGCGCGCGGCGGGCAAGCCTACGCCGACGACCACGCCGCGGAGCTTGAAAAACATAGCATCGCGCTCGAGTCCGACCTCAGCACCTTCACCCCGCACGGGCTCTCGTTTTCAGGATCCGAGGAGGCGCGGCAGATTGTGGCAGCGATCGGCGAGCGGTTGCTGGCCGGCATCGGGTCCGGGAATGTGAGTGGAGTCGGCGTCGGCGAGGACGCGTCCTTCTTGAACGAGCGCGGCGTGCCGTCCGGCAGCTTGTATCCTGTGGATCTCAGACAGGGGAGCGGCGACAACAACCCTTGCTCGCCGTTCAATCATCCGCCATATCCACAGTTTCAAGAGGAGAATTTTGGATCAAGCGCATACTTCTGGTATGCCTTTCTCCAAACCCTAAACCTAGAAACCCTAAACCCTCTGCATAAGTCTTGATGATTGATTGTTGAGAGCACTCCATGTAACTCAAATCTCTAAACCCTATGCACAAGACTCGATGATTGTTTGTTGAGAGCTCCATGTTCTCTGATTTTTTATGATTGATTGTTTAGATCATTTCATGTTCCTTTTTTTAATCTTTTCACTTGATAATACTTAGTTGTTACAGGTAAGAGTAGTTAAAGTCTTTGAGTGTTGTCAAATTATTTGAACTAATTTTTTATTAACAACTAGCAATTGGCACTTGCTTTGCAACGCATGAGTCCAACCATTTTAATGTAGTTTTTATATAACAAACTATAAAAGGAAAAAGGTAACATGATTCACTGCACAATTGACTGCAGTGTTTCCGTAGTTCAATGCACGGTTGACTGCGTGGTTGATCGTTGTGTGGTTCACTACATAGGTTATGATTTTAGGAGTATGATAGCAACTGATTTGATATTTTTGGTTGCCATTGTTAAGGAGTAATTCATGCATCCACTAGTTGAACCTTTTTCAACGAGATTGGCAGTTGTAATTGTTGAGAGCAAATCATGTCCTTGAGTCCTTAATCTTTCTACTTGACAATTCTAGTTAAGAAAAGTTGATGTTCTTTAAATTTAACCCTTTAAATATTAGCCAACTCAAATTGGTTGGCCATAGCTATTTTTGAAGAGTAGCAACAGATACTTCCTTGTAGGGTCGGCTGAAGCAACTCCACGATCCTTGTGTGTCAACATTTGCCTTTCCCGATTTGGTTCTGGTCAGCTGAATTGAACTGTTCTGTGTACAATTTAGTCGTATACTTGGTTGGCCAGTTGTCTTCAAAGGATTAATCAAGTGTTGTTAGATAGTTTGAACCTTGTTTTTACTTGATCATTGCCTTGGTTGCCATTGTCAAGAGCAATTGATGTTCCTAATTCTTTGTTCTTTCTTACTTAACAATGTGAGTTTCCTTGGTTGCCTTTGTAATGAACTACCTACTTGTTGATTTATTTTTAAAAAAAATTTTGCAACATGTCAATGTGCTTGGATAGGTATCATCATACTGCAGCGGATACAATTGACAAGCTTTCTCCACAACAATTACAACATTGTGCTGCTACACTTGGTGTGTTTGTCTATAGCATTGCCAATTTGCCATTCTTGCTTCCAAGGTGATGAACTTCTCCCTTACAAGGTTTTATGTTTCATAATTGGTAGGTCTTTTGTATAATTTTCATTTGTAGGATTTCTTTTGTGTTTTTGTTACATTGATAAAATACTTCTATATTTCAAAAGATTATATATTCTATACTATTGAAGTGTCTTGTATATTAAATAATATTTTATACTCATTCTATAGTGACATAATTGTATGATTACTTTTTATTGATGCAAGCATGTTGTTGTCGTCACTATTGGATGTCTTTGTTTATCGTAGGACAAGACGAATGTGTGTTAAGGACATTATTGCCCATATTAAATCATTAGAAACTCCAAAGACATGGAAGTCAATTCAAGTTTATAGGAATGTGAAACTAAATCAAAATTAGAACATTGCCAAAAAAATTCAAGAACCTTCTTTTTAGATACATTGTTATTTTTTTAATTTGCATTTGCCTTTCATTCTTTCCCATTTTTTTTTATACATTTTGAGTCCAAAGAAATGTCAAATGTTTTAAATCTATAAGAATAGATGTTGCAACCTTATGTGTATATCCCATATTAGAGATAAACATAAAGTGAAGGATTGAAAACCTTCTATAATCTACCCTTCTGTGTGTTATTTTTATAAATGTTAATTCTCTAATTGATACATTTTGCCAACTTCCATGTTGGGGGAAAAAAATGTTGTTTGGTATTTGTTACAATTGCAAATACCCTTCTTTATAACCTCCATTGCTAGATGATGCTTTTGGATGAATGTACCATGATTTGATCACATATTCATTGGAACAAGGATAAGCCCTTATACTTCTTTATGAAAATTTATAAGCAAGTAACTAATTTATTTTTTTTGGGAATTGTGAATATTAATCTAGAGTGTTTTTCAATAAAAGTCATCCTATGAGAAATCAAAGCTTTTGCACCTTAACAATGTTGAAATTATAAATGCTATCAAAGCAAATTACAAGCGGTGTAATTTTCTAAAACACAAACGCAAGTGCCATCTATATGTTCAAATAATGTAATTGATGGGAATTAGGTTGTTCTTATATTTGTCAATGCTTGAAAGATTGATGTGACTTTAGAGTGCATTTCTCATTTCTAGAGACATATGGGGTTATAAATGGAAATTCATAATCTGAATGTAAAAACCCTTCTTGATTTGAACTCAGATTACCTAAACCCTATCAATGTCTACGCCACATTAACTAAAAAAACATATGAAAAACCACATTCAGGTTGCAACACGATGTTTTGTGTGTATTTGAAATAGAACTCCAATCTCTAGAGGAGGCCAAAGTGATTAAAGTTGCAACCTGAATGTGGCTTTTTAGATGTTTTTTCCACCACTAAATCCATGTCCACCGAACATAGGTTTAATAGTCCAAGAGTTGTATTGTCATTAATAAGTGGTTGGTATTTATTTTAAAAAACATCAATTGTTTCTAAGGAAAATTTGTCATTACAATATTTGAATTCGATACATTGGATGGTAAGGTTTGTATCTATGTGGTCTGGTGGGGTCTTTATATAGTAGTCCTTTAACTCATAGTATGTCTAATTTAAATCTGGCATTGCAATGACATCTTTGGGTTCCATATGTGCATGCAAGTAGCCATCAGGGGACCGTGTTTTCTTGTGGGTTGTTGTTGAAGGTTTTAGTGTTGATAAGTATAAAGCACCGGGATATGTTTGAGGATACAATTAGTTTCCGAATTTCTCATACCGCTTTATTGTGTCTTTTGACAATTAGGGAGAATGTAATGGTTTTGGCTTTTGAAGAGTAAGTGTAGCCATGTGTCCGGGTCCGTGGAGGTGCATATGGGGCATGTTATGGATGGAAATTGTTTTATTCTAAAGAAGAGTTGTTTGCGAGCATTTCCTATATATTGTCAAGTACAAAATTTGATAAGGCATGTTTTTTAAAAGCGTGTAATAGTGGAATTTTTCCAAAAGTTTGTAGAGAGTTCGTTATCAATGTTGTAGTTACCGGTCCTTGTATATACACAAGTGAGGTGGTTGTAAGTTCAAGTCCTATTGCCGGCGTGGTGCCTACCACCATAGTCCACCCAATTATGGTAGGGGAGTTCCAAGGCCTCGTTGTATGTGGACCGACAAAGCCCTTGGAGGAGATGACATGTTGGTTGTCTCTAAGGCAATTAGTGTAGGGAAGCACTTAATGTAGAAAAGTGTTTATCCTTGAGAGGGGGGAGTAGTTCTAATACGCTGACCTATGTCCCGTGGACATATGCTTAGTGAAGAGAATAAACAAACACTACATTCATGCCGGTCTCCTTCAGAGACCGCAATTCTTCTTCTTCCTTGTGTCTATGTTAAGGAAACTTTCTAAGATTAGAGCAAGGTTGTTAATTAAATCTTGTTTTTGAGATATTTATTCACAAATCTGATGGGGCTTTTGTTTGGGGTGTTTTCCATAGAAGACCAAGTTTCTCTAAGCTAATTTATGCGCTTGTTCGTTTCCTTCTATATTGACTTGTGCTCTAACTTTATGGATGGTTGTAATTTGTGTGCAATTTTTCAACATTTGAACCATAGATATTAGTATGGCTTTGTTGAGGTGGCTATGATGGAGGGTAGGTATGTTATTTGTGTGTTCAATAGATACATGACGTTTATACAACTTCCAAAGATGTGTGTGGGTTCATTAGCTTATTGTGTAGTGATAATTTGGAACATTTTACAAGAGGCCATCATTTCTGCTCTGAAGATACTTTGAAGTCTATGTGGTCTTTTGGATATTTTTATTTCTTTGGTGGAATTATAAATGCCATATCCGGCTTTTTCTTTATGCCAATGTCCGGGGCTTGTTTCTATTGATTCTTTGAAGAATCTGTATGTGTAGTAATTATGTGTGGATTCAAATTTTAAGTGGGTGTGGTCATGATATGTGGAGAGGGGGGTGGTGTAGTGGAGTGGATCTATTTGCATATTTAAGTTGAAACCATTTTTTGATGCAATTTACTTGGGTGTAGGTGGGGCTATTTTTGTATATAGTCAACCTATATTAAAGTTATTTGTTAGAGAGGTGAGTGTGGCAAGTTGTTCCATTGTACCAATATTATTATTTTCATGGTCTATGCATAGTATTTGTATGGTGGATGGCTCAATCCTAGGTTTGTTTTTTTAACTTGGGTGGTAGAGTGGGTTCTTCATATGGCACCAAGTCTGCTTTGAATAGTGCAATGATGTGAGAATTTGAAAATGGGCCTAAGTGTGGATTAAAGTTTTTATACCAGTTATTGTTTGGTGTGATAATAAGAGTTGAACAGTATTTTGGATAATTTTTGGCCGCAAGTCTTGCCCAATGTATTGCTTGTTGTGTTTCTTCTATATTGTGGGGTGTGCAATACCATTTCCAATCCATATGTGGTTAAAGGCATTTCCTAGTGATCCAAAGATTTTGTCTCTTTCAATAGGTGAATAAAATTTAGTGAAGTGGATGGAGCACGTCATGGGTGATGAGAAGTATGAGTGTTGGATGTTGAAGGCTGAGAACAATGAATTTAGAATTGGCATGGGTAATATGTATTGTGCAAGTTTGAGGGGGTCATTTTTTGGAATGGAGTATTTATATCATTGCTATAGCCAAACTATTTCAGCTTCAAAAGGTTGGGTTATTGGCTCTATATTTGTAGGAGTTTGTAACCGTAAGATCTCAAATAAGACTTATTGAGGAACGTCCTTACAAGATTTTAATTGCTTTGACCGTATGGATTGAAATATTACAGTGTATGAAGTTGAGAAATGGTCCATTTTATTCCATGCGTCAGAGTGGATCAACAGACTTTGACTTCACTTGGTATCAAAGTTTTGCATGACACAAGGTTTAAATTCATTACCATCACATTAACCATGATGTTTTTTTCTCCTTGTACACCACTTTTTAGAGGTAGAAAAGGGGTGTTGCATATTCAAACAATTGTGCAAGTAGTGGATGTTCGGAATTGCCAATTCATGTTATATTTTTTTTGTAAACTAAATATATTATAGAATGAAAATCCAAATAGTCAATAAGAAGGTATACACCACATCTTGTAGTAAAGAAAAAAATTGTTAAAGAAAAAAATCTTTAAATTTTATGTGGATTAGAAGAAGTTTTTTTCGTAGTGTGCCAAAAATGTGTGCAAATGTGTGAAAATGTTTGACTTGGATTAATGTGCTATTTTTCACTAAAGACAAAAAAAAATGGTTTTAGACAATATGAAAGGATATGATATTACTTGCTATTATTGAAAATCTCTTATTTGATAGTGTCCTATCAAAAGTTTTGGAGTTGCCAACATGCCTACTTTCTCCATTTGAAATTTAAAAACTGATAACTTTTCCAATAAATGTTGGATTAGGAAAAACTTGTACTCACACAAAGCTTTTAGTAATGTCCATCTACTGTAAATTTTTTAAGAAGAATGTTATAAATTGACACCATACGAACCTTACCATACCTTTAAATTTCCCCCGAAGGGACTCTTGGGCCTTTTGGGGGTTAATTCAAATTACTTTTTTCTTCATTGATTGTACAATAATTTCATAAAGGTCAAACACTCAATTTTCTCTAAATCATGCACTTGTACAAATGTTACAATTTTTGTATCCTCGACTAGTAACATTAAAAGATGATAGATTGTACGCATGTTATTTAAGATTTGAGAGTTTGTCACCCAGCACATGATGTGGTCCTACCAGTCCTTGGCATGTAGTAGGTGTAGGTATGGAAGAACATGGCTAGGTCTGAAGGAGCTCTCTTGAAACATGAGAGTTGTTATAGATGAAATATTTTATGGATTTAGAATCTCCATATCTATCAATCTAACTTTTTTGAATATGGATTATAAATACAAAAAGATTTAGAAGTTTGGAGAATTGTAGGCTATGCGGCCCTACAATTCCTTCACAAAAGCTTCAATTAAATTATTGTAAGATTAATGAACTTTAGCAATATTAGACACTTTTATTGTCATGAGCGCTTAGAAACTAAATAGAAATCATAAAAATATTTAACAAGAATACATTCAAAGAGTGTGATATTATCAAGATTCAACATTGTACTTCTCTCGGATTATAATCTACAACCTGTCATTGTGTTGTCCTTGATTGTCACACCAGATTATAATCTAGTAGACTAATCATACAATAACATCTAAGATGTGACAGACTTCCAAGTGATTTGACTGAAGTCAGACAATAAGTAAAGAGATTCCCACAATTATCCACAAGTACATGTGATATGATCAAAGTCAGACAACAAGTAAATAGAACACCTCAGATACGACATACTTCTTGGTGATTTGACCAAAGTCAAGCAATAAGTAAATAAAACACCTCAAGATCTTACATATTTCGAGGTGATTTGACCGAAGTTAGCTAGTGAGTAAAGAGATTCCCACAATTATCCATAAGTAGAGTAAAGGAACCAGGGATTATTGGAAAAATTGGACTCTCCGTCCTCGCAAAGTATTTTCATCCTCCGTCCACCTCTTGTTATTGTCACACTTACACTACAATTTTTGAGGAAAAAAATGTGATATCACCGAGAGCAATAGGGATATTAGCAAGTGAGTTTTGAACTGAGGAAAATTGATTCAAAGGATTTGGTCAATAACATCAAGATGCACTATTAACAAGGGTGATATTATCAAGGTGCACTATTATCAAAATGTGCTAATAACAAGGATGATATTATCAAGGTGTGCCATTACTAAGGGTGATTTTTATCAAGGTGTGCTATCAACAAGGGTGTTATTACCGAGGTCACTACAACGATGGGATGGATGAAAAGAAAGAAATGGATGAGAAAGCAACGGATGAAAAGTAAGAAATAAAGTCATAGCGCGGATGAAAAGTAAGAAATGGCTGAAAAGTCGACATAAAGTGAAGAATGGATGAGCGCGGGAAGGAAATGGCGGCGGGCGCAACGTCATGCAGAATTTTGAACTCCCGCCTTTCCAACCCTAGTGAAGTTCTCTCTTCTTATCTAATGCCTCCATCTTCATCATCTCTTCACTGAAATCCTTGTAGCGTAGGCTAAACACATCGCAAACTCAGTCTGCAGCCATTCCATCGACAACGGTTACGCTACTCAGTGCTCGTGTTCCACAAACTGTGAAGGAAATGGAGTGAATGCGTCCATTTGCATGTGCGAAGGCCAACACTTCACCGATTCAAGGTAAGTACTGAAGGTGTGGATTCTTGAGGCAATTAATTGCGAGGAGCTTAGGAAACATGCACTTGATAGAGCGCTGGATCTATCGTAGGTGCGGTCTCGCAACGGTTTTGCGGAACGGAGCGGGTTCGCTGGAAATGCGTGGCGTTCTTTGAGGCGATGGCGTGGAGTAGTTCGAGCGAGGAGCCTGGCAGGTTTTGGTTAGGGAATAGGTTCTTGGTAGAGGAGTGAAGTGGATCTAACTTTAGTTTGTTTGCGGAGAAAATTCCTGAGTAGGAATTAAGCGCGTTCTTTGAAGCAAGTTTGGGGATTAGTGCGGTTTCGTTGAAGGAGTCCAGGGAGTTTGAGTAGGAAGCAGGAACGAAGCGCATTATCTGATAGTGAGCTCTGGATCTGACTGAGGTGCGAGCGCTGGTTTGGAAACGGATAGTATCGATTGCGGAGGAAACCGTGTGATAGTAGGAATGGATCTGGTTCGCTGTGAAGGTGTGTTGTTCTTCGAGACAATTGCGGGGTTTACGAGACTGGCAGGCTGTTGGATTCCACAGTCTTGGTAGGAGAGTAGAGGTTTAAGTGTTTAGTGTTGGGAGGATTTGATTTTGGAGCTCTGTTTTTGGAGTTCTAGGGGATTGGTTCCGGATCTCGCTTCTTTTGGTGTCATAGTAAGCGGCGTCGTAGTGGTGAGATGGAACGCAGGGTCTGCATTCTGTTGATCATTGGTTTTTCTCCTTCGTGTGTTGTGGTTCTGTAATGCGAAGTAGAGCAAGATTTCTTAAATTAGAGATGTCATCTGTAGCGCGTGTCGGAGGCTGAGAATGGAGGCTTCTTTCCTTCGCCATCTCGCTCCTGTTGCGCGTCCTCTGTTTCGTTAAGCGCAGGAGCTTTAACCGTGTAGTTGCTAAGGTTCTTTCTCCTGATTCTCTTGGCGTGTTACCGTGCAAGATAGAGTACGTGCAGCGGGAACGAACTCCTTTCTCAAGGAATACCAGACCGTAGTTGTCCTCATTAGGTGCGTTACCTGACCCTTCGCGATTTCTTTCTGAAGACGAGTGCGGTCTTCGCTATTTCTTGTGGTTACTATTTCTACCATCGATGCTGCCCTTCAGCCGGTCTTTCCGGAGTTGCGCGCGGCTACGGTTGTAGGTTACACATTCAACGTAGAAGTCATCTGTTTCTGTGGTGCTTTGAGAGAATCCGAGCGACGGAACAGGGGATTGATATGCGAGATTTCTCAAGCAGAAAGTACCGCTCGACTTAGCTTGTTTTGTTGAAGCGTGCCACCTGTAGTGGTATTTCGAAGTCTCCAGCGGTTTTAGGTAGCTGTTTTTTCTAGGACTGAGTAGACCATGGGGCATGACTGTTGAGAAAGCAGCACTTCAAATCTCCACGTGTCTGCTGCTAAAGAAAATGCAGCCTTCAATTTTTTGTTGATTCAACTGCTTGGAAATCTGAACTGATCCATAAACGTAGAAGGAAGCACGGGGTCATCCCACCAGATTCGTTGCTACCTGTATTCAAGGTTCCTGGCAATGAATTTAGATGTGAATTCGTAGAGAAACATCCAGATGTGAAATAGTCTACCCGTTCAAGTTTTGGCATTCAAGGGGGCTCTTTGCTAGTTCAAACCTGTCTGTTGCCGTCTCTCATACCGTCGTATTGTTCAATCAGTGCTGGTTTCTCCTCTGTGGTCCTGTGTTGGAGTATAATATCATCCAATCAGAGTTAGGTTGGAATGGAATAGGGTCAACTACAGCAGACATTTGATCACTAATATCTCATGGAAACTGGAGCATGACAAGAACCGATGTAAGATCAATATATCATGGTCTAATGGAGCCTGTTTGTCATCTTCCCATGTGAATCAAGGCCCATTGAAGACATATCCATCTGCTCCCAAGATCATGGCCACTCCCTGCGAACCTATGGTTAGTGTGGCAGCACCGGCTGCTGGAGTGGTACCCGGTCGAGGGCCCGTTCGAATGGCGCGAAGGCAACGCTGGGTGCCTACTGGGATATTGGCGAAAAAAGACGAAGTAGTTGTACCTGTGCCACCTCCTCCTCAGTATCAGGTCAGTCATTCTGCCGCATCTCACCGATATCATACTTCATTGGAATCATTGCAAAGAGTGTTTCGGTATGTCTTTCCATGATCTTTATTCGACAAAGATATTTGATCAAGAAGATTTCAAGCACTAAAACTCAATGTTGAGTATATTGTTTGGTCTCAACTGAACGCAATGCATTGAGTGTGCAGAAGATAGTTGTTGTGGAGGTGCAAGAGGAACCTGAAGAAGAGGAGGTTTTTCTTCCAGAGGGCACGCCATTATTGACGGTTGCAGGTGTGGAGCTGCCTGAGAGTGCGGTTGGACCTGCCTTGGAGTTTCTTGAATTCTGCGCTGCATTTTACAAGGTAAGTGATCAGTTTTGACATTGGATAGTCAGCGATTATATGTTACGTGCTTCCTTCGTTAGAGGACGACTTAACTGTCACTGCAGACTCCCACGGTTAATTGTTTTGACTTGTTGTCTATTACAATGGGTGCAATCATCTTGCTTTCTTATGAATCCATATGGTGGTTGCAGCCTCTTGGAATGAAGAAAGCAGAGGCAGAAAAAGCACTGCATGAGGCTGTCAAAGGATGCAATGTGAAGAAAGGAAGTCAGTGCCAAATTGTTCAAGTCCATGTGCGTCTTCTGTCTGTGATACTTTATGAAACCGATGAACCGTAAGTGCATACACTCATACCTAAAGCCTACTGTTGTCCATTTTAGGTTGTAGTCCAGGTTCCTATGGGCATGCGTGTATATATATTCTTCCTGAGGGATCATTGTTGCAAAGGGATACTCTTAGCAGTGTCTTCAGTGAGGAAAGCTAGGATAAGTGTCAATCTTGCAACCTTAATGCGACTTTGTCCTTGGAAGTTGGTTCCTGAGGTCAATATTTTATCGGTTTGATGTTGCTACCTTTTTAGTATTTATATTCAGTTTTCATACTTGGAATTTGTGCAGGAAACACATTTCCGTCGGCGCAAAGTGCAAGAGTTCATGGCTAGACGCCCTAAAGAATTACTTGTTAAAGAAAACGCACCCTGATCTGAAGAGTGCACAAGTGAAGGATACCGAAGTTGAAGAAAGCACAGCTAGGGAAGCAGAAGCTGAGTGTTCGTCCAAACCATCTCCACCATTGTTAGATTCGGTGGCATCTCCTTCGAATTCAACTTCCTCTCCTCATCAAGAATCATTGCTCAAGTTCGTGAAAGCGCTTGAGAGAGGAGCTGATGGTTATGAATCCCTTGCTGTGGAGGAGAAGTTGCAACTTCTTACTTGGCTTTGCAACGATGTACTCAGCACAGCGTATGTGTCATCCTTCCTTCTTCAAATCAAGAGCTACTTTATTTGCCACCGTATTTTCATGGATATAGTGGGTTTTCTGTGGTTATGGTCAGTTGCGTTTCAGCTAACCTTTAAAAACTCTCTCGTTTGGAAATATGTTTACAGGGTAATAAGGGGCCATATCGAGCGGGTCATGTACGAGTATGATGAAAATAGACGGGAAGAGAGAGAGAAGTCCAAAGCTGCCAAGAAAAAGGTATTTACATGTTCGTTTTGAGTCTGCACTTTAGCTACCTGCTATGTGTGTCAAACTGCAGCATGCCATCTCATCGACTTGCCCACGTAAACTTTCTTCTTGGTTTCTTCTATTGCCTGATGCAGGCGAAATTGGATCAAGAGAACTTATTGACAGGGGGTAAAAGCAATGGTGCTCAAACACTCGAGCAAGAATCGGAAAAGATGGCAAAGCTTAGATCTGATACCTTGAAATCATCCACCTCGGAACCCAGTACCTCAAAAGCATCTGCAGCAGAAGGTGCATTTTGTGCCCTCACCTTTGGTCCTCTTGTCTAAAACAATATTTCAGGGACTTGCCCTCTTAATTTACTGAAACATCTTGTGACCATTGTCACTGAATTGCTAAACTGCTCTAATGCTTATTCCGAGCTGCAGTCTTATTAGCACATTGTTCTGATTGCTAGAACTAGATCATGACGGTAATTGCGGTGTAGAGCATAGTATTGACACTCTTTGAGGCATGTGTGAAATCAGAGACCCTCAGAAGTGATGCAGTCAAGACTGAGGCAGTACTTTGGGAGAACGGTTCACGTGCACTCTGGAAGCTGAAGGGAGGAAATGATCGTACAGCTCTAGCGCTTCAAGGTATGTCGGTATTAAAGCTTTCTTTTGTGCCAAGTGATAGTCAAGTGCGCTGTAGCTGATTAGCTAGGTCTGATCGAGGATGCTTGCGAAATTCACTGAGCATTTTCCATTGTGTAATCCAAGAACTGAAGCAGTTTATGCAAATCGTATCTAGAAAGAATTGCTGCATCATGTCTGCTTTTGTTACACTGGCGGAGGTGTCTCTTTCTTTCATCATAGGTCATTTTATTGAATTTAATCAAATAAGTAACCCACGAGTCCCAAGTGCATCTAATTATGAGAAATGGTCATTTACAATCTATTTAGGTCTGGATTTCGCTTTATTGCAGATTGGAAAAGTGGCTCGGTTATTTTTTGTAGGAGCTTACGAAACAAACACCTGTGTGTTTTCAGATTTGAGCTATGTTGAAGGCATCCCAAACGAGAGGTGGGCAGTGTACTCAGAGAAGGACAAGGAGGTCCTCGCTATTTATCTGAATCAGAAAAAGAACAGCCGGAGAAAGGCTAGCAAGCGGTACACGTTGAAGACACTCGAAAGCCATCCGCTCATGTCATCAGTAGACGCTGGAACTGATGCCATGGAAACCGACAAAGCCGACATCAAACAAGATTTGGATGGTGATCGAAATGCATCGTCATCATCCTCAGATGATAGCGGGTCCGACCATGAGTCTGAGCCCGAGCCTGAGGCTGAACCTGAAGAGTGAACCAGTTCGCATTAATCTGAAGCTTGAGAGAAGCGCGGTGGCGAACGAATGAGAGCGTATCCAATCCGCATTTTAGATTATCCTCCGATGCCCGATGTTGAACCAAAATCAATATGCAAGTGGGTTCCAATTTTGATGAGCTGCCAGATTCAGAGGCTGGTGAATTTTGAGTGGCATCGAGTTGGCAAATGTTGTTATTTCGCGTTGTGAGCATTTCTTGAAAGGTGATAAATAGAAACGTACTCTTGAGAGTGGTTAGGGCAGGGCATAGTGCAAGTCCCTTGAACTTATTGGACTCAACGCTGGCAGAATTGGGATGTGCAGAAGTAGGACGTGCAGCACAAATTAGTATCGACTGAATAATACGACAAACCATGTGGAGGTCGCTTCGAGAGCATGGTATGTAATTTATACGGTTTTGACACTTACCCAAGTTAATCTACAGTGTTACCGAGCAATCTTTGTCATGCCTCTCTGGCTAAACTGTCTACTTCCGGGATTGAGGAGTCCAAAACTGGACGAAAGTTACACAGATGTAAACACGCCAGGAGGCGAAAAAGGCACGGAGCAGAACTCGGAAGCAGCCATCGCTCCATCTGCCACGTCAAAGACCGGGTATCGACGTGGTTATTTCCGATTGACAGGAGAGGAAAACGATCTAATCATTTAATAAGTGACAGCACCTAACACGAAGCGGTTAGACGGTGTCAAGGTGAGTGAAGTGTTTGCCGAGGCCGAAGTCTGAATTCCAGTCTGACGGCGCTCCGCAAGCTTGCCGGCCTTGATTCTCGCCGCTGAGCCTGCTTTCATGGCATCGTGAACCGTTACGGCTACTTTCTCCGTCGTTGGATTGGTTTCGAGGGCAATGCGAGGACTGTTGTGCTAGATGTGATTTGGAGTTGAGAAAGAGATACTAGGTTGAGTTGAGTGAGGTGGGGAGGCAGATATGGCGACGAAGATTTTCTCGTTTCCGGTGCGAGGGCGGCGGTGGTGTTTCAGTGCGATTGTGCCCGATGTGCCGGCAGGGAAGTACAGTAGCGTGGTGACGCTCTCGCAGCTGTGGGAGCGGCTCCAGTCGTTGCCTCAGTTCACTGACCGCGCCGAGCTCATGGAGTCGTTTGCTTCTACCAAGGTTGGGAGGTCGTACTAATCTCTAATTTCTTGCGATCCAAGCGTGGGGGTTGCTTGCTCCTTGGAGTTGATTCTTTGTTTCCGGAATGTTGTGAAATGATTTAGGGTTTAGGGTTTTAGGGTTTAAGATTTAGGATTTTAGGGTTTTGGTCCTGCTCAGGTTTCATGGTGGTTTTCTTACAACTCTGTCAGCAGTTAGGTCTGAAGACGATTTTGATTTCATTGTGCCCTAACCACTCACTTCATCAGTTCATTTGGTTTTGTGATGAGGTGGTGGGGATTGAGAGCTCTGGTTTAGAAATATTTAACGAGTACGCTTTATGTTTTTTCTTTCTCAAGGTTTGTGAGAAATACTTATTACTGGTCTTAGGAGTTTCTTAGGAGTTTTCTGCAATGTGAGCATTGTTTTGTTTACACTATGGTAGCTTGTACTACTCCACAGATGCAAACGAAATGGTCAGATCTCGGAGCCCAACCCAGTGGTAGTATCAGGCATAAAATTTACAGGTATTTCGCATTATCATTTTTGCGTCGTCTTTGTATCTTTCAATGTGATTTTTGAAAATTAGAAAGAGGGTGGTTGAGGTGTGCGAGGCTAGTGTTGATGTGCAATTTGCAGTGTTGGGCAGAACCTTCTGAATCGTCTTCCTGGGGAGGAGCAGTTTCTGAAGAAAATTCCAAAAGACACTCCAAAAGTTGAACTTACATTTCCCTCCAGGTACACTATAGGAACGCTCATGTTTTTATGTCAATTGATTAGATTCTGTAATGTGTCTCTAACATGTGAAGTTGTTTCTTGGACTGGGTTGTACCGTGCAGTTTAAATCCAAGGCTGGTCCGAAGACGTTTACGACATCTCGCTCACTGGTAAGCCTCCTTACAAATCCTTAAGGTGACACTTCTGTTCCTCACAGTTATTTCTCTTGCGACGAACGACTACCTTGAGTGCTGATGCTTGAATTTGATGTTTTTGTTCCCTGTTTTGTGCATTTATTGAATGCTCCATGCGTTTATACTTCTTTTAATGCATGCGTTCATATGTCCTACTTTTGTAGTGTTTAGATTAATGATAGGTGCATGCTGTTCAATATTTTCGTCGGATTATTACATTTGAAGTGAGCACCAGAACATCACTCTCATCTGAGTTCGGTTTTTCGGTGGTTGTCTGTAGTGGAACTGTATACCACCGGAGGCTTATGTATGGATCGATGTCACTTCTGCCTTTTACTGTTCTATTTGGGGTACGCTTCTCGATTTCCCACGATGAGGATTAAACCCTTTTTATGGCTGAAAATTCCGAAATTTGTGATGTGATACCATGGCTGTTTTAGGAAATAGTCAGGTCAGCAGCTCTATTTTGGATTTTGGCGCTGTTATTGGCTGTGACATATGATTGTGGTTTTCACAGATTCTGCCCATCCCCAACGTAGTTTTTTTCTGGAACATCTTCAGAGCGCATTCCCATTGGAGTGCCTTACAGGTAAAAAGTGCGCCATCAGTTTCTCGTCCAGGCATTTATTTCTTGGTTATGGTGTGTAGCAGGTTACAGTTCACTAGGATATTGATTTCGTGGAGTTTTCCTTTCATCAGAGTAGCACAAGATTGAAGCTCTTGCTTACTGAGGGTGAGAACGAGGCATTGAGAGCAGAAATTAAGGAGGCGTCTAGAAATTCTCCTGGCATTGTGGGCCCACAAAAGTTTTCATGGGTGGGTTTCATGACTTTGATCGTCTCAGATTGTGGTATTCTCGTTTTATTTTACCAGATCGGAGATGTGTTATTGTAAAATCACAATGTCTATTTGAATTTATGATACTCTTGACAAAACCTGGAAGATATTATATTGGATGTTCCCATTTCTTACTGCTGGAGGTGTTGCCGTTCATGACTTGTAGGTATTTAAGCCTTCGAAGGAGTTGGACGCATTGGTGAAACCTGCGGATGTGAGGGCAGGAGTGATGCAGCCATCAGCTGTCTCTGCCATATCCAAAACTTTTGGTTTAAATTCTGAGGAAATATTGCGTTGGATCGATTCGAAGTAGCTTGACATTGCTGCACCTGTCGCAGTATTAGATCCCCCCCCCAAATTTAGACAATCGCATTCTTGACATCGTTGTTGGACTTAACGCTGTCAGCCAAATGGTACTTTGTAGGGAACCCACAGTGGGAGGGCGGAATAGGATGTGCAGCACAGAATAGAGGATTCAGGTTGAGGCGCACACTGGACATTCCAGAGTGGATGCATGATGATAAAGATTGCTTGATATTACACGTCAAATGACCCTGAAGTTGCTTCCAACCGGATTAATTGCGTACCAAATTTGAGTTCAAACCAGATACGACATGGCTTCCAGTACCATTGGCACTTTTGTACAAATCTTTCAAGATGCAAATTCTTCGTGCAATTCAGGTTTTTTGATATCATTTCTGCATTCTAAAATATGCTGAGGCATGTTATTTCTACTTAATCAACACTATGATCAATAATATCTCGAGGTGTAATATTCAATTGCACGCTTCCTGATGGAATTGGTTTGTAGATGTCCTTCTCAAGCTTCAGCGATGGAGCGCACCGGCTGGTCATCCTGATGCTGCAGTAACGCGCTGGACGGAACATGAGAGTTGGCGTCCACCCGGAACCCAATCCCATTTCTGGCCGCAGGAGCGAACCCGAGCACGAACGACACCACAACCCCAACGATGAGCGGCACCGACTTCTCCACTGCCTTGTTCAGCCCCTTGAAGTAGCACTTCGCAACGGGATCCGTCAGGAGCGACAACGCCGCAAACGCCGCTAGAGACATGACGGCGTTCACAAAGTCCATGGCTCTCAGCTTGTACTTGTCGCCGCTGTAGTATCTCCCTGCAGTCCCAGGCTCGCCCTGGAAGGAGGGGTTCCACAGGCCCTTGGAGGTGACGATCCCGTAGTACACCTTCCCCGTGCTCGGGATCTTCACGCTGTCTGTGAAGCTGGAGATGCATACTATGGCGGCGAAGACGACGAGGAGGGCGCCCGTGACGATCTTCTCCGTGGAGCCGCACGCGCCGCTGTTGGTGGCCAGGGGCGCTATCAGCTGGAACGCCATGAAGGTGCCTGTTGGGAGGACGTTGGTGAGCTGCGTGAGGATGTCTTTTGTGGATGCGGTCGAGCTGGTTCCTGACATGTTGAAGCAGTTCTTGATGAGCGGGATGAGCTTCTTCACGAGCTCGTACACCTTCTTCACAAGCTCCAACACCTTCTTCAGGGTGTCTAACCACGATGTTGCGCTGGTTCTCGATGTCGGTGTTGCCACAGCCCCTGCTGCACTCGAAGGTAACTGATCTGAGCTCATGTGTGCTTGCAATGTAAATCCCTTTCCTCTCTTCTACAATTCCACCAGTTGCTCAGTCAAAAAACTTCGTATTCAGGGCTATCGGTTAATCTTTATGTAGATGGTTTTCAATAACAGTCTTGTGCATTTTTTTTTTACACCATTCTTCTAAATAATCTGTTGTGTAGATACTAAATTTATCACATGAGTAGAGAAAAGAGTGTAAATTGGTAGAATCTGAGAGATAGCACTATTGGCAATATGAAAACAACACATAACAACTGGCCAAGAATGCAGTTACCCTCTTCATTACTATCTTAGGACATTTAAAGCATGAAGAAAATCAAACATGACATGGAGAATACAGTGGTTATCTGAGTTATTAGTCGAAGCGAATTAGGGCCATTAATACTGATCACGAAGTAGCAACCGAGATAAAAAAAACAGATTGAACTCAACGCTTGCCTAGAACGGCGAAGATGTAAGCCAAGTTCTGGAATTCGACCACTGCAATCACTGAAAGCTTTTCTGCATGAGGAATTGCAGCAATTGATGTTCAGTTATGAGAGCATTACCAGAAGTGCTAGCTGGAGATGAGGAAGGCGCAAGTGGGGACGCGTATGACTTGACTGCAGCTGCAGTGACAAGCGGGAGATGTGGAATATATTTACAAATTGGATGCTGATCATGTCGAGGTGGGCCACTACAGTGGAACATCTGCCGTGTACGCAACGCTTCATCCATTCAACCCGGAACTCATCCACTCGCAAATCTTTTCTTCAAGTCTCAGGAAGCCCCACAACTCTCCCATTCTAAGGTTCAGTGAACTCACTTGCTTCTGTTGTTTCCATGAGTTTGAGCACTGTTATTTATTAGAAGTCCATGGCAGTTAAAAGTGTGATATCTAGGTGAGACCTACGTGATACTCAGGTGAAACTGAGGCATGTGAAGGCTGCGTGTGACTGAGTAGTAGAAGTTCAGAGTGGGTAACAGGGTCCTGTGCCTTAGCGTTAGCGCAGGTCAACTTACTGGGTCTCTAAGATTCCAGCACGTTAGTAACATCACCGGTCAGCTTGAATGTTAAGTTAGCAAGCCACAATAATGCCTGATAGAAGAGCTTCTTTCCTTCGAAGTCGGAAAGTTTTCTGTGTTTGATGCTTGAAACTTGGAGTCCAGGGACGCATGCCTAGTTTGTTGTAGCAGTGAATCTGATAGGAATATCCCTAATGCACAAACTTACTCTTTACTTGTGGTTGGTGCTAGCCACACATTATTTCAGCACGGACTTTGGATGATATGTACGTATAGTGCACCGTACTCAAGCTGCTCGGCGATCCTAAGCAACCACAAGCTCCGAACTTGCACAGTGCGCACTCAAGGTTGAGCCTGGTGTGGTCGCACCGTTTTCCTGCCATGTCTTTCTTTAGTATACAAGTCCACTATGTAAGTTACATACTCATTCCACGCTGTAATGTGACGCTTCTCTCGAGGTCTAGCCAGTATTTGGCATTGGAGTTATTTGTAAAATCATACGAAGAGTAGAGGAAAAAGGTGGCTTAGATACTATACCTTACGCCTCTTGTGATGTGCATGTGATTTGTGTGAAGTGACAGAAATGAAGGACGTAGACATTGTGCTGAAGCAGCTTGCAACGAAGGAAATTCAATCGAAGACAACAACAAATGCTGACACATAACTTGAGATTCGGATTCAGCAATAAAAGCAACACCATGGCCTCTAAATTTAGCGATCCAGTGGTTTCTCATTCAAAAATTATCGCCCTTTTTCTTGTCCTTTGTGACCAACCTCATTTACAGTAAGTGGAAAACCGACAGGTTTGTTACTAAGGGGCTGTTTACATCCAGATGGTTTGGGCTGGAGCCCAAAGAATTTCCGAGTTTTGATTGGAGTAAAGAATTGGTACCCCGGAAATGGGTTTACATCAAGCAAAATGCGGGTTGTGGCCCAAAGTTTTTTCCGTGGATGAGAAACCTAGTTGGAATCCTACATGGCAGATTTGAATAGTGTTTTACGGAACTTAAGGAGACTTATTTCCTACAACCTCTAGGAGGTTGTATTTCCGGAAGGCCGGGAGAGTATTTTTCACAACCTATTTCAGCCAATCATTTATAATATTTTAATGCTGGATTTTGACTATTTCAGAACTGAAGTTTTTTGACAACTTCTTTCCCGTTAGTACTGTTCATCAAAGAAAGAAGTTACATTTACCGCTGATGGCGTGAGAATTGGAAGAAGAATTTTCCAAGGCAGCCAAAAAACAAGGTATGTACTTAAATCTATCAATTTTCTAGACGATCTACATATTTGCAATATTTTTGGACTTAGAGGAATCTTGGGGAGCAAAAGTGCTTGAGCCTCCTTGAGCCTTTGCCAGGAGCCAAAAAGGGCTAGTTGGGCCCCCTTTCCCCCCAAATTCCGGCCAGATCCGATGCGGTGACCAAAGCGGCGCCGCCGGGGATCGAATCGGCCACCTCTAGCCTCCCTTTCAAGGCCTCACACTACTCTAGCTACCAAGCCTACTAGCTTCCGGTGTGCAAATGTTGGATAAAAACCTTCCTATAATACTATTTCTGCTATTTATTGTGTGCTTTCCAAACATTTTCAAGTCCATTTTCAAGCCTTTAATGATGTTTTTGAGCATTTTAGAGCACTCCTATTGCATGAAGATCGTACATGAGGATAACTAATAATTTACATACTTTTTGGTCAAGGTCAAAATGCTTGGCTGAAGGTACAGGTGCGTATGGCAGCAACAATTCGAGGATGTACTCGAACTGCTCTATCTTTCTTTCACTGTGGGGTAATTCTAAAAAAAGCCCGTTTTCATACAATTACTTAGAAATTCAGCCCAAGTGTACAATGGGCCACAATCCTTCAATTCGGGTTTACACCTAAACTTTGGGCCACAACCTACTTACAACTCCCTTGTTTGGTGGAAGGTACCCCGTTTACAATGGTTTCATCCTTCAAGCGGGGTACCACTTGTGTCTATGGGCTCCAATCCAAACCTTCAAGTGTAAACACCCCCTAATCCAATGTGTAAGTATTTGAATAACTACACATATTTTATTATTCATGTAATATTTAATTGACTATTTTAATGGTAAGTTGAAGTTGAAAATCAATTTGATATGCAACGTATTTCTAGTAGGTTACTAGCCTACTTTATTTTGGTGTGTTGGCATATTAGGACAATGTTTGGGATTAATGTGGGGATGTAAATATGGACAATAACTAGTAAGATTATAGGATGTAACAAAGGATTAAGATATTGAGCTATAATGAGGTACACTCATCCTCCCATAAGTTATACCTCTAATAACTTGTAACCTTACTAGCAAACTATAACATCAACTAGCTTATAACCACTGATGACATGGAAGCAATGGTTATAATCGAATCCAAGGAACCAATGTTGTCGTTGCATTCCTTGGCCATTATCTAAGGCTTGTCTCCGTCTAGACAGAGCTATGCTTATAGCCTCGAGAGTAAATTGAAACAAATGGTGCTAGTAGATGAAGGTGCAATTGGGTTGAAGTTACCAAGCCCTTTACTAAATCCACTACTACCTTTTTACCTTAAAGTTTACTAAGTAAGAAAACTTAGTAAAGTTTACTAAGTTCTCACCACCTTCATCCACCAAAGCCATATTTTGCCATAGCTTATGGGAGAGATGAATGCACTAACTTGCAATTATATCCCATGATCTTGTGTGATTTTACATTATTAAACATCAAATCAATGTAGCCAAGATGATGAGTTGATTTTATAGGACGTAATCTAAGCCATTGATCTAAACTAAAGCATCCATGGCCATCAAAGGTACCATGAAACTCATCAAAGTTGTATTTTTGAAGAATTCAATTACAAAATGAGGCACCACAATTGTGATTATTGGCAAGTTGGTGGCTTGTTTTGTTAAAGTGAAGGAAATACATAATAAGTAGTTTGTTTCTAGACCAATGCAAGACCTTCTTACTACCAACTTCCTGACAATTTCCAAAAGAAGTGGATTGATCTTAATCCATTAACGGCTAAGTGGACCATGAGGCATTGGGAGAATCTACAAGGATAATAAATTATGCAAAACATCACTTACACAACGGGTACACTTCATTGAGACCCCACTTCACGAAAACCAATATAGTTTGTCAATGTCCGCATGGATTAGAAGTCACATAGATGCATTGGAAAGCTCTCTCGGAGCTCCAAGTGTGTTATGAGTATCGCAACAACAACATGCAATTGTGGTGACAACGACAACACTAAATGCACAAAAAACGACCTTGCCAAGACCTCGTAGGCATTAGAGGGTTAAATACTATGAATTTTCCATAATTCATTAGTTCCAAATTCATCCTTGTATTATTGTAGTGGTGGTTTTTGGAAGATCTAGTGAGTGAGTGGCTCAACATCAATCTAGTTCATGATATTGGGATAGTTGGTAGTAATCAAACATCCAATATTATGCCTAATGTGACATTTCAACTATGGCACCTATGTACCATAAAGAGATAGGAGGTTTAGTTATATAAAGTTCAATAATTTATTAAAAATCCAACTATTGCATTCAACCTTTTGCAAATTTAGAATCAAAATCCCTTGTTCTGAATAATAAAATGACGTTTCTAAAATTGGTTAATACCCAAATTTTCAACTCTAGTAACAACTTCGAAAGTGCAATTTAAAGTGCAAATTCTTACAGGCAAATCCACTCTTCAAACATCAATTGATGTACAATAGGGTGACATTCAAATTGGCCGTTTAGTAGTTCCAGGAATAGTGTCCTACACTGCTGCCAACTTTGACACCCTCCCCAAAGCTGAGAAATTGTTATTTTACCATGAAAATTTGGGGACAGCATCATCTTTATGTTGAAAACATGCATACCAAATTTCAAGTCCAGGAGACTTATACAAAAAAACTTATGCAAGATCTACCAACATGGGATAGCTGTGAGAAAAGTGTCACAGCTGCCAACTTTGACACCCTCCCAAGAATTGAGGAAATTTTTTTTGCCCATGAAATTTTTGGAGCAAAAACATTTTTATGTTGTTTGCATGTGTGGAAAATTTCAAGTCCAAAAGACCCATACAAAAAATAATATTCCAAATCTACCAACATGTGTAGTTTTGAGAAACAAAGGGGAAAACCATTTTACTACTTCCAACTTTGACGCCCTCCTTAGGATTGAGTTTTTGTTGATACATAGTGAAATTTTTGGCACAAGATCATCTCTACGCTGGTAACATATGAGATAAATTTCAAAGCCAAAAGATATACACAAAAAAGTTATTCCATATCTACCAACATGTATGTCCTCCATTAGCGTAAATCACTGCTAGTAACCTAGAGGGCATAGAATGACATAGTTGAAGGAGCTTTGTACCATTGACTAACTTCCACTCTCTTTCAAGAACTACCTTCAACACATCTAAGCTTCTAGGGCATTGTTTGCCATGTTGCACAACATCTTTTAACATCCTCCAAACGTTCTCGATTGGATTGAGATCGGGAGAGTTTGCAGGCCAGTAGAGCTTTTCGAGAAGGTGGCTTTGTCTCCATTCTTCACATATTTTGCTCCTATGGACGGGTGCCCCATCTTCCATAAGCACTCCTTGTGGAATTTGACCCATGAAATGAACCAATTTGGCATCATAAACCACTTCTATAAAATCCTTAGCAGAACGTTGATTTTTAGGCATAAAGACAAGTTCTGACTTTTGTCCTCCGGCAAATGCGCCCCAAATCATTAAAGAAGTCCTTCCACTTTTAAAAGTAGGAGCTAGACAACTTGATGAATAACGCTCGTATGCACTTCTCCAAACATGAATTTGCCGAGAATTTTTTCCAATTTCAAAAGTAGATTCATCAGTCCAAACAACACGCTCCCACTCTTTTGCACTCCATCCACGGTACTTCTGAGCAAAAGCTAATCGTTGAGACATGTGACGAGGTGTCAAAAAAGGTTTTTTGACTGCAATTCGACTAAAAATGTCATTTTTATGTAAGACCCTTTGAATAGTACGTCTACACACTTGAGTAGGACATGCATTGGTAATCTCTGAGAGTGAAGAGCAACGATGAATTTTTGAGTAATGCACAATACTACGAACATCTCTATCACTAAGCTTTTTAGCGTGACTTCCACCACAAGGTTTGCGCTTGTAGGTTCCATCTTCTCTAAATGTTTTTACTAACCTTGTAACTGTTCTAATAGGAACTCCAATAGTAGCTGCAATTTGAACTCTTGTAAATCCTCCCTCACTCAAACCTATGATGCGAGCACAAATTTCATCTGAAATTGCCATCATAAACTTATAGAGTGCGTGATGCTAGCTACAGCAGTAGAGTAGGGGTTAGAGCAGAGCAACGGGGAGAGAAGGGGGCCAAGGGGCTAGAGCAGAGCAAAGGGGGTTGTAGGATTGACACGTGACAATTGGCAGAGGAAGGAGAAGAGGGCTGGAGCAGAGCAAGGGGGAGAGAAGGGAGCCAAGGCGCTGGAGCAGAGAGGAGAGAGAAGGGTCGCCAAAACACAAGCCCATATGCATACATGGAAAATCGTTTTGCTCTTAATCACTCATCATGTATGCCCAATGTGAATCAACACTCATGCATCCCACAATACAACACTCTCTGTTTTGAGGATTGTCTCAACATTTAGTCTATCACAAATCACACACACCATTCCCTTTACATAGTGTTCAACAGATATTTAGAAGAAAAAATTTGTCATGTGTCTAATGCACACTTTATGGCCAAGTGGATTCTTCTGCATGGAACACCTCTTCACTTCTTCATTTAGATGTTATTGATCTTTTTGAGAAGCATTTATGTTTGGTGGCTTACTCACATGATTGAGTTCAATGAAAAAGCATGAGGTGTCAAAGATATTTTGACATTTTCAATATGACCTTCAAATTGTTTATCATAGTTACACATGTTGATAGATATGGAATAACTTTTTTTATGTATGTCTTTTGGCTTTGAAATTTATCCCACATGTTACCAGCGTAGAGATGATCTTGTGCCAAAAATTTCATTATGTATCAACAAAAACTCAATCCTAAGGAGGGCGTCAAAGTTGGAAGTAGTAAAATGGTTTTCCCCTTTGTTTCTCAAAACTACACATGTTGGTAGATTTGGAATATTATTTTTTGTATGGGTCTTTTGGACTTGAAATTTTCCACACATGCAAACAACATAAAAATGTTTTTGCTCCAAAAATTTCATGGGCAAAAAAAATTTCCTCAATTCTTGGGAGGGTGTCAAAGTTGGCAGCTGTGACACTTTTCTCACAGCTATCCCATGTTGGTAGATCTTGCATAAGTTTTTTTGTATAAGTCTCCTGGACTTGAAATTTGGTATGCATGTTTTCAACATAAAGGTGATGCTGTCCCCAAATTTTCATGGTAAAATAACAATTTCTCAACTTTGGAGAGGGTGTCAAAGTTGGCAGCAGTGTAGGACACTATTCCTGGAACTACTAAACGGCCAATTTGAATGTCACCCTATTGTACAGTACAACAATTCCTAAACTAGATTAATTAAATCAATTGAAAAGCTACAAGAAAAATTTGGCTGCTACTAGTGCACTACGAAAAATTCAAAAACTAATGAATATATTGGGAATACAACCAACATTATAAATAGCTACTCCCTTTCTGAGATGTATCCACGGGTATCACACAGGTATACCAAGGATACTGTACAATACCACCTAGGTATTTCCACGTATCATATGCTTGAACTTACCAAACTCCTTCAAAGTGCAAGTTGTAGCATTTCTGCCAATTTTCAAAAATTCATTTTGGGATCGCTGGTGGCGCATAGATATATTCTCTCACTGTGAACATGTGTCTTAATATAATCAAGATGTTAGGACATATCACAAGAAGGTTATTTAGGGCTGATTTTAATGATTAAAAATGAGAGAAGAGGCCAAAGTGAAGTAGACGTTGCATAACTTTACAAATATGTCTGATGAATATTTATGAATGTGAATTTCCTAAAAGTGAAGCTCAATCATGTGCCGAAGGAATGTCTACAATGAAAGCAACCTCACTTCGGCCAGTCCTCGGTTTTCCAACCCACGCCAACTTTCAAGGCTTACAAACCAAGGGAACCGATTACCTCGTATAATATAACACCACCAGCTGCAATATTGTTTTCACTGCAAAAGTCATCTTCACTTCCAAGTGTGTCAATGTTGGTGAGTGCCCAACTTATGAGCCTGTGAGGGCTACTAGTTGTTGTTTGCCAACTTTATGAATCTAGTGCTGTAATGAGAATGCACATTATGACATTCATTGAGTTGTTATGTCTGCAGGAAACGATGATGCATGAGATGGACGGTGGATCTCAGGTGAACCTTCACGAAGATAATGCTAGTGGAAGCGACGTTCTTCTCGACGAGCAAACCAATTATGTAATATAATGCTTCCCTTCTTTTCACCTGGATCGAACGCGTCGTAGCATAGATGCAACCTTTGGTTGCGAAGGAGAAGTTTATGTCCTGTAATCAGGGGCTGCCTTCTTCTATGACCCTTCATTGATCTTTGTTGAAGAACTTTGATATCCGTTATATCATCGTTTGAGATCTAACATTATAGACACTGATTACGAGAATGTAAGGTTGTCTTGATAGACATGCTTTATTTAAGAGCTGCTCGCATCTTACTTTCATCCTCATAGTGGATATATTGGCCGCTCTTTGTTTTTTAGGCCAGTGAAAAATAGTTTGACTTGTGACCAGTTTTCATGGCTTCTAATTAGCGCGTTTATTTAGTGTATTTTCTTTACTAGGCCAATATAACCAATATGGCAATCATTTTCTTTACGTGAAAGAAATGAAACTCATGGCTAGACTGAATGGATGAATGCAGGTGGTGTTGGACAATGGCATTGTCCAAGTGACCATCACCAAGCCTGGTGGGATTGTTTCTGGCATTAAGTATGGTGGAATCGACAATATTCTTGAATATAATAACAAGGAAACCAACCGAGGGTAAATGCATAACATTTAGTAGCTGAATAAACCTCGTCCCTTCTCGATTACTTGTTGATAGTTACATAGTGTCTACCCTCAAAAGGAGGAAGTGATTTCATACTACTAAAGTATGTCATGTGGACATATATTTTGTGGTGGAACGTACAAACACTATTTTTGCGATGACCGGAGTTCTTCTTCTTTTTGTCCTTTCTCACCATGGCAAATATAGAGTTCAGAATTTGCATAATGAAAAGTGTCAATGTAACAACTTTTTTTTAATATTTTTTACGTGGATTATAGATACTGGGACATGAATTGGAGTCAAAATGGTGGCCGAGACAACTTCTATGTGTAAGTTCTTGAAACCAACGCTACAAGCAACCATGCCGCTCCTCACTCAAAAAGTATCACCCTTCATTTAGGTAGAATGTGGAAAAGGGTACCTTTTATTGTCTTTGTTAACTCGACTGACTCACCAACTTCTAAAATGCTTAAAGTAGTAAGTGAGGGGCGACAAGGTTGCTAGTACACTAAAAATCTCATTTAGTATATAGTTTATTGGAAGGGCTATAGTTTTTTACTTTTGATGAAGATTATTACCAAGAGCACAACTATTCATACTACTCAAAGAGCCAGATCATTGTAGACATAATTGGTAAAAATATTCATCAAGAGTGAAAACTTACAACATTTACAAATCAATTGGTGGGTTTACACCGAATGAGATTTAATGAGATTTTTAGTGTAGTGCACATGATATCAATCAATATTATAATGATGTTGTGTCCCAGTAATGTGGAAGTCGATCTCCCGGTAAGGTAAGAAAACAAGCTGTTTGGAGAATGCTATAGTTCTCATAACAGGGGCTGCTCGCACACATTATGAATATTTCTCCAACTTGAAGACTTTGTTGTGTGTTGTGACAGAGTTTCCGGGACCCACTTTAATGTGGTCTTCAAGGATGCAAATAGGGTGGAGGTTTCATTCATGCGTCTGTATGAACCCAAGTCTGCACCACCTGGAGTGCCTCTCAACATTGATAAGCGGTGATAATTCTTGTCTAATTTATTAAATCAACATTGTCACATTGTCATCCCATTTTATCACAGTGTCACATTTATACAAATCATTATTTTAACCAAATTATTATTTTAACCATGGTGTGTAGGTTTGTGCTCATGAGAGGGAGTCCAGGGTTTTACTCCTACGGCATCTATGAGAAGCTTTGTGGTTGGCCGGCCTTCAACCTCAACCAGACACGGATCACGTTCAAGCTCAGCAATGACAAGTATGACAACTCATCTCCATTTTCTACTTAAAGAGTGGGTTTCAATTTGTCAACAAAGTGACCCTTAAGGTCAAGCCAACCCAAACTGGACGACCTTAGTTATTTTTAGAGATACATTGCCACGTCCGGGTCGTTCAAATTAACCCCATGATCCTTGTGTGTCCACATTCACCTTTCCTGATTTGGTTTAGACCGGCTGAATTGAAGTGTGGCGGCATACAGTTGAGCCATACAAACGGGTGGCCTTAATGGTCCGTTGCTCTTAAAGGGTTAAAAGGACCTTCTTTTTTAGAAGTGATTTTGATTTGCCTAATCTTTGCATAGGTTCCATTACATGGCAATTGCGGACGACAGACAGAGGCTTATGCCTCGTGCCGAGGATTTGATGCCGGATAGAAGCCAACAGCTTGCGTATCCGGAAGCGCATCTCCTTACCAATCCCATGGAACCGGATTTTACGGGTGAAGTATGTTTTTCAAACCCTAAACCCTTAATGCAACCTCTTTTATGTCACCTTCTATAATATCACTAAATCCTAGATTCTTATCATATCCTCATAAATGTAATATCAAGGGTCCTACTTGATTCAAAATTGGTTCTTTAGAATAACAACTTCTCACTAGATACATATATTAGTATAGTCCTTGGATATTGAGCCAGTGACAATAAGGAGATGTCAATGCACTTGATTTGTAAGATCTAAGTTTCTCTAAATGCACTCTAAAAATAAATTATTCCTTTATATTCAAAGAGGTCAAAGTTCATTGATTGAATCGTAAATTGTAAATCGTAAATTGTAAGTCGTAAACCTTAACCCTTGAACACCAGTTGGAAATCGTATATACGGGCACATATTTTACTCTGTAGAATACAAAAAATGTAATAAGTTTAGCGAGACTTACACCTTTGGATTGAATATTCTCTAACTAACATATTTCATCTGGAGGTAATTTTAATACCTGAAGATTACCATGTTAAAATACGACACCATACTTGTAGAATACTATGGTCACCAGTGGCACCTTCTGACCATTAAGGATTAAACCCTAGGTGGATGACAAGTATCAGTATTCAATGGAAAACAAGGAGCTCAAGGTGCACGGTTGGGTGAGTAACAACCCTATGGTTGGGTTTTGGATCATTTCACCAAGTTTCGAGTTTCGGAATGGTGGTCCTATGAAGCAAAACTTGACTTCACATGTTGGCCCTACATGCCTCTCTGTGAGTTTCCCTTTCTCAATGACCTTACCATAAAAGTAATCGTACTGGCATACTTTTTAATTTTTGCTAAGAAAAATATACTATAATCATTTAATAGCCAGAGAAACCTAGTCCTTTATGATGGTGCTGAGTCAAGCATAAGGTAAACCCATCACAAACGACAAGCTAAGCAATGTGCATATATGGAGAGAACAGATATTAATACATTTGTTTTTTTAGTATAACCTGTAGGAGAACAATTTCAACCAAAGTGATTTCATATTTGTCCAATGAAATGTTATTAATTTTCAAAGTGTGCTGCCATATTTAACCAATGTCCATCAATAAGTAACCCCACAAGAGCCGACCAAAAATAAGGGGTCTTGTCTAATAGCAAATCTCCATTTGGAGCTAAATGGGTGGTAATAGGATGGAAGTGGGTTGGATATACCCACACCTATAAAATTGATAGTATCCACAATTTATTGTTTTTAGTACACTAGTAGAAATTTGGTCTTTTATGGAAACTACATAATAAATCAACTCAACGTTACAATGTGATACCTCTTACAGGTGCAAGTATGTTGAATGCTATCAATCAAAATTTGTGCTCCATCAATCACGTACAAAACATAGAATTAGACATGATTTTCACATGATGGATTGTGAATTTGTGGATGTGTTGTAGATGTTTCACAGTGCACATTATGCGGGGATCGAGCTTTGCCCTGGGTTTGAAGAAGGGGAGGCTTGGAAGAAGGTTTTTGGTCCCGTGTTCATCTACCTCAACTCTGCCCCAATGGGCACTTCCTACCCTGTCCTTTGGGGAAATGCCCGGGCGCAAGTAAGTTGCTAGAGTTATATGTAAAGTCACCCAAAGTTTGAATATGATAATCCTTTTTTTTCATTTGGTATAATTAGAATCAGTCTTGAATAGATTTTAATATTGAAAAGGTGGTTAATATTCATGGTCTGTTATGCAAACTCCTTTCTTAGTTTATCAAAAGTCTTCCATGCTTATTTGAAGGATTCTAATTCTTTCCCTCATTAGAGTCATCCAAAGTTTTAGTAAGGTACTATGACTCTTTTGATCTTACAAATACAATAATTACTATTTAATTACTCTTGATAGCTATTTGGACTCAAGAGCTTGGTGGTATTTTAATTCTCTTGTTAATAGAACTTTCAGTTGTCTTTGAGAAGAAAGGAGAGTTTAGACAAAGAAGAACTCCGGTCCCAGAGGGGGCCGGAGTGAATAAAGTGTATGTTCGTTCCACCACTAAATCAATGTCCACAAGGAGAGTTCATATTTGAGTCATTGGTAAAATCAACCTTTTCCTGACATTCATAACCTCTCTTTCTAGTCTTATATTGTAGAGTATACTATACATGTAAAGCATGAATAATGTAGAGGGTCCCTTGCTGGTTTTTGAGAACAAAAAAAATTGGAATAAGAGAACATCAAGGAAACTAGTGAAACAATAAAGAATAGCTATGGGATGACTTTGTATTGCGTTGGGTGACCACAAGTTAACCCCTAAAGTTCCTTGACAATTTCCCTCAAAAACTATAAGTGGTACTAACTTTCAAACCACAAATCCAAAAAATAAAATAAAAATATGTCCACGAAGCTCTTATCAAAGGCAATCTAGAATAAAAATTTCAAAGAAAATTGATTTTTTTTCGAACTTTAGGAACCTGCCGAAAAATCAAGGAATCCCCCCGAAGGAGACTCTGGTCCTTTAGGGGTTAAATGCTTCCTGACATGGCAACAACTTGTTTCAATTTGTCTTCAAAAGAATGCTTAGAATTTTTACCCGCCTTTGAACCTCAAAATCCAATTTTAACCTTCTCTCTTCTTCTAATGTGCTTTTATGGATAACACTATTATATCGTGAATCTAAGATGTTTTTTCCTCTTTCAGCTAATTGCAGATGTTTAGAGTTATCTAGGGTTGATTTTAATTGTTTGAAATTTCAAAAACAAGGTCGAAACGCATGGTATTGTTTCTCACTTTACAAATAACTCTATAATTGGAAATGTGTAGGCTACAATGGAAATGGAGGCTTGGCCTTATTCCTGGCCTGCTTCCGCTGACTTCCCCAAGGCAGAGCAAAGGAGCTCTCTCTGTGGCCAACTTCTTGTTTCGGATCTGTAAGAATCATTTATAAAACCTTTAGAAGTGTTCACTCTCAAAAGAGAGCAATTGTTATATTCCACTAACCTAGGCGTGGTGGGGAAAAACTTTACTCTTGCCAGTCTCCTTTAGAAACTAGAATTCATTTTTGTTTATTTACAACGCAAAGACCTCATTTTCTGCATGACTGCAACACAAAAATGCACATTAAAAAAAATAAAGTACTGAATTCACATGCACATGGTGGCAGATTCCAGCCGCCGTATGTATGGACAGGCAAAAACGCATTCTTAGGGTTGGCGACTCTGGGCGAGACAGGTTCATGGCAAACTGAGAGCAAGGTACACAAATTCTTAGCCATCATGTGCTTTGCTACTCACAATGTCAAATAATGTTTTTAGACTTAGAAAAACGGAACTACTAATTATTTGAATCACCTGATGGCAAAAAATGAATAATTTTCACAAATGGATGGATGAATGAAAATGATATCCATCAACAAATTTTTTTACTCATTATCTCATATGTAGATCATACGCTTGGTTGGTAACCCCTAAAAGACAATTTGTTGTTACGGGGGACAAATCGAATTTGGGCACGTTCCTAAAAATCAATCTTTGAAGATAACTTCTTGAAATTTGTACTGCTAGTAGAAATACGGGTTATCTTTGCCGGGAATTTTTTTTTTTTTTTGGGGACTTACAAAGAAAAAGTTATGGTGATTCAAACATAAGAAGCTCGACTCTTTTGGCACCTGGGCAAGGTACTATTGAGATGAATAGTGCTACCATAGAGTTGACAATTGCACTTCTTTGAGGCGGGCAATAGTGAAGGAAAGTTCTTGGCTACCTTCATTGTTTTCACCTATAAAACAAATAGAAATTACAGATTTTGCTTTTCAAAAAATAATTTTCTATTGTTAGAATATGACATAATGATTCTATTCACCGTTTGGATACTCAATCCAACAATTATTTCTCCATTTAAAAAATAAAATTGTTTTCCTGAGTGAAGAGCCACTCTCTATACCCCTAGTTGTTGCAGGTCCATTTTTCTTATCGTAATCACCTCCATTACTTGTGATTTTGGCTTGCGATAACTTAACACAAGGTAGAATACAGATCCATTGAGTTTATGCAATGTGTAATGGAAAAACATGCTAGTATCTTGAGTCAAAGTATGTTGAAACCATCCGGGCACAGTAGAAAAAAACAATTTTGCTCTCTTCAAATGCATTTATCTTTCGATCTGTACGGGGAAAATTTACGAAAATTTGTAGGGTGTTTTCTTGTAGTAGTTACCTTGAAGATACAAGAGTTGAAAATAGTAAAAAGGCTTATAAATAAGTCTAACAATATCTCATCTCAAAGTGGCAGTTTTGGGGTGGTTTTGGTTAAGCACAAGGCCCGGCTCTTCAGGGGTTAATGGATGTGTGGATGTGGCAGGGCTACCAGTTTTGGACTCAAGCCGATGCTAACGGGAACTTTTGCATTCGAAATATTCGCACAGGCATGTATGACCTCTACGGATGGGTTCCCGGTGTAGTGGGAGATTACAAATTCAAAAATGGACCCATCAACATTCAACCAGGTTGATATCATCACACTCCATGTTTTGACTTCAACATGAATATGTTTCCTTGGAGAATAGTGTCTACTTCCTTTGGGAAAACAGTGTATAGTCTTGTTCTTTGTATCCTTGTCTTATGCACAACAATAACAGACATTGTATTCAGGTTGGTCCCTTTTTAGAGACTGGAGTTCTTCTCCTTGCTTCCTAGGAGATGTTCTCTTTTATGCCATATTTGACTAAATCTGGACTTTCACGTAAAATCTAGACTTTAGATTATACGTATCATTTGGACATCTCTAGATGAATTTCAGTAAATTGAACTAAAATCATTTAGAGATTTCTTAAATCATGGGGAGAAAGCAGTCTTTATTTTAGAACTTTGCATAGTCCTTATTTAGTTAAATATGGGATACATTCACTATTTCTTCTCTAGTTTCCATGTGAAGCGGGAAGAGAAGTCCACATAAAATATCCTCTTGGGAAGTGGAATTGTCTGATTCTACTGAAACCATTCCATTAGAGTTGTCTTACTGGCTTCATTTGAACAATCCATTGGGAGATGTTTTCTTATGCAAAGCCCATGTGTTGTATGTAGGTGCTATGGTTAGCTTGGGTAAGATCACGTACGATAGCCCTCGAGACGGACCTACTGTGTGGGAGATTGGTGTTCCAGATCGCACTGCATCAGGGTTTTTTGTGCCGGATCCCAACCCCAAATACGTCAACAAGCTCTACTTGAATAGCGACCAAAAGTAAGTTCCAAAGATTTTGTATTGTCAACTCATAATGAAATATCGCTTCAATGCTTATTTACAGATAAATATTATCTTTAAGTATTGAAGGAAATGTCTGTAAATCCCTCAATCAAATTCATGGATAGGGTGATGAAATTATAGTTTCTATCCTCAAGAGGGGAAGTGGTGGTACAAATAGACACTTTATTCTTGTCGGGAGGAGTTCTTGTGCCTCATTCCTTTGCAAATCTTGGTGTAAATATATGTTGTAGATGGCGTCAGTATGGCATGTGGGAAAGATACACCGACCTCTATCCTGCAAATGACTTGGTGTACACTGTGGAGCAAAGTGACTGGCGAAATGACTGGTTCTATGCGCACCTCAACAGGTGAGCCATGATCATGTAAATTGTTGCAAGTTTACTGATGCTGGTATAGAGGTGACAAATACAACATTTGTAAATGCACCCTCACCAAAAAGCCGGTGTATTAAGGTATTTGTAAAGTCACCCAAAGTTTCAATAAGATATCACTCTTTTGGTTTGTAATACTACTCTATTTTCACTGTTGATAGCCATCATTAAGTCAATGGAAGAGCTTGGTGGTCTCTTGACTCAAGTTAGAAATAGTTTTAATCACCTCTAAGAGTGAGAGGTCATGAATATTCCTAGAGAGCTCCCTATAAAAGAGCATATAGTACAACAACCATTTTCATTGTAACACTTTGCCTGCCCTCCTCACACTGGACATTTCGAGACCAAAACCATTTCATTATAACAACTACTCTTTAGAACAGGTAGAACAAACAGGGTTGTTGTAGAGGGAGCTGATGTGATGAGCTACCTTTGTCCTCTTCACTCTTCAAGGTCATGAATATGGGCCACTTTTTTTTCCTCTTTGAGCTGGTTATAGACTTTTAAGCTATTTTATTAGTTAAAAATGGGAGAGGAGGTCAAAACTCTTGGTAACTTTGCCTGACTTTACACATAACATGACTGGTGGTTCAGGATCTTGCCTGATGGCTCCTACGCAGCCACAACATGGGAGGTTCGGTTCGGGCTCTCTCAAGTCATGAGCAATGCCGGCAGCCCTTACAAACTCCGAATCGCAACAGCATCTGCAAATGGAGCTGCTCTTCAGGTACTACTCTAAATTTTATGTTTAGTGTGAGCACGCTATGTGATTTATAAATGCTACAAAGTTTTACTCTCAATGAATATCTTTATTGACAATGATCATCGTCTTTACGTAGTAGAGAAAGTTGTACTCTAAGTCAAAATCTTCATCAAAAGTATAAAATTATAGTGCTTTCAAATCACAAAGTACTGCTACACTAAACATAAAATTTAGCGTACCATACTCTTGACACCTTTGAGTTCATGGCACTTTTGTCTACCTAGACTCTAGTCTCCAATTCTAAGTGCAACCGTAAGTTTTTTTTTTTTTTTTGAGTTTTCTTAAGCCAGTTACGTATGCCATATGTGCTCACATATCAGATTAATCACGAATCTGAAGGAAAAGTTACAGAGCGGAGAAAAAGAGATGTTGCAATTTGCGCTGTGGAAACCGCCAATCACTAACAAATATAGCCTTGTTTGGTGTTGAAGGTGTTTGTGAATGAAGTTGGTCCCATGGCAAAGCCCGTGTTTGACACAATGCAGTACGGCAGAGACAACGCCGTGGCGCGCCATGGCATCCACGGCCTTTACAAGCTCTGGACAATCGACATCCACGCGAAACTTCTGCAAGTTGGCCAAAACAGCTTGTTCCTCACACAGCGCAAGAACACCGGACCTTTTGCCGCAATCCTGTACGATTATCTGCGCCTGGAAGCGCCCACTGCCAAATCTGGAGCTGCACCAATTGAATAATAGTTGATGTAAGCTACATAGGATCCAGGTTGTCTACATAAGATCAAGGTTGTCTACATAGACGGGACAAGGCTTCAGGCTCTTCAACTGTCCACAGACATGTCCGTCCCAACATATTTTAGATATACTCCTCAAAATTTTATGTTTATTCTTAGAATACACGCAAATATGCTTAAATATGCATGCAAATATGCTTGAATATTTACATGGACTTACCAAATGGAGATGCAGCAGAGGATCGCATGTCCAAGTAACCCTATCCGGTTCATAAGACCTGGGAGAATCTATGAATGTAATAGGTTATGTAGAACATCATTTACACAACGGATATCTACCTCAAATCGGTGATCTGCACACACACAAGTGCCCACTTCTCGGTTGACACCCCTGCTATATGCAGGTGCTACTACTCTAGTACCCGCCTTACACCCGGTTGATACTAAGGCGTTCGTGACGCGACATGGACAAGGAAACAACGGTGACACATCACTGTCAAGTATATATTTTCCTGGCCTAAACATGGCTGTGATTTACAGGCACCAAGCAAAACCAGGGCACATACAGGTAACCTGAAGAGTGCACATATATACAGAGGCTCTGGGAAGAGACTAGAGATGGATGCATCGATGATGTATGCACAATATTTTTTTATATTGGGCTGTAGCAACCGGGTGAACCTTGTCTGTTTGCCATGTTGTGGATGTAGAGCTTGTCCATGATGATGATGAGGGAGAAGATGAAGGCCGTGTCCACGCGCGCCTGCACCGAGACGTGGAATATGCTCTTCTCAATGAACACATTCTTCATCGACGCCTCACGCACCACCTGCCAGTCAAGAAGAGATTCATCAGCCTGATTCTCATGTTACGTTTCATCACGAACATTGAAGAACCTAGAAAAAAGAGCCGGTCACTGTTTCTCGTAACGCTGGTAAATTAGGACGCTTTCGCAGGTTTAGGATGTTCTGTAAGTGTCGGTGACTGCACGAGTATCACCCAGGTATCTCAAGGTCTCAGACTAGTATCAATTGTGTAGACCTAGATATCAGCCGAGAGGACTCATTTTGGCAACAAATAATCATCGCTACTCTGGTGTTGATACTTGATAATTACCTCTGCCACCTTCTGCTCGCCCAGGAAGATGGTGCATTTTTTGCACAGCCACACGCCTTTGATGGTGTAGTTCGGGACCTCTTGCTGCGCGTTGGAAGGCAGGAAGATATGCAGCTGTGGGCCGAGGCTCCAGAACGAGGATTTCTTCATGGTCCACAGTGGCTGTTCTCTGTTCCCGGGCTGAAACGCGCTCCAGACTCCCATGCACGACCATGGCTGAACGAACAACAGAAGAAAATTCAGTAGACTCCATCATGAAACCAATATACGAAGAAAGCCTGTATTGATAAATCTCTTCTCTACTTATGTGATGGATCTACATGTCCCCTGCATCTACACATACTCCATGCATCTAACACTGCTGAAGTTCGCCGCTAACAGCCATGATTTACCTTTCGTTCCATGAAGACGATGGTGTTGCCGTCCATGTCGACGAGCTCCCGCTTGCCTTTGAACCCAGCCCCTCGCGTGCCGCGCACGCGGTACACCTCCTTGCCGTCGGCGTTGGTGATGGACCAGGCCTTGGAGCAGACGACATTCTCCAGGGTGAAGTGCTCCGCCTTCTGGAGGCAGTACTGCGATCCCACCACCGCGCCCGCCTCCCGTTTCTGCTCATTGAACGACTCCATCACCTGGTCAAACTTCAAAGCTTAGCTCCCCTAGTTTCTTCACTTCACCTCGTCAACTGCACCAAATCAACCGACAGATTAGAAAAATCTTCAAACAAACCAGTACAAACATTAAATATGAGCTGCAGACCTGATCTTTGCAGCCGCAGTTGGACAGTGTTTCATCAAAGTCTCTCCAGAGAAAGTGAAAGCTGCGACGATATTGTTTCCGACTGCTGTTACTAGACTATGTATAGTTTAGGCTCCGATGTTGGCATCTCAGCTGACTTTGGGTCATACTTTACGTTTATCTCTACCATGTCACACAAGCGAGCCAGCATGCATAGCTCAAAGTTCAACGATTCTTCCCGATCTGAGGAGGCGTTGTCATTGAGGAGGTGTTGCCACATGGCGTGGCGTTAACGAGGTTTAGAGAGCAAGGGTGAGGGCCTATTGTGAAGCTAGGGGTTGAGGTGCAACGGCCTTCAAGGGGCCACCTATTTTTTAGACTCTAGGTGTCCCTTGCTATTGTGGTTGAGGGCGTAATTTTCATTGTATGCATCGAGGGTGCTCACTTCCACAAACAAAGGTACTCTGCCGTACTGGTCCGAGTACTTCACTGCGTCGACGGCGAAGAAGCAAAGAAAGTCATGAGCATGACGAACCAAGTCGTAACGTTCCACAAACACAAGATTCTCTACCATAGTGATCCGAGTACGACACAGCGTCGGCGAAGAAGCTAAGAAAACTGAGCATGACGGACCAAGTCGTCATTCTCTACATGCATAATTATTCTCCTTCAATGAGCTGGCACAATACAGTGGACCCGTCATTGCTGCCACTCTGCATCATACAGATGTAAGTTATTCATTCAATGAGTTGCACAGCAAACTGCTTGCATCGTTTATTTTATTATCAATTTGTTTAAAGCTTTAAAAAAATTAAAAGAAAACAAGCCTCGAAATACCACCTCGCCTGAGATTCATGCAACTCCTGCTCACCCCTCAATTCCACACCATTTCCTCTGATCAAGGAGCAGTCAACACCTAAGACTCATTACATTTTTTATTTTTTTTTTGAATCAAAACAAACAAGGTTTGATTGCATAATAGTCACAAGTACAGACAGACGCGCCAGTTCCGGCAACGCCAAGGACTCAAGACCCCGAACTAGACATGAAACTCTTTGACCCAGACAATGTGGTCGCCTTGAACGCTACACAGCAACTCATGACAACCCCAAGTGGAGTCGAAAAGGTTTGCCGCCTTGTTCCTGCTAGCCTCCGTGTTGGCAGTCTGAATTCTGCCCCAAGCAATCCTGCCGTAGTCCGTGAGGCCTTGCCAAATGACATTTTCGATCTTGTAATGATTCCACCTACACTAGTTAAACACCCTGTCATTTCTGGCAAGCCAGAGAGTCCAGAGAGTGATCCCTCTAAGAAAGAGCCAGATTCTACTGAAGGTCCCAAATTTACGAGGGGGCCGACTTCCAAAGAGAGCCTGCTTGAAGTTAGCCTTGCTCCATTGGGAGTGAGTGGACTTGCTAAGCTGTCTAAGGATCTCGTTCACATAGTCCCATGTGCTTCTGGCTTGGCTACAATTCCAGAATCTATGTAGGATGCTCTCCTAGTCTCCCGTGCTACACACGGTACAGCTGTCATCGATGTGAGGAGAAGCGCGTTTCCTCCATTGATTCACAGCAATTGCCTCTTGCCACAATTGCCAAATGAGGCCAGCTTCTTTTCCACTACGATCTTTATCCCACACATTACGCCATCTGAGTTCCAGATTCATCCTTGTGTTATTGTAGTGGTGGTTTTTGGAAGATCTAGTGAGTGAGTGGCTCAACATCAATCTAGTTCATGATATTGGGATAGTTGGTAGTAATCAAACATCTAATGTTATGCCTAAGGTGACATTTCAACTATGGCACCTATGTACCATTAAGAGATAGGAGGTTTAGTTAGATAAAGTTCAATAATTTATTAAAAACCCAACTATTGCATTTCAACCTTTTGCAAATTTTAGAATCAAAATCCTTTGTTTTGATTAATAAAATTACGTCTCTAAAATTGGAAAATACCCAAATTTTCAACTCCAACAACAACTTCCAAAGTGCCATTTAAAGTGCAAATTCTTAAAGGCAAATCCACTCTTCAAACATCAATTGATGTACAACAATTCCTAAACTAGATTAAATCAATTGAAAAGCTACAAGAAAAACTTGGCTGCTACTAGTGCACTACGAAAAATTCAAAAACTAATGAATATATTGGGAATATGACCAACATTATAAATAACTACTCCCTTTCTGAGATGTATCCGCAAGTATCACATAGGTATACCAAGGATACTGCACAATATCACCCAGGTATTTCCACATATCACATGTTTACACTTACCAAACTCCTTCAAAGTGCAAGTTGTAGCATTTCTGCCAATTTTCAAAAATTCATTTTGGGATCACTGGTGGTGCATAGAAATATTCTCTCACTGTGCACGTGTCTTAATATAATCAAGATGTTAGACATATCACAAGAAGCCTATTTAGGGCTGATTTTAATGATTAAAAATGAGAGTAGAGGCCAAAGTGAAGTAGACGTTGCATAACTTTACAAATATGTCTGATGAATATTTATGAATGTGAATTTCCTAAAAGTGAAGCTCAATCATGTGCCGAAGGAATGTCTACAATGAAAGCAACCTCACTTCGGCCAGTCCTCGGTTTTCCAACCCACGCCAACTTTCAAGGCTTACAAACCAAGGGAACCGATTACCTCGTATAATATAACACCACCAGCTGCAATATTGTTTTCACTGCAAAAGTCATCTTCACTTCCAAGTGTGTCAATGTTGGTGAGTGCCCAACTTATGAGCCTGTGAGGGCTACATCGTTGTTGTTTGCCAACTTTATGAATCTAGTGCTGTAATGAGCATGCACATTATGACATTCATTGAGTTGTTATGTCTGCAGGAAACGATGATGCATGAGATGGACGGTGGATCTCAGGTGAACCTTCACGAAGATCATGCTAGTGGAAGCGACGTTCTTCTCGATGAGCAAACCAATTATGTAATATAATGCTTCCCTTCTTTTTCACCTGGATTGAACGCGTCGTAGCATAGATGCAACCTTTGGTTGTGAAGGAGAAGTTTATGTTATGTAATCAGGGGCTGCCTTCTTCTATGATCCTTCATTGATCTTCGTTGAAGAACTTTGATATCCGTTATATCCTCATTTGAGATCTAACATTATAGACACTGATTACGAGAATGTAAGGTTGTCTTGATAGACATGCTATATTTACAGCCTTTTGCTATTACAGACCTTGTCACTTTGATATGTCCTATGTTTGTCAAGGTTGTAAATATATGAGCATAACTATAAAATTTTACACTAATATTGGAAATATTGGCCGCTCTTTGATTTTTAGGCCAGTGAAAATAGTTTGATTTGTGACCAGTTTTCATGGCTTCTAATTAGTGCGTTTATTTCGTGTAACTTCTTTACTAAGGCCAATATAACCAATATGGCAATCATTTTCTTTACGTGAAAGAAATGAAACTCATGGCTAGACTGAATGGATGAATGCAGGTGGTGTTGGACAATGGCATTGTCCAAGTGACCATTACCAAGCCTGGTGGGATTGTTTCTGGCATTAAGTATGGTGGAATCGACAATATTCTTGAATATAACAACAAGGAAACCAACCGAGGGTAAATGCATAACATTTAGTAGCTGAATAAACCTCGTCCCTTCTCGATTACTTGTTGATAGTTACATAGTGTCTACCCTCAAAAGGAGGAAGTGATTTCATACTACTAAAGTATGTCATGTGGACATATATTTTGTGGTGGAACGTACAAACACTATTTTTGCGATGACCGGAGTTCTTCTTCTTTTTGTCCTTTCTCACCATGGCAAATATAGAGTTCAGAATTTGCATAATGAAAAGTGTCAATGTAACAACTTTTTTTTAATATTTTTTACGTGGATTATAGATACTGGGACATGAATTGGAGTCAAAATGGTGGCCGAGACAACTTCTATGTGTAAGTTCTTGAAACCAACGCTACAAGCAACCATGCCGCTCCTCACTCAAAAAGTATCACCCTTCATTTAGGTAGAATGTGGAAAAGGGTACCTTTTATTGTCTTTGTTAACTCGACTGACTCACCAACTTCTAAAATGCTTAAAGTAGTAAGTGAGGGGCGACAAGGTTGCTAGTACACTAAAAATCTCATTTAGTATATAGTTTATTGGAAGGGCTATAGTTTTTTACTTTTGATGAAGATTATTACCAAGAGCACAACTATTCATACTACTCAAAGAGCCAGATCATTGTAGACATAATTGGTAAAAATATTCATCAAGAGTGAAAACTTACAACATTTACAAATCAATTGGTGGGTTTACACGGAATGAGATTTAATGAGATTTTTAGTGTAGTGCACATGATATCAATCAATATTATAATGATGTTGTGTCCCAGTAATGTGGAAGTCGATCTCCCGGTAAGGTAAGGAAACAAAGTGTATGGAGAATGCTGTTGACCTCATAACAGGGGCTGCTCACACACATTATGAATATTTCTCCAACTTGAAGACTTTGTTGTGTGTTGTGACAGAGTTTCGGGGACCCACTTTAATGTGGTCTTCAAGGATGCAAATAGGGTGGAGGTTTCATTCATGCGTCTGTATGAACCCAAGTCTGCATCACCTGGAGTGCCTCTCAACATTGATAAGCGGTGATAATTCTTGTCTAATTTATTAAATCAACATTGTCACATTTTCATCCCATTTTATCACAGGGTCACATTTATACAAATCATTACTATAACCAAATTATTATTTTAACTATGGTGTGTAGGTTTGTGCTCATGAGAGGGAGTCCAGGGTTTTACTCCTACGGCATCTATGAGAAGCTTTGTGGTTGGCCGGCCTTCAACCTCAACCAGACACGGATCACGTTCAAGCTCAGCAATGACAAGTATGACAACTCATCTCCATTTTCTACTTAAAGAGTGGGTTTCAATTTGTCAACAAAGTGACCCCTAAGGTCAAGCCAACCCAAACTGGACGACCTTAGTTTTTTTTAGAGATACATTGCCACGTCCGGGTCGTTCAAATTAACCCCACGATCCTTGTGTGTCCACATTCACCTTTCCTGATTTGGTTTAGACCGGCTGAATTGAAGTGTGGCGGCATACAGTTGAGCCATACAAACGGGTGGCCTTAATGGTCCGTTGCTCTTAAAGGGTTAAAAGGACCTTCTTTTTTAGAAGTGATTTTGATTTGCCTAATCTTTGCATAGGTTCCATTACATGGCAATTGCGGACGACAGACAGAGGCTTATGCCTCGTGCCGAGGATTTGATGCCGGATAGAAGCCAACAGCTTGCGTATCCGGAAGCGCATCTCCTTACCAATCCCATGGAACCGGATTTTACGGGTGAAGTATGTTTTTCAAACCCTAAACCCTTAATGCAACCTCTTTTATGTCACCTTCTAAAATATCACTAAATCCTAGATTCTTATCATATCCTCATAAATGTAATATCAAGGGTCCTACTTGATTCAAAATTGGTTCTTTAGAATAACAACTTCTCACTAGATACATATATTAGTATAGTCCTTGGATATTGAGCGAGTGACAATAAGGAGATGTCAATGCACTTGATTTGTAAGATCTAAGTTTCTCTAAATGCACTCTAAAAATAAATTATTCCTTTATATTCAAAGAGGTCTAAGTTCATTGATTGAATCGTAAATTGTAAATCGTAAATTGTAAGTCGTAAACCTTAACCCTTGAACACCAGTTGGAAATCGTATATACGGGCACATATTTTACTCTGTAGAATACAAAAAATGTAATAAGTTTAACGAGACTTACACCTTTGGATTGAATATTCTCTAACTAACATATTTCATCTGGAGGTAATTTTAATACTTGAAGATTACCATGTTAAAATACGACACCATACTTGTAGAATACTATGGTCACCAGTGGCACCTTCTGACCATTAAGGATTAAACCCTAGGTGGATGACAAGTATCAGTATTCAATGGAAAACAAGGAGCTCAAGGTGCACGGTTGGGTGAGTAACAACCCTATGGTTGGGTTTTGGATCATTTCACCAAGTTTCGAGTTTCGGAATGGTGGTCCTATGAAGCAAAACTTGACTTCACATGTTGGCCCTACATGCCTCTCTGTGAGTTTCCCTTTCTCAATGACCTTACCATAAAAGTAATCGTACTGGCATACTTTTTAATTTTTGCTAAGAAAAATATATTATAATTATTTAATAGCCAGAGAAACCTAGTCCTTTATGATGGTGCTGAGTCAAGCATAAGGTAAACCCATCACAAACGACAAGCTAAGCAATGTGCATATATGGAGAGAACAGATATTAATACATTTGTTTTTTTAGTATAACTTGTAGGAGAACAATTTCAACCAAAGTGATTTCATATTTGTCCAATGAAATGTTATTAATTTTCAAAGTGTGCTGCCATATTTAACCAATGTCCATCAATAAGTAACCCCACAAGAGCCGACCAAAAATAAGGGGTCTTGTCTAATAGCAAATCTCCATTTGGAGCTAAATGGGTGGTAATAGGATGGAAGTGGGTTGGATATACCCACACCTATAAAATTGATAGTATCCACAATTTATTGTTTTTAGTACACTAGTCGAAATTTGGTCTTTTATGGAAACTACATAATAAATCAACTCAACGTTACAATGTGATACCTCTTACAGGTGCAAGTATGTTGAATGCTATCAATCAAAATTTGTGCTCCATCAATCACGTACAAAACATAGAATTAGACATGATTTTCACATGATGGATTGTGAATTTGTGGATGTGTTGTAGATGTTTCACAGTGCACATTATGCGGGGATCGAGCTTTGCCCTGGGTTTGAAGAAGGGGAGGCTTGGAAGAAGGTTTTTGGTCCCGTGTTCATCTACCTCAACTCTGCCCCAATGGGCACTTCCTACCCTGTCCTTTGGGGAAATGCCCGGGCGCAAGTAAGTTGCTAGAGTTATATGTAAAGTCACCCAAAGTTTGAATAGGATAATCCTTTTTTTTCATTTGGTATAATTAGAATCAGTCTTGAATAGATTTTAATATTGAAAAGGTGGTTAATATTCATGGTCTGTTATGCAAACTCCTTTCTTAGTTTATCAAAAGTCTTCCATGCTTATTTGAAGGATTCTAATTCTTTCCCTCATTAGAGTCATCCAAAGTTTTAGTAAGGTACTATGACTCTTTTGATCTTACAAATACAATAATTACTATTTAATTACTCTTGATAGCTATTTGGACTCAAGAGCTTGGTGGTATTTTAATTCTCTTGTTAATAGATTTTTCAGTTGTCTTTGAGAAGAAAGGAGAGTTTAGACAAAGAAGAACTCCGGTCCCAGAGGGGGCCGGAGTGAATAAAGTGTATGTTCGTTCCACCACTAAATCAATGTCCACAAGGAGAGTTCATATTTGAGTCATTGGTAAAATCAACCTTTTTCCGACATTCATAACCTCTCTTTCTAGTCTTATATTGTAGAGTATACTATACATGTAAAGCATGAATAATGTAGATGGTCCCTTGCTGGTTTTTGAGAACAAAAAAAATTGGAATAAGAGAACATCAAGGAAACTAGTGAAACAATAAAGAATAGCTATGGGATGACTTTGTATTGCGTTGGGTGACCACAAGTTAACCCCTAAAGTTCCTTGACAATTTCCCTCAAAAACTATAAGTGGTACTAACTTTCAAACCACAAATCCAAAAAATAAAATAAAAATATGTCCACGAAGCTCTTATCAAAGGCAATCTAGAATAAAAATTTCAAAGAAAATTGATTTTTTTTCGAATTTTAGGAACCTGCCGAAAAATCAAGGAATCCCCCCGAAGGAGACTCTGGTCCTTTAGGGGTTAAATGCTTCCTGACATGGCAACAACTTGTTTCAATTTGTCTTCAAAAGAATGCTTAGAATTTTTACCCGCCTTTGAACCTCAAAATCCAATTTTAACCTTCTCTCTTCTTCTAATGTGCTTTTATGGATAACACTATTATATCGTGAATCTAAGATGTTTTTTCCTCTTTCAACTAATTGCAGATGTTTAGAGTTATCTAGGGTTGATTTTAATTGTTTGAAATTTCAAAAACAAGGTCGAAACGCATGGTATTGTTTCTCACTTTACAAATAACTCTATAATTGGAAATGTGTAGGCTACAATGGAAATGGAGGCTTGGCCTTATTCCTGGCCTGCTTCCGCTGACTTCCCAAAGGCAGAGCAAAGGAGCTCTCTCTGTGGCCAACTTCTTGTTTCGGATCTGTAAGAATCATTTATAAAACCTTTAGAAGTGTTCACTCTCAAAAGAGAGCAATTGTTATATTCCACTAACCTAGGCGTGGTGGGGAAAAACTTTACTCTTGCCAGTCTCCTTTAGAAACTAGAATTCATTTTTGTTTATTTACAACGCAAAGACCTCATTTTCTGCATGACTGCAACACAAAAATGCACATTAAAAAAATAAAGTACTGAATTCACATGCACATGGTGGCAGATTCCAGCCGCCGTATGTATGGACAGGCAAAAACGCATTCTTAGGGTTGGCGACTCTGGGCGAGACAGGTTCATGGCAAACTGAGAGCAAGGTACATAAATTCTTAGCCATCATGTGCTTTGCTACTCATAATGTCAAATAATGTTTTTAGACTTAGAAAAACGGAACTACTAATTATTTGAATCACCTGATGGCAAAAAATGAATAATTTTCACAAATGGATGGATGAATGAAAATGATATCCATCAACAAATTTTTTTACTCATTATCTCATATGTAGATCATATGCTTGGTTGGTAACCCCTAAAAGACAATTTGTTGTTACGGGGGACAAATCGAATTTGGGCACGTTCCTAAAAATCAATCTTTGAAGATAACTTCTTGAAATTTGTACTGCTAGTAGAAATACGGGTTATCTTTGCCGGGAATTTTTTTTTTTTTTTTGGGACTTACAAAGAAAAAGTTATGGTGATTCAAACATAAGAAGCTCGACTCTTTTGGCACCTGGGCAAGGTACTATTGAGATGAATAGTGTTACCATAGAGTTGACAATTGCACTTCTTTGAGGCGGGCAATAGTGAAGGAAAGTTCTTGGCTACCTTCATTGTTTTCACCTATAAAACAAATAGAAATTACAGATTTTGCTTTTCAAAAAATAAATTTCTATTGTTAGAATATGACATAATGATTCTATTCACCGTTTGGATACTCAATCCAACAATTATTTCTCCATTTAAAAAATAAAATTGTTTTCCTGAGTGAAGAGCCACTCTCTATACCCCTAGTTGTTGCAGGTCCATTTTTCTTATCGTAATCACCTCCATTACTTGTGATTTTGGCTTGCGATAACTTAACACAAGGTAGAACACAGATCCATTGAGTTTATGCAATGTGTAATGGAAAAACATGCTAGTATCTTGAGTCAAAGTATGTTGAAACCATCCGGGCACAGTAGAAAAAAACAATTTTGCTCTCTTCAAATGCATTTATCTTTCGATCTGTACGGGGAAAATTTACGAAAATTTGTAGGGTGTTTTCTTGTAGTAGTTACCTTGAAGATACAAGAGTTGAAAATAGTAAAAAGGCTTATAAATAAGTCTAACAATATCTCATCTCAAAGTGGCAGTTTTGGGGTGGTTTTGGTTAAGCACAAGGCCCGGCTCTTCAGGGGTTAATGGATGTGTGGATGTGGCAGGGCTACCAGTTTTGGACTCAAGCCGATGCTAACGGGAACTTTTGCATTCGAAATATTCGCACAGGCATGTATGACCTCTACGGATGGGTTCCCGGTGTACTGGGAGATTACAAATTCAAAAATGGACCCATCAACATTCAACCAGGTTGATATCATCACACTCCATGTTTTGACTTCAACATGAATATGTTTCCTTGGAGAATAGTGTCTACTTCCTTTGGGAAAACAGTGTATAGTCTTGTTCTTTGTATCCTTGTCTTATGCACAACAATAACAGACATTGTATTCAGGTTGGTCCCTTTTTAGAGACTGGAGTTCTTCTCCTTGCTTCCTAGGAGATGTTCTCTTTTATGCCATATTTGACTAAATCTGGACTTTCACGTAAAATCTAGACTTTAGATTATACGTATCATTTGGACATCTCTAGATGAATTTCAGTAAATTGAACTAAAATCATTTAGAGATTTCTTAAATCATGGGGAGAAAGCAGTCTTTATTTTAGAACTTTGCATAGTCCTTATTTAGTTAAATATGGGATACATTCACTATTTCTTCTCTAGTTTCCATGTGAAGCGGGAAGAGAAGTCCACATAAAATATCCTCTTGGGAAGTGGAATTGTCTGATTCTACTGAAACCATTCCATTAGAGTTGTCTTACTGGCTTCATTTGAACAATCCATTGGGAGATGTTTTCTTATGCAAAGCCCATGTGTTGTATGTAGGTGCTATGATTAGCTTGGGTAAGATCACGTACGATAGCCCTCGAGACGGACCTACTGTGTGGGAGATTGGTGTTCCAGATCGCACTGCATCAGGGTTTTTTGTGCCGGATCCCAACCCCAAATACGTCAACAAGCTCTACTTGAATAGCGACCAAAAGTAAGTTCCAAAGCTTTTGTATTGTCAACTCATAATGAAATATTGCTTCAATGCTTATTTACAGATAAATATTATCTGTAAGTATTGAAGGAAATGTCTGTAAATCCCTCAATCAAATTCATGGATAGGGTGATGAAATTATAGTTTCTATCCTCAAGAGGGGAAGTGGTGGTACAAATAGACACTTTATTCTTGTCGGGAGGAGTTCTTGTGCCTCATTCCTTTGCAAATCTTGGTGTAAATATATGTTGTAGATGGCGTCAGTATGGCATGTGGGAAAGATACACCGACCTCTATCCTGCAAATGACTTGGTGTACACTGTGGAGCAAAGTGACTGGCGAAATGACTGGTTCTATGCGCACCTCAACAGGTGAGCCATGATCATGTAAATTGTTGCAAGTTTACTGATGCTGGTATAGAGGTGACAAATACAACATTTGTAAATGCACCCTCATCAAAAAGCCGGTGTAAGGTATTTGTAAAGTCACCCAAAGTTTCAATAAGATATCACTCTTTTGGTTTGTAATACTACTCTATTTTCACTGTTGATAGCCATCATTAAGTCAATGGAAGAGCTTGGTGGTCTCTTGACTCAAGTTAGAAATAGTTTTAATCACCTCTAAGAGTGAGAGGTCATGAATATTCCTAGAGAGCTCCCTTTAAAAGAGCATCTAGTACAACAATCATTTTCATTGTAACACTCTGCCTACCCTCCTCACACTGGACATTTCGAGACTAAAACCATTTCATTACAACAACTACTCTTTAGAACAGGTAGAACAAACAAGGTTGTTGTAGAGGGAGCTGGTGTGATGAGCTACCTTTGTCCTCTTCACTCTTCAAGGTCATGCATATGGGCCACCTTTTTTCCTCTTTGAGCTGGTTATAGACTTTTAAGCTATTTTATTAGTTAAAAATGGGAGAGGAGGTCAAAACTCTAGGTAACTTTGCCTGACTTTACACATAACGTGACTGGTGGTTCAGGATCTTGCCTGATGGCTCCTACGCAGCCACAACATGGGAGGTTCGGTTCGGGCTCTCTCAAGTCATGAGCAATGCCGGCAGCCCTTACAAACTCCGAATCGCAACAGCATCTGCAAATGGAGCTGCTCTTCAGGTACTACTCTAAATTTTATGTTTAGTGTGAGCACGCTATGTGATTTATAAATGCTACAAAGTTTTACTCTCAGTGAATATCTTTATTGACAATGATCATCGTCTTTAAGTAGTAGAGAAAGTTGTACTCTAAGTCAAAATCTTCATCAAAAGTATAAAATTATAGTGCTTTCAAATCACAAAGTACTACTACACTATACATAAAATTTAGCGTACCATACTCTTGACACCTTTGAGTTCATGGCACTTTTGTCTACCTAGACTCTAGTCTCCAATTCTAAGTGCAACCGTAAGCTTTTTTTCTTTTTTTTTGAGTTTTCTTAAGCCAATTACGTATGCCATATGTGCTCACATATCAGATTAATCACGAATCTGAAGGAAAAGTAACAAGTTACAGAGCGGAGAAAAAAAGATGTTGCAATTTGCACTGTGGAAACCGCCAATCACTAACAAATATAGCCTTGTTTGGTGTTGAAGGTGTTTGTGAATGAAGTTGGTCCCATGGCAAAGCCCGTGTTTGACACAATGCAGTACGGCAGAGACAACGCCGTGGCACGCCATGGCATCCACGGCCTTTACAAGCTCTGGACAATCGACATCCACGCGAAACTTCTGCAAGTTGGCCAAAACAGCTTGTTCCTCACACAGCGCAAGAACACCGGACCTTTTGCCGCAATCCTGTACGATTATCTGCGCCTGGAAGCGCCCACTGCCAAATCTGGAGCTGCACCAATTGAATAATAGTTGATGTAAGCTACATAGGATCCAGGTTGTCTACATAGGATCAAGGTTGTCTACATAGACGGGACAAGGCTTCAAAATCTTCAATTGTCCACAATGGACATGACAGATATGACAGACATGTCCGTCCCAACATATTTTAGATATACTCCTCAAAATTTTATGTTTATTCTTTGAATACACGCAAATATGCTTAAATATGCATGCAAATATGCTTGAATATTTACACGGACTTATAAATGGAGATGCAAGCAGAGGATCGCATGTCCAAGTAACCCTATCGGGTTCATAAGGCGTGGGAGAATTTATGAATGTAATAGGTTATGTAGAACATCATTTACACAAATATATACCTCAAATCGGTGATCTGCACACACACAAGTGCCCACTTCTCGGTTGACACCCCTGCTATATGCAGGTGCTACTACTCTAGTACCCGCCTTACACCCGGTTGATACTAAAGCGTTCGTGACGTGACATGGACAAGGAAACAACGGTGACACATCACTGTCAAGTATATATTTTCCTGGCCTAAACATGGCTGTGATTTACAGGCACCAAGCAAAAGCAGGGCACATATAGGTAACCTGAAGAGTGCACATATATACAGAGGCTCTGGGAAGAGACTAGAGATGGATGCATCGATGATGTATGCACAATATTTTTTTATATTGGGCTATAGCAACCGGGTGAACCGTGTTTGTATGCCATGTCGTGGATGTAGAGCTTGTCCATGATGACGATGAGGGAGAAGATGAAGGCCGTGTCCACGCGCGCCTGCACCGAGACGTGGAATATGCTCTTCTTAATGAACACATTCTTCATCGACGCCTCACGCACCACCTGCCAGTCATGAAGAGATTCATCAGCCTGATTCTCATGTTACGTTTCATCACCAACATTCAAGAACCTAGTAAAAAGAGCCGAAGGGAAGGAATTGTCACTGTTTCTCGTAACGCTGGTAAATTAGGACGCCCTCCACCGACAGCCTTCATATGTTCATAAGACTGCCTCAATATCATCCGGGTATCAGCCGGGTATTATAATATCAGAGTAGTATCTTGTCTAAAATAAGAAGAGGACAACGGATGTGTACACTGGTCTTGTACATATCAGCCGAGAAGTGTGCATTGTAAACCACCATAGATTCCTTGTGCTGTCAAACGCAAGGAAATCATTGCACTATACAGTGTCCTCTTCATGACTGACACCTAATCGAGAGATACCCGTTTAATACCCTGGTCACACCCGGGATGCGGTTATGATACTCGGTTGATACCAGGGAGGTGTTAGTGACAAGAAAACAATGTTGTAAAGCTGGGAAGGCTGGCTGTACAAACATGGACATGTTGTACCTGGGAAAGCTTTCGCAGGTTTAGGATGTTCTGTAAGTGTCGGTGACTGCACGAGTATCACCCAGGTATCTCAAGGTCTCAGACTAGTATCAATTGTGTAGACCTAGATATCAGCCGAGAGGACTCATTTTGGCAACAAATAATCATCGTTACTCTGGTGTTGATACTTGATAATTACCTCTGCCACCTTCTGCTCGCCCAGGAAGATGGTGCATTTTTTGCACAGCCACACGCCTTTGATGGTGTAGTTCGGGACCTCTTGCTGCGCGTTGGAAGGCAGGAAGATATGCAGCTGTGGGCCGAGGCTCCAGAACGAGGATTTCTTCATGGTCCACAGCGGCTGTTCTCTGTTCCCGGGCTGAAACGCGCTCCAGACTCCCATGCACGACCATGGCTGAACGAACAACAGAAGAAAATTCAGCAAACTCCATCATGAAATCAATATACGAAGAAAGCCTGTATTGATAAATCTCTTCTCTACTTATGTGATAGATCTACATGTCCCCTGCATCTACACATACTCCATGCATCTAACACTGCTGAAGTTCGCCGCTAACAGCCATGATTTACCTTTCGTTCCATGAAGACGATGGTGTTGCCGTCCATGTCGACGAGCTCCCGCTTGCCTGTGAACCCAGCCCCTCGCGTGCCGCGCACGCGGTAGACCTCCTTGCCGTCGGCGTTGGTGATGGACCAGGCCTTGGAGCAGACGACATTCTCCAGGGTGAAGTGCTCCGCCTTCTGGAGGCAGTACTGCGATCCCACCACCTCGCCCGCCTCCCGTTTCTGCTCATTGAACGACTCCATCACCTGGTCAAACTTCAAAGCTTATCTCCCCTAGTTTCTTCACTTCACCTCGTCAACTGCACCAAATCAACCGACAGATTAGAAAAATCTTCAAACAAACCAGTACAAACATTAAATATGAGCTGCAGACCTGATCTTTGCAGCCGCAGTTGGACAGTGTTTCATCAAAGTCTCTCCAGAGAAAGTGAAAGCTGCGACGATATTGTTTCCGACTGCTGTTACTAGACTATGTATAGTTTAGGCTCCGATGTTGGCATCTCAGCTGACTTTTTATCTCTACCATGTCAAACAAGCGAGCCAGCATGCATAGCTCAAAGTTCAACGATTCTTCCCGATCTGAGGAGGTGTTGTCATTATTGAGGAGGTGTTGCCACATGGCGTGGCGTTAACGAGGTTTAGAGAGCAAGGGTGAGGGCCTATTGTGAAGCTAGGGGTTGAGGTGCAACGGCCTTCAAGTGGCCACCTATTTTTAGACTCTAGTTGTCCCTTGCTATTGTGGTTGAGGGCGTAATTTTCAAAGCATGCATCGAGGATGCTCTCACTTCCACAAACAAAAGTACTCTGCCGTAGTGGTCCGAGTACTTCACTGCGTCGACGGCGAAGAAGCAAAGAAAGTCATGAGCATGACGAACCAAGTCGTAATGTTCCACAAACACAAGATTCTCTACCATAGTGATCCGAGTAAGACACAGCGTCGGCGAAGAAGCAAAGAAAATTGAGCATGACGGACCAAGTCGTAATTCTCTACATGCATAATTATCCTCCTTCAATGAGCTGGCACAATACAGTGGACCCGTCATCGCTGCCACTCTGCATCATACAGATGTAAGTTATTCATTCAATGAGTTGCACAGCAAACTGCTTGCATCGTTTATTTTATTATCAATTTGTTTAAAGCTTTAAAAAAATTAAAAGAAAACAAGCCTCGAAATACCACCTCGCCTGAGATTCATGCAACTCCTGCTCACCCCTCAATTCCACACCATTTCCTCTGATCAAGGAGCAGTCAACACCTAAGAGCATCTCCACCGGGGCACAGGGCCCCGGGAGAAATGCCGAATGTGCAACAAACACAGGTACAGCTCCCACCGCGGGACCGAGGCCGGCGTCCCGGCCCACCTGGCTGGCGGCGCCGGTTCAAACAAAAGTATATTTAGAAAAAAAATGGGTCACACCTTAATTCCCCATTTGAGGTGTCGAATCACTCAATGACAGGTGGCAATTTTTAAATAAAATTCAAAAAATAATTTAATTTTAATTTTTTTCAAAAAACTAAAAATAATAATAATAAAATAATAATAAAATCTGGCGGAGTGGGCAATTCGGGGACGGGTGTGGGAGGAAGAGGGTAACCCCCCTCCCGTCCCCCTTAAACTCCGGACGCTCTTCCCCCTAACGTTGGAAATTCCCCGTCAGGAGTGGAGATGCTCTAAGACTCATTACATTCCTGATTCTACGTGGGTCCATCATGTGATAATAGAGTAGCAAACTAGATAAGGGAGAATAAAGACATTAGGGACGCACACATGCCTCATAACGAAGTTTGTTCGGTCTTGAAATTGGGACGCACACATGCACCCATGTGAAATTGGCTTTCACAGACCTGACCCCACGTGTCAGAGATCTCCTTATTGACCCTGGTCGAGCGTTGCACCAAACCTCAGGGTGGGGTGGGTCCATTTTTCTGGCCCTGCTCGTTTTAGGATCCTAGAGGTTTTTTTTGGAATTTTTTGGCCAAAATTGGGGCCCACGACCCCAAATTACCCTGAAGGGTTCTATAAAAGATCAAATAGGGCCCCACTCCAACACAAAAATAGGGGCAGGTTTTTCCCCACCCCTCCCAAGCCCTGCCGAGCCTATGGCTTGGCTCAACGCTCGACCGGGGTCAATAGGCAAATCCATGTGTCGGAGCACTTTTTAGTTTTTCGTTTCCTGACATGCTGACCCTACCGTCATGTAAGTTCGGGAGCCTGTTCGGGTTCGGGCGGGTTTGAGCGAAGGGGTGGGCAAAATCGGGACCATGTGCGGGTTTCGGCGAGTTCAGGCGCTCCGTCATGTAGGGCCCACAACCTGACGAGCATTGCCGGAATGCATCATCAAAGATACATGTACGTTGACCATGTGCCCTTTGAGCGCAGGTTTGGTGTTGAAAGGACCGGACGTGTTGGACCGCCCAACACGTCATATTCAGTTGCAGTAACACTTTGTTCGTAAACCAAGACACACAAACCACCCTCCTTGGGTCTGCCACCACTTGGTTAGGAACCAAACGCACATCGTTCTGAAGCATGTGTGCACTGCAATTGAGAGTCTTACTGAGAGCATCCCAACACTAAGATGCCCTGGGTATGTGGCCGTGTTGTATTGAAGGCCTAAAATTAATAAACGAGACTAGAGTAGGCGTCCAACAACCAACAATGTGTCCACTCGATCCTTGGTGTAAATAATACTAGGGTTGTTCATAGGACCTCCCCGTCCGAAGGATCGTGCGGTCCGCATTTCCATCCGTTAAGGTTCAGGAAAGGTCCGCTATGGGTCAACTTAGAGTTGACCCTCTAAAGGATTAAAATGAAGTTACCTTGTCCTCCTAGGATGCCACGCATCGAACATGTCACCAAATATTCTGAGGAATAAAGTTGATATGGAGTGGCATGAGCGGTTGGAGAGCACAAGCATGTAGGAGGGGGACGCGGGCGTTGGGGGGGAGGGAGGCGCGTGCTAGAACTTAGAAGGAGAATGAGACTAGTACGTGAGTGAACTTTCAAGCTTTTTGAGGCATGCCTTCCATGGACTAGAACCAAATTTCAATATTTGTTTATAGAAAAACACTACAAGAAAACAAGGTGTTTAGCAACGTTTTGAAAAAACCCTAAGCAACGCATGGGGGCTTGCTTTTTAAAGAAGCAATAGCTGAAGCGTGGTTTTATCTACAAAGCAAGCCCTTAGGCATTGCTTAGGATTTTTTCAAAACGTTGCTAAAGACTTTGTTTTCTTGTAGTGAAATGCATTCAATAACCTTAGTCAATGTTTTATGGACATTGGTTTATATATATATAAATCTATATCTATTAATCTTCTATATGTAATATGTTGACCTCCATATCAATCATTTTTCTTTTTAGAGCTGCGCTGTCTTGGATTCTTGCGAGTACTAGCTGTTTTCAATGGTGCTCTTACAACGTTCATTTCAAGCGTTGGTTTCTTGCCCTGGAACTCCTCATGGGCTCCTTACTTGAGACTAAGTGGATTACAATGGCCTTTGGTCATTATCCACACGTACCATCATTTGTTTTACACGTGACGGACGAATACTTACAGATCATGATCACTCTACTTGTACAGTGATATGAAGCATTGCCCCCCAACACCGACAATTGAGGACGGAGTAGGCCCTGCGGTGGATGTTCGTAGACAAAGACGATGTTAAATGTGTGTGGTGTAAGGAGTCTTTTTGTTATAAACAACAAAGAGCTTTTAAGCACTATGGATATGGTTGAGATTCAAAAAAGTGTCATTGTCCAAGGGCTCCAGAATCGATTTTCAGATGCTTCGTTAATTGTGGTGGTGTGATATCCTAAGAAATGGCGCATGTGAAAATCTATGGTTTAAATGCTACTTCATCTGCAGCCACCGCCACACCATGTTCTAAATTCTAATCAATCTATGCATGATGGGTAGTTTGTAGAAGTGCCGAACCCTGCAAATGAGGAGAAAAATTCTCACATAGAACGATCTAAATCAACTAGGATCCCCAATAGAGGTGATTCTTGTACTCCAAGAACAATGCGGCAACAAGGCATGATGAGGCTTATCAAATTGGGAAGCGGCATGAATTGGATGAGAAATGGATACACTTCTTCTACGAAGCCAATGTGTCATTTAATGTGGTTAGACATCCAACCTTTATTGCAGCAGCTGAAGCAACCTCGAAAGCAGGTTCTGATTACCATCCACCAACGTATAATGCAATGCAAACCAAGCACATTGAGCCAACGACGAAGCATGTCCAGATGCAAATTGAAGAAAATATGAAGCATTGTATCAGCGTGTACAGGGAAACTATTTGCTTAGATGGACGGGACAACGTTATTCATCAACCATTGATGAATGTCATGCCCATGTATCCCATTGAATTTATATTCCTTGGTTCCATGGATACAACGGAGAACAAGAAGACAAAGGATATATAGCTCGGAAATTGAAAGATTATATTATCGAAGTTGTGGGACCGCATAACGTGGTGCAAAATTGCTCTGACAATGCCCATGCCATGTTGGTAGCAAAGGACAAGGTGGTAGAAGATTATCCACACACTTATAAGCAAGGTTGTGCAGCTCACATCATTGACCTCCTCTTGGAAGATTAGAGCAAAGCACCAACTTTTAAGCAATTGATTCTCATGGCCAAACATATATGCGTTTATATAAGGAATCTCCACATGACCTTCGCTTTGTTTCCAGGCTAGTTTAGCCCAAAATTGACTTTAATCTTGCATGTAGAGATAAGATTTGGTTGCCTTGCTATTTAATTTGAGGAATATGCAAAACCAATCTATGTTCCACCACAATATGTAGGTTTCCATGCTCTTTGAATGGATAGCCCAAAATGTAATCACTCTTAGATGCTGAATTGGGCAAACAAGTGCCTTGATTGATCGTTGCTCACACTTCTCACTTTCACTTTTAGCCTTCAAAAGCTTTCCCGCAAATTCAATGTGGATTGGAATACCTGGCATATTTGCGATAGTCACTTTTTGCACCTTGCCGTATCCTCCCTGAGCATCAAAGCTAGATAATGGCACAACTTTTGCCTTCTCTAGAATCGACACCAACCCAGAGTGCATGTGTTGTTCCATCGTCGCCTTGAGCGCTTGTTCATTTAAAGGCATCATTTTTGTTTTATTTGATGAAAACTTTGCACATATTGATTGAATCCATTTTAGTTTCTCAAGGAATTGTATCTCTCTATCGCTTCATTCTTTGTCCTTGGATTTTTTTACCACGCATTCAAACACATGCGTGATGTTTGTTGTACTTGTGTTCACCTGTTGTGCCCTCCATTTTGGAGAATAGTAGCACTTGTTCCTACAATCCAGGAACAACTCAGATTGATTGAATTGGCTCCAAAGTTCATGCTCCAAATTGGACTAGAGTAGCAAGATCCTCGTATGTCCATGTTCCAAAAATGTTTGTTTCAACATATCTCGCAAACAAACACGATAGTAACCAACAGTCACCTCCCAAATTAATTACATGTACTATTTGGGTGGATAACCATTATCCTTCGCGTGGCTAGAGATATTCTTGCTCTTCTTCTTCCCCTTACAGGTCGAAGAAGGAGTAGAATCAGTATGGAAATAACATCCTACCCAATTCTAGGGATCCATGGCCTCTAGAGCATCCAAATCTTCATAGACCGGCCATTTGCTGGAGCCTTACTTTGAAGACATGGAAAAAATGTGTTTGGCAAAAAAAAACCTCCCTCGCAAGCTGTTGACTTTCCACAAAGTGAGTTCCAAGCAAGACACATTTTCACATGTCAACATAAGGAGCCACTATGGAAAGGAATGGAGAAACGCGAGCGTCTGGCCTATTTATACCCCGGTGAGATGTTCGTGCCTCCCTTTACTCGTTCGCGTTTACTCCCTTATCCATTATCGCCCCCCAAAAACCCGTTTGTGACCCTCCACTTCCCGTTTGGGCCCCTTGTTCGCGACCCCACTATTTAAATCCAGTTTGCGCCCACCTCTCTTTCCTTTGTTTTCCTCACTAAAGAATCTGGGACTTCAATTACTTTTTGGTGGCTGGTTGTTGGACTTTTTAGTAGGTTTTTTTTACACACTTGAGTTTACCGAAGGGCTGCAATGGAGGCAAATCCAGCGCCACCAGTGCCACTCACCGAGGCAGATCGGAAGAGATTGAGAGATCAGAGCCGAAAGTGGGAGGAGAAGAAGATGAAGAAGCCGCTACATATTTTGAACAACTCTGCAAAGTTGGCGTTCAGAGGTTGAGAAAACGAGCTACAGCCATGGAAATATTTCACATGTGAGGAGTACATTGAGTAGTGCCACATCACTAAGCAATTCCACATGAGCACCACAAACACCAATGACCATTGCCATTTAGACAAGGCAAATTTGACTCATTGCGTGAATGGAGTGTTTGTTGATCGTTGTATAGAAGTTTATCAATTTCTATACAAACTCAAGCATGCGGAATGCAATGAAGCACCTGTCTTCATTTGCAATATGGTGTATGCCGAGGACCGAGGTGGTTCTTCGCAAAGTGGTGGATTGGACGACCATAAAATTTGTGATGAGTATTACGATGCCGATAGAGCAGAACATTTTAAGGTAGAGGACATTCCCTGACGGTGGCTTGGGAAAAAGTTTGAAGGTGAAGCCAAGCGATAGAGAGTGCAAGACATATGAATAAGAACCATACTCTGATTTTGATGGTGCTTGCAATCAAAGAGCGCCAGGTAGAGTTGTAGCACATGCCACTAGGATTGTAGTAGAAGCAAATCGTGTGCCAGTGAGCATTGCACGACAACATGTTGATCAATACATGGACCCCGTGGACAACATTGGAGGGGTTCAAGTGACAATGGAAGTCATCGCAGGTATGAAAGAAGATATTGTGGAGGGATAACCAGTGGTGGCTAAAATTAGACCTTCCATAGTTCACGATGTACCATTTGGCGTGCGAGGTGACCAAATTAATAAGATGGAGGAGTTGCGATGTCAAATTACATAAAAAGATGGTCTCATTGCGCAATAGGAAGAAACCATCCAAAATTTCATGTTGGAAACGGCCATGAAGGTCCAAGGACACAGAAATCATCAATTTGCGTAATGAATTACAACAAGGGCAACAAATGCACCGAGTCCAAGCAAGTCAACTAGTCGTGGTTGCTGATGCCCTGGAGGTGGATGACACCATCATTAGCAATGTTGTTGATATTGCGATGGTTGGCGTGTTAGAAGATATTTGCACACCAGCTAAATGACAACTTGTTCTACTTGTTTTGCCTCCAATTGGCCCATGGGCTCCACCATATGTGGACATCAATGGTCGACTTAGTCAAGATTCATTGTCATTTCCATCAAACGAAGAAACGGAGGAAGTGAAAGAATTGAGGAATGCAAATGATACATTGCCCCTTCGTGTTTCAACCTTGTCTAAATCATACTATCATAGTGGAAGGTGGCAACCATTCTCAGTGTCGATCCCAGTCACCAGATGGCATTGGAATTCAAAAAGACCAACAATAAACACTTGGAGCACAACATGCGGAGGGATTTTGGCCTCACATCTTGAGCTAATCCAGATGATTTGTTTCCATCTGACTTGCCAATGCAATCTACTACTCCATTTTTTATTGATTGGGCAAAGTTGGATTTTGATCACGTTGAAGTGACGTCGTGCCATGATCTTTAAATGAAGTTAGAAGTTAAAGACAAAAAACTTTGGTCAAATCTTGCAGTGTGGATATTGGATGGAACAAAATGCGTTGTGTATCACAATCCATTTGGCCCCGAGGGTGGATGGACACTTCAATCATGTCAATGCATGTTTTATCCGATGTATTTAATTGGCATGTTTTTTGTTAGAAGATTTTGCCCATGCTGCAAATCTCCTTTCCACGAACACCTCTACGTGTTAGGGACATAGTCTTAGAACCTTCTAGAGACAAGTTTCTAGAGCCTTCTAGAAACAAGTATCTAGAACATTCTAGAAGGAAGTCTCTGGAACCTTCTAGAAGGAAGTCTCTGGAACCTTCTAGAAAGAAGTCTCTGGAATCTTCTAAAAGGAAATTTCTAGACGCTTCATGGTTAGCAGAAGTTCTAGAAGTTTCCTAGTTCTAGAAGTATATATAGGAGTCGAGGCTGAAGAGTACTCCAGTCTCGACAACGCATCTCTTGGAAGAAGAAGAAGAAGAACGCCGATCTCCAAAGGAGGCGCATCTCTTGGAGCTCTAGCTCACCTCTCTTGGTGTTGTTCGTGTACTCTCTTGTTAATCCAAGTTCTTAGTTTCTTGCCTTCAACTCTTTTCTAGTCCGAACTTTCTTGTTGGTTATTTTTGTATCCTTGACAGTTTGTCAAGACTGTATTATCATTGATATCAGAGCTAGTTCCTTCTTGCTAGAGTGTCGATTACCCCTCTTCTTGAAGGTGTGCTAGTATTTTAGAGGTTGCGGATCACCCTCCTCTAAATTGATATCTCTTCTATTTCAATATTGGAGCCTTGTTCTTCTTGGAGAGAGTAGATTATCCCTCTTTTTGGAGTCTTGAGGCGTTTTAGAGGTTGCGGAGTACCCTCCTCTAAACCGATATTTCGCTCTTGTCACATTTTTTTTCCTCTTGTCTTAGAATGGTTGGAAGTCCAGACGTTAGCATGGCTGAAAGTTTGGAATCCAAATTGGACGCCATCATGAACGCTCTTGCCACCTTATCACATAGGACTGCGGAGATCGAAGGAGTCATGGCAGGACTTCATAACGGTGGAACCTCTGAGATAGCACAGTCTGGAGTCCACCGGTCTCAAAGTTCTGCACCAGAAGAAGTAGCTCTAGCTTCGGTTCGACAAGACCCGATGGTGCAACAGCAAAAGGTGCCTCGAGTTAGCCTTCCGGATAAGTTCGATGGTACGCGCTCTAAGTTTCGAGGATTTGTCAACCAAATCAGGTTGATAACAGTTTTACAGCCTGAGCGCTACTCGACGGAGGAGTCACGTGTTGGACTAGTGGGGACCCTGCTTACAGGACAAGCTCTGTCGTGGTTTGCTCCCTTGTTCGAGAAGCGATCACCAATTTTGAACAACTTTGAGATGTTCTTGGAGGCGTTTGCGGAAGCATTTGGCGAACACGACAAGGCTGGTTGGGCTACAACGAAGATCAGGTCACTACGACAAGGAGCACGCTCTACATCAGTCTATGCATCGAACTTCCGACAATTGGCATGTGACATCAACTGGGACAAAGAGGCGTTGATGAGCCAATTTTATTGGGGATTGAGAGACGACGTAAAGGATTTGCTATTGTCTCTCTGATCCACGAACGCTAAATGAAGCCATCAGTCAGGCGGTGAAATGCGATAACTGCCTATTCCAACGTCGCCAAGACCAAGGCTTGAGACAACACACGGTTCGCCACGACCCAACTATGTTGGCCACCAGAGTGAATTCCCACTCGGAGATAGATGACATGCAAATCGATGCAGTACATGTCAAGACCCTTACTCCAGAAGAGAAGAAGCGGCGTATGGAGGAAGGACTATGCTTATATTGTGGTGAGGAAGGCCACAAAGTTGGAAACTGCCCCAAGAAGCAGAACCGACGCGCTGTGAGGACCAGGAGTGCGTTCGTTCAGGAAAACGACGATGCCCAACCACAATAGGAACCGTGCGGCCACTATAAGAAAACAAGGGTTTCTGGGACGTCAAAAGGGGCATTAACAAAAATCCGGGGTGTTTACGTGCCTTGGACATCTAAGAAAATCTGCGTGATGTTCCAAGAAATGTATAAAAGTTTTTGGGACATCCAAAACGACGAGGTCTTTTCGAGGGCCTGGACTCCGGAGCGTGCCATTTGGCGTCCAACTTAGCGCCACGTGGGATTTTTGAAAATGGGCAGGGACACGTCACAATGTTTTTCATCCATGACATGTCCGCCGACGTGGCACCGGCTGATGTGGCGGCCATTCTCGGATGCTGTTGGTTGCTGATGATGTCCTCTTGGACATCATACAGAACTATTGAATGTCTACGTAGATGTACGAATCGACGTTTACCTCGACGTCTACGTTTTTGTTGTTATTTCATGGGGTGTTTCCCGGGACAATACTTGTGCACAAGTTTGTTTGTGGGGTTGTAATTATAGACATCCACCTGATAAAAATAGTGTCCTATTAAACATTGTTTGTGTTCGAGGAATGCAACGGTGACGTCTACAAGTTTGTGGTGACCGGTTTGATGTCTATTTCGACATCTTCAGTGCACATGTGAATGTCCCGAATGACATCTTCACGAACGTCAAAGCAGGCGTCCCCTTGACTTCTTCCGACTTCCATCACCCTTATGCGCACGAATACGAAGGTCAGAATCGAACTTTGGCATACATTTGCAACCAATTCAACCCCCTCCTTAGCCAAAACCAAAGGCATCCACGCATTAGGAGGGAAAACAAGCCCCGAGCATGTCAAACTGACCTTTGGGATTGGCGGTTTAGAATGTTCCACCGCCTTTGCTGGGACCGCTTTCTTGGTCGCCGAGGGGGGGGAAAGTAACGACTCCGTAGACGTCCGCACGCACTCAACACACACACTCACACACCGCACACACAACCTCACGCGCACATACACACATCTAAGTCTCACCTACACAAACACCTCACGCGCACACATTCCACACTCACACGCACACACAACGCACATATAACTCACACGCGCACTCACTTCTCACACGCGCACATACAGAAAGAGAGAGAGACACAAACCCTAGCAAGCTGAGAGAGAGAGAGAGAGAGAGAGAGAGAGAGAGAGAGAGAGAGAGAGAGAGAGAGAGAGAGAGAGAGAGAGAGAGAGAGAGAGAGAGAGAGAGAGAGAGAGAGAGAGAGAGAGAGAGAGAGAGAGAGAGAGAGAGAGAGAGAGAGAGAGAGAGAGAGAGAGAGAGAGAGAGAGAGAGAGAGAGAGAGAGAGAGAGAGAGAGAGAGAGAGAGAGAGAGAGAGAGAGAGAGAGAGAGAGAGAGAGAGAGAGAGAGAGAGAGAGAGAGAGGGGGAGGTATCATGCCCTTATTCACTTTTGAAAAAGTGAGGACTGTCCCCCTGCCCATCAAGACTAGCGGGAACAGTCGTCTGCGCTGACGTGGCAAGGGCGCGTTCTCCGAGACGTCCTTTTTGACGTCTCAAGTGTTAGGACGTTTTTGTGGATGTCTACGTGGATCCGGCTACGTCCTCACCTGTTCAGCTTGATGTCCCAAAAAAACAAGGAATCTTTGCCGCATCTTCAATCTTTTTTGACGTCCTGTGGGACATCCAAAAATATGCGGGGGCGTCTCAAAAATCCCTGTTTTCTTATAGTGGGCTGGACAACCGAATACCACAACAACAATCAGGTTCCTTTCTTTCTGCCCAACCTGCCCTTTGTTTTACGATCCCTTTGTTTTTTGGCCCTCAAAAATTGAAAACCTTAGCATTGTTAGATTCAGGAGCATCTGCTTGTTTCTTAGACGAAGAATTTGCTAAGCGTTATAAGATCCCTTTAGTACAAAAATTCCAACATATTCACGTAGAAGTAATAGATGGGCGACCTTTATTGTCTGGTAGCGTCACCTATGAATTTGAATCTATAGAAGTGACGTTTAAGGACCATAGTAGTTATATTGTTTTTAACATTATTAGAACTCCGTCAAACCCTGTTATTCTTGGTCTCTCTTGGTTAGAAAAACATAACCCATCCATAAATTGGAGACGGCGAAGGATAACATTCCCTGTAGAACATCCAAAGAGTAAATCTGTTAGGAGACCTGGAATCAAGAAACCCTTGTTTATTGGAGCGAGGGCATTTGTAAGATCGTCCAAGGAAGGCACATCATTTGTCATTTATGCAGCTCCAATCAGCGGAGAGAAGATCTCGACAACAAGTATACCGGAGCAATACAAGGCTTTTCAAGACATGTTCCAAAAGAAGAATGCCGACATGCTACCGGAGCACCGACCATACGATTGTACCATAGACTTGTTGGAAGAAACACAACTGTCTTTTGGCCCAGTCTACTATCTATCGCAGACGGAATTAACAGAGCTACGGAAGAACATTGATGAGAATTTAGCTAAGAACTTCATTCGTCATTCAAAGTCACTAGTTGGAGCACCAATCTTATTTGTGAAGAAGAAGGATGGCTCGTTGCGAATGTGCGTGGACTATTGAGGCCTCAACAAGGTGACAAAAAAGAATCGTTACCCGTTACCCTTGATTTCTAGCCTCTTAGAACAACTTGGACGTGCGAGGATCTTTACAAAGATTGATCTGAGGGGAGCATACAACCTCATACAAATCAAAGAAGGAGATGAGTGGAAGACAACTTTCCGTACAAGGTATGGCCATTTTGAGTATAATGTCATGCCTTTTGGTCTTACCAATGCTCCGGCGGTTTTTCAACACATGATGAATGACATCTTTCGAGAGTACCTCGACGACTTTGTTGTCATCTATCTGGATGATATCTTGGTATTTTCCAAGAACGAAGAAGAGCATGAGAAGCACGTTCGTTTGGTCCTAGAAAAACTACGGGAGCGAGGACTCTACACCAAGTTGGAGAAGTGTATATTCCACCAAACTGAGATGGAGTTTTTGGGGTTCATCGCGACTACAGAAGGTTTGAAGATGGACCCGAAGAAGGTGGAAGCAATTGTATCCTGGGAAGTTCCAAAGATGGTTAGAGACGTACAATGTTTTCTTGGTTTTGCTAACTTCTATCATATCTTCATCAAAAACTATTCTCAAGTTGCTACTCCGCTTACTCAGTTGACATTCAAGGACAAGCTCGAGTGGGGACCTCAAGCGGAAAAAGCGTTTCAAGACATGAAGACGGCATTTACTACGGCTCCAATCTTGGTACACCCCGACTTTGCAAAAGCCTTCTATTTGGAGACCGATGCTTCAGATTTTGCTTTGGGAGCCGTGCTTTCGCAAATGGGCGTAGACGGAAAACTTCATCCAGTTGCATTCTATTCTCGGAAGTTTTCCGCTACTGAGATCAACTATGAAATCGACGACAATGAACTGCTTGCAATAGTGGATTCTTTCTAAGAGTGGCGTCACTTTCTCGAAGGTGCTGCGCATCCAATGACTGTATACACGAATCAGAAGAATTCCTAGTACTTCATGTCGTCTTGAGTTCTAAACCGTCGTCAAGTTCGATGGAATATGTCGCTATTGCGATTTGACTTTGTCATCACCTACCGGTCAGGGAAGCAGCAAGGGCTATCTGATGCATTATTGAAGAGATCATATCTTGCGCCAAAGGCATGGAAAGCAACGTTTGATCAATAATGTACGACATTATTGAAGCGAGAGCAATTTCGGATTTGCGTTGCTATTGTTCTGATTGATGCCGACTTCCTCAATCAAGTATGTGCTACGGCTATTGAGGATTGTGTAGCTATTGACATCAAGCAACGTGTCAATGGTGACAAGTTCAAGGTAGAGGGAGATCTTCTTTATTTTGAAGAGCGGTTGTATATTCCAAGGGGACCAGTACGACTTCAAGTTCTCCAATCCCGTCACGATTTTCCATCGGCGGGACATTTTGGATTCAACAAGATCTTGGAGCTTATTTTCCGGGATTTTTGGTGGCCCCAAATGTAGAAGGATGTCAAAGAGTTTGTCCTCTCTTCTGACATTTGTTCAAGATCCAAGACTCTTCGACATCGCCCTTATGGGCTTCTATAGCCATTGCCTATTCCGCACCGACCATGGTCTTTAGTTTCCATGGACTTCATTACGGATCTACCACCTTCGAATTCATTTGATAGCATCTTTATTGTAGTAGATCGGCTTACAAAGATGGCGCACTTTATCCCTTGTAAAAAGACATCGTTAAGCGAAGATACATCAAGGCTCTTTCTTGATAATATATATCGATATCATGGCCTACCAGATGATATCGTGTCGGATTAAGGAACTCAGTTTGTATCTAGGTTTCGGAGATCTTTCTTTGAGATATTGAAGGTGGATGTAAAGCTTTCTTCGGCTTTTCATCCTCAAAGTGACGGTCAGACGGAACGAGTAAATCAAGTCTTGGAGCAGTATTTACGATGCACCATCAACTACCAGCAAGACAATTGGACCGAGTATCTACCGTTTGCCGAGTTTGCTTACAATAATACCCTTCAAGCGTCGACTCAACAAACACCGTTCTTCACCAATTATCAGTACCATCCGAAGCTCGACTTATTAAGTCCATCGACAAATAACAACCCGGTAGCGGAAGACTTTGCAAAGCGGCTATCGGAGCTTTAAGCTACATTGAGACTTCAATTGCAGACTGCCCAAGAGTCTTACAAGGCGACCGCGGATAAATTTCGGAATGAAGCACCTACTTTCAAGATTGGAGATAAAGTATGGCTCCTTCAACGGAATATCAAGACTAAACGACCATGTGACAAGTTGGACTACTGGAGATTGGGACCGTTTGTCATCCAGAAGCAGATCAATCTAGTAGCGTACCGTCTGGAGTTACCAACTGCTATGAAGATACATCCAGTCTTCCACGTGTCTTTGTTGGAACCTTATTGACAATCGACTTTTCCCGGAAGAGTGCAAAGTCCGCCACCTAGTATCGAAATCGAGAACCACGAGGAATACGAGGTAGATAAGATATTAGATTTACGGCGAAGATGGGGAAAATTAGAGTACTTTGTGCATTGGAGCGGCTATGATATTAATGAACGAACATGGGAATCGGCCGAAATTCTCGCCAATGCGCCGGAAAAGGTACTTGAGTCTCATCAATGATATCCTCTGAAACCTAAGCCGTTTCGACAATAGCTTCTTTCTGACGCTTGCCCACCTAGGAATATAAAGGGAGGGAGAGCACCACCAAAATTCAAAGTCGATGAAGTTATTTTGTCCTAGATAGAGTAGAATTTTTCGAGTAGCTATAGTTTGGTCTTCTAATATGGATAGTCAAGAGATAGAAAATACGCCAGTCATATCATCTCAGCCGACGAACTCGCAAAGGCGACCCCAAGATGAAGAACCGCCTGCACCACCACAATGACAGAGGATACCAAGTAACCGATTGCTAGTGATTGTATTCGAGGTTGATCCTGCTTTCAATGGTCTGCTAGAACGCGTGTTTGTCGGACAATTCCACAATGAGGACACGGAAGTTCATGCTTGGTCAGAAGTAGAAGGCGTAAGTCACTACCATTGGCGGATGGACCACTTACCTCATGAACAACAATTGGAGTTTATAGCAGAGGTTATGTGGCAAATCTTCATTTTTCTGCGTTGGTACTGACTGACAATAACATTGCTTCTTGGAGACCTCGAAGCTAAAGGAAGGGGTGATGTTAGGGACATAGTCTTAGAACCTTCTAGAGACAAGTTTCTAGAGCCTTCTAGAAACAAGTCTCTAGAACATTCTAGAAAGAAGTATCTAGAAGATTCTAGAAGGAAGTCTCTGGAACCTTCTAGAAAGAAGTCTCTTGAATCTTTTAAAAGGAAGTTTCTACAAGCTTCATGGTTAGCGGAAGTTCTAGAAGTTTCCTAGTTCTAGAAGTATATATAGAAGTCGAGGCTGAAGAGTTCTTCAGTCTCGACAACGCATCTCTTGGAGCTCTAGCTCACCTCTCTTGGTGTTGTTCGTGTACTCTCTTGTTAATCCAAGTTCTTAGTTTCTTGCCTTCAACTCTTTTCTAGTCCGAACTTTCTTGTTGGTTATTTTTGTGTCCTTGACATTACGAGGTATTTGGACTCACTCCATACATGCCGAAGCCATGAGAGAAATCCACAAAACACCCTTGGTGAAGGTTACTGCAATCAATTGGGCGAAGATTTAATTTAGATTTGGCAGGCCAATATACATTTGGTATTCAAAAATGACATCAGTGCAATGTCTGGCTGGAAGCAAAACTACAAAGAGATTGTGAAGGTGTACAAAAAGATCATTGGATCGGCTTCAATTGACCAAGGGAAGCCGAATTTCTTTCACCAAACTTTGGATGGATATTGGGATTCAGAGAACAATCGATTTTAATTTGGTCACCACCATCAAGGCTTTCTATGGAATAGAGAGGAGAAATTGGTTATATTTCATCGTGGTAATGCCAACATGGATAGCCAAATTGCAGTCCATATGGATCTTTTCAAGTGGAAGGAACAATGGAAAAAAGATGTTGTCGACTATCTATTGGATGAGCATAGTCCATCGACGTAGCAATATTGAATTAGTTGAGAAACTCGCAAATATTGCGTGATCTCATTGAAGTGGATGGTAGACTCGAACAAGAGCAAAACACAACATTACTTTGAACAATGGAGCAGGACCAAGCGGCACAAGAGGTATATATGAGGATGACTAGGCATAGCTCGTAGTACAGTAGGAGGCCAATGGAAAGCATGATTTTTGTAAGTTTTTGGTTTTAAATTATAATGACATGTTTTGCTTCACAATTATCCAAAACATTGTACAGTTCATGAATGACTAGTATTTCACTGAGTGACTGCAAATTTTACACACTCGTCATTGCGGTGTCCACTGACTTCTAGTTTTTAGTCAGCCTTAAATTCATTTTTTTAACCTTTGCGCCCAAGTTTTAACTTAAGCGTCCCCTCCAATCTCTAGACAACCGCTCCCGGAACTTGTGCAAACAGTATGGTCTAGCCTGGTACTTAGATGTGATCGCATATTTGATGCTCAGTTTGAGAAAGAACCCTCGTATCTACTTTCCACAGAAGGTGTGATTGCCTCTGAAGAACAAGTTAAATCAGAAGCATACTGCTTTGGAACGCTAAGAATATGTCACCACCTGGGACGACCCTTGCGAAAGATGAAGCGACGGATGATCCAAATAGTGCAGAGATTCCAGAGGTTGTGCAGGATGATCCGCAAGGTGTGCAGCCGTTGCTTGTAGAGCTGATGGACGACATCCTAGGTCGACTCCCGATGCTCCAAGTGCTGCAGCTCCGGTCCTACCTCGGTTCAGCTTTCAGGAACGTGATCTATCGGCCAGCCTTTCGTCGTAATCGTCCAAACTCGGAGGGTGAGTTCAGTCCGTCGTTTTTCATGACAGATGTCAAAGGTGACGTGCAGTGGCACGGTTTCGACACACAGCTAAGAAAATGGACGCGGCTCCCCTCCCTCAACTTTGCTCCCAACATCTTGCCATCTCTGGATCCATATTTCCTCGCTGGCTACCTGATGGCCGGTGACGGAGGTCTCCTGTGTATGAACGTCGGGGAAGGCACTGGTCGTGAGAAGTTGGTCATTTGTAACCCGCTGACCCGGACGGCCAAAGTTCTGCCTCCTCTGAATTATGCTAGGCATCCGGTGCTGATGCACCTGATGGTGGACCATGACAGTGGGCACTACCAAGTGATTGTGGCTGGGAGTACTGCCAGTGGCACGGAGGAGCTGTCTTTGAAGACTGAAGAGTATGATTCCAAGACCGGCGTGTGGGAATGCCCAGATGGTTCGGATATGCCTTGTCCACCGTTTGGTTTGAACGAGTATCAGAACGGCGCCCACATCAAGGATGACAAGAGAGAGCTTCTCATGTGTGTTGCCATTGTGGCCACGCGGGGAAGAGGGGTCCACGCGGGGAAGAAGAGATGGGCGCAAGGGTTGCACGTGGAGCAGCTCCACATTCCTCTTATGAGAAGGGCCAACGACGTGACTCACCTTGTCACGACGCAGATTGTGGAATGTGGTGGATCTGTGTATCTATTTAGCCAGCAGGAATGCGGCAACGATGTGTACTTGGTGATTCACAAGCTGATTCCGGAAGTCTCTGGAGATATCACATGGGATCGGGCAATGACGTACAAGAGGCGCCCGCGCGGTGCGTGTCTTAACCCGGAGTTTACTTGTGTCCCAGTTAGCGAGCATGAGTTGTGCATATTTCATACTGTTGAACACACAGTAGAGATCATAGATCTTGGCAATCCCATCGGATTTACACCCCTCGAATTTTCTTCCTCTGCCGAGGGAAAGCCCTATGTAAATTATAACAGCTTAAACGCAATTGGTTTCGGGTTTAAGCCCAGCTTCTATAATGTTGTATCCCCTAGAGGCGTGACCCAATGCAAGGCTCAGTCTAAGAAAGAGCATGTCCCTGAAGAAGTGCCTCTTAAGAAATGGAGCTCGAGATCAATGAAACAGAGCCTCAGACTGAAGAAGAAATAGAGCCTCAGACCAAGGAAGACTTAATAGATTGCAGATCCACAAGCTGACTGGACCGGAAGTCTCTCGAGGTTTCACATGGGACGAGGTGATTTCCGAGTACCTGTTACGCTCCAATTCATTACACTTTCCCAAAAACAGTCCAAGATGGTTCCAAAATAAGAACAATTCCTTGTCAAAAAGAATCCAGAAATGAAGCTCACTACTTCAACCAGATCCAACGTTTATATTTCTCAATCTCATTCATATCATTAATCTCGACAGACGCCAATTTAAGCAGCGCACACAGTGTGCTATGATTCTTTGTTTAATTATATTGTTTGATTGTTTAATTCTGCACGAATCAAACCAATAGATCCAAGTGCAAGGAGATAAAAACTCTGGCAGTGCCTTCCAGATGCTTTGTCAGTGCAAATTTGGCATCCAGTGAAGCAACCGTTAGACGGAGCACTATTCGTGGACCTAGGGAGTGTATATATATGACAGGACTTTTGCGGTTCTCCGCATCCAACACCTGCTTCAGTGATCTTCCTAATTTCTTTGACGTCGCTCTTACACTTACTTCAGTGATCTTTCTCAGCTGTCAATCGATTTTGCTCCGACGCTTGCTTCTGTGACCTTTGTCAGCTGTCCTTTGATTTTGCTCCAACGCTTGCTTCAGTGATCTTGATCGCTCTAACGCACTCTGGTACTCCTCTGCGTTATATTGTGTTCTTTTGCTGCTCTATTGTTGTTCACTAGGATTTTGCTCCAACGCTTGCTTCAGTGATCTTGATCGCTCTAACGCACTCTGGTACTCCACTGCGTTATATTGTTGTTTGTGGATTCCGTTTCTTGAACCAAGATCTATGGCTAACCACATGATGTGCGTGGGTGTCGCGCGCATGTTTCTGTCTGGCTTTGTTGTTTGCTGATCAAGCTAGTGCGCGAGTATTGGCTCCCAGGTACGCTCCTGAAATGGCTCCACTGGTAGCTCCTGTTGACTCTCCCATATATGCTCCAGTTGGCTCCCATGTATGCTCCAGAAATGGCACCAGGAATGATTTCTCTAAAAAGATAGTGCTTACAATGACAATTGCCAATTTTATGTGGGAGTTTCTCATGTTCATGAAGTTTTTGGGATAGGACCTATAGTACAGAGATGATCTGAGTAGAATAGCGGTAGCTTACACCAGAGCTGACCACTTTTTGGTCTTCTGAAAACACCTTGCTAGTAGCGCCTCCACTGTTGTGCACGATTTTTGTGGAAAAATATTTGCCAGCTTCTTCCCAGCTTCCTCCACAATTGTCGTTTTGACTGTTGAGAAAACGATCTAAGTAGACTGGACAAGAGAAATTGTACACTCAATAAAGCAACATCATACACGGATCACCACACAACATATCCTTTGTATTATGCATACGCTTCCACAATACAGACGTGCTTAACCACGTAGTGCATGTCCTGCATGGACAAGGTTACGCATTGTTCACATGAACACTGATTGTTCCTGTCTTTGTCTCTTAAACTCCCTCGCAGGGGATCTAATCGGTTGTAACCAACTAACGAATTGATTCAGTGGTTAAGGTTCGTTCTTATTGGTGTGGTGTTTTTTTACTACTAGTTTGTTCCCTTCACGTACCAAGGATGTTCAACACCCTCCCGCAGACAATGAGTGGGTATGGAAGAAAAATTGAAACGACTCACGCAGGTGCCTTAGAAGGGCACAGACGAAGGCCAAGGAATTTTCGAAGATAAGAAAAATGATTTCTAGGTAAGGCCTTCGTGAAGAGATTGGCCAGCTGGGTAGCATTAGAAGTAGAAACAGACGTTTATATCGCCCTTCCGTTGATGTTCTCGAATGAAGTGGTATGCAATATCAATGTGCTTCGTACGCCTGTGAAATTCGGGATTATGAAAAACTTAATGGCGCTTTGGTTATGAGAAAATAATGGAGTTGCAGATGTCTGAGCAAAACCCAAATCACTGAGAAGTCGTCGGCTCCAGATGACTTCTTTAGTGACAGCACTAGCAGCGACGTACAGTATTCTGCTTCGGTAGTAGAAGTTGCTACACACTGTTGCTTTTTACTACTCCAAGTGACCGGCGTGCCGTTGAGAAGAAGAAGGTTTCCGGATCGACTTTTGCGGTCGGTAATATCACCAGCATAATCCGCATCAGTAAAAGCCTCTATCAAAGGGGTCCCTGCATGTCCATCGAAGCAAAGAGATAGGTACCGATATATTTTGTGGAAATGAGGATACTGTGGATTTGTAGAAAACTGTGCTACTGTGCTCACCGCAAAGCTAATGTCCGGCCGTGTGAGGATTTGAGCAAGCAGTTAACACCCAACAGCCGTAGAGTAACCAAAAACAATAGCTGTAGGTGGATCTTCTGTATCATCAAGCTGAAAATTCGGATCAGCGGGGGTGGCAATGGGTGAGCAGTGTGCAAATCCAAAGCGAAGTAAAATTTGTTGCAAGTAGATGGCTTGATTTACATAAATCATGCGCCTGTATGCAGTCTGAAATACGTGTAAACCCACATATAGGTCAGCAGAGGACCGTGTGGTCTGGAAACGGTGTTCCATATATGCAAGAAGAGCATAAAGGCGTTCTTGTAGAATGCAGCAAGCTAACCCGTCGTCCACAAATAACGTAACAATGAGAAGAGGTGGGGTCTTTGAATATAGACACAGGGTTTGGCAGTGGTTGGCTCTAGGTACATAGCCAGTAGTGTAGACTGTACAGTAGTAGGAAGACAATGGCAACTACAATTTGTCACAATCCTTTCGAGCTTCACTAGCTCTCGATAGCTCTAAGATAAACTTCAGGGTCGGGAGTTAGTCAATGGGAAAAAAGAGTTCGGCTGTACTGTAAGTCGCAAACACACAACAAAGTTCACACTATTCACCTCGAATAAACTGTGTAATTACACCCCATGAGGAACAACACCATTGATGTATAACTCCTAATGCCTCTTGGGCGATACAACACTTTTGAAGCTCGCATTGAACAAAAAACCGTTTGGTTCTAAGTTATGAGAACCGTTTCTCACAGCGAAGGAAGGATATTTGAGAAGTGCGAATGCCACAGGACTGGCAAGATCTATAATCTGTAATGTAGGACTATCTCTATTAAGTATGCACAACTCGTGCTCGCTAACTGGGACACAAACAGACTCTGTGAAAACCCACACGCCGCATCCGCGGGTCCACTTCTGCTTCATGACCTCATCCCATATAAAATCTCCAGCGCATTCTGGAATCAGCTTGTGGATCATGAAGTATATATCCCTGCGGCATTCCTGCCCGCTAAACACAAACACAGATCCACCACAATTCACAATCTGCATAGTGGCAATGTAATAGACAACATTGGGATCATCATCGCTTAGGAGAGGAATGTGGAGCTGCTCTTGCGCCAATCTCCTCTTCAATACGTTGTACACCAGCACGCCTAATCCCTGCGTGTCCACGACGGCAACACACATGAGAAGCTCTCTCTTGCCATCCTTGATGTGGGCGCCGTTCTGATGATCCATCAAACCAAACGGCAGGTAAGGCAGATCCGAACCATCTGGGCATTCCCACACGCCGGTCCTGGAATCATACTCTTCAGTCTTCAAAGACAGCTCCTCCGTGCCACTGGCAGTACTCCCAGCCACAATCACTTGGTAGTGCCCACTGTCATAGTCCACCATCAGGTGCATCAGCACCGGATGCCTAGCATAATTCAGAGGAGGCAGAACTTTGGCCGTCCGGGTCAGCGGGTTACAAATGACCAACTTCTCACGACCAGTGCCTTCCCCGACGTTCATACACAGGAGACCTCCGTCACCGGCCATCAGGTACCCAGAGGTCCGAAGATTGAACAAATATGGATCCAGAGATGGCAAGATGTTGGGAGCAAAGTTGAGGGAGGGGAGCCGCGTCCATTTTCTTAGCTGTGTGTCGAAACCGTGCCACTGCACGTCACCTTTGCCATCTGTCATGAAAAACGACGGACTGAACTCACCCTCCGAGCTTGGACGATTACGACGAAAGGCTGGCCGATGGATCACGTTCCTGAAAGCTGAACCGAGGTAGGGCCGGAGCTGCAGCACTTGGAGCATCGGGAGTCGCCCTAGGATGTCGTCCATCAGCTCTACCAGCAACGGCTGCACACCTTGCGGATCATCCTGCACAACCTCTGGAATCTCTGCACTATCTGGATCATCCGTCGCTTCATCTTTCGCAAGGGTCGTCCCAGGTGGTGACATATTCTTATCGTTCCAAAGCGTCACACCTGCTTGCTCATCCGCCACCGACTCCTAAGGTGGCAACTTAGCTCCACGCTCGGATCTAAAATACTTAACAAATTGAAAAGGGCAACACCCAACAATTAAGTACACATCCTAACCTTTAGGTGTACAAGGTTAAATATGCAGACTGCAAATAAGAATCAAGCCCAACTGCCTAAGCATCACTCCAAGAATAAAGAATGAATCACCAATACATTTCTACGCGTTACAACTCGTTGTAGATGTGAAAATCAGACGCGAGGGTTCCTTTCGAACTGAGCATCAAACAAAAACTGGAACAAGCATGCGATCACACCAAGTACCAGGCAAGACCATGTTGTTTGTACAAGTTCCGGGAGAGGCAGGTCCTTTTGAACTCCCTCACAGACGGCGTTTTGGGAATTTGGATGGTTGGCATCACCGTCTGTACATCTTCCGGTGTTATCTGGTTGATTGCCCTCTCAGACAAATTGCAGAATCTAGGCGATGTGCTAAAGAAAGGGTAATAGAGTGTGTAGAATAGGACATGACTCTGAGGACTCGGAAGTGAAGGAAGCGAAGGGACGGGAGGACCTCAAGGGACTGAAGGAAGTGGACATGAACGATTAACTTAATTCGACCTGAGTGGGATTCCCTTTGTGACCCATGTCAAAGACAAGCTTGAAGTAGCCAGCGGTCAGACGATCCTCCGTGTGACAACGTGTCTGTTCAGTCACCAGCAACTGCAGAGGATCACCCAACTCACACAATTGACCGAGAATCCTCTGATAACTCGTCTACAATTGCGATTCCACAGGTCTCTCGATCGAACTCCCCGCTCAGCGACTAACAACCCGCAGGAATCTGGATCGTATCAGAGTACTTCGCCGACGCTGTCAACGAAAATTCACAAGGCACCGGTCTCAGTGCAGAGAACTCGCAATCCCTCGATCCCTCGCCTAGCTGGGAGATCAGTACTGGAACCCAGCTAGCTGCAGGTAGGTTGTAGCTCTCTCGACTTGCTGTATGCTTGTGAGTCCTGTTATTCCAAGACTTTTACCTCTGTTAAATAGGTAGAACATGACAGCAATCATGGAATCACGAAAGCATGAATAAGAAGAAGCAGGTCATGTGTGAATGATTTGGAATGAGTACAAGACTGTATGTTCGGGAATCTTTTTGCAGATAATGCTGGACTCGTTAGATAATCAAATGTTAAGCACAGACTCATGCGCTCGCCGCAGTGTCGTGACTGCTTCATGAAGAAGCAGATCATGTGTGAATGTTTTGCTATGAGAACAAGGCTGTATGCTTTGAAGTTTTTAACAAAAAAACGTGTTAGGATGCCTTGTCAAGTTTGGCATATTACTCTATAAATCTCCAATTGATAGCCAATGTTATCAATACAAAAAGATGAGTCATAAGACTATGAATTCAGGTGGGAAATGTAGTGGGCTAAATTGATTGATTCAATGCATAAGTCATGGTTACATAAATCCTGCATAAAATCTAGTCACTCCTCACTCGAAAAGTGTTGCCCTTCCCCAATGCAGAATGTGGAAACAGGTGTTTCTTTCTTGTCTTCTAAAATGTTTGAAGTAACAGAGTTGCTAGTAGTGTTACTAACTTGTCATCATAGCTTTGTGACACACTTCCGAGCATCATGTAGAAACCTTGCGTGCAGTGAACTTACACTACTAGCGACTATGTCGCTCCTCACTTAAAATTACAAGCATATTAGAAGTGGGTGAGCCAATCCAGTCACAAAAGACATAAAAGAGCACGCTTTTCTACATCCGCAATAGCAGGCGACATTTTTTGAGTGAGGAGCGATAGAGTTGCTTGTGAAGTGCTACATAATTAACACTACAAGCAACCCTGTCGCTCCTCACTCAAGAAGTGTCGCCCGTCTAGAACAGGTTCAAGAAACAAGTGGGTATAAGCTAGAGTCTGCAGGAAAATCAAAGACAGCTGAACTTGATTCGGTAAGTAGTTCAGATGAGAACAAGTCGAATAAGCTTCCCTGCAACCAACTTATACGATGAACTCTAGTCATAACAAGTATAGCAAGATATAAGTTAGAGCTTGTGTAAGGTTGAGTCTCTTGGGAAACCAGCGAAGGCAGTGATGGTGAGAAGTTGATCAGTCAAATTCGTCGGATGAGTCCGAAGACGACGTGGTGAACTCGTCTTCTGAAATCGAGCTTGTGTAGACGCGACGATTCCTGGGGCGCGGCTTTATGGTTCCCACGGCGCGCAGGACATTGGGGTCGATAGGGACGCCCGTTGTCGAGAGCGGTTCCTCGCTGGAGTAGGAGACGTTCGGGGGGCACACATGCGAGTGCCAGCCGGTGAGGCCCTCTGGCACGGGCACCACCGGGAACAGGTGCACCTTGAGGGTGAGTGCTTGCGGGTGATCTTCCAGAATCTCCATCAGGAGTGCGTCATCCTCCTCCAGGCAGTGCTCCAGCGCGAAGTTGCGCCACCCGCCGGAGATGTACTTGTGGCCCGCGTTCCACGCCCCGAACCACGCGTTACTGGCGCTGTCCACCAGGAACACCTCGCGGTTCGTGTCCGGCATGTACCGGTTCGCGAACGGGCGAGGCACGCGCTGTCAGAGTTCGAATCATGAGAGAAGTAGTGAGTCCGGAGAGAAAGCTGGGTGGACGCTAATTCATACGGAGGTGAGAAATCTTACCAGGACGAAATTACGGTAGACGAAGGACTGGCGCATGACGATGATGCATGTGGTGGAGCTGGCGTGGAGCTGCGAGGCGAGCTGGTAGGCGGAGTTGAGCGCGAGCTCGCGCTCCGCCTGCGTCACCTTGCGGCGGCGCGACACGAAGATGTCTCGGAGCGGGATCGACGTAAGATCAGACGAGCCCCCGAGGGCCTGGTGCTTGAGAGGGCGCCCGCGCTTCCGCTTCTCCGTCACGACGGATTCTTGCGGTGGTACTTTGCGCAGCCGTCCGGGCCTGCGCGGCTGCGGGACGTCGACGTCGTCGCGGCCGAAGCGCCGGTGGTTCATGCCGTGCTCGGCGAACATGCGCAGGTCGGCCGCGGCCTTTGTGTCGTCCCAGCGGAGGTTGTTCAGGCTTGATTTGCCGCCGCCGCGCTCGCCGTGGTACGAGGCGGCGTCGAGCCCGATCTCGCCGTCGCTCTGATTCCCGACGCTCCGCTTGTGCTTCTTGCGCTGCATCTGTTGCTGCTTCGGCGGCGTGAAGTTCATCTTCCGCAGCCTGGCTTTCGTTACCAGCGCGCGCGCCTGCTTCAGCGACCTTGAATATTTCCATGCTCGGTCGCATCTCTTTCCCATGACCTGCAAACAATCAACATGTGAACAAGCACGTATACACACGATGCTCAAGCTTCATTCACGCAAACGATTAAGCGTTTTCCAGGGACACACATGATCAAGCTCCATTCTAGCACAAACACGATGAGGATGCATTCAAGAACATGTTGAATATCAAGCTCCATCAATTAAGGATACGATCACGAAGCGCCATACTAGAGGACCTAGCCATGGCTGGGAAGATCTCTAACCTTCATGACATCTCTGGGACCAGCCTGAGATCGAGAAGGCGCACTCCGGCTCTGCAACTTGAAGATCTCGGCCTGCTGTACCGACTTCGGATCATGATCGGGCCTGAACGCCGGAGGAGGAGACGGATCATTGCGTTGTTGCCGCGTCCCCTTCTCGCACCCCGACTTGCCAAACACTTGAACCACGACGTGCTTGCCAGCCTCCTCTACGAATGAGAACACGAGCGTGTCGCCGATGGCAAGCGCGTTGCCCGTCGCGAACTCCGCCCACCCCGTCACGAACCCGTGCTCCGCCACGTACTGCACCGGCCATGTCTCACCCCCCGCGTTCTGCAGCACCGTGCGCATCCTGTCCACGTGCGACAAGTAGCTCCGCGCAAACTCCGGCGGCACTTGCTGCACACAAACAAAAAACTCAAGTCACAATGTCACAGCCTCGTCAGAAATGAAAAAAAAAACACCCTCCCGCTTCAAGAGAAACCATTTCTACTCACCATCCAGCAGGAAGGTCCTCCTTCCAAGCAGTACTCGCTGACCGTTTTGCAGAAGCACTTCGACGCTTCGTGACGTTCCTCCTCACTCACCTGATCATCCATGTGCGCCATATCGAGCTGCAAGCAAATTACAGCGAGAAACCATCCTCTCTGCACACAACTTGGCCACAGACAAGATGACAACCTCTTCACACAACTTCACTGGTCGCAACACAAGCTCTCCACACAACTAAAACGTCAAACTTCTCTCCACACGACGTGACTACATACATACAGACAGCAACTTCGGCTCTCTAATTAGCTTAGATTAATTTTTGGACGTGAAAGAGACAGAAGGTCAGAAAAAGCTCAAGCGCCCGTGGTCCACAATGTGTTTAACCACACCTAATTAATCTCATTCAGAGGGAGAAGAAACGTTTAAACAGATCCAGATGGAACCCGAATTACGTCCCATCAAAGTGGCACAAGCTGCCATCAGGCTGCACTAATTCCATGATCAGGAGAGCTTGCCATTGTGGAATTTGCGTGCAAGGTGGGCGCTCCGGAGTACTAGCACAGGGCGATGGAGATTGGATCCAAAGTACACCGATTGACACGACAAATTTGCTGCAAACTTGTCATGATCTTACTGTGTAAATACATGGTGTGTTTGTGCCAGTGTGCACTTACTATACATCATTTCTAGAGTAGTGCAATTAGGATGTGGCAATGTACGTGCAGATGGCGTCGACCAAGCATGGCGATGGGTGGTTTATCGCTGGTAATCTAGTGCATGTCCAGGTTAATACCAGAAAAACATTCGCACTTTACGTACAGTGTATGACTAGTTTCATCGATAGTTTTTATCCTTAAACGTCAGTTGGGAACCGTATATACATGCACGTAATTTATTTACAAAAACTGTATTAAAGTTTACTAGCAAGACTTACACCTTTGGATTGAAAATTCTTCAACTAACACCTTTCATTTGGAGGTCATTTCAATCAATCTGAACCTCACCATGTCAATCAATTTGAACCTTATCATGCACCGCACCATACAATGTGTAGGATACTACAGCCGCGAGCCGGTGGCATCTTTTGATGTTATAGGGTCAGAATAGAAGGTCAGAACAGAAGGTCAAATATTGCAAATATACATTGTGATCTTTTTTTGGTAAAGTTTATTTGTTATAGAATGAGAATCCAAATGGTTATAAAATGGATGATACCTACATCCTAAAGTAGGAAAAATCTCTATGTTTAATGAAGAACATATAAAGTAATGAATTTATTGACCGGAATAGCATAGTTTATATTCTGAGGTGTAATGTGAAAAAAATTATATTTCTATGAAACTACCATCCAACATCTTTTTAAGGGTTTTAAGAATTATATGATTAACGTGGATAGTATCGGCCACAACTTTAATATGATATATCTTTCAATATTTTGTTGCTTAGCCACATAACTTCGGCTTGAGTGGAAACTTGGGTGTCTTCAGCTATTTCTAGAACAATCTAATAACTGCTTGCAAGTTTCCAAACGCAAAGAATATCTTCATGTAGATTGTTTCAGGAAAATGCGACATTTAAGTAATTGTGGACTTTAAGATGAATTCTGGACTTAGGATCAATTCTTGATATAGGAAGCAAGATCATGAGATCATACGGTCTTACCATTGGCATCAGGAATAATTTCAATAACTATAGGATTGAGCCTACTCATTACGGGTAACTGCAACATTCACTTAGGGATGAAGTTTAAAAAGGCATCAAACAATGTAGTGGGATCTGGCGATCAAAGATACATCGCTTACATAGTGGGATCCTACAATCTAACAATACATGTAGGGCAATCAATGTAGTACACGTCAAACAAAGAAGCATTCAATTAGGCGCGGAGAATGGGGGTATGAACCACTGACAACTTTACTTATAGAGTATACTGAACAAAAGTAAGCCGCTGAAGAACTGAATGTAGGGAAGCGGCTACATACTTTGTATTACTCGCTAAAGATACATAGCGTACATAGTAAGATCCTACGGTCTAACAATACATGTAGGGCAATCAATGTAGTACACATCAAAAAAAATAAGCATCTGGCGTGGAGAATGGGGGTAATGACTATCAAAAATATATATTCATAGAATAAACTGGATAAAATCGAACGCCAAGTTACAGAACTCAATGTAGGGAACCGACTACGTACTTCGTAACACTCGCTCAAAGTGCCACGGTTCAAGCAGTCTACGATTAAACTTTACATCCATCGGGTGCCCCCGCAGATACTCCTTCACCGAGGCGTAAGATCGCAGCGGAAGGATGAACGGAAGCAACGCTGTGCCAATATTAGGTATTACATTGGATGTGTTGGGTAAGGTCATTTCACCATGCCATGACTTCGGAAAGTAGCAAGCGAGGTCTCCGTTGAAGACATGACGCATTGGCTGGTCATCAACCATCAATATTTTGTCAAGAAGACAGAACTGCTTCGTCTTCCGGTCCGTTGAGAGTCTCTGAAGAACCTTGTCACAGAAAGGATACAATTGTGGCCTGGAACACTTGTTTCGTCCATAACAAAAAAGAAGTCTTAACCTTATGTCTTCGGGGAGGAGGACTTCAAGGACCTTCTTCAGGCGCGCGGGGACCATGGACGACCATACACCAACTTGGAACGACCTCAGAAGTATACTGAAGAACTCTAGGAGACCAGGCCGAACAATGATGTTGTTCCGATTGAAGCGTCGCGGAGAGCAGTTATCGTATTACTCGAAACAAAGCAATCCGTTGACAGACAACACGATAACTTTTGTCGAGTCGTCGCGTCACTGTGATCATAGAGAAAGATAGAAGTTATAAACAACATCATGGATCGTAGGATCCCACCACAGTGCCATCCATACTACAAACAAATCATCCATACAAGATCCTTAACTACTCCATCCATGAGGGTCGTAGGATCCTACCACACTGCTATCCGCATCACAAAAATCATATAGAATCCTTAACTACTACATTCCTCAGGGTCGTAGGATCCTACCACCCTAACGATAATTCATGGGAGATATTGAGATTGATAATATTCAAAATAAGATGATGGCCTCAATACTGAAGAGTGTCTGATAGAGTAGAGGTACATCCTACAAGTTTATATTGAAACAAAGTATACAAAATATACACATCACCGATACGAGTGAGTAGTCATTGAAATGCCCCGACTTTGGAATTCCATTTTCGAGAACACCCAATTACGATGTTCTGAGCCAACGCAGTCGACCTAAATTCTCCAGGAACCGGACATCCAGGAAGGGGATGGTTACGGACATATTCGGCCACAGAGAGATTTGAGGAAAACATATTTTCGAGCCATGGAAGCATAGTGTTTATGAGGAACTTGTCCTTCAGATCACCTGTCCACGTTTGAGGATGAATCGCACTGAATTCATCGTTGAGGAGGTTCTTCTCCGGGCTGTCATCAATGAGCAATGTCAGACTGAGGTCTACCTGGTCAACATATTTCCTGACGTTTTTGAGGTCCTTGAGCATGTACTTCTTCTCAACGTTGTTCCCCGCTCTCGGAAAGCTCGACTCCGTAATATCAGATTGTGACATAACTCTTAGGTCAACTAGCTTAACAGTAGAACTAGCCAAAGCCACCTGTAACATGCTATCGACATTTTTCCTCATGGCGCAACTCCATACCACGACAGTAGCCTTATTTGTGAGCACCTTCAGAAAATTTGCACACTCAGGTCTGGCGACAGTTTTACGCCCCTTATCGTACGATCTGTGAATCAGAAATCCATTCAAGTCCAGCACAACAGTGTACCGAGGTTGCCTTACCTTTGCTGATCTAGGGGCTGATTTAATGGCTGGTGCACTGAGTTTTCCTGCAGAAAACAAATGTTGCAAGAATGAGTCTCCAGTACAAAAAACAAATAATAAGTAGTAGAGTTGTCTAGAATCATACCTTCTCTAGAGGAACCAAAGCCCTTATGTGCCACCGATAATGGAACCTTTTCACGACGTTGAGCAGTCCCCAACATCTCAACTGCCCAAAAAAAGGAGGTAATTAGTGAAGAATACACGACAAAAAAGCCATTCAGAATGCATATACATTACCAGCATTCGAGACAACAGTGCTGGAGGATAGTAGGATCCTACCATCCCATCGGAATGGTAGGATCCTACCATCTCAATAGGAACAAAAAATACTACACTCCCCAAAGCGATCGTAAGATCCTACGATGGCCGTAAGGATCGCCGATCCTGATATCCCCTGAGGATAATAGTGTGAACATAGAACATAAGAGATACACAGAAAACACTAAGATTGTTGAATTTAGTAGCTCATATCTTCTGCAGAGGTTCCTGCATCGGTATGTTGTGCGGATGGAGGACCCTTTTCAGCAGCATCAGCCTCAACATCAGGTATTGGGACGACCCTAAAGGTTGTTGGCTGAATTTCTTGACTGAAATTCAAAGGGTCATCCAAGTAGTCCTCAACAATAGGTGTATTCGAAACATTCCTAGGAGGGCTGAAGGCCTGTAGTGACTGACTAGCCTCCTCAAATATGCCTATGATAAGGTCCCTATCGAACGGCGCTTTACTTACTGGGGGTGAAACAGTCGGATCAATGTCCTGTAACGTAGCAAGTGTATTCGCGGCCGAGTGTTGCTCAGGATCCGTCGTAGTCTCCAAGTCCTGGCTGGAAGAAGGATGAGACGATGGTTCTAACTCCATCGGTGTAGGTTCGGACGACGGGGGATGAAGCACGTCCGATCTTCTCAGCTTTAATGGTGGTACATTCGTGACGGTCATCCTGGTTCGAGGAGCAAGTAACTCTTCGTCCGCGAGCAACGACGCCTCCTCTTCTCTTCTTGTCCTTTCTTGATCTGGAACTGAACTCACCTCCAAAAGTTCACCTCCTCGACAACTCAGGACCTCATGGCACTCATTGGACAAGTCGTTAAGTAGAGCCTGAAGGCTGATATCCTCCGCTTCATATATTGTGCTGGCATTGACTTGGTCGATATCATGCATAAGAGAATCGCCATGACCGTAATCATGCTCTGCCGCTGCTGAAGTAGACCGCACATGATCGTCATGAGAAATTTGGAAAAGCTGCGGCCATTAAATAAGGTCAGTCAAGCTCTTGTCCCAGTTGGCAACTACAAACGAAAACCTAAACATCAAAATGGCTGAAAGGGGGTGTAGGACAAAGTGCGTTGTGCACGTAGAAGCATCTATGGATAACTACAACGATCAGAACCTGGTAAGAATAAATCTCTACAACGAAAGACGAGCAGGGATAGTAGGATCTTACGATCCTAAAGCACTCTCCGAGTAGTAACTGATGACTATATCGCGTAAAATGGATCCATCGATACATATATTCCAAGTTCTATAAACTACAAGCGGAGCAATGTTATTCATACCGGCCGCTCTGAAGATGAAGTACGCAGATGCCGATCATGAACTTCCTCAGTTCCCTGCATGGAGTTGGGATATGATGATGAATACAACAAATATGCAAACAGAAAATTAACCACAGTACATAGCTGATCAGTTCACATGGTTATTGTTATATACAATTGTCCTAGAAATAGTTTGTCCGCTGAGAGAGATAAAAATAAGCGTGTGTATCATACAATGGTCGCCTCATGGGCACCGGTTTGTGTAGAAGAGGGCGGAGTCAAGTTGATCTGCTCCTGGTTTTGCAACTGCAATCTTCGATGAGACTTGGACCTGCCCGAACGCCTGTCGTCCAAAGGTGGATCCTCCTCTTCGGTGTCCTCCGCCTCCACATCAGTGGCCTTCTCGGAGGGTGCCTTGTCCGAGTCGCTGGAGGAATCACTCTCGGAGCTGGATACGGGTATGACCTTCTTCTTGCCTCTTGCGATCGTCTTTTTCTTCCTCTCGCTCACAATCAAGGCTGCCATGGCAGGTACTGCTATTGCCAGCGTCTGAGCACTTTCCCAGATATCCTTCGCTGTCTCATCGGCTCTCATCACTTCATCCCTGGAGAAGACGACTTCGATGACTTGTGCTCATTTAGTCTGCAACACAGAGTGGTAGGCTGTATTAGATGACAGGAAACAGATTCATACAATGTAAGGATAGCGTGGATAGAGAACTTGAACAAACTGAGAGATGAGGTAAAGAGATCGTAGGATCCTACGGTCATCTTACCAGGCCAATCCAGGTAATCGAAGGACCCCCACCGATGTTGACAATAAGATTGTTAGGAGCCCCCAATGTGCCAATCAACTTGCTAACCGCGTCGATATTGAAATTGGCATAAGAATGTTGGGCCCATCGTTTGGGAGCATCCTCGAAATCTGCTGCAGATATCACTGTCTGGAACGGCATCTCATTCCCAAAAGCAGATCGGAAGCACACTGCTTCAGCAGAATTGAAGTCGTTCTCGTACACAAAGTTGAAGTATAAGGGCAACGTTGGTTTCGGAGATGAAGGACTCACGAAGCCCTCCGTCCCCTGGGTAATATATAAAGTGGGGGTATGAAACCAGGGTAGCGTTTGTGTAGCGACCGCGCCCCTCTCAGCTACAGCGTTGGCAACATCCACCTCTGTGATAAACACACCTGGATAACGGACCCTCCTGAACTGGTTATCATCCTTATGCTCCATGGCCTGCAGCGTACGCAAAACCTGTTCCATGATTGAAAAATCAGGTTTTCCTTTCTCTTTGCGATTGACAAAGCAGTACACCATAACCACCGTTGCGTCCTTCTTTGTCCATTGCAGCATCTGGTCATTGCCCAACAGTAGAATCTTCGCCAGGTCTCCCGATTTCCTGTTCATCCAGGCGGATTTATATTTCGCAGAGAGCGACGATCCGGAAGATGTTGGAGCGCTCTCAGCTCGATTCTCCTTGATGGCCTTCTGGTGATCGAAGAGCATCTTCAGAATAGTCGGAAAGTCATCCTCCTTGTTTGAGGGGGCTAAAGCGGATCCTCGCTTCAAGAAGAAGCGCTCTCTAGCAGGGTCCTTAATAACCTTCTCAAACCACGTTTCGATGGTGGCTTCGGTGACCTTGTACTCCGCTGCTGCCCTGACATAATCATCCTCAGAATACGAGGCTTCCTTCAGTGTCTTACACCTCAGGGGCTTCTTACAGAAGTAGTGCATAAACTCATTCTTGATGAGTCTATGCTTCTTCTCAGTCTGACACGCCTTCTCAAGGCCCTGAAGAACGGGTACCTTCTTAGCCGACTTCGTCGACTTCACCGAGACTTTCTTCGCCATCACCAACTTCGCCATCTTCTCGATGTCACTATCCCACATGAAATAAAGTGGCATCAAGTCGTTCTGCTTTAGAGCCCTCGCCTGGTATCGCTTCTGCTTCAAACGCTCCTTCCTGGACCTATCCTCGTTGTCCTCAACGTCATCTGCAGAGTCCTCGTCAACACCTGAGACAAAGCTCGAAGTAATCCCGAATGCGTCGAGAAGAAGTCCAAGTACCGAGCTCTCCTGGATCTGTAACCAAATCTGGAAAATTGGCTCCGAAACAAACAGAAGCGGATATTTCGGGATTCCTGTGTTGCTGTCTTCAACGATCTTTGAATCCGAGTTGGAAAACAGTGCCGGAAGTTTGTCAGACCAGGCCTGCAAGGATATCAGGAGTGAGAAGTGAAACACAATAATTTGGAGATAGTAGGATCCTACGATCCTGACTACCATGTGGTTAATTGAGTTGGGATCGTAAGATCCTACGATCAGTTTATACCTTGTATATGAATCGGTAAGTCACACATTAACGTGATGGGTAATGTATAAAGTGACTCACCTTGAACTCATTGGAGTGCGCCAATCCATTCTTGGATAGAGCTGGACTGCCGGCTGAAACCCAGCTCTTACGCGCTAGACCTAGAAGGGTAAGATAGTTGCCCTCTGATCTAACGCCAGCAAGATCTTGGTTGAGGACCCTTGAATAGTATAGCATTAAGTTCCAGTCCTTGGGATCCTGCCAGACGATTGTTATGATGAAGCTCTTGGCATCTCTTTCATCTTCTTCCGAGAGACTATCCTCCTCAATGAGGACTCTGTGCGCAGCCACGCAATGATGTCCGCCTATAACCACATAGTGTGTGTTTGGGCCGATGTCCTTCAATGTTGGTTGCTCCTTGAAAAACTCGTATGCATCGTGTGGCACGTCCTTGAAATCTTCTTTCCGGACTGGATAATGTCCCTTCACTGGCATCACGTACAGATGCTGCAGTGATGCCTGAAATGGCATCGCGCGCTTCTGGTCTATGAGCTGTAATACTCGCTTTTTATCCAGTGGTCGATAAACAACAGTACCGGCAGGAGCTCGGTGAAGACGGTCAATGTCTACTACCAGATCAGCGGGGTCTTGCGGGGACACCTTCATTGGCTTCTTACCAAAAATATGGAGTTTCGAGAACTCTCTTTCGTACAGAGTCCTCACAAGCTGTAGCTCTTTTGCAGTTTTCCCTGCGACGGTCTTGCTCGTCATCCCCACTGCCTTCGCTAGTGTCAGCTCGTCCACCTTCGGGTCCGACTTCTTCCTCTGTGACTTCTTCTTTGGCGGCCCCTCCGCCGCAAGAAGTGAAGACAACCGCTTCTTAGGAGGTGTAGGCGGAGCTGCTTTCTGTCGGTCTCTATTGTACGAATCTCGATTCGCCTACAGCTCCTTCCAGCCTTGCACAATCCTTCTGACATCGGGATTAAAATTCGATATAGTGAATCCCCAGTCCTTGACCGATTCGTTTAGTGCAGGAACCAAACCTACTTTGTCAATGACTAAGCCATACACCCTGGAACAGCCCGAACTCGCCACAAACTCGGAGATGACAATTACAAAAATGGTGGCGGTCAGGTGCACTAACTCTAGTACTTCCATGTTCATCGTTGATAATTTGTATGAAGGACCTCCAAGAGCTGCGGCATTTGTAATAGCTAACACTGGCGCAATCAGTATGTTTTTTTGCTTGCGATCAAGCGTCCAATGAAGACCCCATTCCACAACTTTGTCGGCCATAAAGAAAGCGGTGGGCTCAGGATCACTAAGTAGATTACATTCTATGTTCCTCAACCCACACGAAACAGCATCATAGAGGTTCACAGGACACCAGTCGGGGTTCACGTCTTCGAGTTCGATGATATTTTCCCTGACCAAACCAATGCAGAAATTTAGTAGTCAGAAAAGAAACTCAGGTATCAACGGTTTGCTTTCAAATCACGGGCAAGCATCTAACCGAGGATCGTAAGATCCTACCATCCTAAAAGGAATGGATAGTTCATACAGAACTTAGGGGGATCGTAAGATCTTACTATCCCATTCAACAATGGATACAGAAGAAGTTGTGATAACTAGAGTACACTGTGAAATGGATCGTAGGATCTTACTATCTCCGAGGGGACCTTTGATTCAAGCAGAGCTGAGGGATTGCAAAAGATCATATGATCCCTCCAGGGGACCGTAAGATAATACGATCCTGAACGGGATTGTATAATCTAACGATCCTGACTGGGATCGTAAGATCTTACGATCCTGAAATGGATCGTATAATCTAACGATCCGCATGGGGATCGTAAGATCTTACGGTCCTCAAGGGTGTCGTAAGATCTTATGATCTCGAAAGGGATCGTATGATCTCACGATCCTTATGGGGATCGTAAGATCCTACCATCCTCATGACGATGGTAGGATCTTACGATCCCCATGAGGATCGAATGAACTTCAGGTGCACCTCAGCACCAATGTACAACTTATGATAAGTTTATGTGCATTTACATGTACAATAGATCTACATTGTATCGATTGTGAAAAGTTTGCATACCATACACATAACCCTAAATTGCATATAAGACTACAAGGGATTAACATACGTATCAATAAAATTCGATGAGTGTTATGACATTCATGCCATACTACAAGGCTTGATAATCTGAGGATGAGTACCAAAGCTAGAATACCATTCACATCATTTAACAGAGCTTGTATACCAGAGCATGGAAAGCCTTAGTAGAAAGTCATTGAAAAGATTGTACAGATCTAGCAATCTTTACCTGAATCCTAAAGCTGAAACATTCAGCACACACTACGCACCTTTTAAACCTAACATGAAAACCTGAATCTGACAATCATTCATAACATTCAACGCACCTTGTAAACCTAACACGAACACCTGAATCTAATTATCATTCATAACATACAACTCACTGAAAAAACCGAACATGCCAACCAGAATCTAACAATAATTCATAACATACCACACACCTTGTAAAGTTTAAACCTAACATAAAAATCTCACTCAGACAATCATTCATAACATTCAACGCACCTTGTAAACCTAACATGAACACCTGAATCTAATTATCATTCATAACATACTACTCACTGAAAAAACCGAACATGAAAACCAGAATCTAACAATCATTCATAACATACTACACACCTTGTACAGTTTAAACCTAACATACAACGCACCTTGTAAACCTAACACAAACACCTGAATCTGACAATCATTCATCACATACTACGCAGCTTGTAAAACGAACATGAAAACCAGAATCAGACAATCATTTGACATTATTCATATCATACTACAAATCATCTAAACCAGAACGCGAAAAAGAAAAACTTAGTTCATTGAAAGGATTGAAACTTACGGGTCACTCCAGTCGCTTGCATTGCCTGATCGGCCTGTCATCCTCGTGAATTGGTTGCCCTACACGCTACACAAGACGTCGTGTTAGAAGCTCGTGAGTCACAGCAATACCACCTATTCAATGTCTAAAAAACATCGACAGTTGAAGAACTCCAAACAACTACATTCTCCTTCCGAACATCCTCAGCTGGACAAAGACCTAAAAACACCGAATTTCTAATACATATCAACTGACCAGAGTTTCTTTGAAGAAATTCTTACCTCGAAGTATTGTTTCTTGCAATGCGCCGCACTCTTTCGTAACGTCGCGTCCGCCAATCGCACCGGTTTGAAGTTGAAACTACTTTCACACCGCTCACACCGCTCACACACGCGCATACAGTCACGGTAATAACACTCACAAAAAATCACAAAACAATACTTACAACAACTCACGAAAAACAAAACAAGAACCTGAAGGAAGAAACCGAAAGTGAGATGAAAACAAGAACCTGAAGGAAGAGGGGAGGAGGGAGGGGGAGAGACATCGAGAAGTGTAATTGATGGTCGGACAACTCCTCCACGACGGCTGAGTTGCTGTCTACATCAAGCTCTAATGATGCTTCGACTCATCATTACTATACGGTGAAGACTAATACGTCTAATAAGGAATTCAATTTTAATTCAGAGTTTGGAGCTGAAAATTAAATTAAATGACAAGTTCTTTAGACTTCACTTCGTATGATATTCTTGGACTACACAAGCTCTAAATCTCTTACCATTGTCTTAAGCATGAGATTAGTTCCCTACACACCAATTTTTTTGATTCCACTTCTTTCTAATCAATCTTTCATTCTATTTCTTTATTCTATTTTTTGATTCCACTTCTTTCTATTCAATCTTTCATTAGACTTATTCTTTATTCTATTTTCTTATTCCACATCTTTCTATTCAATCTTTCATTCTATTTCTTTATTCTATTTTTTGATTCCACTTCTTTCTATTCAATCTTTCATTAGACTTATTCTTTATTCTATTTTCTTATTCCACATCTTTCTATTCAATCTTTCATTCTATTTCTATATTCTATTTTCTTATTCCACTTCTTTCTATTCAATCTTTCATTCTATTTCTTTATTCTATTTTTTGATTCCACTTCTTTCTATTCAATCTTTCATTAGACTTATTCTTTATTCTATTTTCTTATTCCACATCTTTCTATTCAATCTTTCATTCTATTTCTATATTCTATTTTCTTATTCCACTTCTTTCTATTCAATCTTTCATTCTATTTCTTTATTCTATTTTTTGATTCCACTTCTTTCTATTCAATCTTTCATTAGACTGATTCTTTATTCTATTTTCTTATTCCGCTTCTTTCTACTCAATCTTTCATTCTATTTCTTTATTCTATTTTTTCATTTCACTTCTTTCTATTCAATCTTTCATTAGACTGATTCTTTATTCTATTTTCTTATTCCACTTCTTTCTATTCAATCTTTCATTAGACTCATTCTTTATTCTATTTTTTGATTTCACTTCTTTCTATTCAATCTTTCATTAGACTTATTCTTTATTCTATTTTCTTATTCCACTTCTTTCTATTCAATCTTTCATTCTATTTCTTTATTCTATTTTCTTATTCCACTTCTTTCTATTCAATCTTTCATTAGCACTCAAGGAATTGGCAATACAGACATTTACTTTGTGTTGAAATTTATTGTTATTGAAGGCTAAATTCAACATGATCATTGTTAAATCAAATTTCACATTCATGGTCTAGGAATTGATGTATACAATAGTTATAATTCTCTATAATTGTGTTGAGCTTGATCCACGGACACATGACAATTTTATTTTAGATCATTAGTGAACCTAGGTTTAGGGTTGAGAAATTGCGAAATGGTCATGTTATTTACATGTATGGTGTCATATTTAAGCATGATAAGCTTTAGATATTGAAATGACCCCCAAATGAAAGATTTTAGTTGAATCTCCAATGCAAAGGTGTATGTCTTGCTATATTCTAGTACATTTATTGTATATTTAGTGTAAAATACGTGAATGTCTTATCCAAGCTCAACGAATCATTTATACAAGGATTTCTAGGATTACCCTAAACCCTGAATTTTAGTCCAATATCCTAAACGTGGAACCTCAAAAACTGAACCCTAAACCCTAAACTTGAACCCTAAACCCTAAACCCTAAACCCTAGGACCCTTAACCCCAGGACCCAAAACCCTAGGACCCCAAACCCTAGGACCCTAAACCCTAGGACCCTAAAACCTACGACCCTAAACCCTAGGACCCCAACCTAACCACCATGAACCCCAAACCCTCAGGCTAAAAATCCTAAACCTAAATCTCTAATCCTAGAAACCTGAACCCCAAACACTGAAGCTAAGACCCCGAACCTAAAACCCTAAACCTCGAACCCTAAACCTGGAAGCTTTAGTCTGTTATCTTGTACCCTAAACCCTGAACCTAGAACCCTGAACTATTTACCTAGTCTAATAGGTTAATGATTGCAACCATGACAAATTGTCGTATGTTCATGATTACTACTGAAACACGTGTGTTCTTCATGATCATTGGACGTTCCTACAATTCAAGAACAATTTCATTAAAATATTTTATCTTGTCTCCGTTGTTGTCATTTTCCGTCTTGGAAATAATTACATTCGAAGTGGCACTCGTACAGCTCTCCACGTCCTTGAAAATGATTGTGATTCTATCCCCGCCAAGGATTCAACATGTTCTTGATGAACTTCCCGCTCTCTTTAGATCAAGAATAGGTTGCTCTGGTTTTAGTGTTCAAGCATTATGAGTTCATTTCCAGCAGAGTTAGAGTCTGAGAGAGTTGTATTTGCCCAAGAACTGAGAGCTTTGTGTTTGTTTTGAAGATACTTGGAGTTTGAGAGCGACAGAAATGCGGTATCGTCTTTGTGTTTAGTCGAGCTTGGGCTTCACCTACTCCGACACCTCTTCGTCATGTTCTGTCAAGCTTAGGTAGCAAGCTTTAAGCTGTAAGCTCATCTTAACTTTCAAGTCAATGTGAGCGTTATAGTCACGTCGATCTGAGCTTCTCAAGTTGATCGAGCGCTTCATTGCTGCCCCGCTGCCAGTATTGATCCATCTCTCAACGGTTTCATCACAATCTATGGTACTATCTCCATCCTCCACTTTCTACACATTAGGGTTTTCAAATATTTTGGAAATGCAAGTGCCGCGGTGGTTTTTAGAGTTGATACTGTTGTAAGTGAGTCAGTATCATAAATTCTAAACTAATTCTAATCGTGAAAGTGTTGCCGTGGTTTGTAAAGTATTTGCTGTTTCAAATTAGTCTATATCATATTCAGTAAACTACTCATACTTGTGGTAGAATCAACTTTTGCCATTGCTTAAATGAACTAGTTCAGTAGCTATTACTGTGTTCGTAAACGTACTTTCCATACAGTCATGATGATTGTACGATCTTGGGTGGTCCTATGGTAATATCGGATGATCGTAGGATAGTACTATCCTTGATGATTGGTCAGGGGTCATGTTAAGATCGTATGATCCTACGATCTATTTCGTGGTGGATGAAAACGGGCTTTGAGGGGAGCCGTGTAATCTGGAAGATCGTAGGATCTTACTATCACCGAGGATCGAACTCGGGTTCTGGAATGATCGTAGGATCTTACGATCTGTTTGGTTCGTTATCTAACGAGGAATGTGGATGTTGTAGATATTCTCGGATGATCGTAGGATCTTACTATCGCCTAGGATCGTTTAGGAGTTACCGAACAATCGTAGGATCTTACGATCGATTTGTTGATACTCTGGGGTGATCGCAGAACCTGGAAATCATGGGTGAGCTTGAAATCATGGTTCATCGTAGGATCTTACGATCTTCTGTCATCAGGCTTGATCTGAACATTTGTCTCTTTCGAATTTTTATTCATCAGGAGGTCGAAGACCAGGGCTGATCAAAGGTTTATTGGATCCTTTTCTTTCCGGTTGCCTTCGATGAATTCAAGTTGCGGACCGGACGATGAGTTTACTGATTCTGCGAGCGTTAACCCTGATGGTGAAGCCAATGACGAGCGTAACCGATATGAACCGGGCATGACTGCTTTACTTTGCTACCCTGGACATGGCGTCGTTGGACATGCCATTGTCATTGAAGCCGTTCCTACTGGGTGTTGGCTTGGCGTCGACATTGATCTCATGTTCGCGGAATTGACTCTTCTTCGACCTGTTGAGATACATGCACGGGCGCGAAGTCTACTCATTCTTCCAATGCAGGAGGGCATCTCTGTCTTGGCTGAATCGATTGGTAGAACAATTCTCTGGGAGACAGCAAGCCTTGTCCTGACTTCGGACTTAGGCGAAACGTCTGGGTCGACAAACACTCCTCCTTTTGTACCTCAGGCAGAGTGGGTGGGGAAGGTTGTGAAGCGGTTTAACGGTGATGGGGATCTTATGGCCTCTGGTCGCATTAATTGCGTATGTCCGGATGAGCCGTTCGAAAATAGTACTCTGGGGGAGGGGAACATTGGCGTCACAGTATTCGACGTTTTTATCGGAGATCCTAGTGATATTATGAGTCATCGAAGGTGGCTCATTTCCGACTGCACATTCGAAGGAGGACATAGTCTTAGCGATACGCTCGACCAAATTTTCAATCGTCTTCTTGACGCACCAGACGCGAATGCGCACCTTGGTGGCCGCCCAAAAGCACCATACCGGTTTGTTCGTCGCAAAAAGCGGACTGTCGAGAAGCTCAACGCGTTCGCAAAGAAGACAATGCCGGAAGAGATTCAAGCAGTGAGTTCGCAATCATGTTGTTCTGACGAATGTGTGCGCTTAATCAGGCCCCAGGATACCCTTTTCATTCGCCAGAAGTTTTGGCTGAAGGACTTTGACGAACGCCGGGATTATGCAAGGTCTGTGGGTGGACAACTACGCTATATGGGCAACAATCGGAAACGAAAGTATGTCACTTTACTAGGTCAGGATATCTGCGCTACAGCGTGGTACAAAATCCATGGCATACCGAAATCAACGTTTGACGAATATAAGGACCAGTACAAGAAGGGTATCATTTCCTCTACGCACGGGAACAAAGATGTCAAACGACCCCGCCTTGGAACCGTGCAAGCACTTGGTACGATTACGGCTATTATCAATGAGAGTGCTGATCACATGCCCAATTAGATGAGGTTGACAGTACTAGGGCGGATGGACACTCTAAAGTTTCTGCCCTCTGGACATAGTTGGAAGAAGATCCAGGCTGACGCCACAGAGGTATTACTCCACATAGTACACCACATGAACCACTTATCTGCATTCACGTGTACTTTAAGAACCTCATGGTTATGATAATGTCAAAAAAGACCCTCTATCTTTGCTCTGTACATCTAGTTCATGGTAGGATCCTACGATCGCCAAGGGTATGCTACAATCATACTGTCCTCCCATTCTGTGGTTACCCTCAATCTGATTTTAGTTCAATTCTCACTAGGCACTCATCTGACGTACTTAATGTTTTGAGTCTTTTGCAGTCGAATCTACAATGCGGGTTGCTGGCGGTTTCGCAATCTGCTGTTAGTAGAATCAGGAGGGAGCACTTCAACAATGTTGCGGTTAAACCCATCGGGAGTTCATTTGCAAAGTGCACCCTCTGTGACACTCTATAACACCATATTCGTTATAATGGGAAAATTCCATGATTTTGGGAAAATACAGTTTAGGTCGAGTCGACCTAAACTGTACCCACAGATTGAGTACATCACTGAAACTGGACAAAACAACCAATCGTCGAAATTTTCAAATGGCCGTAACTTACTCAAATTTTGTCCAAATTGGGCATATGAGGTGTTTTTTGACATCTAATTTTTCTGTAGATGTCAAAAACACCTCATATGCCCAATTTGAACGAAATCTGAGTAAGTTATGGCCATTTGAATATTTCGGCGATTGGTTGTTTTGCCCAGTTTCGGTGAAGTACCTAATCTGTGGGTACAATTTAGGTGGACTCGACCTAAACTGTCATTAAATTGGGAGGTTGAAAATCTCCCAAAATAACAAATATGGTGTTCTATTGCAGTACATCGATAGATCAGTCAAGGGTTCCGCCGAGTACAATTCGTTCGTGAAGCAGAAACAAACCCACTGCAACCTCCAAGCTTCGTGTAGGCGTGTGTACCATACCTGGAGAGAGGAGTCGAAGCGGCAGAAGGGCGATATTCTTTGTATTATCCACGATAAAATGGATACAGCCAAGACAGCTATTCCTCGTATGCGAGTTTCTACCAAACTCACATCACCCTTGGGTCAGTTCCCTATGAACGTCACCGGTATGGTCACGCACGGTCATGGAGATGGTGCCTATGCTCACTACTCCACTGACTTGTGGCCAGGAGACTCTAATTACACTATCTCTTCCCTTGCGAGATTGCTTCGGCGTCTCGAGGAACCACCCATTCGTGAATGAGGTAGAATTTTTCCCCATGAGCCGGCCAATTCTTTCTTTGAAGCTATGCTCAGAGGAAAGTCCAGATGTATTCAGCTCTTACCTCCGGTAACGAATAACTCGATTGTACCCGTCCCCCTTCCAAAAAAGTTATATTTGCAGCTTGACAACTCTGCAAAAGACAATAAGAACCAATTTCTCATGGCGTTCTTATCGATGTTGACTTATCGAAGGGTATTCAAAGAAATCCAAGTTGGTTTCTTATTAGTCGGGCACACACATGAGGATATTGATGCTTACTTTAGCCACTTATCCAAGACCTTGAAGAGCCAGAATACTTATATTGTTGCGGATTTGATGATGTCCTTCATGCAGTCGCAGGACTTGGGTTTTATGCCCGAGTTTGTTCAAGAGGTTGCTGATTTCAAATCTTTCGTCCATGGTTATATTCGTGATGGTGCTGACAGACTTGTTGGCTTAGAAGAGATGCACCTCTTTAAATTCTACGTAGATGAAGAAGGGTGGTCCGTCATGCGATTTAAGGAACTTGCAGTTCATGCGCACTGGCTACCCAGAGACAAGCCTGCTATCCGTCTTTGGAAGGAGGATGCTGACGGAAAACCGATGCTACCTTCCGGGCTCCCAAATCCTGTACCTTTCAAGCGGTTGTGGGGCGATGAAGTTCCTTCTTCCACAGGCAATCCAGAGAAGGCAAGAGAGAAGGTTTCCAAAGCCCTTGATAAGAGGTCGTTCATCAAGTGTGGAATTCAAGGTTATATAGAATTCTGGGAACGCGGGATGCTTGAAAGTATAGGCTTTCGTAAGGATTTTCCACCTTATATCGAATACTGGAATGGAATACTTGCAGAACTAGAGAAACCTCTTCCTCCCACTCTTGCGGCCTTGGTAGAAGGCTTCTGGCCAATTCATGATTGGAGAGCCACAGATCCAGCTCCATTGTGCCTCATTACCAGTGGAGATGTCACACCGAAAGATGATGAACCTGAACTTTATTGTGGCCCAAGGAAAGAGAGGCCGAAGGACGCCTTGAATCCATGGCGAGATGTCGGAGCGGGATCATGGATCCTACTCCGTCCTTCTGACCCCGAAATATATCCCGTCTGGTTAGGGAGAGCATGTTCAGCAGTCAATTGTGAAAGAGGGCATGCGGAATATGGGAAGTTCATTATCCAATTCTGGGAGCCAAGAAATCAATTCAAAAACCACAAGAAGAAGTATGAGGATTGTTGGGCTGCAACGTGGGTTCCGGAAAAACGACGTCCACTTCAAGTTCATGTTAATGCCGTCGTATTTGCCTCCGCGTCAAGTAGAACGAACCCTAAGACTCGGACGATTCCAAAGAGGGACCGAATTGCAGCATTGGCTAACCTTGAAGCTGCAAACGTGGCGGACCCTTGATGGTATTAGGGTCCACCAGCAATATCGTAGGATCCTGCGACCTTCACCTCCTCGAAATCCTATGTCTTTGCACAATACGACTTATGATGTCGTAGAAGTTTTCCAGCAAGATAGCACAGTTTTCTCATCGCTCGTCTTTTTCTTGAACTCTTCCAGCAAGATAGTAGGATCCTACGATCCTACTGCTCTTTGTTGTCTATGATAAATGTTTACATCTATTTTAATTATAATGCATTCAATTCGACGTTGTCATTAATTGTCGACAATGTATGCGCTCTCTTCAGATACTTTTGATCCTACCGTTAACTGCTAGTCTGGTGCGTTTCTTTCCTGCCATTTGATGCAATTTAAGCAGTACTATTATCTGGTAATTTCCTTAAAACTCTTCCAGCGAGATAGCAGGATCTTACGGTCCTACTTCTTCTAGCTGCCTATGTAAGATGCTCACCTGTTTGATAACTTTTATACATAAACCTAGGCGATGTCATAATTTCTTTGTAATGTATTACCCCTCAAATACTTCTGTTTCTGCTGGAATTGCTTACATGCTACGTTTGTTTCTCACTGTAGATGCAATAAATACATTATTCTTCTCACTTCTACCACTACTAATAAATGGTGATGGTAGGATCTTCCTAACCTGTGATGCAAGGTCAGTTCTACTATGATTCTCCTATCCTTGCAAGGTCACTTGCTACATCACACATTCCTACAATTTATTAATTGTTTCTCTTGTTAGAACCCTAACTTTCAAAATTTATTGACCATCTTTGTTAGATCATAGGATCTTACGAAGCACCTCTATATCATATTTCGTTAGATTTTCCTTCAATAAATCTGGACTTTGACCAATCTAGACTTTCAAAAGTCCAGATTTACTTAAATGTGGCATGAAAAGAGAGGGCCCAAGATAAAGAAATCTTGCAAAAATCACACTCTAGTTTATTGCAACAAACGCTGCCCTCCGAATAAATAGACTCAAGTAATTTCTTATAAACTACGCATGTGGACTGAGCAAAACAAAAGAAGCAATGTCAGGAAAGCTACTTACTGTATGTCAAAGGTCTCCCAGTGTGTGTATCAATGTCAGAAAAGTAGGTTGTTTAAACACCTTGAATAAACTGAATAATTTAATCCCCTGAGGGACAACGAACACCACTAATGCTTAACTCCTAATGCCTCGTGGGGGATACAACACTTTTGAAGCTAGGCTTAAACACGAAACCGATTGGGTTCAAGCTCTGATCACAACAGTTTTCCACGCCAAAGGAAGGATATTGGAGGAGCGTGAACTTGATGGGACTGGCAAGATCAATAATCTGTAATGTGTGATCAAGTCTATTAAATTTGCACAACTCGTGCTCGCTAACTGGGACACAATCAAACTCCGGGAAAACTAGCTGCATGCCGCATCGGCGTCTCCGGGTCCACCTGTGCTTCATGACCTCATCCCATGTGAAATCTCCAGCGCCTTCCGGAATCAGCTTGTGGATCATGAAGTACACATCCCTACGGCATTGCTGTTGGCTAAATACAAACACAGATCCACCACAATCCACAATCTGCATGGTGGCAAGGTAATAGACAACATTGGGATCATCATCGCTTAGGAGAGGAATGTGGAGCTACTCTGGCGCCCATCTCCTCTTCAATATGTTGTACAGTGCCCTCTAGTAAGTAAGGTAACCCCTGTGAAATTCTGCATGGGGATGTTTAGACAGTGCACCTCCTATCTTTAATTAGCAAGGTGATCTGGAGAAGATATTGTAGATTAAGGAAGCTAACATGCTGAAGAATGTCACAATGACTCACTTGCTGAAAAAAATCAACTATATGAAATACATTAATAAATTTAGCGATTGACATCTGTTGCAATACATGGAGCCCTGAGAAGAAATTGTGTATTTTAATGAGCTTTGTGAGTATGAATTCATTGATTTCTTGTTGCAATGTGATGAAGTTGACTAGCTGCCTTGATTTTGAGCTTGAAATTGTTGCACATGCCTAGAAAATTTTGTTGCAAAACTTCATTTTGGTGCTTCAGTTAGTTGTGAAGAAAGCTGCTCAGTGAGTTTGAGTTGTGCACTGATTCAACACAACACTATGGCAGGACACTTTCTTGACATTGGAGAGCAATGGAGTATTGTAGGAATGAGTAAGGATGGATCGTCTTTGAGCGAGATTTCACGTCGTGTTGGAAGACCGAAGAAGACTATTTCGTTAGTTCTGAAGAGATATCACGAGAGGGGCTCAGTACAAATTGGACAGAGGTCCGGACGGCCTCAAAAGTTGCAGGCTCGTGATCGAAGGCATCTCAAGTATGAGCTTCAGAAGAGTCGTCGTGTGCATCTTTCAGAACTTGCACATAGTTTGCCAATTCTTGTGTGCCAAACTACAGTACGAAAAGCATTGCATGAGTTTGGACTTCGTAGTCGAATTGCAGTCAAGAAGCCTTATTTAAACCAAAGACACAAGGAGCAGAGGTTGTGCTTTGCAAAAGCTCACAAGAATTGGACAATTCGAGAGTGGAGCTCAGTTATTTTGAGTGATGAGGCATCGTTTGAAATAGGTAAGAATTCACGTCAAATCCGAGTATGGCGGAGTAGTTAAGAGAGATATGATTCACAGTGTTTAGCACCAACATTCAAGTCTGGAAGAATGTCAATAATGGTGTAGGGTGCTTTCACTGCATTTAGCAAGTGTTATATGCTCTTGATTCCTTCTAGACAACGCACTGCTGTGGACTTCGTCGATGTTGTATGTGCGCAGGGATTATTGCCTTATTTCTACCACCACGCCAACCATGAGCATTTGACTTTGATGGTGGACAATGCACCAGTGCATACTGCTAATGTGACAAAGTCTTGGATGGAAGACAATGGATTAAAAACATTGAGCTGGCCCTCAAACTCTCATGATCTCAACCCTATCAAAAATCTTTGGATGATTTGCAAAGACCGCGTCCAAAGCATGAACCGGCCGTAGAATAAAGTTCAAATGTGGGATATAGTGAATGCAGCTTGGGAGAGTATAGCAATGAAGATGTTGAGTGATTTGGTTGCAAGCATGCCCGAACGCATGAAGGTTGTTATTGATGCCAAAGGAGGTAGCACACGTTGGTAGTAGTTGTTAGTTAGTTCAATTTACATCCCATACTTATGGTAACAATTGTATATATTCAAATTTAGATGCTTCAATATGTCCACAGCTTTCTATATATGCAAAAAAATTGATCCATCATCCACTTCAGATGAAGCATTGACCATGCTATCCCTTTGCATTTCTATGTTTCTACCAACACTTCACAGGGGTTACCTTACTTACTAGAGGGCACTGTACACCAGCACACCTAATCCTTGTGTGTCCACGACGGCAACACACATAATAAGGCAAGGCAGATCCGAACCATCTGGGCATTCCCACACGCCAGGCATTCCCACGTGCCTCCCCTCTCAAACGTGCGTGCCGACCCCCCAAGGACACGGGTCCCCCCCAAACGTTTGCATCTCCTAGCACATGTGGATTTCCACCTTATGAAGCGCTTTTCCATGTCATCGTATCATTCTAACTTTTGGTAAATTATAAAAAAAAATGAATTCAGTAATTTTTTCTCCTCCCAGCTATGTCCAATATTTCTCAGAGACTAATAGGTCTGTCCATCCGAAGTGCCATCCGATCCACTAGATTTTTGCCATGTCCATTTTTTATGACAACCCTGAATAACACCACCCTGAACTTAGCGCATTTAAACAAGTGCTCCCTTAACCCTTAGACATCAGTCCGGAACTATATATATAGGCACGTATATAACTTTGTAGAATACAAAAAATGTATTAAAGTATATCAAGATTTACACCTTTGGATTGAAGATTTTTCAACTAACATCTTTTATTTGGAGGTCATTTCAATCTCTGAACCTTATCATGTTCCAATACAATATTATACATGTAGAATATTGTGGCCACTAGTAGCACCTTTTGACATTTAAGGGTTAACTCTTTAGTGCCTAGGTCATGTTTCTTCAAAACCAAGATATGTGCTGATTTTTTCTTTGAACTAACTTTGATGGAGATAGAATGCCTAATTCAATATGCAACCTTACAAAATTGAACTCAACCCATGACCTCAACTTTGGAGAAAATTTGCACAACATCCAACAATTGATGGAATAGATTACAGTGTTTAAAGTTTCCATATATTGGTTATGAAAATCATGGACTTTGGAGGAAATACTACTTTATCCATCTATAGATTCTTGCAAGAATTTTTTAATTTTGAATAAAGGGGTTTGCATATGCACTAGGTGGATAGCTTTGCATTGACATATTGTATGTCAAGAAAACATTCATACATGATAATTGATGATTTTTTTTACTTTTGTCTACTTAATTGTATACAAAAATGTTCTAAACTTATACAAATTAAAACGGAAGTTTTGTATGCAATGCGAGAGATCAACAATCACAAAACAATGAAGAAGCTCTCAAAGACAAATTTCATTCAAAATTTAAAACCAAAATCATTTTGCATGTGTATGAAATACAACATAGTATGCGGCATGGTGTTCATTTTATTTTAGGATATACAGTGTATTTTGTGTCGTATTCCTAGCTTTTTCATGAGTTCAATAACTCCAAATCATGAACTCTATAACTCTAAATCATGAACTAATTTTTACACAGTGTTCATGTAATGTGTGCGCAAATCCAAACTTTCAATTTCACAACCTAATTTCTCATGGATTACATGCAAATTGAGTATTAACAACTCCGGAATCCCATTTTGGGTCTTTTGGGCACTAAAGGGTTAATCCCTAAAGGACAAAGCCTATGACCGTGGCATCAATTCCAATTCCATTCCACTCTGCATCCATTTCTTCATTAAATATAAGTGAAAATTTCATTATTTTATTTTTCACAGATGAGATCACATGTCTTGCTTATGTTGCATATTTTTTGGTGTAGATTTATAATCATTCTCATTTCCCAAAAAAAATTTGAAGAGACTTCATTCCTAGTACAAAATTTTGAAAACTTCTGAAAAATTTGCTTGAAAATTATGCTTAAAAATTCTAAAAATTTCACCAAAGATATATATTATGGTGCCAAAACTTAGGATGTAGATGAAACTTCTGTGTTTATCTAAAAATTGTAACTCGGTCAACCATGGTTTTAGGCCATGTTCAAATTGCAATACCTTATTCGATTTTATGTATTTTTCAAAAAAATAATTGGAATGGAAACTAGACTTTATAAGCTTTGTTTTATTAGTTGGACTCAAATTGGAGAAGTATCATTTGAATGACTCAAATTCAGATTTAGAGCAAAAGCTAGAAGTTTCTAAAATACATTACATTGAGATCCATGACACAAATATTTTCTTCTCTAGATACAATATGACTACCTCAATGAGACAAGTTTTGTCATCATCTATTACTTACACATTCATAATTTTAATGAACTCTCCAAGGAAGAAATGGATGATAAAAATCATTCACATCGATTACTATCCTTGAAATGTCGTACAAGAAGCTACTTTTTGGCTCCTCTGACCTTTACAAGTTAACCCCTCAGAGCCCAAGTGTACGTAGGGCGTATGTTTTGGATTTTTGGGCATGTTCCTTTGAGTGGAAAAAATACTCCAATTCTTATGAAAGTTTTACACTGCATTGTCGTTGATGAAATCTATATGGAGAATTTGTCAAATATGTATTTGGACTTATCACCCTTCGAAGGTCAAAATGGGGAGTCTAGACTATAGGGGCACCCGACAGCCATGTCAACCAATGCAATTTCAAGAGAAAAATGGGGCAGAATTTTGGGACAGAAAGGGCGAGGAAAGGAGTCCAAACTTCTATGGACGAAGTCCAAGTGGAAAAAGCTTTGAAAATTATCAAAAGAGGTATTAATATAATTTTAAAAAAACATTATACAACCAACCGTCAGCTGGCCCACCAAGATTTTTAATTTTTAATTTTCTTAAATTTTAATTATTTTTGTTTTTCCTCCAAGTGCAAGGGCAGTCGATAGCAGGTAGCCAATTTCTTTTTCCTTTCTTTGTAATTTTTTTATAATGATTTCTTTTTTAATTTAAAACAATTCTACTAACCGCCACTATAGCACTACGGGCCCATGCAGGTCAAATAAAGAAGATTTGTTTACTTCATTTTTATTGAATGCTTTGAAGACTCTTCTTGTATTCAAGTCTAATCCATGAAGACCTTGACTTCAAGTCAAGTCAATGAATGACATGGCCCTTTATTTTGTGAAGTGTCCCCAATTTCAAGCACTGCCCTTTCCCATAATGCTTTATTTAATATTCCATATATACATGAAAATTATGGATTTTACAATTTTTAGTCATTTATTTTTCTAAAATTAGTGGATTTTTTTTGGAAAGTTTCCACCATTGGGATTCTCAAATGCAACTTGTATGAAACAAACAATTTCATATCACTTATGCAGTAATTGTCATCATTTTGTACCCCTTTTCACTAAAGGATATATTTCTACATCTATTACCCTTCAAATTGACCTCAAATTTTTCACACAAATAGCTAACAACATATAAGTCATATGGTAAAATATTTTATCACATTTCAATGTAAAAACTAGATGATATACCTAGTCAAAGTAGGCTGACCTTGTTGGGCAAGGGGGGGAAAATACTTTTCTTTGCACTTCAAATGCTATAATCTTGACATCCGTGCGGTGGATTGCAATCAAATTTGTATTATAAGTTCACATACATGTCTATTTTAAGATTGTATGGTTAAAGTCTAAAATTAGACTTTAATGTTAGATTTCATTGCCAATTATTGATGATGGCAGTTTTGGAATGTTTCATGAGGGAAAATCATAAATGCCTTGGGCTTTTAGAGGTTAAGCTCCACGCATACAAACAACACACCCCGAGAAAAAACAACGGCATTGAAAAGATGCCTCTTCTTGGCTCACACCTCTGAGTTTGCAGAGAGCTATGGAAAGTATGCAAATTTAAAGTGAGTGGGCATTGGTGGAAAGCCGCAAACTGGAATCCTTTTCTAGCAAATTCAAAATTGCATGTTGAGGGAGCTCTTGAGGGAGGTGTTGGAGATGCTCTAAGAAAACAAGAAATTGTGGACTCCTTCAAATTGCCCTTGCTTCTTGAGTTGAATGATGATCTTCACTTGTCGTAGTACGCATTGGCAAGTATTCACATCTTAACACAAAAGATACCCAAGGTATTCGTTCCCATAGAGAATCCTCGAGAATTGCAAAACTAACAATATGTCTATATCTATATAATACAAAACATACCACAATAGATACATAAACAGAAAGAAAAGAAAGGTTAGACCACAAGGGCTAGGATTATCTAAACCAACCACCCCGTTCATAGTTACAAAGGGCTCTTCTCCGTAATCTGGCTCAGCCCGGATGGGCATGAAGAATCCTTGGATAGGATCCTACCCGGCTCAAATGTAGAGCGTATAGGTCTGAGCAAGCGGAATTACCCTTGTTGTAGTGTTTCCACGGGTTAGTACCGATTATAATTAGTCTAGTCCTATGGAGATAGTTCTACACTTATGTAGAATATAGACATCCGGAGTACATAAGTATCCGGAGAGGGTATATCACCACGAACGATGGTTCGTGGATTCAAAGAGATTTTAGTCTTTGCTTGGGTGACAACGATCCTTCCTCACATTCTCTCCTACTACTACAGTCTACTACTCACTCACTTAACACCATATTCGTTATATTGGGAAATTTCCATGACTATGGAGAAATATGGTTGTTGAAGTATCAATAAATATAGACATTTGTAGGTGCAAAGCATAAAGACAATGTATCAAAAATACTGTATTTTTTACCATGGATGGACCAAAATAGTTGATTGTCCAAAAAAGTGGTAACGATAAAGGAAGCATATACTATTAATCCAAGCTTTATTCAAAACTCCATGAAAAAAGTCACACACAACACTCATTTACCTCGACGCAAATCACAATCGCCCTATTACTAATCAAACATTCTAGGGAGTCCCTCCATAAGCCTCTATACGCGTCTTCAGAAAAGCCCTCTGACGTTGCCGAGTCCATGTTGCGCCATTCTCTTGCATTAATGGACTCTCAAGAAGACGCTGCAAACCCCGCCTTCGCACCTCGTCCGTGTTTGATTTGGGCAGCGAGTGACGGCGGGTGGGAGCGGAAGGAGAGCATGTGATTCCAGCAGCAATTCTTGAGAGAATACGGGGGCGAAGACATTTACCAGATGGTTCCTACACAATAGGCGCCACAAACAATCCAAACAAATACACTTTAGGTCGAATACACCTACACGACAACACAAAAAAATTGTATCATCAAGATCCATCCTAGTGCACTTTAGCTCAAATGGAGCTAAAATGTAGAAGGTGAAATTCACAGAGCACATTTAATATCCAATGCACAAAAACAAGCTCAAATGAAGCAAAACTACAAGAGTGCAAGGTACCTCAACAACAAACCAAGACTCTCTAGGCAAGAACGACTCAATAGTGCAATAACTTGGAGGTCAGCATAACATGCACCGTGAGCGAGCGGTGGTGAGTGGCATCCCTTAAAGCGTCATAGAGAATATGCTTTGCCGGAATACAATTATCCAAGTTTAGGCGCGGAGACCCCGGAACTGAACGAGGCCACTGCGGCGAAGGTGAATTGTTCCTTTCACGAATTGGCTCCCACGCAATAGGGCTTTCAACAACTCCATCGTCCACTGCCATGGTCGAATAATCCATGGTTGATTGCGCGGTTGCAGCACAGTGCAACAAAAGCCCTTTACTCCGAAGGGAAAGGGCGAACTCATGTGGGCCCAACAAGGAATCCACGGACGCCCGACAATCACAGCCCTGTAGAAATTTCAACAAAAGTGACACTCACATACCTCAGAACAATAGATAAAAATTCCAATCATTAAAAAAAGGACGACATTTCACCAGCAGTAGGTATCCAATCCACACAATAAATTCAGTGGAGAAACATCACCATTTGTATTATCAAAAAATATATACAAAACACGGCCCAACAAAATTTACAAAATAGAGCTGCAGTCAAACGAAACACTTTAGCTCCATTCGACCTAAAGTGTATTAAGGATCTAAGCGTTTCCAACCACATTAGGAACGGAGATTCTGATAGGCTTGAATTGCGTTACAAATACTCGCAGCCTGACCACACGTCTTCTGATCATTATAGAACATCTCCCGACCCGAGGGATGTTCAGCACGGTACTGCGCTAGGCCACCCGAAAATTGATGAAGGTCAGAGAGATAAGCTAGCAATTCCTCCAGCAGTACAGAATCATGTCTCGCGCCATCATGGTTGTGCGACCATGATGGAAGAAGAAGGACGTTCTCCGGCAAATTGAGGACATGCTTAATCGGGCTATCGTCAATGACAAGCGTATTTGCCGGAGTATACTCACGGCCCAACCTATTAAAGAGATGGTTCGATAACGTCTTCAAGAAGATGTCCTTCTGGGTGCCAAATTCCTTCATGTAGATTGTTCTGTTACCGACTCTACACTCGGGAACCCTATCGCAACTCTCCTGACCAAAGATCCTGAGAGGATACGCAGAACTATGCTGAAAAAGATATTGACATATCTCACGTGTTGTAGATTCCATCATTGAACTCCAGATCGTGATGGTGGCAATCTTAGACAACTTCGTAAGGAATTCAGCACAACCAGGGCGCACCCGAACAAGCTTAGGGCCTACTTCGGCCGGCAGCGAGGCCGAGTGAATGGACGGGATAGAGCCCCTGGACCCCCTGGCCTGCCACGATGGCTTACAAGTGCATAGAATCCCATTTAGGTCCAGCACAACATTCAACCATATGCCCTCGGAATCTGAATAGACTCTAGGTATTTCTTCTAAATTACTGGCACCACTTATTGATGCCTCGCAGACCTGGTTCGGAAACGCCAGGAGAACGACCAATATTACTAAAGATTCATTAACAACGACAAGTCAACATAATGTAGAACGAAGAGAGCAAACGGGGGGGAAGCAACATGGGGAAGCGCAGAGTGTGGATAGTGTTAGAAGAGCACCTCGAGAACTTCATCGTCTTGAAGCAATTCGTTTCGGACCCCCATCGATTCCAACGAAACTTGGACGGTGTCAAGGGCCCTCGAGTGCTCTAGAACCATTTGGGGGCACGGTTCCGGGACAAGAAGAGCGGGCTCCTGGACAGGAGAATCACGATTGATCTCGTCTACGAGCACGGCCGAAGATTGGACGACATCCTCTACGACCGGGACTACAGTTTGGACGATCTCATCTACGACTGGTTGAGCAATCGCGTCATCACCAAAACTAAGATCTGAAAAAATTCAACAACTTCAACCCATCAGCTCATGCGCACATTGGACACTGATACAAGTCAGAGTCGTCAGATGTCAAGCAGTTTAGCTCGAGTCGAGCTAAAGTGATCACTGAGCATTGTAATATTAACAAAAATACTGGAGTACAAAATTGGACATTTACAAAATGTTCTGCCTCTATACATTCGCAACTACGTTACACTAACCTGACGATGAGCTGGGGACATCAACGACAGAATCGTCCCAAGCGGGCGACTTCGGGGAGGAAGAGGGGCGGGTCGGCGGGGACGGGGGATCAGGCAGCGATTGAGCCGCCATGGAGACGGGGGAGGAACCCGCCGGAGACGGCATAAGCGAACCGCGAGGCAGACTCCTAGTCTCATCGTCACCTGAGATTGGAGGCTGAGGGATCGTAGAATTCACTACGGTTTGTGTCGTGGCGACAGGAGGCATAGTAGCCGTCATGAATCTCTGCATCATCAGCATCATGTCGTTATGCCTCTGGTCCAGGTCCCTCTTCATCTCCTCGTCACACCTCCGCTGCATATCCCTGAGCTCCTCGTCACGCTCCGCCAACCGCTGCTCCATCAACCTCATCCGGGTGGCCTCCACTTCGAGCTTCTTCTCGAGGGCGATAAACCTGAGGTCATCCTGAACACTGCTCGCCGTTGCCAACGGTGAGCGGCCGGTCGCGCTGGCAACTTTCCTCTTCTTGGCTGCCAGGCGAGCGGATGACCCACCCAAGGTCGGAGCTAAATGAGGCCTCTCGGAGATATCAAGCGATTCCAACTCCACGAAATCGAGCCACTGCCGCGAGGTACCCATTGTCTCTCCCGCTTCAGACTGAGAGCCACTATGAAGCTCCGCCGGAGTGTTGGTATCGAAGTCATCATGGAAATCGGCATCAGGTGTGACCGTACTGGTGCTCGGGCACACACCAATGGGGCTCGGGACCACATCCTCCTCCTCCTCATCGACGAGATCGATAATCACTTTCCCCTTCCCCTTGGCAATAGCCTCTCCAAGCTCGGGGAAGATCTCCGCGCTAATGTGATATGAACCAATAACGAAATCGGCCCGATCCAACGACAACGCTACATCCTGGGCGTCGTCCAGGTCCTGCTCATCGGTGTCGTGGGATATGCAGAATGCCTCCAGATCCAACATCTGCATACCAATGGATTAAACAAGTCACACTTTAGATCGATTCGAGCTAAAGTGAGCACAAAAGAACACTGATATGAAAACGCAGCCATTAAAACTTGGAAGAATATGACGCGATTGACGACTGCTAAAAAACCATATAAGTATAAGCCGGCACTTTAGCTCGAGTCGAGCTAAAGTGCCACGCTACAAAGCATGAGAGACGACCTCTCTGAAACAATACATTCACAGTCAGAGAGAGGGATCAACAGTTTAGCTCGAGTCGAGCTAAACTGCAGGGATACTCACCACACTCGCAGTTAGTAATTTCGTCCCGCAAAACAGCTGGACAGTAGAATCCCCTTTCTTGCAGAACAGCTCCAGAACCTTGATGAAGAACTCCATTCTCAGCTCGTTCATGTTCATGGAGTACGCCAGCTCGTTGTACTTGCGTAGCTTGGTGTGCAACACATGCTCCGGAGCTGCGTAGATCTTCTTCACGGCCGGAATCTGCGTAAGTTCTTTCGTGAAGAGAAAGAGGAGGCGAACCGGGTCGAGAGCGTTGTTGGTCTTCGGCGCGAATCCCTCCAAGCGCTCGTTGTCGGAGGGAAGATACTTCGACTGCAGGACGTCGTACGCATGGCACAACGACGGGCCCTCAGCAAACGCTGTCACTTGAAGGTGTGACTGCTCGTGGCCGCAAATGAAGAGCCACGCTGGAAGACCGGTGAGAGAAGGCTGCCCTTTCGATGCGAATATTGTCATGAACTCGTCGAAGAAGGGCTTCTCCAATGACGACGTCGCCTTCCCTACGAACCCAAGGATATTACGGAAGTCGATGATGCCGAGCTTCACGTTGCAGCCCAAGTTACGCCACGCATCCGAGGGCCATCCACCGAGCGAGTTGGTTGCCGCCTTGTATAGACGAAAGTGCAAGGCCCCCACAGGTGCAACGAACCGCGCCCGCACATCGAGGAAGACTCTGAAGAACTCTTTCGCATACGGAGAGAGATCTTCACATTTGCAGTTGCGAAACTGCGTCTGCCTTGAGTTTGCGTAGTACGAATCCGGTGGACCCCAATCCAAGAGGGCACGCTTCGAGGCCTTGCTGACGTTGTAGTCCTTCTTGAACTTTCGCCAGTTGGAACGACTGTACGCCCTAGTGCTGTTGAAGAAGGCGAGCTCCGGCCTGATCAACTGAAGCTCCATCCGAGCGACCTCCTTCCTCTTCCTTCGATCGACCCAGTCCCGGGCGCTGTAGCAATCCTCCAGCACTGATTGCGGCTGCTTTACAACCACCTTTGGATAAGGTAGTTTTCGCGATGGCCCTGATCGATTAAGAATATGCTTACACAGCGTTGCGTGATCAGCCTCGGTCATATTGCCGAAAAATTTAAAGAACTCGAGCGTCAATACCCCATCTTTCTCAGGCACCCAGGACTTGGCATCCTTAAACTTCGACAAGGGCGACGTTGTTGAATCCACGTTGATGAGGTTGCCTTGTGCCGCCCAAGAGATGACATCCGACCAGAGCTTGAAGGTCTCATCGGACGAGGTGATAATCTTCACCTCGTTCGTAATCAAGAGCTCCTTCGCCTTTCCGGCTTTGTTGAGCGCTGCCTGGCTTTTGGCGACGTCAATCATTGCAAAGCGCTCACGAACCGCGTTTAGAAATGGCTGTACTGAACATTGGCAGTGTTGATTTAGCGTACAACCACAGAGGGAAAAAAACCAAACCAGCAGGACCCAAAAATGCAGGTTAACTCGAGTCGAGCTAACTTGCAACCGGAGAGTGTACACTCTAAGTGCTTGAATCTATATACATAACTATACTAAGAAGGACAAGCACAGAAGTTACCTCGAGTCGAGCTAAAGTGCATGACCTTGGTTAAGATTAATTACCTCAAACTTCTTGTCATTGGCAATCTCCACTGCCGTTCTCCGACCTGATCTATGGGACCCGTGAATGCCTGCGGCGGAGTGCTTCGGCATCGGTCTTCCAGCTTGGATCCACAACGCGCGAGAGCCAATGATATTTGTTGCCCACGTCGGCTTGAATTGGACCAAGTGATTTACGCGATTATAATACGCGGAAATCTTCCTCAGCTTCTCAGGGTCCTTCGTCCAGACAATGTAACACTGCCATGTTCGGAAGTGCCCTCTCATAACCTCCGGCACGGTACCGTTTATCATCGACTTTGATGCAGCCGCGCTGTGCTAGCCGTTGATGATATGGAAGTCGCAGTCGCTGAGCTCCTCAACCTTCGTTGGCATATGATCGAGCTTGGGCATGACGCAGAGAGTCTACTTCTGCGTCTTGTCCGGCATTTCGAGGTAGTAATGCTTCAACTCCTCCATACCGCGAGGTTCGAATGCACGGATCGTCCACTCCGGCGGTGCATTATGCAGCCTCATCACATCAAGCTCGATCTTCATCTCTCTGTCTCCTTGGAAAAAACAGCTCTGACACTCTGTCCAGAATTTTTGATATATCTGTTGGACGTTGGTGTAGTCTGTTACCTCTCCGAATCAGAGCGCCGAAGGAAGTTCCAACAGTGCAGAGGCCATCGAATTGGCCAACTCTTCTTCTGAAACGAATTTCGTCTTCTTCCTGGAAGAAGTCTCCGGCTTCTTGGCAGCTGAGCGCTTCTTGACGGGAGACGCTGACAGCGTGTTGCGCAAGGTGCTTCGACTTGCTCTTGCACCTGGAGTTCTTACCGGTACCGATGCTTGACTTATATTCTGGCTACCTGTTACGGCACCAGAAACTACCGAAAGTTCTATTGGGCGCCTAGACGCGATTAATTTCGCCTTCTCAAGAGCGGCAAAAGTACTCATTCTGGAAAGAATGACGCGGAGTTTGTTCGCTACAGCCTTTGCTTTCAGCGGCTGACCACTACTAGTCTCCCATTTCTTTTGGGAGATTTCCTGGTCGACCCGAGCCACTATGTCATCAAACTGTGACCCCCTCAAAGAACTGACTAAGTCGAAGATACAGAAGGGAGACGAAGTATTGTTCACTACAATAGTGAACATATAAGGATCGACAGACTCAGTGGTTGTCTCACACGACAACTTCACTATATCGTTATCTTCGTGGACTACATCAATGATTTTGGTCTTGAAGTCGATGTGTTGGGGTTCATGGATATCACCAGCGAAGGTCTGACCAAACACTAGATTCTTAGTGTCGGGGGCCCACAGCAGCGTCCACTTCAGTGTCATCGAAGGATCCTTGAGCTCCCAGCAATCTAAGTGGTTGTTGTCGTCTCCATCGTCATCGTCAATGTCGACAGGCTTTGGCTGGAAGAAGTGCTGCATTTGAGACACCATCCTGTCCCTCTCAGATCTGCACAAACACGAAACGGAGCACAAATATTAGATTGTTTTAATGATCATCCGATTAGGACGGCGAGGTCACACATTAGCTCGACTCGAGCTAATGTGTAACTAAATACAAGTATGTAAATAATGCTCTGCAACAAAATCTAGTCAATTTGACCGTTCTCTTAGACGCTTACAATCAACTCATGCCTGCTTCTCGTTCAACTCTCAGAACTGTGAAAGAGCTTCAGGTCACGCTCAAATCACTCACGAACCTCACTCTTTGAGGTTCTCAAGTGGTTGAAGCGGGACTGAAGCTCTTGCACGATTTATGAGAGGTGAACGAAAAGTAGACGTGAGTTGAGTTAGGAGACTGCAATTACACCAATGTATCAATGTTGTATTCAAGTTTTAGCTTCATCTTTAGCTCGACTCGAGCTAAAGTGCTCATGCATGGATTGCATAGCTGAACAGTTCTGACACTTACAATATTCATTCAAACGAATTTCCTATACATCTATTTTCAAATCATGGCTACTTCTCGTTTAACTCTCAGAACTGTGAAAGAGCTTCAGTTCACCCTTAAATCACTCACGAACCTCACTCTTTGAGGTTCTCAAGTGGTTGAAGCGTGACTGAAGTTCTTGCACATGTGAGAATTTAACGAGAAGTAGACATGAGTTGGGTCGTCGATATCATTGGTTTACTATACCTTTGGAGTGTTTAAAGTTTGAGTGTAGTTGTGTTTGAGTTGTTTAAGTTTATTGTCATACACTTTAGCTCGATTCAAGGTAAAGTGTGTTGGCTTTACTGGAAGGCCATGACATTTTTCAGACCGAGAGTTTGAGAGTAGTTATTATGATTACTGTTCCTGCAGCTGGCTTTGGCGCAACCATAGACGTATTAAGTCGAATATTTCTGTTCGACTCAAGCTTTAGAGGGCCTCCATTGTGCACTATTGACCACACTTTAGCTCGAGTCGAGCTAAAGTGCCCTCTCCAGTGTGCTTCATTGGCCATAGTTTACCTCGAGTCGAGTTTAAATGTAGCCTAAAGAGCACTGGAGAGCGCACTTTATTTCGAGTCGAGGTAAGTGCAGCCACAAGAGCGCACGGGGGATCTCACTTTGGCTCGACTCGAGCTAAAGTGTGGGCCATATTGTTCAGTGGTGGCCCCACTTTAGCTCAAGTCGAGCTAAAGTGTGGCCCATTTTGCACAGTGGAGGCCCACTTTAGCCCGAGTCGAGCTAAAGTGTGGACAGTAGTGCAATATCGATGTCCCAGTTTAGCTCGACTCGAGCTAAACTGTGTTCATTGAAGAGCTTATTTATTGCAGTTTGTGCAGATCCGTCTTTCGTTATATGATATTGAAGGCGTAGGGTTTAGGGCTCCTGGGTGAGGGCATGGATTTTACCTTTCAGCCATTGATTATGAACCTGAATCCCAGACAAATTCTGCTGGAACTAGAAGTCCTGCAACAATAATAACAAACCCACACACACAAAATCAAACAAAGTAGCACATGGAAACCAACACATTGAAATCATTCACAATGAAATCAGCACTTTCAAATGAGCACATTGAAATTAAAACATTGAATTCAGCACATTGAATTTAGCAATTGAAACCACGACATTGAATTCAATGTGCACATCTAAACTAGCACAAACCAGCACATTTAAACTAGCACAAACCACGACAAATAACCACAAACCACCACAAACCACCACATTCAAACTACCACATTCAAACCACCACATTGAATACACAATCTCATCTACCTTCTCACACATACATCAAAAGCAATGCTATCATACTGTTTCAATACATCATATCTAAAGCAAAACTACACAAATATCAAAAGAAATGCAAGATTGAATGACTGCAGTTACCTTTAAAACTGAGAAATCCGACTAAAAAAGCTGCAAGTCTTGTTCCTTCTTCACGTCAATCCTCCGAGCACCGCCGTTTCAGACTGTACGTGCTCACAGAAACTCGCAGAAACTCACACACAACCACAGAAACTCCTAGAAACTCACACACAACCACAAAAACTCCTAGAAACTCACACAAACTCACAAACTCACAGAAACTCACAGAAACCCTCACAATCTCACACAAACAGCCCTAAACTCCAGCGCTGCAGTGGACACGAACTCACACAATTAAGAATCACACGTCCTACAAACCCTATTTGCAGGAAACCCTAACCTCCACGAAAGCCTAAACGCACGAAAGCCTAAACGCACGAAAGCCTAAACGCAGCAGTACAATATACACAAACTTAACAGACCCTGAACATTACGAAACCAACACAAACCGCAAACTCGCCTCAGAAAACAACAACGCCTAGACAAACACACACAAAACCACGACGAACCAACGCATAAACGCACAACCCTCACAAAACAAGAACGTATACGGACACACACAAAACTCACAGCAACGAAAAGGAAGAGAAAATGCGAGCGCCAGGAGTTTCTAGGGTACCTTCGGGGGCACCTAAAGCCGTGAGGGTCGAAACCCTGTGGTCGTGTGGTGCTCCCGAGATACCCTCGGGATACCCTTCGTGATATTCGGGTGAGACCCTCGGATATTACAGATGGATGCACCACAAATTATTCACCTTCATTATTGATACCCGGAGTTTCAAGAAGCCATTTTAATCTTTCTAATGTAAGTTCTAGATATTACGCGCGTGTTGTATTTCTGTACTCGTAAATTTCCTACGCAATTTTTCTTGGCCATTAACACTACAATTTTGCATATTCTGGGGCAACGAACAGATAGCAAAAGAAATGTGATTATTTCCAATTTCATTCGTATGATCTCAATTAAAACTTCTAAATTGGCATTTTCTCAATAATACACAAACTTGGATTGGACGGAAGTGAACGATTATAGTCTTTACTGTTACAAATAGGATTATAGTGTTTAGTTTTCTGTCATGCTTTCAGTGGATCAGCTGGCTTTCACTTGACTGGATTTCAATTTCTGCATTAGAGAAGGAGTAAATTCATTACCATCGATGTATATAAGTTCCTCCTACACCAATTATTAGGTGAAGCACACTTAAGAGAGTTTTAAAGCTACGATTTTAAGATTCTATTACTTTGAATTCACGTTTTGATTATTTATGAGTTTGATATTATATACTTTGAGAATCGAACTGACATTAAGTATGTTAAGACCACATCTTGCAATTGTATAATTATGAAATAAATGTCGGTGCACACTTTAGCTCTATTGGAGCTAAAGTGTGCATATTTTCTTTTTAGTTTCCTACATTTCCTGATGGTGCACACTTTAGCTCTAATAGAGATTTTAAGATTCTATTACTTTAGAGCTAAAGTGTGAATTTTTTCTTTACTTTTCACTTCATTTTGCTTTTACTTTAACGGTACAAATCCAGTAGTTAGAGCATCTCCACCCATGACGGGGAATTTTCCACGCCAGCGGGAAGGTGCCCAAGTTTGAGATGAAGGGAGGGGGGTTTACCCTTTTCCCCCCGCACCATCCCCGAATTGGCCACTGTGAGGGAACGCCAACGCCCAACACTTACGCCATAGCAGGCTAATTTGTTTTGGGGTTTTTATTGATTTTTTTTAATTCCCTCGTGTAATTACATGATTGAACACATGCTCCCGGGGAATTTTAGTCTCCCCTGTACTTTCTGTAAATTTATTGTTTAGAAGAACCGGCGCCGCCACTCCTGTGGGCCGATACACCGGCCTAGGCCTCACGGAGTGGGCTTTACCGTGTTTATTCTCGCATCCCGATCCCTCGGCCCTGGTGGAGATTCTCTATTTCTAGTACACTACTAGCAATTGGCGCTTGCGTTGCAACGCATTAGTTCAACCATTTTCATGTAGTTTTTAAATCACAAAATATTAAAAAAAGAAAGGTAACAACAATCTACATAAAATATAAATATATCTTTGAAACCTATGCATGAATTTTAATAATGTAATAGAATAGAATAGAAAAAAATTAATTACGTTTTAGATTTTTTTGCATTTTAACATGGAATTTCAAAAAGGTTATGAACGTCAAATTTGTAATTAAGAGTTTCAAATTTATTTTGGGTAAGCACAAATTGCAACACACAAATGCAAATTTCACACACCCACAAACTCAACTTGCAATTACAATCTCAATTTTATACACCCACAAACTCAATTTGCAATTACAATCTCAAAACTTGCAATCTCACCTCAAAACTTGTAATTTCAATCTCCACAACTCGAATATGCAATTTTGCAACTCCAACTTTGTATGCCAACCTCCAAGATCACAACTCCAACTTCATTGCGTGGTTTTATATTACAAACTATATTAAAGAAAAGGTAACATGATTCACTGTGCGGTTGGCTGCACCGTTCCTAGCAATTGGCGCTTGCTTTGCAACGCATATGTCCAACCATTATAATGTAGTTTTTATAATACAAACTATAAATAATAAAAAGGTAACATGGTTCACTGCACGGTTGACTACGCAATTCACTGCGCGTTTGACTGCACTGTTTATGTAGTTCACCGCACGGTTGACTACGTGGTTCACTGCGTGGAATATGATTTTAGTAGTATGATTAGTCAACAAGTTGGCAACTAGTTTTAGCCACCATTGTCATGAATATTATCCCTCATTTGTTCACCTACTATAGTTCATTTTGTAATAGCCCTCTATCAAAACTCTTCCCTAGCACACAATTTTGATACTTGATAAATTGTATAAGCTCAATATGTTATGCCTACCGAACGCCATGCATTTATTCTTCGTCTCATCTTCAACCTCAATTTCTTATCGTCTTATCCACAACTATTCTCATTCCCATCTCTTGCATTTTATTAATATTTTTTAATATTATCCAAATGAATATTTAATGTGTAATCATATAATTAGCCAATAACTAATGACTTTGTAATGATTTTTTATAGGATACTTCATGTATATTTGTATATCTAAAACTTCTATGCACAATTAAAGAATATTTAAATTTTACTTAATGAATGTTTGAAGTTTTAAAAGTATATTTTAGGATAGTTTAATTAATATTTGTATATTTAATGATTATTTATAGAGTATTTAATGCACTGTTAATGAATAGATAATGAATAGTGCATAAATTTCTAATGTAAAATTAATGTGTAGTTGAATATTCAATAAGTATTTAATGAATATTTACTGAATATGTAATGCACATTGAATGCATAAAACACCATATTCATTATATTGGGAGATTGGGAGCCTCCCAAAATAATATTTGAAGCTTGAGAATGACCTAAATATGCAAATATTTAGTAAATTTGCACAATGCAATTTGTCCAATATCTACAATATGGGTACATATTCAGCTTGAGTCGAGCTGAATGTGCACCAAAAAAATGTATTGGAAAAACCGTTCATAACTTTCAAAATCCTGGAAATCTCCCAATAAAATGAGTATGGTGTTATAATATGTGATGGATATCTAATGAGTATTTTACTTGTATTTCTATATTTATTGTATGTTTAAGTTTTTTCTTTTCCAATATTCCTTTCTTTTCTCATTTTCGTTTCCAGAAGAATGTTCTTATATTTCCAATCTTCTACTTGCAGTTTCATTTTCCCTCCATATTTTACATTCTACTTTGTCCAATTTTTGATATTTTTCGTTTGCTCCATACCTACGTCCGATTATTCCCAAGCTCTTTCTTGCAAATTCTTGCTTTTCTACATGCACTCAACCCTTCCTTACTATGATGCTCAAGATGTAATCAAACCATGATTATGGTTTCCTAAACTAATTGTCCACAAGTAAAAAACTTTATGTTCCACTATTTACTAGGATTGACATTTAGAGTAGTAGTTGACATTGGGTGATGTATAGTTTTGACACTACACTTATTGTTTATTTTACAATTACTGTATGGATTCCTATTTAGTGTCCACTTCTCTAGAAGCCATCTTCTGTATACTGGAGCTACATAGTGCATTTTTGCTTTCTAATCTACTCCATTTACTGATGGTGCACAATTTAGCGCTAGTAGAGCTAAACTGTGCATATTTTCTTTTTAGTTCACTGCACCCAGTGACGAGGCACACGTTAGCGCTACTGGAGCTAAAGTGTGTGCACACACTCCTTTTGGTTCATTGCACAAAGTGATGGTGAACACCTTTGCTAAAAATCGAGCTGATGTATGTGCAATGTGTATATCCACTTCTACAAACAATCATTTTGAACTCCGTACTTCTCTTTATGGTTAAGTATTTCACAAGTGAAATAGTAATCTTTTGAATTTTAAAAGGGTTTTCAAAATATGTGGACCTAAATCTCCAATAGTAATATTAAAAAGCAAAAAAATATGACGATCCCCTAGTCTTTAGTGGATATGAAGTCTAAGTATTCTTGGTACCCTAAATCAATAATATGTGACAATGTGTGAAAATGTATGAATTGGGATGTAATCTTATTTTTCACTAGAAGAATAACATGTTTATCCACAATATCATTCGTTCTAATATTACTTCTATGTATTCAAAATATCACATTCCATACTGAGTCATAGCAAAACGTTTTTTAGGTTGCTCGACGTGCCGGCAATCGAGAAGTTTCTCTTTTGGCTCGCATAACTTTTATTGAAGACGTTCATTGAGAAAATAAATTACTAATAATTATGCCTCATGACTTTTATCATCCTTCTACAAAATTTTGAGAATTTCAAATATAATTTGCGACCACTAGAACGTGCTCAAAAACTAATTATTCCTTTTTTTCATGTATAAATAAATTCAAAATTACTTACATTACGAACATTAAATTATGCCTGATGCACTAAGTGATACACTTTGTATTGGTTATATTTTATATTTTGATTATCCTTTTTTTGTCATGAGGAGGTCTCTCCGTTCCTTGTTGAAATCTTTTAATATTGTTCCACTCTCTATGTGTTACAAATGACAAAGTCTTTAATTTCACGTCAAAACATGAAATAAATTGTGTATGGTCAAGAATTCTTCCATCTTTCATGTCATGCTTAGACTGCCACACCCTAAACTCATGATAATGCAATGCGAACTCAAATATAAGATATTTTAATTCAAAACATTAGTAACCAATTTCAATTCCAAATCCAGACCATGGAGACACTTGGGATTCTTGCCAAAGAATGCACATTCTAGATTGATGACAAAATAGTAACATGATGCACATTTTTAAAACCCCAAAGAAATGATGTCCAAAGCATGTTTGAATACATAATTTTTGCTAAAAATACACGTGCACATACAATATGTTTTTTTAAAAAATGCTACTTGTTTGTTAAGGTCTTTGATTTCAACATAATAGATAAGTCCTATTTGGATTGTAATACAAATTATTTCTAATCATCTCAATATCTTCTCGACATTTCCCTATACCTTAGTTGAATTGTCAATATCTTGAATGTTCAAAGTATTATTATATTGAAATGAAATGACATCAGAAGATAACACCTACACCAAGGACCCTAAACCCTGAACCCTAAAACCTGAACTTAAATACCAAACCCTAAACCCTAAACCCCAAAACCCTAACCCTAAACCCTAAACCTAACCCTAACCCTAACCCTGAGCGTTACCCTAAAACCTTGTATATAACTCGCATGTGCGAGTATATTCGACGTATATACTCTTCCTTATTTTAGTCAGCCAGGACATAGTTGATTCTGTTTCCCGCTAAGATTTCGAATTTGCACCTTTTTAGGGGCTGTGGAAAAGCCCCCCCGCCAATTCTGAAGTTTCCTCCCGCCAATTCTGAAACGGTCGTGTGTCCGTGAGTGACCTCGCCGATCCTCGAAAACTTTCTTCATTTCTTTCCTTTCTCACTTTGGTTGCTGTGCAAGGTTGTTGTGGAGAGGCTTGGAGGTAGAAGAACTGTCGGAGGTTGAGGAGGGTAACATCTACAGGTTACGCACGGTTGAGCAGGGCGCTTGCGCGAGGCAACAACGCACCAGTTGTCTTCTTCATAAGGTACACAATGTATACTTTTTGCATTCTCTGTGCACGGTCTCTAGCAATTAGGATGTGACAGTGTGTAGGGTTATTTGCGGTGGTTCCAGTTGCTACTGTGATTTTGAAGCATCACTGCGAGTTTCGTGACGACTAACGGGAAGATTTGGGTTGTAGTACACAGAGAGTCAGATTCATATGCTGAAGAGTTTTACCATATGAATCCCTAAAAAGACGCCGAAAATCACGGAAGGACACTTTAGCTCGACTCGAGCTAAACTGTCGATATGTATTATTATCGACAGTTTAGCTCGAGTCGAGCTAAACTGTCCTTGGAAAGATGGTAAGACAGTTTAGCTCGACTCGAGCTAAACTGTCTTACAATATTGTATTGACAATTTAGATCAAGTCGAGCTAAACTGTCATACCTTCTTTCCTAGTACAATTTAGCTCGACTCGAGCTAAACTGTCGATAAATATTATTATCGATAGTTTAGCTCGAGTCGAGCTAAATTGTCTTACCTTCTTTTGAAGGAAAGTTTAGCTCGACTCGAGCTAAACTGACACACCTGATGTCCTATTTCTGTTTAACTCGACTCGAGTTAAAATAACAATGAGTCTGATAGTCATAAATTTAGGTCGGGTCGGACTTAGTTGTCTTTGTCAAGGGTGAAATAATTTCATATTCGGATTATAGCTAATTGCATGAAATTTTATACTTGTCATGTTAAAACGCATGAGTTTACCTCAAGTCAAGCTAAATTTACATGGTTTGCCATGTCAGCTCACTTGAATCATACTTTTCTTTTCAAGCGCCAGACCTTACCTCGATTTGAGATCAATTACCCTCTTCCTATGCTTCTTCATAAATGTCTATTCCTACAAGGCGTTTACCCATTTTTATTTGTCAGGGTTATTTATTATGTATCTCATTGGAATGCAGGATGTCGTCTTCGGAGGGCGACGATGTTCATGTTGACGCTCCTGTGAATCTAGACCTGCCTGAGTTTGATGTTATTCCTCGCCGTCTCTAGGTCGGGCTGACTGTTTCGCTTCACAATGGTTCGGGTGTTCGTGTTGCGGAGGGGTTGGTTCGCAATGTCCGGTCCAGTGCACTTCTAGGTTCCTCTGGTCCTCTTGGGGATTCGAATGTTGTACTACAGGTGTCCAGTACTTTTGTTTTAGACGAAGCTCCTGATGAGTGGAGGTACTCGTTTAAGACCTGGCCTATTCAACAAGTCTTCTTAAACGGTGTGAGTCTCTTCCATCATTGCCTTCGGGACATTTACAATGTCTGGTTGGTTGAGCGTAACAGACCACTAGGTGGGAGCTCCCGTTCGTACGACAATTCCTCAAGGAATACACGTCCAATAGTGTCCAGGAATGCTGAATTTCTCATGACCCCTCTTTCCATTAACGCTGTTGCGAGCAATAGTTGTTGCAGTCAAAACTGTGTTCAACACTACCCTAGAGATAAAATAAGAGTCCTTCGGACGCGCTTGTACAGTGAGACCATCGTGCAGTTCAGAAATCATATCAAACTCGACGTTCACAGACAGTTTCATAGAGACGCTGCGGGTAGGAAGGTTGTGACCCTAGAGGGTGTGGACGTTTGTGCCCATGCCTGGATGAAAATCATGGGTGTAAGTTCGAGTACTTTCTATTGGAATGCGAAGGACGTTGCCGCTGGTCATGCCGCTCAACACCACGGGAATACCGGTTTGCGTAAGCCTAGAGGTCATACGGTTGTGGCTACTGCCGCTCTTGGAGCCATTCTCGATAGACATGCGGACCACATGCCTCACAAGTCTCGTGTTCTCCCATCTGGGGAGAAGGCTGTGGCAAAGGTCCTTCCTACAAGTTTTAAGTGGAAGGATCAGATACCGCTTCTTGATGATCATCTCGCTGATTGCGGATTGCCGCCAATCTCAACCTCAAGCTTGAGTAAGATTCGGCGTGTGAGCTTCCCTGAGTACTATGCCAAGAAAGGTGGAGACAACTTTGCCCGTTGTTCTACTTGTGACAAATACCAGGATCAGAAGAAGCTTACTCAACCTGGAACACAAGCATCACTGCTATGGCAAAAGAAGATGCAGGTTCACATTGATTTTGCTTTCTCACATCGGGACTTGTACTTCCTGACTTTAAGAAGTTCATTGGGGGTATGATTGCGGACGGTGATGAAGCTTTGGAGGGTCATACAAAGGCTCATCAGTTCAAGTTTTATGTGGATTCAAGTGGTTGTCCGGTAATGAAGTATAAAATCCTTTGTCATGATGAGGATTGGCTTCCTAAGGGAGGAGAAGGTAGTGGCATCAAATTGTGGAAGGAGGATTGTGAAGGAAGATCTTTATGGCCTCGCGGAGAACCTGATGCATTGAAGCCTTCTATGATGCGGCATCTCCATGAGGTGGTGAAGGGACTTTCAGGATTCATCGATCACTGGGAGCAATCATCTCGGGAGTCTGTTGAAGCCCGATCGCGTTTTGAGCCACTTTCGTATTATTGGCGTGATGTTAGAGCTGCTCTGATTATTCCAATGGATACGCCGATATCATTGATAGACGACTTCTGGCCGACGACGCGAATTGCCCATGCCATTGAAGATGAGTTCTCAGCGGAGGGTGAGGTTTGTGAGGAGTACCATGAAGATGAGCATTTTGTTGGCCAAAGACGCGATCGTCCACCTCCTTCTTTTAGAGTTGGTCGTGATCTTTTTGCTGGCTATTTTGTTGCATTGCGGCCTTGTGATGGGGACGAGCACCCATTTTGGATTGCTCAAGCAATTTCAGATCCTAATTCTAACCCGGATATGCCAAACACCGTGCGTATCCAATTCTTCCGCCCTATATCGCGCGATCGGGATGTTATGAAGTTCTATAAAGATTGGGACACAGATTGCAACCTTCGTTGGACAATTGAAAAGGGGATAGCCATAACGTGGGAGAGTACCGATTCAATCTTGACAGCATGGAAACCTAGGTCTTCAAAGAGGGATGGAGGTCATCTGCAAGATTCAACTACAAAAATTCCGAAGGGGCAAGTAGCAATTATCAAGGCCTCCTTGGAAGCACTTGCTAGCTCCGAATCGTAATAGGCTTAGATAAATGGATTTCCTTTTCCTAGATTTTAGATTCTGATGCGTAATACTTCATGTAGTATGGTTAGATCCATTGGTGCTGGGATTATAGATATTTGTATTTCATTAATTTACACTCTGTATGACTATAATATGTGATGCCAATGATTGCTATGAAATATTCTCTCCATTCTTTTTGTGTATCGGTGATAATTTGCAGTATGTTTTATTTTCTTTTTATAATAACAATGTGGTAAATTGCTTCTAGTCTTGAAACCAATAATACCAGTAATTGCCTTTATGGTGAATTATAGAAAGTAAATGTTGGGTCGCACTTTAGCTCTAGTGGAGCTAAAGTGTGAGCAAATCTTCTTATTTAGTTCAGTGTACTTAGTAATGGTGCGCACTTTAGGTCAAGTGGAGCTAAAGTGTGTGGAGTTTCCTTTTTGAGTTCATTGCACCTCTAAGTGATGGGGACACTTTAGTTCGAAAAGAGGTAGTGTGTGCAATTTTTTTCCCACTTCTGAGCACCATCATTTGAAACTCGTTATATATTTTTTTTGCCAATGTGTATTCCACAAGGAGAATTGAAATTCTTTTAAATCAAAAAGGGCTCATCAAAATGTGTTAAGCTAATTCTCTTACAAGTGGATATTTGTCCGTCATTTAGCTCACTTTTAGCTAAATTGGAGCATGGTGTTAATCCGGGTTAGTAGGATCGAGTGTGAATATTTAGCTATTCATATTCAATGAACACATGTGGTATAAAAGAAGTGTCAACTAATGTGTTCTTCTTTTCAATGTTATAGTTAGATTCGTAATGTAATGTTATCCGTAGTACTTATTTTTCTACGGGTTTTTGTAGAAAACATTACCTCCCAATTTAATGGAAACTCATATCCCTCCATATTGTAGAGTTTAGATGTGCACTTTAGCTCTTATGATCTACATGTGTTAATTTGGGAGTCACTAAATCTCCCAATATAACGAATATGGTGTTACTTGGATGGTTGTGATTTCACTGCAATTCCGCCGTAAGGGGGATAAAGACTTAGGCCCTTAGGACAAACGCAACTCTCGTGGAAGTAACTGGTCTACCTACCTACCATGCAAGCTAGTGAGTCCTTCCTTTACCTCGGGCTGGCTAAAAGAGTATTATCTAACTGGTCCACATAGACATTCGCACAAGGGACCACCAACTTTACTCCTTTCCTCCAGAGAACAAAGTCCTTCTTCCAGCACCCCAATAGACATTCGCACAAAGGGGTGAGTTACATCTCCTTTCTTCTCTTAAGGCAATCCCAGTTGTTTGAGTAATTCCTAGTTATAACCGCATAGACATTCGCACAAGGGATCAAACCAGGTCCTACTCAATCCATAATTCAAAGACTTGGGTTCAGTCATCCTCAATAGACATTTTCACAAAGGGAAGGACTGAAATTAGACTTGATGCTAAGGTAATATGGAGTTCCTATGAATCAACCATCCGACCTAAGGTTGGTGCATCTGGAACTTGAACTGCACCTTCACAACCGGCTACATACTGCCACCGATAGGTCACACAAGACGTACCAAAACTCCTTTCTCACCCGTCACTTCCCCCTCTTCCTCCTTTAAACATTTGTTGTCTCAACTGTTATTCTCATCCGTTATTCTCATCCTACCTTAACTAGTTCTATGCAATTGCACAAGGAAACAACAACAAACATTCAATTTCAGATTCACACCTTTCCAACCCTCCCGTTGTCTCACATATTATTCCCACTCTATCTAACTACTCTAAATTATGGAGCAAGGAAACAACAATGCGACGGTTAGAACGAACTGAGGAGCGGACTACTTGAAATGGTACTCACAGTCATGTATAGAATCCGAGCTCTCCAATTATGAAAGGCTTTGAGAGTGTAGGTTAAGAATTAAACTAAAAGCAAATACACACATCAAGCAGTGAAGAGAGGTGTCAAGAGACGCCTCACTTATACTGCTTTCAAACACACACAAATGCCAAAAGCAAACGATGCCCTTCAACTAAAATCGGCGACATTAATTAACCTTGATGGCGGTGGCCACGGTCCCACCAATTCTATGCGCCAAGTGAAAAGGCATCTAATCAAACAAATCCCAAGGCAAAACCAAGTCAAATCCAAGTTCAAACCGGGGCCTAATCTGCGAATGAACAGTGACCTACGAAACAAGATTCGAGGCCTACTTCTAAGCCAGCCCCTCGAGTCTTCTCTTTATATCCGAGCTCGTCTTCTCAACCCGGTCCGGGCTCGTCCGCCCCTTTTCGGTCCGGGCTCATCCTCTCTTGCCTATCCGAGCTCCCACTCAATCCGAGCTCCAAGTGTTTTACAAACCTTCTAGGCAGCGTATCTTCCTTTTCTTGCATCCAAACGGGAAGATCGACCATTTGATTGACATCTACTCGTTGCGTAGATGCCGATAGATTTCTCACGCATTCCATTAGGACAAATATCAAGGGAGTTATGCCTCTCCCAAGAATCAGGACTCCCAGGACAGCTTTCCGGGCTCACTTCCGGGCTCAACCTTCTAGGCAGTGTATCTTCCTTGTCCTGCATCCAAATGGGACGATTGACCACTTGATTGACATCTACTCGTTGCTGAAATGCCAATAAGCTCCTTACTTGTCCCATTTGGACAAGTATAAATGAAGTTATGCCTCTCCCAAGACTCGGGACTCTCGGGATAGCTTTCCGGGCTCACTTCCGGGCTCACTTCCGGGCTCACTGCTGCAATCGCTCCCCTCCGGACTCCGGGTTCACTCTTATCTAGGCTAGTTGCTACTGTTCCTCCCCTCTTGCTCCAAGCTTGTTGTTGCAATCGCTCCCTTCCAGACTTTGGGCTTGCTGCTACTGTCGTTCCCCTCCGGACTCGCTCGTTGTTACACGTGCTTCCCTCCGGCTCCAGGCTCGTTGGTGCTGCACAAGCTCCTCTCTGAGCTCGCTCGTTGCTCCACGCATTTCCCTCTGACTCCAGGCTCATTGGTGCTGCACGCGCATTTCTCCGGCTATGGACTTGCTCGCGCTTCACGGGCTCCTCTCCGAGCTTCGGGTTGCTCGCTGTTGCTCGGGCTCTTCCTCGGCTCCTCACTATTGTTGAACGAGCTCCTCTTCAGCTCCTAGCTGTTGTTGCACAGCTCCTCTTTGGCACCGGCTCGTTGATGCTCGCGCTTTACTTCGGCCTGCTAGTTGTTGTTGCACGGGCTCCTCTCCTGCTTTGGCTCTCTGTTGCTCGGCTCTTCTCCGACTGCTGCACTTCACTCCGAGCTTGCTAGCTGCTATTGCACGGTTCGTCTCCGGCTGTTGCACGGGCTCCGGGCTCCGAGCTTCGGCTTTATTCTCTGTTGCTTCCTTCAGCATGCGCTTCACTTCGACTCCGGCTTGTTCGTTGTTTGCACGGCTCCTCACTCCGACTCCTTCCTACTTCTTTCCCGAGCTCTTTCCCGGTCATGGGCCTTGGTCATTAAGGGTAAAGTCCACCTCAAGGTTAACTTCTATCACGTTTAAGGTTTTAAATTAAGCTGTAATTTTTCTTTCTCTAATCCTAACTAGGAATTGAACTAAGTTTAGTATTAACTCCCAAATTTCACTACTTAATCCAAGCTTGACATTTCTAACTAGCTAACTAAATTTTTTGAAAATTCGTGGTACGACACCACTTAAAAAATACAACTACACAGTCTACACCTTTTACCTTAAATTGTGTGGACTATTTTAAATTGCATGCACTTTTTTCTAGAAATCCAAATTACAGTGGTCCACCTTAATTCTCAATCCATTGTCAAATCATGTACTATAGAAATATATGGGTTGTTTCCGTACTTTTGACACAAAATTAATGTGGATATGTGTGGACGATGAGCAGACAATGTCAAAGTCACAGTCTCAACAAGTCCCTGCAAACGTGGCTAGAGGAGCGGAGAGGTGTAGTTGAGGTGGCGGTTTGTGGGAAGGGAGTCAATGCAAAGGTATCAACATTAGTTCACTTCCAATTACAAAGTTGATGTAGTACACATCATTTTTCACTTATATTACTAATACATCCACACTATATAAGGTGAACATTGTAGCCATAGGTCCACGTGTGGAGATAAATGCAAGTATGGCCCAAAAAATGAAGAACTTACTATTACACATGCCACTCATGTAGCCCCTTGTGAACCTTTTTGTTTTTATAGCTAAGAATGTAAAGTATCGTCTGAAAAGAAAGAATTAAGGACATTGCATATAACTAATTCTTCACTTTCTAAAAATTTATGTTTTGCATTTTATGCTCCAAAATATCAAAACATGGTAATGGAGACAACTTAATAATATATGGAAATTGAGACCACCTTCTTGTGGCAAGGGAGCCAACCAAACCTAACCATGTTCCTCCTTATCTACACCACTAAGGATCAAGGACTTGTAGGACCACTTCGTATGCTACATAATAAATCATTTGATTCTAAATAGTTTACAAAGAAAGGGACTCATATCTCTTCTTTTACGTATATCTTTATTGTTGATAAAGTGTTATGAAGGAATAAGGTGCACATTGAACATGTTAATGTAGGATAAAAATTAAAAATTTGTACTTCAAATGTTTATAATGTTCCACTACGCACATCACCTTTGATAATTTTTTCCTTTCCTTTTGATAGTCCAAATCCAAATTTTACGTAACTTGGAATACAAAAAAAAGCATTTTTTTTTCATACATATGTTTACTAGATCAGGTACTTTTAGATAATTTGCTTTTGAAAAATACTAGTCCAAAAACTAAACTAGTGTTTAAAGATTAGATTGGCCTAGTATGGATCAACTACAGCATGGAAATTATCAGTTAAAATTATAATATGAGGCTTACGCACGTAGTCCATAATGTGAGACCTCCAATTGATGTCCTTCCATACAAGTGTCCACACTTATAGTTCGAGATGACCCTAAACTACCGGGTGATATACAGTGGAAGATACCCAAACCAAATGGAGTCCTTGCTTGTTCTAGCTGTAAAATCTACTCCCTACTTGGACTGCTGCAGGTTGCCAACGTAGCAACTCGTGTATGCCCAATTCTCGGCTGACACCCATGCAATACGCAGGCGATACTACTCTAACAACCGCCCTTACACGCGGTTGATAATACGGCGTTTGTGGTCGAGGTGACATGGACAAGGAAGCAACGGTAAGACATCACTCTCAAGTATATATTTTCCTGGCCTAACATGGCTGTGATTTACAGGCAAGAAGCTGCAAAACTAGGGAATAATCTGAAGGGTACATCATCAATATACGCACATTGTTTCAAGCGCCACCACCGCCTCCGTGGCTTTTGATGTTGTGGATGTAGAGCTTGTCCATGATGACGATGAGGGAGAAGATGAAGGCCGCGTCCACGCGCGGCTGCACCAACACGTGGAATATGCTCTTCTCAATCAACACATTCTTCAACGACGCATCACGCACCACCTGCCAGTCATGAAGAGAATCAGCATGGAAAATCTCAGGTTGTGTTTTATCACGAAATGGACAAGTAAACAACGTCGTACACCTCGGAAGGCTGGCTGTACAAACATGGACATGTCGAGACTCATGACCTCATGCAGCCTTCGCAGGATAATAATGTTCTGTAAGTGTCGGTGACTGCACGAGTATCACCCAGGTATCTCAAGTTCTCAGACTAGTATCGCCTGTGTAGACCTGGATATCAGCCGAGAGCAACTCATTTTGGCAACAAATAATCATCTCTAATCTGGTTTTGATACTTGATAATTACCTCTGCCACCTTCTGCTCGCCCAGGAAGATGGTGCACTTTTTACACAGCCACTCGCCTTTGATGGTGTAATCCGGGACCTCTTTCTCCGCGTTGGAAGGCAGGAAGATCTGCAGCTGTGGGCCGAGGCTGCAGAAAGTGGATTTCTTCATGGTCCACAGCGGCTGCTCTTTGTTCCCGGGCTGAAACGCTCTCCAGACTCCCATCCACGACCATGGCTGAACGAACAACAGAAGAAAACTCAGCAGATTCCATGAAAATCAGTAAACGAAGAAAGCCGGTATCGATAAATCTCTTCTCTACTTACTTGATAATCCTAACATGCCCCTAGCTACATACTCCATGCATGATCCAACACTACTGAAGTTCACCGCTAACAGCCGTGGTTGTACCTTCTGTTCCATGAGGACGATGGTGTTGCCGTCCATGTCGACGAGCTCCCGCTTGGCTTTGCACCAATCCACTCGCTTGCCGCGCACGCGGAAGACCTCCTGGCCGTCGGCGTTGGTGATGGACCAGGCCTTGGAGAAGACGGCATTCTCCAGGGTGAACTGCTCCGCCTTCTGGAGGCAGTACTGCGATCCCACCACCGCGCCCGCCTCCCATTTCTGCTCTTTCAACGGCTCCGTCTCCACATACTCCATCACCAGGTCAAACTTCCCTAGTTTCTTCACTCACCTCGTCAACTGCACCAAATCAACGACAGATTAAAAAAACTTTCAAACAGACCAGTACAAACATAAAGACAGGAAGCTGCAGACCTGATCTCTTATGCAACAGTTGGATAGTGTTTCATCAAGAGTTCGAGAAAGCGAAAGCTGCGACGATATTCAAGTTGATCTGGAACTAGTAAGATTCTCTAGCTAATCGATCTTTCGCAGAAGCCACGACAGAGTAGAAAAATCTCCAAACAAACCAGTGCAAACATAAAACGTGAAGCTGCAGACCTGATCTACTATGCAGCAGTTGGACAATGCTTCATCAAATGATCTGTTGAGAAAGTGAAAGCTGCGACAGATCTGAAAATTCTAATGTTGATCTCTAGTTAATCGATCTTGCACGAACTGAATGGACTGATCTGGCGGAGACGTTGCAGGTGAAGTGCACTTAAGTGAGTGATGTAGCTGTTGCTCAGTCCGCGCTTCGACCCAATGCCGTGAACAACAAGCGAAGTTGACCCGCCGACTGATCACGAGCTTTTCTCGGTGGGAGGTGGGGCAACCAAAACCTGGCCCCTATTTTATTTCTGGATGGGTGAACTATTATCTGAAAGGGGGGGCCCTGTATTTTAGTAGTGTCTCTTGCTCTAACCCCTACACTAACTTCTTACCCTTGGTCTGGGTGCTAACTCGGCCTCGCCGGACCTGGCGGGGTGTGCCCGGGCTCTGTGTGTGTTCTCCCTCTTCTCTTTGCCTTTACTTGTGTCGAAAAAAAAAAAAAAAGGAGGGGCCCTGTAGAGTAATTTCTGGCCGTATTTTAATTTTGGGCTAGAGCGACCATCGAATTACAAGGCAATTGCAAAGCAGGTTCATGCACTCTGCAAAATATTTTCAAGCACTCTGCGAATGGACTTTGTCAGTATTCACCGACTGCTTTTACTGGACGATGTATGGTTGAACCCCTAAAGGACCACGACCACTTTCGCTCTAAAACCAGTCCAAAACTGCCACTGCCAAAAAGAGACATGAAAATCACATTTTAAAGTGAATTTTGGATTTTCAACCGTAAGATCTTAAAATAGACTTCTATGTAAACATGCCATTAAATTTTGGTTGCAATCCACCGCACGGATTGATAGATTTTAGTGTTTAAAGTCAAAACAATGGTTCATTTGCTTCCCTGCGTTGAGTAGATCAGCAGACTTTGACTTCACTTTGTATCAAAGTTTTGCATTGTACAAGGTCTAAATATTTTACCATTGTCTTAAGCATGATGTTATTTCCCAACACACCAATTTTTAGAGGTAAAAAAGGGGTGTAGCATATTCAAAACAAGTGTGCAAGGAGTGGAAGTTCAAAAATTGCCATTTCACGTTTTATATTTTTGTGAACTACGTATGTATTTGAATGATAATCCAAACGGTCAATAAGAAAGTTTTCACCACATAATGTTGTTGAAAAAATAAAAAGTGAAAAATATGAAGATCTTTACGTTTTATGTAGAAAAGATGAATTTTTTTCCCCCGTTGCTAGACAATGTGTGAAAATGTGTGACTTGGAATAAAATGCCTTTTTACACTAAAGACAAGAGTTTTTTTGAAAATTTCCAAAGAAGGAATTATTCTTTATATGTGTAAAGAATCTCAATATCAATAGAAACTTTTGTCAAAAAATTTGGAGGTGCCCGGAGTCCCCACTTTTGACTTTAAGTGGTACTAATTTACAAACCACAAATCCATAAAATAAAATAAAAATATGTCCACAAAGCTCTTATCTGAGGCAATCTAGAATAACATTTTCAGAGAGAAAGGATTTTTTTTCGAATTTTAGAAACCTGCCCAAATCAAAAATCCCCCCGAAGGAGATTTGGTCCTTTAGGGATTAACCCGTAAGAGCATCTCCACCTCTAGTAGGGAAAAACCAACGGAGAAGGCGTGGAGTGGGAACTGCAAAGAGGGTTTTGGTTGCACCATGACAATAGCCGGAACTGGGTATCAGGGCCAGAGAAACGGTTTCTTGCCGTGAGAAGCTGCGGGATGGTCTTGGTGGGAACAAACCTACCGCATGATGCCGCCCATCGTCTCTCGTGCCTCGTGCAGGAAAAATCATTGATTGTGCATGTTTGGAAAAGCGGATGCTGCCGCCGGCAATGGGAGGACAACACGTGTCGGTTCTTTATCAGTTGAAACCATGCACCAAATTTTTGGTGCTTCCGACAAATTGCACGTTTTTCCTTCTAAACGCACCGAATCCCTCGAAAACAAAGCACTAGTTCCTCGTTTTGCACTCTCTGGTGCGAATCGATTTGACACTAAAACCCCAAATCGAGTGATTCTACCCGTTCTCTATCTCACTTTGGAGATGCTCTAAAGAACCGCAACACTTTAGCCCGTTTCCCAAACTCGCTGAAAACTGCCAGTTTCGATGCATTCAGCACAAAATGAAAATAAACACAATTTGTTTACATATCTAACCATAGGATCTTGTACTAGGGTTGTACAAGTGTGGTAAAAAAAATTCAGTTTGATCAGACATATTGAAAGATATTAGCCTTTGAATTGAGACATGAACTTTTTTTGAGGTCATACTAAACACCTTCAACAAACTTCAATCACCTTCTATGGAAACTTTTTGCAGTGCGGTTGGTGATTTTCTAATTATAATTTCAAACGGATCATGCCAGCCTGTCAGGCACATGTGCATCAATTTTTAGATGTAAGAAGAGGGGTAGAAGATGTCCTTAAAAATCTTGCAATGCAATTATGTGATGAGAATTTAAAATACACTTCAAGTTCTGCATATATCATATTCTTCTCATACTTTTGAAATTCAAAGATTGGTACGGTAGATGCAATGATTTCCATTTTCTTTCTTTAGAGGAACTTTTCTTTTTAAATGGACAAAAACTTGAATTTCTATTGAACTTATAATTTAATTAAAGTTTTGCTACACTATTTGTTATATGTCACACTAAACCACTCCACTATTTGTATATGTTACTAAAAATGTTTGTAACTTTTGAACCGTAAGTCGGATTTTTACAAAATTTATGTCTACGGAAAGCCAATAAAAAGCTGTCAATTCATCTCAAAATATCTAAAAAAATCATGCCTAAATTTGAGATCATAGGACCCTACCCAAACTCAAAATGTCCCTCGAGGGCCGTGAGGACATTGGTCCTTTAGGGGCTAAGCTCTGTGGTTGACGTGCATTGACAAATCAATACAATAATCTTTGGAGGAGACCATGTGGTTAGGAGATACCCGTTGGGTAATAAAACAATATTGTGGTAGTCTTAGCGAGTGACAGATATAATATACAGCAAACTCGTAAGTAATCTTCGTCACATAACATTGAGTGATTTAGTTGATAGTTAATATTCTATGTCCATTCTTCTTGAGATACTTAGTAGTAGGTTAAACGGTTACATGGCTTCAAAGGAGAAAGCAAGGATAGCATTTACTATCCAGGTCTTAGTGGCATGTATATAATTGCACTTTCCCAAACAAAAGCTTGATTCATGGAGGTTTCTAGGTTCACGTTTCTCTCTATCTCTTTGTCGATTAGCTAGATGAAATTTCTCCTTTGAAATGGTAACTAATGTGGGGCATAATTGGCTTGTTTCCATGACTCTAATTCTAGTGGAGATCATCGTTCCACACATGAAGTGGGGCAGTTTGACAAAGTCCACAACTTATTGTTTTCTTAGTAAGACCCTAATTGTGGAATGAAGAGGTGAACAAGAGTCACGTGAATCATCAGGCGAGGTGATATTTCGAGGCTTGTTTTCTGTTGATCTTTTTATAAGATTTTTTTAGATTTTTATTATTAAATGAACAATTTAAGCAGTTTGACTGTGTAACTCACTGAAAGAATAAACTTACATGTCTGTATTCTCCTGAGTGCGATGTCGGGTCCACATTGTGGCAGCTCATTGAAGGTGGAATATGCATCAGATAGAGAATTGCGACTTGGTGCGTCATGCTCAGTTTCTATGCTACTTCGCCGACGCTGTGTCATAGTCGGATCACTAAGGTAGAGAATCTTGTATTTGTGGAACTTGACGACTTGGTGCGCCATGCTCGGTTTCTTTGCTACTTCGCCGACGCTGTGAAGCACTCGGACCACTAAGGTAGAGTACCTTGTGTCGGTGAAGACACGCTAGCGATGCTGGCTCGCTTGTTTGACATGGCAGAGATACAACGTCAAGTTTGACCCAAAGTTGATTGTTTACAACACGGCATACAACTCCTCCACCTTCTAATATTTTATTGGTAACAAGATTGGTTGCTCTCAACCCCTATATGATAAAAGTGGGCTTTTGCATATCTCCGGCACATTTCCATGGTTGCAAATTATATCTCAAATTCTTGAAATTTCGTTTGAAGCTGCAAGCAGACATGAGGTACAGTAGAGCATAAATTTTTTATTCTCATCGGACCTCTAGAAAAAGAGGTATGCCATCTTAACCCCTAAAGGACCACGACCACTTTCGCTCTAAAACCAGTCCAAAACTGCCACTGCCAAAAAGAGACATGAAAATCACATTTTAAAGTGAATTTTGGATTTTCAACCGTAAGATCTTAAAATAGACTTCTATATCAACATGCCGTTAAATTTTGGTTGCAATCCACCGCACAGATTGATAGATTTTAGTGTTTAAAGTCAAAACAATGGTTCATTTGCTTCCCTGCGTTGAGTAGATCAGCAGACTTTGACTTCACTTTGTATCAAAGTTTTGCATTGTACAAGGTCTAAATCTTTTACCATTGTCTTAAGCATGATGTTATTTCCCTACACACCAATTTTTAGAGGTAAAAAAGGGGTGTAGCATATTCAAAACAAGTGTGCAAGGAGTGGAAGTTCAAAAATTGCCATTTCACGTTTTATATTTTTGTGAACTACGTATGTATTTGAATGATAATCCAAACGGTCAATAAGAAGGTTTTCACCACATAATGTTGTTGAAAAAATAAAAAGTGAAAAATATGAAGATCTCTAGGTTTTATGTAGAAAAGATGAAGTTTTTTTCCCCCGTTGCCGGACAATGTGTGAAATGTGTGACTTGGAATAAAATGCCTTTTTACAGTAAAGACAAGAGTTTTTTTGAAAATTTCCAAAGAAGGAATTATTCTTTATATGTGTAAAGAATCTCAATGTCAATAGAAACTTTTGTCAAAAAATTTGGAGGTGCCCGGAGTCCCCACTTTTGACTTTAAGTGGTACTAATTTACAAACCACAAATCCAAAAAATAAAATAAAAATATGTCCACGAAGCTCTCATAAGAGGCAATATAGAATAAAAATTTCAGAGAAAAAGGATTTTTTTTCGAATTTTTGGAACTTGCCCAAAATAAAAAAATCCCCCCGAATGAGACTCTGGTCCTTTAGGGGTTAAAGAAAAATGTTCGGAGTGTAGGCACGTCGGGCAACTCTACAAAAATTTTGCTAGAACACTCTATTGAATGTGAGATTTTCAATATTGGCAACTAATATATTTTCCTTTTATATTGTCAAAAAACATTTCTTGTCTTTAGTGGAAAGATAGCATTTTATCTCAAGTAAAATATTTTCACACATTTTCACACATTTTCACATATTGTCGACCAAGGTACCAAAAAAACTTCTTCATATCCACTAAATCTTAGAGATCTTCATATTTTTCATACTTTAGCGATAAAATGGACACAGAGCCCTTGCCAAACACCCTTAAACGCCTTCAAGCTGAACAAGTCGACAAGTCGAATTAGACTAATTCAACCTCCAGCAAGAAACTAAAAGGAGTTACGATTGAAGAAGTCATGGAGGAAACAGGTAAGAACTCGACTAGTGTGCGTGACTTTATCTTCTTCAAGTTTTGCTTTGGTTTCCAGGTGATGGAAGACTTGGCAGTGGCGGATGGACTTGACGTACGCTGCCGTGGAGAAACTATTGAAGACATGATGACTAGAGGTATTGAAGAGGAAGAAGCTTGGGAAGTCAAAAACGCCAGAATAGCCTTTCCGCGCATCCCCCAAATTCTTTACCCACAATCAAGAGCTGTTGGAGGTCTTGGAGGTCAGCACTTCAATCTGACTGAGGTTCCTGCAAACATCAAAGTTGATGAAAACACTGGTCTAGCCTTGGATTTCCACATAGCGATTCAATTTGAACTACATGCTCATCCCATGATGCACGACGATGTCAAAGCAATGGTAGCTGCCCGCCTTCCAAAAATGAACATCCCAATTGGTAAGAAAATCATAGAACCTATTTCTATTCATTGTCTGAGCTTCAAAGGAGGAGGAGGGCGGAAACATGTTTGGTCTGGACTGATCAAACTCCATCTCATGCGACTTGAGCTGGATGGTCTAATTCTTCTCAAGGGGCTCCGGCCCTTCATACTTAAGATTGACGAAACTGATGTGGTAGGTAAGGTGTGTAAGTCTTACAACAACATTGCTTGCAATTCTAGTCTATTAGTAAAAATTCAATCTCCTTCTTTATGTGGCATTACAGCTAACAATCTTTTCAAAGAGATCCTTGTGTCCAGCTTCAAGAAGGGACACGAGTTCAAAATCACAAGTGTGTAGAAAACAGGAGATGAATTTTTTGCCTTCATCATGTCAACAACTCCACAATAAGCACAAAAGATTGAGGGTCAGCAAGTGACGGCGCACCAAGAGATTCTCCAACCAAAGCTTACACATGGAAGAATGCCTATGAGCAAGGAATAGAAGGCAAAAAAAGATGCGCTTACCCTCACCCTCACCCTCTCCCACCTCCCTCTAGTCCTCTCTACTCATGACACCACAAGTGTCATCCTCAAGATCTTAGGAGCTAGTGGAGTCAGCTCTATTTGGTATCAGAAAGAGGTAGGAACGTGCCACAATGGTAGTGCTAACGTGGTGTGGCCAATCCGATAATTTACAGAACCTTTGTTAACAAGACCGTCTCAGTAGATAGCCACTTTGTGTTATTTGCACCCCACATTAGAAGCATAGATGGAGCTAACCCCCCCCCATCTCAATCCCAACTAGCTGAGTATGGATTTAGTGACGTGAACAAGGCTATAGTAAACATAGTAGAGGCCTTCAAGCTCCAAGCTCCCACATATGTGATCACCAGAAAAGACGTGGCGGAGGCTTTTAAAGCCAATAATAAGGTTCTGAGAGAGGAGGCTAAATCACTTGCGGAGAAGGCACAAGAGCTAAAAGAACTCAGGCTTCAAATGATGAAGATCGAAGAAACGGTTGCAGTGACCTTCAGCATGATGCAAAGCATTACGAGAACCATGACACCTAACTTACTTGGTGAAGGATGATCAAACATGTGAAGGTAACCAATCTTAGGCACTCTAGATCATCTAGCTCGTATTTTCTTAAAAACATTGATAGGATAGTATTCCAAGTTCTTAGTTACACACTCTACATCTCCAAATATATACTAGATATTTCCTACACTTATTGTATTTCCTCACGACTAAATACAAAAACACATATGTATATACATACTGGAATATGTATAGGTATACGTATATAGATATAGATACAATTACAAGTACAAATACAAATAGATATACGAATACAGATACAAATATAGATATGAATACATATACAAATATAGATATGAATACATATACAAATATAGATATGAATACATATACAAATATAGATATGAATACAGATACAAATATAGATATGAATGTAGATATGAATATAGATATGAATACAGGTACAAATAGAGGTACGAATACAGGTACGAGTAAAAATACAAACACATATGTGAATACAAATACGAGAAAGGATATGGACACAGATACAGATATGAGTATAGATACTACTCATAAAATCAAGAAAATAAATATTCAAACAACAACTTATCAATCACCACAAAAATTAATACACTAAATGGAAAAAATAATAATAATAATATATAACTTCCCACACATACCAGGTAAAACAAAAAACACAAACTCCAACAAAAACACACTCCATAAATCAACTCCTAGACTATACACACAACCTCAATACGAATACTCATATAAATACAGAAATGAATTCTAAGATGAATATTGAGACGCATACTAATACAAACATACGCATGAATATTAATACAAATCCAAATACAAATACACATATACACACAAATACAAAAACAACTACATACCATCAAAGATACACATACACACACATACAAAGATAAATACATACAATAAAAAAAGAACAAAATCAAATACCAAAGCCGCATAAAAAAACAAAAAATTCTAAAACAAAACAAAAAACACACCTACTACAAACTACTAATACTACTTGGAGGGGACAAAGAGACTAACCCAGGACCCATGCCGAACGTATTAAAAAGACACCCCGCTTCACACAAAAAGAATGCCAAAATATATTTTATACCAAATACCATAAAACTACAACCCGAATACGAACACATTGCCCAAAAATTTGCCCCCCTTTTTAAAACCACAAACATATTACATCAACCACATAATGACACATACCCACATATTGCCAGATATACAAACCAACATAATGGACACCCACCATCCCACACCCTATATGCTCTAGTCATTACCATACACCCAAACATAGACCTTTCCAACCAACTCCTAAATACAAAGAATCAAAACATAACCCAATGGACCAATACACTCCTACACACTCTACACAATCTACAAAACCCACCCGCAAGACACATTAACATCCCACACCCCTACACAATATTTCTTGAAACTAACCTAAACACCATAAACCACAACACATCAATAAACAAAGAATTATATGACTTTATACACAACCAAAATATACCCCCATCAAACGACATGATAAAAAAAAATCTCCCTACCTCCCAAACACAATAATAAATGAATCACTAAAATGCCTAAACCCCCTCCCGGAATACATACACCCACCCCCACCGTCGAATCACATCCCATCATAAAACCATAACCCAGACACGAACAATAACAATACAAGCATAATAACATGGAACGTCTCATCCCTTAACATCACACTCCCAAACTTACAAAACATAATTATGCACAATAACACACCACCGACACTCATAGTCATATAAAAAACAAAAATCTCGGCCACAAAATCCACAAAATACATACAAAGACTATTTCCCGACTACAAACTTATCTTCAACAATACACATGCCCTAACACGATATATACAACAAAGAAGACCATATACACCGGGACGAGGAGGCCTCCTCACTCTCATACACAAAAACTACGCCTTTCCAGGCAATGTTAAAAAAATCCCCACCCCGATGAATATATCCCCATACCTCCAAATTATGGAAATTTCCAACCACCCACTACAATCATGGCTCATCCACCACATATACATGCCATCCCACCCTGAAGACACTCGACTCACCCAGGACATCAAAATTAACATCACCACCCATATTACCAACAACCCCAACCACAACCACATCTTACGTGGTGACTTCAACAGAGACATTGCCCTCATAGGAAGACTAAACGGAAACCAATATATACCACCACAAATGACAGACCTACAATGGAAACATTTTACAGAAAATCTAAACTTTAATTATATACCGACAAACACCACATACTCTAGACAAGGACAACACAACTATAGAGACTGGAGCCTAATTGATGGATTCTATGTGACTCCGTGCAACCAACCATAATACATTTACTTCCACAACAAATAATAACATTTACCGAAACTCCGATCACTCACCCATACAACTCCACATTCCAAACAACACACTCATAAACTGTACACCAAACACCACAAACAATGACCACATACGTATCCTCAACCCCATCCCACAAAACAACATAGAATTATTCAACACAAAATTCTTTGAGGAAAACTCATTACGCATTGATTCCCTAAAAAACGCATTAGAATCTAATAATCATCTTTCCCAAACTCAATGGCAAGAAGCTTGTCACGCCCTAGACATACTCATCAACAACATATCCATTACAATTGAACAATCCTGCAAAGCCCAACCCATATCACAAATGACAAAACGAACATCACAACAAGGTGGATATTTGCCTCGTAAACTATCTAAAACATGGAAACAACACTTAACCATTTACCACACTATACGAAAACCATAAGAACCATAAATAACAACCCCCAATGGCGAAGCCATCCTATCCTCAACGAACTACAAAACCTTCAACACACACAAATTCCAAATCTACCCCCCATACATCTACCTTACGACACCTGGATAAGTAATATAGCACTAGTTGCAAAAAATGCGAACATATAAGCCCGTGAGATTACCACCAAATATGCTCAAGAAAACATTAGAAAAACCATCTCAAAATACAGACAACTGTATGAAACTAACCCCAAGAAAATAAACAGAAGAGTATTCAAAACTATGGAATCACCTCCATTAGACTGCATCACCGACCAATATGACAATATACTAACTAGCCCAAAGGACATTGCAAACGAAATATTTAACCAACAAACAAAAAACAACAGACCTACAGTAGAAACATGCAACTATCAACCAGACCACCCCACAACATGTACATGCACAGTACGACAATATCCATGGCATGACCTAGACGGATACACATTAGAAAAAAGAGGAGATCCGAAAATTCCACTACACATATACTTTACTAAAGCTACATATGACACTTGCCTACGAAACCTAGGAAATAATAAAGCCCCCGAACCAGACTGGATACCGAACTCCATACTAAAAAAATATGCCCCCAAGGTTCCACAAACTTTTAAACCTCTTCTTCTCCCACTGCTATAAACAAAAACAAATTCCTGCCTCTTGGAAAATAAGTGCAACAATTCTATTATACAAGAAAGGTGATCCATCCATGCTACCAAACCATAGATCCATTGCATTAGCCAACACCATCTATAAATTATTTACAGGCACATTCGCAACAATACTATCATCATATGGCGAAAAACACAAAATATTGCATGGTAGCCAAGAGGGGTTCCGCACAGAAAGAAGTACCGCTAGACAAATCCAAACAATAATAGCCGCATTAGAAGATGCACGTTTTACAAACCAAGACATATTCATATTGTATGTTGACTTTAAAAATGTCTTCGGATCTATAAACCACGCTAGACTTCTAGCCATAATGACGGACCTTGGATACCCCAAAGACGCAACCGCACTAGTGGGAAATATATACTCTGAATCCTCCACCTCCTACATAGGAGAACACTTTGGAAAAACTAAAGCCATAGCCATCCATAGGGGAACAATACAAGGGGATACTCTAAGCCCATACTTATTCATCATATTCCTAGAACCACTACTTAGATGGCTAGATAGAGGCAACAATGGATATACATTTGGGACATCACAAACCACCATTAACTCCACGGCATATGCGGATGATCTTGCCGCCATAACCAACAAAATCAAAGCTATAAAAATACAACTTAACAAAATAGACAGATACTGCAAATGGACAGGTATGGATGTAGGTGTCCCAAAATGTGCCGTCATTGGATGCCTAAATAAATCAAAAACAAATCCCACTGCATTCAAAGCCCTAATACAAACCGCTAACATTAATTACCGAAACCAACCAATACCCGTACTACACCAAAACGAACCTTATATGCACTTAGGAATAAACCTTGTCCCCTCCCTAAAATGGAAAATCCAAATCCATGCCACCACCAAAAAACTAATTAAAAAATGTAAAGAACTAATAGCTTGCCCGGCCACTATGAAACCAAAAATAAAAATGATTGACACAGTCTTAAGACCGAGCGTGGCATACAGCTTCTACGCAATACCATACTCAATGCCTGCCATAAAAAAATTAGACCAAAAGATAACGGCCACACAAAAAACCGTATGTGGCATGCCAAAATGCATGTCTAATATAATAACCCAATTACCGCACAACCTCTTTGGACTAGAAGCTTTTTCGATAAAAAATGCATACCTTAGATGCATTGGAGAACAATTATAGAACGCTCTAAATGATAGTGGTAGACTTGGAATAATATATAGGGGCCTAACACACCACATCCTTATTCAATATGGGGGGGCCAAAGCATACCCAGAATAAAAAAGACGAATTGTACAAGATCACCAATAGCACGTACCTTCCTCTTACTAAAACACGTAGCAAAAGTCCACTTAAAAAGTACCCTCTCCAACTTTCTTATAGAACCAACAACACTAGAAAAAGCTTGGACCCTCGAAACACTAAATCATAGCACACTCAACACACAATTATCCCAAAAATTATAACAAAAACTCCTATCAAAAAATATCTACAAACTAAAACAAATCTCCCTACCTAATGGAACACACATCATGAACAATGAAGAGTTTAAAACCTTCCACTCCGCCCCATCAAAACTAATTAAAAGTGCCCTCAAAATCGCACAACTCTTTTGCCATCCAATACACCCCCCCTCACACACTACTCATACCAATACACATATATACTCCTATACACTTAAAGAGCCATTCATCACTATAAACAACGACATCATCTCAAGAAATACCCCCCCACCATCAATATACCCTCCCCACTCCCACCCACACCAGCCCCGCCTCCCAAACCACATCTTCAAAAATCCACCACATACCCCATCAACAACATCATACACCACGAACACAAGGAAAAAATAGATAATAACCAAATTGAAAACAACTACACCAGATATTTATGCCTATGGATCCACAATAACAACACCTACAACAAGTGGCTCCCCCAAAGAAACCTCTTCCCAAGACACAACCAAAATACCATTACACATAATATCAACAAATTGACACAATATTATCAAAGAATTCAACACAAATGCTACACCGAAATTATTCAAGCTCACCATCCACAAAATCAACCCCAAGACACAAGGTCCGTCACCCCACCCATAATAATCCCCCTACTAAACATTTACACAATGGAATGCAACCCCAAAAGAGACATCCTTACCTCATTTAACACAATTAAAATAGACAAAGACCAAGCACACCTATACGAAGAAGATGGATGACACCTCTTTACCATCCCCGTCACTAGGCTCACATGGTTGTGGAACCAATACAATACTAAACTACAAAACCCTACAAACATTGAACCAATAACCCAACCATTTGAAATCGAAGAAATTTGGCTATACCAAAGATACAAATATAGAATACCTAAAAATAACCCCCTTAAACTTACACAATAAACACTACCCACACCTATACTAAATTCATTAATTTCAACATTCAACATCCAACATTCATACTTCTCTTCCCCCGTCACATGCCCCATCAAATTTAACAAATTTTACTCCCCGTTTGAAAGAGATAAAATATTCAGATCACTAGGAAAGCTTTTGACTACAAATGGATAGGCAATGTTATAGCTCACCCTCACAATGAAGAAGAAACACAACAAGCACTACATTGGGCCCGCCTCGTGGCTAAACACGACACAAACCACACCTCCACCCTCATCATAACTCCCAACAAAAAGTGGTACCAAAATCCTAACCCACACTCAGGCCCTTTCCCTGATTCACACATCATTGCATTAATCGAAGCAGACTCAATAACATTCAAAGAACCCACTATCCCATCCGAACAAAAAAAACCTAGGCTTGAACCAGCTACAATACAAATATTATGTGTCCATCACCAAAACAAAACAATTGGAACCTGAGAACAACTCACCACGCTCACATCCATAGCCAAAACTCTGAACATAAACCGGATACACACAAACATTGCCTCGCCCACACCCCCCTAAACACTAGTAAATCGAAGCAAAAAATGGTCTAAACTAGAATACAATAACAACACATTAAACTACTCTATGACAAATTTCCCTCTCCCGAATTACCACACAAATACACACCCAAAATATGATCCCATACATAGCTACTACACGGATGGATCCTTCAAAGGACCGGTAGAAAGTAGCCCTGGACACTGGCATAGAGAAAAAGCTGGATATGGCATATACAATCCCATCAAAGAAATTAAATTAGCCAAAAGACCTCACGGACTTCAAAACATCCTCAGAGCTAAGATGATGGCCATACATAAAACACTCCAAATCACAACACAAAATATGCCAACGAACCCGCACATATTTTTACAGATTGCATCAATGTCCTATATCTACTAAATACACAAATAACACACCCTACTCTCCACAATAGCCACCCCGACAAAATAACACTCATGTCCATGGTACGAACGCTACAAAATCGAACACAACCTACTACACTCCATAAAGTTAGAGCCCACGCTAATATCGAAGGAAATGAACAAGCCGGTAAACTAGCCAAAGAAGGAAGAGATAAAGCACATAAAAACGGCAAAGACCCATATGAACATGCACATGCCACCCCATACTACTTCCAAAAAGAGGATTGGCCCTCCAAAGATGACACCCCAGACAAAGGCCCGGTCCGATTTTTGGAAAAATATCTCATAAAACAAGACACATACAATGAAATTGACACGATCTTCGAAAAATTCCCTCACATAGAAAAATGGACTGGCAATAATAACATAGACAATGAATTGTCTACAAATTTCTGGAAAAATCCCATCATTACCGACTCACAAATTACATGCCTTATTAAATTCCGTACCGGTCAATATGTGGGGAATGCCCGGAAACAACTCTTCTTCGGAATAGAACGCTTCCCATCCATAACATGCCCCATATATACCTCTACAAACCCCGACACATGGCTACATGTTCTACTTAAATGCCAAAACCACCACATACACTCCCTCATTGTCAAAAGACACAACAAAGCAGTATGGGAAATCCGGAAACTAATTACCTCATATAACAAATCCCGATGTTTCATACTCATGAATGCCGGCCTTTTCAATAACAACCCACAAGAAAAAACGGTCCCACCTTGGCTACTCCCATGTACATGTGTAACCAACGATGCCACTGCAATGCTAGATTTAAACCTGACATCCTTTCCGTTAAAGGCCTACCATACAACGACCCGGCACCCATCCACATAGACCCAAACTATACCATTCAATTTATTGAATTCACGTATTGTAATGACAGATTTTCACCAGAAACAATAAAAAATAAAATAAACAAATATCAACCCGTCATTGACGACATTAAAAACCTCGGATGGAAAATAGGCCCCCTCATAGTCATCACGGCTGGTGCCCGCGCCACAACCTACAGTGGCAAGCATAAATAGTCGTACAATAGAAGCTTCTTTAGAAAATTAGCTACCACATCCACATGAATTGTCATAAAATAGCAAGAATATAACCATCAGAGTATATAGATGCAACAAGCATAAAACACAAAGTTTTCAATAAAGTATGAACTAGAAAAACACACAATAATTCATATGTGCAACAAGCTTGTCCAATTCTTTATGCACGAATTCATTTTATTGTATATCAGCTATAGAAAACAATATATTAAGTCACAATATAACTATATGACTCAATGATTTAGCTCTTAACCACTCACAAGCGCTACCACCGTGTATATCCACCTTTTGCATGGTAGACATCAAGAGCTCTTTGAGGCATAGAGCGTATTAACTTCCTGACAACATCAACCTCTATGTTGTACCAAATCTCTTGAATCTTCTCCCACAAGTCACTTTTTCTGATAGGTTTCCTCTCAAACCTCCTCATACGACGATCTACTTCATTCCAAAGATGTTCTATTGGATTGAGGTCAGGTGATTGTGGAGGATGCCCAATAGTAATAAACTTTTGAGCACGCAACCAATCTACAACATAATGTGTAGTGTGCTTTGGGTCATTGTCGTGTTGAAACAAAACATGATCTTCTTCTAAACCTTCAAGCACTTGTATAGTGCCCATAAGTTCCGTCTCTAAAATATTGCGATATACATATTTATCCATCTTCCCTTCAATCAAATGAAGCTTGCCAACTCCTTCCCAACTCATACAACCCCAAACCATTATGCTTCCTCCCCCATATTTGACTGTAGGTTGCACGTGCTGATCCAAAAGACGCTCTCCACTCTTTCTCCAACAATATTGACGTCCATCCGAGCCAAAAAGATTGAACTTCGATTCATCAGAAAAAATGACATGACTCCAAAATTCCCAAGTTGCATGTTTGCACTTCTTTGCCCACTGCAAACGATGAGCTCGATGCTTCTTTGTCAAAAGTGGCTTCTTGGTCTTCACACATGCTCTTAGCCCTTGCCTCCGAAGACTTCTTTTCACCGTATCATCACTCAATCGCATACCCTCACATCGTAATGCATGTCCTACAGCTGCAGCTGTACTAGTATGTGGATCATTTAACCTCCTCACAATGTCACGGTCACCACGTTCATCAAGAATTCTAGGTCTACCAGGTGAAGTTTTGTCTTTCAAGGTCTCTCTCTCACGAAATCGCCGCACTATGTCAGAACAAGTGCTTCGAGGAATGCCTAAAAGTGCTTAAATCTCTCTATATGAGTTCCCTCGCTCATACATTTCAAGAACTGTTCTAGGATTATTCTCAGATCTTCTAGAAGCCATGGCTACTCTCCAAGGGCCTCTCCAAATCTTACCAAAAAAATTCACAACAAAAAGCTTTACAATAGATATGTAATGAAAAGATTATGGTGTGCACAACCTGTGAGCATAATAAGTCGTACGCACCTCTTCATGATCTTGGCATGTATAATCTCTACAAGTGTCAAATTCTAAAGGAGTCAATGTTAATAAGGTGCCATGTGGTGTGTTGACTAAAGCAATGCCAAAAAATATCTTACGAACTCATTAATTATGCTACAGTGGGCATATTTGTGAGAGATGCCTCTCTGTCCAATTACTTGTGCTTGCCATTGTATATCCCACCCATGAACACCCTTGAAGAAACTTTCAAAATACCCATGGACACAATTAAACATACCTTCAAAAATATTAACACCATCGCAATCCAACATGCCATGTCCATAATATTACATAAATGAAAAATAGAGAATAATCAAACCCTCCCACATCCACATGACACACCATAAAACGTCCAACTTCCCCAGTGCCCGACTCATTTCCTCCCTCCCTACCCTCTTAGTCCTTCCCTCTTTTTTGTCTTATCCTTTCTTTCCTTTTTCTTTTCTCCCCACTCCCTTGTCCTGACTGTGGTTTTTCTCTATTATGATTTCCATCCTTATGGTTACTTGTTACACAGTGTCTACTCTCGAGAGGGGGAAGTAGCTCCATACTACTAATTCCTTGCCTGGTGGGCATGGTCTTAGTGGTGGAACAAACAAACACTTTATTCACGCCGGCTCCTTCAGTAACCGGCATTCTTCTTCTTCTCGAAGATACCCAAACCAAATGGAGTCCTTGCTTGTTCTAGCTGTAAAATCTACTCCCTACTTGGACTGCTGCAGGTTGCCAACGTAGCAACTCGTGTATGCCCAATTCTCGGCTGACACCCATGCAATACGCAGGCGATACTACTCTAACACCCACCCTTACACCCGGTTGATAATACGGCGTTCGTGATCGAGGTGACATGGACAAGGAAGCAACGGTGAGACATCACTTTCAAGTATAAATTTTCCTGGCCTAACATGGCTGCGATTGACAGGCAAGAAGCTGCAAAACTAGGGAATAATCTGAAGGGAACATCATCAACGTATGCACATTGTTTCAAGCGCCGCCAGTGGGCGCGCCACCACCGCCTCCGTGGCTTTTGATGTTGTGGATGTAGAGCTTGTCCATGATGACGATGAGGGAGAAGATGAAGGCCGCGTCCACGCGCGGCTGCACCAACACGTGGAATATGCTCTTCTCAATCAACACATTCTTCAACGACGCATCACGCACCACCTGCCAGTCATGAAGAGAATCAGCATGGAAAATCTCAGGTTGTGTTTCATCACGAAATGGACAAGTAAACAACGTCGTACACCTCGGAAGGCTGGCTGTACAAACATGGACATGTCGAGACTCATGACCTCATGCAGCCTTCGCAGGATAATAATGTTCTGTAAGTGTCGGTGACTGCACGAGTATCACCCAGGTATCTCAAGTTCTCAGACTAGTATCGCCTGTGTAGACCTGGATATCAGCCGAGAGCAACTCATTTTGGCAACAAATAATCATCTCTAATCTGGTTTTGATACTTGATAATTACCTCTGCCACCTTCTGCTCGCCCAGGAAGATGGTGCACTTTTTACACAGCCACTCGCCTTTGATGGTGTAATCCGGGACCTCTTTCTCCGCGTTGGAAGGCAGGAAGATCTGCAGCTGTGGGCCGAGGCTGCAGAAAGTGGATTTCTTCATGGTCCACAGCGGCTGCTCTTTGTTCCCGGGCTGAAACGCTCTCCAGACTCCCATCCACGACCATGGCTGAACGAACAACAGAAGAAAACTCAGCAGATTCCATGAAAATCAGTAAACGAAGAAAGCCTGTATCGATAAATCTCTTCTCTACTTATTTGATAATCCTAACATGCCCCTAGCTACATACTCCATGCATGATCCAGCACTACTGAAGTCCACCGCTAACAGCCGTGGTTGTACCTTCTGTTCCATGAGGACGATGGTGTTGCCGTCCATGTCGACGAGCTCCCGCTTGGCTTTGCACCAATCCACTCGCTTGCCGCGCACGCGGAAGACCTCCTGGCCGTCGGCGTTGGTGATGGACCACGCCTTGGAGAAGACGGCATTCTCCAGGGTGAACTACTCCGCCTTCTGGAGGCAGTACTGCGATCCCACCACCGCGCCCGCCTCCCGTTTCTGCTCATTCAACGGCTCCGTCTCCACATACTCCATCACCAGGTCAAACTTCCCTAGTTTCTTCACTCACCTCGTCAACTGCACCAAATCAACGACAGATTAGAAAAAAATTCAGACAGACCAGTACAATTATAAAGACATGAAGCTGCAGACCTGATCTCTTATGCAACAGTTGGATAGTGTTTCATCAAGTCTTTAGAGAAAGTGAAAGCTGCGACGATATTCAAGTTGATCTGGAACTACTAAGGGTCTCTAGCTAATCGATCTTTCGCAGAATCCAAACAAACCAGTGCAAACAGAAAACGTGAAGCTGCAGACCTGATCTACTATGCAGCAATGATCTGTTGAGAAAGTGAAAGCTGCGACAGATCTGGAAATTCTAATGTTGATCTCTAGTTAATCGATCTTGCACGAACTGAATGGACTGATCTAGCGGAGACGTTGCAGGTGAAGTGTACTCATAAAGTGAGTGATGTAGCTGTTGCTCAGTCCGCGCTTCGACCAAATGCCGTGAACAACAAGCGAAGTTGACCCGCCGACTGCTCACGAGCTTTTCTCGGTGGGAGGTGGGGCAACCAAAGCCTGGCCCCTATTTTATTTTTGGATGGGTGACCTATTTTCAGAAGGAGGGGCCTGTAGAGTAATATCTGGCCGTATTTTATTTTTGGGCTAGAGCGACCATCGAATTACAAGGCAATTGCGAAGCAGGTTCATGCACTCTGCAAAATATTCTCAGGCACTCTACGAATGGACTTTGTCAGTATTCACCGACTGCTTTTACTGGACGATGTATAGTTTAACCCCTAAAAGCCCAAGGCATTTTCCCTCATGAAACACTCCAAAACTGCCATCATCAATGAGTGGCAACAAAATCTAACATTAAAGTTTAATTTTAGACTTTCAATTGTACAATATTTAAAAAGACATGTATATGAACTTACAATACAAATTTGGTTGCAATCCACCGCACTGATGTGAAGATTATAGGGTTTGAAGTGCAAGAAAAAGTATTTTTCCCCCTTGACTGGCAAGGTCAGCCAATGTTGCAGTGTGTAGAGTCAATATTCCTCCGGAATGCACTCAATCGTCACTAAATGCTTCCAAAGTAAACCACTCCGGTTTCGTTCCGACAGACATCTAGTGTTCTTTTCAGAATATCCCCCAAAACTAAACTACCACATCAATCGTTCATGGATTAGCCATTCTATTCACTCATGTATTACGGATTCGGATCATTCCGGAGTCCGAAATTTGTACAGTGATTGCTGGAACTAGGTTCCGGGCAACCGGTAGGTAGTTTGATTATTCTCTGGTCCTCCTCAGAGAGTCTTCCGGAAGGTTTAATTCCTAAAGGACCAAGGCAATTTTTCCTCAAAAACACTCCAAAACTGCCATTTTCAGCACATTCAACACAAAATGATACAAAATCATTTTTTTGAAAATTTAACCATAGGATCTTGTACTAGACTTGTATGAGAGTATGTGGTAAAATTTTTGGTAAGTTTGACCGCACGGACTGAAAGATATTAGCCTTTGAAGTGCGACATAATCTCTTTTTCAGGTCATACTATACACCTTCAACAAACTTCGACCACCTTCTATGGCAACTTTTTGCACTACGGGCTGTGATTTTATTGTGTTAACTTGAAAAGGATCATGTTGGGCACATGTGCACCAAATTTTAGAAGTAGAAGAGGTGTAGAAGATGTTCTAAAAAATCCTGCAATGCAACTATGTGCCGAGAATCAACAATACACTTTATCTTTTGTATATATCATATCCTTCTCAAATATTTGAAATTCACAAATCCGTACGGTAGATGCAAAGATCTCAATTTCCTTTCCAAGAAGACATTTTCTTTCTTTTAAATGGACAAAAACTCGAATTTCTATTGAATTTAGAAGTTATTAAAGTTTGGTGACAGTACTTGTGATATGTCACACTAAACTGCTGCACTATTTGTATATGTAAGTGAAAATAAATTGTAACTTTTGAACTGTGAGTCGGAATTCTACGAAATTTGTGTCTACGCAAAGCTAATCAAAAGTTGTCCATTCAATAAAAAATCTCATAAAATAATGCCTAGAATTGAGAACGTGGTACCTTACCCAAACTCAAAATGTCCCCCAAGGGGACATTGGTCCTTTAGGGTTAAGCGAGTGACCGGAAGGCCACTGATCCTGTTTTGTGTAAGTGGCCGGATTCTCCTCTACCTTGTGACTTTAAGTGGCTAGATATCAACTACCCCGGAATTATAGTGGCCGGATACCCACTCTCCCTACTCCGCTATCCGATGATTGATTGTTGTTGCTAGACTTGTACTCTCACATCATCCGGATGGCCTTCCGAACGTAGTCACGCAGAGACAATTCCGGACTACAACAACATTCCGGTAAGTATAGTTGTGATTCTCCAGAGCAGATGTTACCATTTACCAGGAGTACTCCGTCTAAACCTACGTATCAGGCTTTTTCCTATCTTGAGGGAAAACTCCGGCCTTGACTGGAATCGAGGTTAATACGGATTCTTCCGTGTCCTAGAGATTACCAGGGACACCTTTGGAGTTAATCTCTTCTCCTCCTGACTACTTCCAGACCCTGGAGACCACCTGGAACACCTCTGCACTAGCCCTCCAGCCCTCCCAGGCGATCTTCTAATACGGATTCTGACCGGTTTCTCTCTAGCAACCAATTTATCACTCCACTCCGGAAGAATGCTTACACAACAACACACTCAAGAATGGATCCGTTACTCACAAAGACGACACTCCTCACCAATGAGACTAGGAAGCAAATCTAGGTAGAAGGCCTGGAGTAAATTCAACGCAAGAAAACAAGATGGGGAGTTTTTCCAAAACTGCACTACTAGGTACTAACTAAGTTTCCCAAACTTAGTCTTCCTCCTATCTGTTAGGAATCCGGAGGATCTTATCTACAAGATCCGAGAAATCTGGAAAAGTTCCAGATTGGATCTCAGATTCTATAATCTCGGGAAAGTTTCCGGACTCCGGATTTCCGACCTTAAGCTACAAAAATTGGTAGTTGATTCCGTCCGCAGCCGGGTGCAATTTGAGCCTCATCGTTAATCGCTGCTGGTCTGGAATTGCAGCCCAAAAATGCTACATCTAACCCTACCCAAAGACGGCGCACCTGGTGCCCGATTTCTCCTACTTCTGCGCATGGGGGATATCTCCATAGGCACCCGCTGCTTACCCTTTCCCTTCTTCAATGTTGCCGGAGAAAAGTTGCCCTTACGGGACGACGGTTCCGCGGCTTGAGAAACCCTTGCTACCGGAGTCCTGGAGTTCGGAGGTGGCGGTTGTCGTTCCAGTGCAGCTTCCGGAACTGGAGGCGACAGTGGTTCCGGCTCGGCAGTCGGTTTGACCTCTTTGATCACGTCCCTGTAACTTCCGGAAGGACTCTCTGGGGCGTGTGCCAACCTCCGGGACACGGACTTGGATGGTGCCTGGGAGTCAATCTCCTCCGGTGGATCCGGCAGGCGCATGGTCGGGGGCGTCAGCAGATTCTTCAGTATCTCTTCTGTGTTGGGGTTGGGAGACACTATACCTTCTGCCGATGTCCGTGGTGATGGGGTATCGAGGTCCTCCAGATTCGCTGAGGTCCCTGGAGCTGGAGCCGGCTCGGACTGTGGCGGTTCCAATGGGGCCGTGGTCCAGTCCGGGGTCGTGAAATCTTCCGGTATTTGGGCCGCCTGATCTTCCAGATCCACTTAAGTGATGTTGCTCACCAAAAGCTGCATCTGTGCCCAAGTTTGGCCCATCTTCTCCGCTTGATCGAGGAGGAACCAAAAGATGTTAGTTCGGGTCACCTTCTTCTCCTTCTCCACCAGTTCGGTGAAGAGCTTGCTTCGGTTGGCTGTATCCACCGGAAAGTTCACAGCCTCCCAAACCTCCATCAAGGCGACTGCCGATGCATTGGCTCTTGCCTCCGCTTGTTTCCGGGCCACCACTGCCAGTGTTGTCTCCTGTCGCAAGTGCACTGCCTGCTTTTCCAACGCTGTGTTGGATTTGTACAGGTTGGTAACCTGTAAATGCACTGCCTTCAGGGAAATCTCCTTGTTCCGGAAATCCTCCACCCGGCGGATCGCATCTTCCAGCCGGTCAACATCAAGACTCTGAAAGACCTGTTCCACGCCTGTCTTCATGACGTAGTTGAGCTCGTTGAGAGCTGCCACTCTCCAGGTTAGCCCGCGCAGGAGGTCGTCGATCTCCTTCATATGGCCCTTAGAGTCTTTTGGGTCGAGCTTCCTCTTCTTCTGGCTGGCTTCCTCGAACGGCCCGGACTCGTCTGTACCGGACGATCCAAACGTAGTACTGGTGTCCGGACTCTCCAATGTTGACTCCTTGTCTCGAGCCCTCTTCTGTGCCCTCCGGTCTTCTTCCGGAGTGTCCGCTATTGCTAAGTCCGGCATTGGTTCCGCTGCCTCTCCGGACTCTTCTTCTGTCTCTTCACCTCCGTACTTCTAGAAGCTGAGGACTTTGTCGTATAACCTCTGCTCCGTCTGAGTGAGTTGTTGGTTATGACAGTAAAAATGCGCCACAAGGAGGCCAGTGGGGTTGCAGACTTCACGAATATGCACATCACACCCCATACAATTATCACCAAGACCAATGGCCTAACATGACAAACTTACCAGACAATGGACCAATACAATTTCTAGACAAATACATACTAAAATATGATAGAATTCACAATTTAGTAGTCATAGCAACACAATTTTCCAACATAGAAAAATGGCTTAATAACACTGACATCAATACAAAACTCTCAATTGACTTTTGGAACAATTCAACCATCACTGACGCCCAAACTACATGTCTCATTAAATTCCAAACTGGACAATGTATGGGAAACGCCCGAAAACAATTATTCTTTGGACATATCAGATTTCCCAATATAACGTGCTCCGTATGTAATTCCACTGATCGTGACACATGGCATCATCTCTTGTTAAAATGTCACCACCCCCACATCCACGCCCTAATTACAAACGCCATAACAAAGTTGTATGCGAAATTCAAAAAAAGTTAATTTCCTCCAATAAATTCCGCTGCTACACCCTCATGAACGTAGGCACCTACAACAATAACCCACCGGAAAATACCGTCCCCTCATGACTCCTTCCATGCACATGCCTCCTTCCGAGATGCCATTGTAATGCTCGATTTAGGCCTGACATACTCTGTGTTCAAGGCCTACAACTAAACGCCACCCCCCCCATCAATATAAACCCAAATTTAACAATACAATTTATTGAATTTGCATACTGCAATGACCGATTCTCAACTCAAACAACTCTAAACAAAACCATTAAATACCAACCACTAATTGATAGTATAATTAGCCATGGCTGGAAAGTTGATCCTATCATCATTGTTACAGCTGGAGCTAGAGCCACATCACACATCCCACCAATAACAATACTTGTAGAGAGATTCAAACTCCCAATCACCAACATTAAACACACATTGAAAAATATTAACACCATCGCCACCCACCATGCCATGTCTATATTATTACACAAAAGACGCATTGAAAATAACCAACCAATACCCACAATCCATGACCCCCCATAGTCACTTACATCAAACTCCTCCCAAACACCATCCTACTATTAGCTAATGCTATATTAATAATACCTCACTAAATGACAAACATTCATGATTTTAAAGCACAACACGGACAATGCTCACTTGACAACCACTTTATGACTAAAATAATCAACACGAGATTCATGCTTACTACACTGTGTACATACAGACAAAACCACCGTCACACAACTTATGCCCAAAACAAAATAACAAACGGTCCACACATATATTGACATTTGTCTCACACTGACAAAAAAAGTGATTCGGGAGCAGTCTAAAAGATCCATCTGACCACCAACACTTCCTTATAAAAAAGACGCCCCTAAAATCCCAACCATCTCTACTTCCAACCACATCAGTAGCACCCATCACCTGTACGCCGCATACCACCATGTCTAACACCATATGGTATTGCTCCTCGAGCTCTGACAACCCTGTAGATGTCAATACTCAACCTTCTCCTAATATAGCTTCCTAACCGATGATAGTATCTCAAACTACACATGCCGAGCAAGAGCTCTCATTTTCTGATCTTCTAGATCACAATCTTCCTCTCACACAACCACCTTCTCCTCAGTGTAGACACCACATATGTCCACCTATCACTGACTTGTTTTAGAACCACCTTCCCAACAACCCAGACTCAAAGGCCCTCTGAACTTTGGTTGTCCTGATAGAGCCCCTCTTTGTCCAGGACCTCCAATTTATCCCCCTTCACCTACTCGCATACCAGAGAGACCCGAGCCTTCTGCCACGAATAGAGCTCAAGTGAGATTCATTGGAGATCTCATTCGAGGTCAAGCATGAGTATTGAGCCAATTTCTATGGGTCGGAAGGACCGAGGTTGAAGGACCAATTCGTTACTTTGAAGCAACATATGAAGGACCCAATCAAGACCAACTATGGGGCCTAATCGCCAATCCAATACCACCCTAGGAGGGCGCAACACATTGGGGTCATAATCGTTGGCTTCTTGGACATCCGAAAGAGTTATTAGAAGAACAATTGTCGGCCCAAGTTGGAGACATGATGCAGAGAACGTTAAGATTCTTACACCTCCCCTAACTTGTTCCTAGCTTTATCACCAAACATCAATTCCTATATTCTCTAAGATACTTAGTTCACTGGTACAATTATCCTTACCAAAATAATTAGAATATATTCTTTCTTAATTACAATCTAGCTTACTAATCTACACCCATATTTTGTTAAACATATTTTCTTATGCTTACTCAAATCGCAGAATTATATTTTGCCTGATTGTCTTTGAGCTTCAGTTGGATATCTATTATCTTCAAGCTTCTATATTAGCAAAAGAAAAAGAAAAAGAAAAAACCGTTATTATTACTTTAAATCAATTAATAAATTCTTTGTATCCCTCTCTCTAACCTCGCTTTGAAAAGAAATACTTTTCCTTTCCTTGGTCACTTGCTACTTTCCATAGTGTCTACCCTCGAAAGGGGGAAGTAGTTCCCAACCACTTATCCTTGTCTTTTGGGCATCGATATAGTGAAAGGAACGAACAGACACTTCATTCACGCCAACCTTCTAAGAAGCCCGGAGTTCTTACTAATAGGAGATACCCGTTGGGTAATAGAACAATATTGTGGTAGTCTTAGCGAGTGGCAGATATAATATACAGCAAAACTCGGAAGTAATCTTTGTCACATAACATTCAGTGATTTAGTTCGTAGTTAGTATTCTATGTCCGTTCTTCTTGAGATACTTAGTAGTAGGTTAAACGGTTATAGGGCTTCAAAGGAGAAAGTAACGATAGCATTTACTATTTGGGTCTTAGTGGCATTTATAATTGCACTTTCCCAAACAAAAGCTTGATTCATGGAGGTTTCTAGGTTCACGTTTCTCTCTATCTCCTTGTCAATTAGCTAGATGAAAAATTTCCTTTGAAATAGTAGCTACTTTGGGGAATAATTGGCTTGTTTCCATGACTCTAATTATAGTGGAGATCATCGTTCAACACTAGAAGTAGGGGCAATTTGACAAAGTCCACAACTTATTGTTTTCTTAGTAAGACCCTAATTGTGGAATGAAGAGGTGAACAGGAGTCACGTGAATCATCAGGCGAGGTGATATTTCGAGGCTTGTTTTCTGTTGATCTTTTTATAAGATTTTTTTAGATTTTAATTATTAAATTAACAATTTAAGCAGTTTGACTGTGTAACTCACTGAAAGAATAAACTTACATGTCTGTATTCTCCTGAGTGCGATGTCGGGTCCACATTGTGGCAGCTCATTGAAGGTGGAATATGCATCAGATAGAGAATTACGACTTGGTGCGTCATGCTCAGTTTCTATGCTACTTCGCCGACGCTGTGTCATAGTCGGATCACTAAGGTAGAGAATCTTGTATTTGTGGAACTTGACGACTTGGTGCGCCATGCTCGGTTTCTTTGCTACTTCGCCGACGCTGTGAAGTACTCGGACCACTAAGGTAGAGTACCTTGTGTCGGTGAAGACACGCTAGCGATGCTGGCTCGCTTGTTTGACATGGCAGAGATACAACGTCAAGTTTGACCCAAAGTTGATTGTTTAAAACACGGCATACAACTCCTCCACCTTCTAATATTTTATTGGTTACAAGATTGGTTGCTCTCAACCCCTATATGATAAAAGTGGGCTTTTGCATATCTCCGGCACGTTTCCACGGTTGCAAATTATATCTCAAATCCCTGAAATTTTGTTTGAAGCTGCATGAGAGGTACATGAGAGCACAACTTTTTATTCTCATCGGACCTCTAGAAAAATATTTATGCCATCTTAAAGAAAAATGTTCCGAGTGTGGGCATGTTGGGCAACTCCAAAAAACTTTTGCTAGAACATTCTATTGAATGTGAGATTTTCAATACTCGCAACTAATATATTTTCCTTTCATATTGTCAAAAAACGTTTCTTGTCTTTGATGTAAGAATATCATTTTATCCCAAGTCAAACATTTTCACACATTGTCACATATTGTTGGGCAAGGTACTAAAAGAACTTCTTCATATCCACATAAAACTTAGAGATCTTCATATTTTTCACTTTATAATTTTGGTACTACAAGATGTTGTGTAACCTTCTTACTGGCCATATGGATTCTCATTCTAAAAAATATTAAATTCACAAAAATAAAATAAAACATGAATTGGCACTTTTTGAACCTCCACTCATTGCACAATTTTTATAAATATGATATACCCCTTCTCTTCCTCTAAAATTGGTGTACAAGGAATTTATACCATGCTTGACATGATGGTAATGATTTTAGACCTTGTGTAGTGAACTTAGGGCCGCTTCACACTTGGTGGCCAAGTCGAGAGGCCGTCGATTTCCACCAATGAGATTGCTAGAATGGCCAAAGTCCGGACTTTGGGCCTTCACACTTGTGCCCAAACTCCAAAGGCCGTCGTCCTACATGGCAACACTTTTGGGTAGTTTTGGCGCCAAAGCGACGGCCTCTCGAGCAAAACTTGGGTCGCCCATTTTGCTCGACCCAAACTACAATCGAGAGTCTGTCGATTTTTTATATTAAAATAATAAAAAAGTGACAAGATCTAGACCGTTAGATGAAAGAGACTGAATTTTTGGGCTGATTTTTTGGGCTGATTTTTTTTGGCTGATTTTGATTGGCTGATTTTTTTGGGCTGATTTTTTTTGGCTGATTTTGATTGGCTGATTTTTTTGGGCTGATTTTTTTTGGCGTAATGATATGGGGTTTGGACTTTGGACTTGGCCTTTGGGGCTTCACACCACTACCGGCCAAACCTTCAATCTATATTATTTAATGTATTTTTTTGGCAAAAAAGTTTGGCCTCTCGCCATAGTTTGGCCACTCATTTTGACGGTCGGCCTCTCGACTTGGGCATAGTGTGAAGCGGCCCTTAGATTCATTAATTGAAGTCAAAGTCTGTTGATCTACTCGATGCAGGGAAGAAAATGAATTTTTTTTTCAACTTCAAACACTGTGGTCTTTGAATCTATGCAGTCAAATTTTATGAAGCTTTGTGAGAATGTCACTTTATAAGTCTTGAATAAGATCTTACAGTTGAAATTGGAAATAATAGTTTTCCTTTCATTCCTTACTCATTGCACTAGAACTATGAGTTTTGAATTGTTTTTTATGTGAAATTGCCAAAGAAATTTAGGGGTCAAACCACCACATGATATTAAACAGTGTTGTGTACATCCACCTACATTTCAAGGCAAAAATTTAACTAAAAAATACATGTCTTATGTTTTGTAACTTAAAAAGGTATGTCATAAAACCTGATGTTATGCTTTTGTCCTAAGATGAATTGTAATTGTAGATAAAATAATTTAATGTTATATGGTGGTATCATTGCAAACAATCATAGGTCTATATCAAAGATAAATGTACGTATGGTCCAAAGAATAAGGAATGGCCCAAAAAATAAACACAAATCAAAGAAAAAAAAACAAAACACACTTAAAGAAACTGTACACTCTAAAAATAAAAATAAAAATTGAGTTATCCTGAAAGTCACCAAAATACATTGGATAATCAACCCAAATCTTAGGGTCTTATGTTCGTAACTAGGACTAGATGCACATAACTTGGCTTAGGAAAGGTGTGGGGTACATTGGTCAACTCTTTGAGAACTTAGGGTACTATGGAGAGCTTTAGATTGCATGGAGTAGGGCCCAAGAGCATTGATTGCCAAGCATTTCATTGGACTAGAGAAAAAGGGACGTGGACTTCCTCATGCTTCCTTTCTTTCCTTTTTTTAAACTCATATGGATTGGCATTGTATTCCTCCTGGCTTGCCTCTTTCGGTAGCACTTTCAGGAAAACTCTAATAAATCAAAGCAATTTTATTCTAATACCTTTAACTAAAAATCTTGTAACAAGCTAAAATATTATGTGCATTGTAGAGGTTGGAACCTTACTACTCTGTTTGTGAAATGCAATCAAGGTTAGACAATTTTGTGCAAAGTAGGAATAGATTCTTGTGTACAGCCAACTCCCTTTATAGAAGCATCTAGTATAGGAACAATGAAACAAACCTTCACTTTTTACAGTAGCAACACTTGGTGTTACACTCTTTACCTTCCCTTTCCATTATAACAACCACTCAAAATAGCAACCTTTACATACAGCAGGACAAATCAACGAGGTTGATGTAAAGGGGGGCTGATTGTATAGATATGCTTCATGAGAAGATGTTCTATCACTCTACACCACATCAAGAAAATCCCAGACCCTCGTTGTAATGCAAAAAATATATATTCTTTATATGAGATAAACCATATACAACTTGCATGTGATAATCATACACAATGTGTATAAAATCTAACTGCAAACGAATCATCTTGATACCCCTCGAATTCATATCATAAAATTGCAATATGAAATTTATATGTTTTGACTTTTGATACAAATTTTATATAAAATTGATATGATTGTGATATGTCTAAAATCTTATACATATGTTATATGGAAAAAACTTTATATTGTAAATATATACTAAAATACAATATAGTGTACATTAAAATATTATATAGTATTTGTATAAATTAAACTTGATATGATATGCATTTAAAGTATTTCATATACAGAAACGATATAAATACTAAACAGAGTATTTTGTATACAAAAACAATATGGGAAATATATAGATTTCATATACAAGTACAACATTTACATAAAAATGGAACCAGAATATGTTACAATGTATTTTGAAGCCTCCAACGTCTTTGTCCTACCAATAACACCATTTCTTTTTATGTGTGAAAAAATAAATTATGTAGATCATAATCAATTGTCAGAAACTAATTTTTTCCTCACCATTTTACAAATTCTCAATCAACTTTTTTATTAGCTTTTTGACCAAATTTTACTGTCAAGAGTCCAAAACATCAAGAATATCCTCATTGATGGTTAAACTGATGTAAAAACCATTTGGAGTTCATATAATCCTTATTGGCCCCTTTGATACAACTACCATACAAAGATTATGTCTTTAGTGAAAAGTATTTTTTATCTTTAGTGAATAATAACATATGAACCGAAGACAAACATTTTCACACGTTGGCATACATTGTTTGGCAAGGTACCAAAGAAACTTCTTTTCCACATAAAATTTAATGAGTATTAACCCCAAAATGCAAAAAAGTTCGAAGGTGGCTTCTAGTGATTTTAAGTAGCTTACATCGGTGTCAATTTAGGTCATGAATCTTCAATTTTTTTATCATAGATGTGTTTAAGTAATAGCTTTGTGGAAAAACAAATTCTTGAAACAAATACACAAAACTAAAGTTATTGAGGTTCAAAGTTTGAAATGGGGAGGGCGGTCAGGGCGGGCAAGGTATTGTAGGGCTGAATAGTACTATTGTCGAGCTTGAATGGTACCAATAGAAAGCTGAATAGTGTACTTTTTGGTGGTGGGTAGCAATGAAGGAAAGTTCTTAGCAACCTTCATCGTTTTTACTTGAAAACGCATAGAAATTAAGGTTTCATTTTTCATGAAGAATTTTTTTTTCTGTTGATGGAATTATGCATGATACTTCTATCCACCATTCGGATTTTAAAACATTTTTCTACTTAGAGAATAAACTTACTTTCCTAAGAAAATGGCTAGTTTCTATATCTTTGCCATTGCAAGTTTCTTTCTTTATCCAAAGACCTCCATTACTTGTGATTTTTTTGTGTGCAATGACCTACCACAAGGTAGAACATATATCCATAAATTTTATGCAATGTGTATTGGAAAGTATGCAAATATCTTGATTCAAAGTATGTTGACCCTGTTCAAGCCGGGAAGAAAAAACCACACTGCACTTTTCAAATGCATGTATCTTACAATCTGTATGGTCAAAGTTTATGAAATTTTTTGAGTGTCACCTTGTAGTAGTTAAGTTGAGGATCCTATGGTTGAAAGTAGTAAAATTTTGTTTCAATCAGTCTTGCAATTGTGCATCTTAGAGAGGTAGTTTGATAAAGGTTTTGGTGTGAAATTGTCAAGGAATTTTAGGGGTTAGTTGAGATCTTATCACAAAAATTGGAAATAGAAGATTTGTTTTCTTTCATACTCATTACACTAAATTCAATGACTTTGAAATGTTTTTGGTGTAAAATTATGACGGTCCTTTCGGAGTTAACCCCTAAAAGCCCAAGTGTACCCACAGGGATTTTGGGCAGGTACCTAAAATTCGGAAAAAATCATTGTCTTATGAAAATTTTAGACTAGATTGTCCCTTGTAAGAACTTCGTGGGGATATTTTTATATATATTTTTGGATTCATGATTCAAAAGTTATCACCATTTAAAGGTCAATATGGGGAGTCTGGTAAGTTCGGGCAATTTGCTAAAAGTTTCTATTGACATTGAGATTTTTTGTACATATAAGGAATAATACCTTATTTTATGATTTAAAGAAAAATTCTAGTCTTTAGTGTAAAAAGAGCATTTTTACTCATGTCAAACATTTTCACACATTTCGGGAAAGGGGGAAAAAAAACATTATTTCTACATAAAACCTAAATATCTTCAAATTTTCCACTTTTTATTTTTTTGACCACAGCATGTGGTGAAAACCTTCTTATCAATCGTTTGGATTATCATTCTAAAGTATATTGAGTTCACAAAAAGTTAATTCGTGATATAGAAACTTTCCAAAAAATTTCAACCTCCGCTTCTTGCACAAGTGTTTTGAATATGCTACACTCTTTTTCTATGCCTAAAACTTGGTGTGTAGGCAACTAACATCATATTAAACACAATTGTAAAAAATTTAGACCTTATGTAGTGCAAAAATTTGATACCAAGTGAAGTTAAAGCCTGCTGATCCACTTAATGCAGGGAAAAGAATGAGCCATTTTTAAAATTTCAAACACGATAATCTCTCAATCCGTGCGGTGGATTATAGCCTTAAAAATATGGTGACTTTATATAGATATCTAGTTTGAGATCCTAAGGTTAAATGACCAAAATTTTACTTCAAAATTAAATGTTCTTGCCTCTTTTCGGTAGTGGTAGGTTTGGAGTGTTTCTTGAGGAAAAATGGATTGGGTTTTTAGGGGTTAAGTAGAGAATCCTCCTGATGGGTATCATGCACAAGGCCTGCAGCTTGTCCATGTCCCGATAGAGAATGGAATTTGCGCAGGCATCGATGGTGATGGTAGCTGAATAGAGACCTGAAAACAGACACGGGAATGACATGAGTTCAAACCTGTTTGGGACCAAATATGGTGGGGTATCGTATGCAGTGGGAGTACCGTACAGAGTGGGATACCATATACAGTGGTATACCGTATACAAAGGGGTACCGTACACAATGGGGGTACGGTATACATTGGTGTGGCACTGAATACGATGGTGTCGAGCTGAATACTTCTATTTCATTTCATTTGTTGTAACCAATGTTTTGCAATTTCATTGATTTTAATTGTGCCTTCAAAAATTTCATATCAGATTTCTATAAAATTATTTTCATATGGATTTGAGATATCATTTGTTTAAATCTCGCATTGAAACTTTGTGATACAAATTTTACATAATAACGATATAAATTTTTTCAAAAGATGCAAACGATATCGTTTCGACATACAGAATATATTATACCCAAGAGCCCCTTGGAACGATATGATTTTCATATGCGAACGATATCATTCAAAGACCCTCGGATTTTTGTGATGCATGTCACTTATGTACCAACTACAACAAGCAGCTCAGACATGTACCCATGTTATTATAATTTGCCATGTAAAGGTGCTAGAAAACAACATAAGCTCACTAATCAATTAATTCACATCATAAATTGGTGCACCACCTCCAATGCATTCTATTTCTTACCAATGGTAATGTAATTGGCTAAATAAATCCAAAAGTTTACCATCTCAAACCAGGGTTTTTTTTAGCACAAAAACATGGAGGGAATAGATACGAGTGGACCAAACATGGAGGGAGGAGCAAGTTTGATTGGATTAGAAGAAGCAGATAGTGCCACAAAAAAAACACTAATCTGAAACATGCATGTTTGAACTGTTTGAAAGGAGTTTTCAAATGTACAGTACAATACCTATGATGTTGAGCAACAAGTGAGCTCCCTCAAACAAGGATTTGCCTAAATACCCCGGTCGAGCGTTGTAGCAAGCCTCACTCTTGGAAGGGTGGGGGAGGGTAGGGACAAAACCGGCCCCTATTTTTATCTTGGAAGGGGGGCCTATGTGATCAAAGGGTAATTTGGGGCCTATATGAGGGTAATTTGGGGCCACGGGCTCCAAATTTGGCCCCAAAAATTCCAAAAAAGCCACTAGGATCCTAAAACGGGCACGGCCAGAAAAATGGACCCACCCGAGGCTGAGGTTTGGTGCAACGCTTGACCAGGGTCAATAAGGAGATCCCTCAAACAATATGAAGGGAGTCAAAACCTCATGATGCACGTTTGAACTGCTTGAAAGGAGTTTTCAAATGTACAATACCTATGATGTTGTGCAACGAGTGAGCTCCCTCAAACAATATGAAGGAAGTCAAAACCTCATGATTAGATTACACGTTGGAACTTTACGAGGAACTTTGGGTATAGAAATGAAATCAAACTAATCTGATTTGGAGTAATATTACAAACAAAGTAATAACTACTAGTTAATTTATAGTTACTAAACCTACATTGTCTGTGACATTTGTGCATTGAAACATATCTAAGCCAGTGTGTATTCCGATATCAATGTAAAGTGTAATTTAGATTTATTTGATATTTTAACTCCTAAATTTCCTTGACAATTTCACACCAAAAACACTTCAAAACTGTTAATTCTAGTATAATGAGCATGGAAGGAAACAAAAAATTGTATTTCTTGTTTTTACTGTAGAATCTCATTTACCACTTTATAAATGACATACTTACAAAATTTTACCAACTTTGACGGCATGGATTGAAAGATTATAGTGTTTGAAGTAGGGGAAATGGTTCATTTTCATCCTTGCGTTGAGTGAATCAACAGGCTTTGACTTCATTTAGTGTCAAAGTTTTGCACTACATAAGGTCTAAATTTTACATCATCATGTTGACCATGATATTAACTCCTTGTACACCAATTTTTAGAGGTAGAGCAGGGGTGTAGCATATTAAAAGAAATTGTGCAAGGAGTAGAGGCTCAAAAAGTGCCAATTCACTTTTAAAACTTTTGGGAACAAACTTGTTTCAACATGATAATCCAAGCCGCCAATAAGAAGGTTCACACCACGTCTTGTAATAGAAAAAATAAAAAGTAAAAAATATGAATATATCTAAGAAGAAGAAGAACTCCAATATCCGAAGGAGACCGGCATGAATATAGTGTTTGTTCATTCTCTTCACTAAGCATATGGCCCCCCCTTCGAGGGTAAACACTTTTCTACACTAAGTGCTTCCCTACACTAATTGCCTTAGTGACAACCGACATGTCATCTCCCCTAAGGGCTTTGCGGGTCCCCATACAACAAGGCCTTGGGACCCCCCACCATAATTGGGTGGACTATGGTGGTAGGCACCACGCCGGCAGTAGGACTTGAACTCACAACCACCTCACCAGTGTGCCATCATCCAAACCACCACATCAAGGCCATGGTGCCTTGAATATATATAAGTTTTATGTGGAAAAAAAAAGTTTTTATGGTTCCTTGCCCAACATTGTGTGGCAATGTGAAAATCTTTGACCTAGGATAAAATGCATTTTTTCACTAAAGACAAAAAATGTTTTTTGGCAATATGAAAGGAAATAATATTACTTGCTAGTATTGAAAATCTCACATCCAATAGTGTCCTAGCAAAGGTTTTTGAAGTTGCCCAACATGCCCGCATTTGGCAATTTTTTCTTTAAGATGGCATAAATTTTTTTATATAAGTCCAATGAGAATAAAAATGATACTCCCACGTATGCCTTGTTCTTCTTGCATCTCTGTACAAAATTTTAAGGATTGCATATATAAATTGCAACCACGGGAGCGTGCCTGAGATATGCAAAAGTCCACCTCCGGACTTTTTTCATTTAGGGGCTAAGGTAGAGGCACCCAATTCCGATCACTTAAGCTAGTTGGGGACTCAAATGACATTGTATGTCAAAAACATTTATGAAGAAAGATGCGGAATTTGGAATGAAACTGAACAAATATTTTTTCAAATTTAATCACAAAGATTTGGAGTTGATATTGAATTTAGAAGCCCAAAAACCATCGGAGCCCATAATCAAACTACAGAGTAGGTGAGATTTAGTGGCCTCCTTTGCCCAATGCCAACAAGTAAGAGTGAATAAAAGAGAGAAGACATGCTATGGATAACCAACTCATGGAGGGTATCTAATGCCGATCGGCCTTGTTTGACTTTTGAGGCAAGGGCACCAATGAGAGCTCAATTGAGGTGGAGCAACCCAAAATTGCACACTTCATGACCCAATGCTGATAATGGCTGGTGTTTTCAGATTTTGAGTTATCGATTTTGGGTCACTTCATGCATCATTTCATGCAATTGCCATTTTCATGCATCATGCCATGCATACTCTGCTAATCGGAATTGGGTGGCCCATCGGAATTGCGTGCCTCTACAGACTACCTTAATCTAAGTTTCTTGAAAAAACATAGTTTTAAATAAATTTCTTGTGGCAAGATTTTTGCCATAATATATGGCCTGTTTTACACTACGGTGGAGAACTCCACCGTATGGTCATGAAATCTCGGCCAAGATATGGTTACTTGAGGCGAGCGGTGGATGTTGGACAAGACAAAAAAAGAATAAAATAATGCATGAAGAAGTCTTGACCGGTTAGTGTGTAAACACCCAACGTAAAGTCCACCGGCCAACTTTATTATAAGGTGAAGACCACCGGTGAACTTCACCATCAAGAAAGTTTATGCTAGCCAATGGAAACCACAATCTCTAATGGTCCCCATGGACATATTATGTACATTATGGGCTCTGTTGAACTACAAAAATTTATATCATTTGCATCAAATGTCCAAATGTAATAACATACAATATACAATATACAATATATATGTTGTTAGCACGTTATAATTTATCTATTTCAAACCTTTTAATTATTTGCTTGCCTTTTTTCCAATTACCACATAAGGCTTGTTGATGTTGACATTAGTTTAAGTAACAACACATCTATGTGCTTACTGTGGATTGTACTTTATAATTTTTATACTACAATTTTTTTTTGATTTGGTTGTTCAAAATTTATTTATCAAAAAGTACATCAAGAAAAACAAAGGCACTTTTGTTCATATGTAAAATATATCAGAGATATATGTTTCTTATTGGTCATATAGATTCCATATAGGTCATAATCACATTCCATATCAATATTGACATAAAATCAATATTGTTTCAATCTTTCTTGAGATCATATTGTAAAAAGACGATATGAAGTTGGTATACAATATTTTCAATACAATAATTATAAAAATGAAATATGAAAAACAACACATAGTTTGAAGAAAAAAAATTAGTATGAAACATTAGGACATTGTTTTTTTATGTAGACAATAACTGACCCAACTAATAGAAATGAAATGATTTTTGCACATTGGAAGAGTGTGAAAAAGAAATCTCAAAATATTTCAGTATAAAAATAAAAATAAAAATAAGATATACCTCAACAACGACTGATGTCCAAATATAAGGTCAAACTAAAGAGCAACTATTCTAAATAAAACATGTACCATCAATATAAGTTGTTTTACTTTATTTCCTTCCGGCTTTTTGCCAATGTCATCTTGTCTTTTCCTTTTAATTTCTTCTATGCGCCAACTCTTTGTAGATGAAAAATCATATTTCAAATTGGCTTTTGATTTCTTTGAACAAAGGATGGATATCTCCCATCTACTTAATGTTATAAGGTCCTCCATGCATTTTTGGCCGCAATCACCTTTCGGAATCTATACATTTTCCATCAAGTGTAAAAATGTAGTAAAACTTGTTGGAAAAAATGGTCCTACTTGTCTAGTTTGTGTGGTAAAAAGTTCCTGAATTTTTTGGCAGAACCCCCTTCCACTAAAATGCACGTAACTCACTCAATACTAATTGAACTAACTTGAAATTTCAATCACATAAACTAGACAAAAATGCGCATCTTTGGTCACAAGCAAGTGCAAAAGAAAAACCTTCCACCAAGAAGTTACAGCACGCCGAAGTTGCAGTGTTCAAAATTGACCCTTAGTTTTTTGGCATAACCCCCTTCCACAAAAATGCACGTAACTCATGCAATACTAATCAAACTGACTTGAAATTTGTACCACATAAATTACACAAAAATGCGCAACTTACCCAACAATTTTTTTTTCAAAATAGACACTCATGGAAGAAAAAGTAAGAACTCGAGCTACAGTAATATTTAGAAAAATTTAGGTTTTTTTAGAAACATCAAACTAACCATCTATGCAGAAAGATTAGAGAACTCACCAAGTGTGCTTTGGCAACTAAAGACTTCCGCAGAGTAATGCAAAGCCAAAGAGAAACATCTCTCTGGTGATGGAAGTTGTATCAGAGGACTTGTAACGGAAGTGCGAATTTGCAGGGGAAAGAATATTTTAAGTAAGTTCTTCTTCTCCAGTGGTTTGGTTTCCTGTCGGGGGGTTGAGGTCGGACAAGAAACTAATTCAGAGGAGAAGAACTCTTCAAAAAGATGTTGCCACCTAGGCATCCATGTCATTTTTTCATCCATGCTTGAAGTTCTTCACCGGTCAAGTCTTGGCCATAGTGTAAACCCAATCCAGTGAAGAACAAATTGTTCTTCAATCATATTGCTCCATTTCCCTTGAATTCTTGGTCGTTGGAGTTTTCCACCATAGTATAAAGCGGGCCTAAGTATCATTCGTAGTAATATCAAATCAATCAATTTTGATGTGCTAGCTTCTATGATCTCACAGCAGAGGTTGCCACACAACATGTCAAAGATATTTAGGCACCTGTGAAGGCATCACCGGCAATTCTGAAGACACATCATAAAAAGTTGGTTCATGAATCACTTTGAATGAGGAGTGGTGAGCCTTCAAATACTCCTCACATTTGTTTTTCGTTGAAAACAGACAATTAGCATAGTTTTGGATAATTTTAGACTTATTAGTGAAAAAAATCCTTATGAACTGGAGTTATTTGGCTATGACAAGTGTTTATTATTATGAGAAGTAAAACTAAGATTATTACAAGAAGTTAAAACTAAGAAGTTTGGTTGCTAAACAAGAGAATAGGAGGAGTTGCAGGTTTACTAAATCTAAGGTACTACCCATCACTGCCACCTTCCTATCACTGCCGCTCTATATTTGGTTCCAATTCCACTCCATATCCACTCCATTTCCACCCACTCACTCTTTGTCAGCTCTAAATTAGGGCTTACTGTTGGTTGAGACCCATAACTTTTGGTCGGAGCTAATGGCAAAAATAGTCCAAACATGACAGCATACTTTGAAAATTCATAACTAATTCAATTTTCATTGAAAAAAATATGAAAACACTTGGGTTGAGATTGTAATTCTATTGGATATCACTGAAAAATAAATGTATTATTATTTGGGTTCTCCTTATATGCACATTGCTTAATCTGTCGGTCGGGGGGATACCTTAGAAGGAAGTAAAGGTTGTTGTGTTTTGAACACACTTGCAGCAATCTGAAGTCTCAATTACCTCTTAATCCCTTCTCTACTACCTTTACTATGATGTTAATTAGGTCTATGTAATTATACTAAAATCATTAGTGTTTCCTTTTTCTAAAATTTCCAAGTAGCTTAGCTTAGCCAAGAAATCAAGTCAATCCAGTTGATAAATTTTCCATTTAATGAGCTCTTTGTCTAATTTTCTCTAAATCCTTCAAAATTCCGGAATAGTGTAAAAGTCCTTGAATTCCAATAGAGTTTTAAAAGGATCTCCAAAATTCTGGAAACTTCTTATCAGACTACTCAACAATGATGTTTAGAATCCAATTCCAAGGTTATTTTTTAAATACATCTATATAATTTTTGAAACCCTAATTCTCTTTCTGCCTTTTGATTACTTGCTGAATCAAAGAGATAATTTGCTATTGAGAAAATTTGTGAAAAAGACATATAAGGTGAATCTGAGGCCTTGGACTAAAAAGTAAAATTTTCCTTAACTCCGGAATTATATTGCTAGTCAAACTAAATGTCTTCATGCATTTGGTGATTATATCACCTTATCAAACTGTCAAAAGTTGTCCAAAATATCAAAATGTTACTGTAGACTAATATTTACCTATGAAGAAAAAAATGAATTGTAAATGATCACCCACAATGGCAGTCTATCAGTTCTTAGGGCCACTTCACACCAGGCCGAGTCAAGAGTCCGTCCGTCAAAATTTTTGCCCAAACTATGGCAAGAATCCAAACTTTTGGATTAAAAAAAAGCATTGAAAAATAAATAAATAAATAAATAAATTATATATATATATATATATATATATATATATTGCCGCCTTTGGGCGGGTGTGGTGTGAATTCCCAAAGCCTAAGTCCAAAGTCCAAATTCCATATCATTACGCCAAAAAAAACTAGCCAAAAAAAAATCAGCCAAAAAATTTGGCGTCTTTCATCTAATAGTCCAGATCTTGTCAAATTTTGATTATTTTATTGAAAAATCGACGGACTCTCGAAGGAAGTTTGGGTTGACTAAAAACGGCGACCCAAGTTTTGCTCAATAGTCCGTCGCCTTGGCACTAAAACTCTTCAAAAGTACTGCCATTAAAATAGGCACATTAGAAGGTAACGACCTTTGGGCTTTGGCCTTTGGTGTGAAGGCCGAGAGGCCGGACTTTGGCCATTCAAGCAATCTCATTGGTGGAAACCGACGGACTCTCAACTCGGGCGTTAGGTGTGAAGCGGCCCTTAGAGTGTTTAACTTTGCTTGGTTGTTGATGACATGGAATGATATGGTACTTGGATTATTTTTGAAAATCAAACAATAGCTACACCCTTTTCTGAATATAATGTGACAATAGTAGTTCACATTATCCTTCCTCGCACAACACCAATCGAGAACACATTCCTTTGAAACTCTTGCCATTTGCCAATATAAAAACGTAATTGGAATCAATCATAATTCTACATAATTAGAATCAATCATAAGAGATTCAAATGATTCATCATCTGAAGAAAAACCATATTCATTTTAGTCCTGAACCACGCTCATTTGGTATCCAATTTGACTTGAGATTATGTGTGCATGTGAAGGGGTTGTGTGAGCCCCCAAAACGGCTCACGATGTCATTTGGGCATTAAGATTAACTAGTTAGCATTAGAAAGTGGTAGTTAGGGTGAGATGGTTAGACTAAACCACCCATTGTGGTTAAAGGGCTTGAAAAGGCCTTTTACTTGCCATTTCCTAATTTAGAAGAGGTCATCATCTCCAAGTGGAGATCTAATTTTGTTAAAAACCTAAAAATTAAAAGAAAGAAAAAAAAGAGGAAAAAAGAAAAACTTAGAAGACGAAAAGAATTCTTGCAAAAAGGGAGACACCTCAAACCACATGTGTTTTTAACACAATGGGTTGAAGCCTTGGGAAAAACACACTAAAAAACCAAGGAGGTAAGTAAACAAATAAGTAATTAAATAAACAAAAAACAAAAGTAAACAAAATGCGGAGTGCAACCATGATGTGGCCACTTTTGAGTTAATCTTTTAAAAAACATGCACGAAGTAGTGGCACATGGCCTTGGAAGAAATTAGAAAAGTTAGGTGGTGACGAGGGGAGAAATTAGCACCAATTATTGGCGATCATGGGCTGCCCTTAATGGCATGCCGAAGTTACCTTTAAAAAACTTTTTTTTTTTTTTGTTTTCTTCCTTCCCCCGAGCTGGCGAGGGGGAATTTTGGGTTTTCCCGGGGAATATTCCCCGGAATCTGCTGAAGAAACGCTGGACTTCCAGCGTGAGTTACGTGCGCGGCTGCCGTTGGAGCTGGAGGGCGCTGGGTTGACTGCGGACAGGAAGTTGTTTTCGCCCCCTCGTTTTTTTGGTCGTGGGGTCTCGCGTCTGGAGAGGGGAATGGCGGAAGAGCCGGAGGGAGAGTTTTGAGGGAGACCAGCGAAGGGGAAGAGCCCCGACTGTGAGAGTGTGTGCGAAGTAGGGTTTTGAGAGTGCAACAAGTTCGTAAGTGTGGGCTGGAGGCGGCGTCGACGTTGGAGTGGCGGTCGAGTGAATGCAGATCGGCGGCAGTGACTGGAGGGTTCGGCGACGGACGGAGCGGCGAGCTATTTGCAGCAAGCAGGAGACGCTTGGGAAGTTCCGGTGCAGAGTGCAAAGGAGGCCGTGACTCCAAGCAGAAGAGCGGAGAGCAGGTCAGCATGAGATTTACGAGCAGCGTGTGTGCACAGGGAAGAATCGTCGGCGGGAAGTTGCTTGATCTAGGGTTCGGAGGGCTGAAGTAGGCGTTCGCGAGTCGGTAGGGTGCGACGAAGAAGGAAAGGGACTGGAGTTGAGGATCCGGAGCGGTGTGTTGGTGCTGGAAGGCTGCTGCGAGGAAGAGCGCAGTTCTGGTGGTGAGAAGAAAGCTGCGGTGCCAACAGGGAGCGGAAGTGCCGCTGTTCTTGTCCATTCAAGGTGCTGGAGTGGTGCTCGGAGTCGGGAGGGCGCAAGTCTGTGGGAGAGATACGGCGATCATGTGGGTGTTGGAGAGCTGCAGCGGAAAGTGAGGTCGGAGCTGCGACGATAGCGGCTCGATCGGGCTCCTGTGAGGTGCGACGTCTACGAGCGGTGGTGAAAGAACGAGCGCACAACGCCGAGAGGACCTGCGGAGATGCTGCGCCGTGATTCTGATCACGATTCCGACGGGCACTTTTTTCCGATTTAGGGTTCTTGGTGAGGGTCCAGGGAAGCACGTATGGAGGGAATTTGGGCGTTTGTGGTTGTCCAGCGGAAGAAGAAGCTCTAGGGCGGCCAAAGACGAGGAGCGTTGGAGCAGCGAGGAGCAGGGAGTCTCTTCTTTGTTGCTGTTTTCTATCCTTTGCTCTCGGTTATCTCGATCTTCTTCCCTTCCTCCTTGTGTGCAAGCTGATTGTTCTTGGTTGTAGAGGACTCCTGGTTGTGGTTGAGTTAGTTGCCTAATTTCCCTTGTGTTAAAACTAGCGCGGAAGCGCTGCCCAATTGACGGAGATTAGGTTATTGAACTAAGGCATGAATTGCCAATCAATTGTCAATCATCCACACTAGTAGCTGGTTCTTGCATGGTGGAATGACTTGTGGTGGAATGTGTATGGAATTGTCATAGTTGCACAATTGTTGTGGAGATCACTGCTGGTCGCCTTGGATGGGGTCAATACACATGTCCAATTGAAGTTGTAGATTGCTCATTAAGTCGGTCGTGAAAAGTTAGTTATAATAGGCGTTTAAAAAACCGGATTTGGACGATTACACCAGAAGTTATGAAGCTTTGAAGTTACGCCAATAACGTGCAATCTTAAGAAGTAAATCGAAATTACTGATCAGTATTAACGGTGGGGTAAGTGGAGTAAGGACCTGAACCAAAAGTGAAGGTGAATGTAATAAAAATTAAATAAAAGTTAAAAAATTAAAAATTAAAAATTAAATAAAAATAATAATAAAATAAATAAATAAACAAATAAACGGAAGGAAAAGAACAGTAAAAGAACCGTACAAGGAAGATAAAAGAAGAGTAAACCAGAAATCAGAAGAAGGGCGTAGGAGTCAACGACTGTAAAGTGAAGATAAGTGCATTAATTGAATTAAATACCTAACTTAGTTGAGCAAGTTTTACTAACCATATGATAGAGAATACTTCCACCACTTGCCATCTTGTGTATGTGGGAGCATGAGCTCTTTGCAATGATAACCTTGTGAGTAGGGTTTAGGGTTCGGTGTCCACAATAAACCCTTCCATTGAGGGGGGTTTATTTGGTTCACAGGTTGCGATTTGAAGGTACCTTTTGATTGGGGTCAAAGCTAGTGAAGGGATCATCAAAGTTCATGCACTTTGAAGGAGGCAGGAGGTGGATGCCAAGGATGCACATGCATAGCAAGATGGCGGAAAAATGGAGGAGTGGCCATGTCGAGCTTTGCAAGGAGGCGGACGATGTAGATGTTGCGGCTCTCTTGCGGCCCAAGCTCAAGGAGTTGGTGGAGTCTGTTTGGAACCGGGGCATAAGCCGCCACATGGTGTCGGTCTTTTTTATCCCAAACTTATCCTCGTACAACTGTTTCTTGGACTCATATCACAGACTTATGATCCAGCATTACAAATGTTGTTGCAACCAAATATGGTTGTCCTCCTCTATCTAGATCTCAGCCCGATGCGCTAGAACCAATGGCTCCCTACCTACCTACTACGTTTCATTCTTCCTCCTCCTTTCAGCCCCATGAATGCAAACTAGACTGCAATGTCTAGACAGATCTACACTCATTTCCTGAAGAAGCAACCAAATCTCCACTCCAGAATCTGCAAATGCATATAGATCTCTACACACCCATACCACCAACAAAAAACAAAAACCCAGAAAATCCTAGAATAACGGCGGCCGAGGTAAAACCTACAGAGCGTCATTGCCAAAATCTTACATGTATTCCGAAGCAAAATGCTGCAATAGGAAAAAAAACTCATAAACAATTTGGGACAGGTGAGGCGGTTATTGTGATCCACTAGATGAGAAAATGTGCTTTCTTGGAAGTGCCGCTACTTGCCCAACAAGTGGGTCTTAGGTGAGAGATGAGAATATAGGGAGCTAGCGAAGCAATAGATTTTAAGGATGTGGCGGTGGCCGGTGGTGTCGGTTTTGGAGGCGGGCAACGCGACTGTATACTGACCTTGGCCGAGGAAGCGGACAAAAGGCACTTATGAAATACTAGTCCCATATTGTTTGTAAGAGAGACTACACTACAGTATAAAATGGATTGTTTGTCATACTTTCTTCAACAATCATCGGTTACACTTGAGCCTAGTCAACAACATAGCAGGGGCTGATGTGGCAACCTTTAATAGGTGCTTGTTCCAGATCCCCACCTCATTGGTCTGACCCCACTTACATCTCTCTCGTCTCCCTAGCCCTCTAAGCTAGGTCTACTTCCATCCCTCCCTAACTAGAATAAATGTTTTTTTATTGTAAAAAAATCAATTCAATTTTATTATTTATTGCAAAATCATACTTCTCAATTTTGAATTCTAAACTCTAACCATAAATGCTCCTCATGTTTTAATTTTTTATGAACTTAAAATGTGTTTAAATAATAATCTAAATAGTCAATTAAAAGGTTTACACTTCATATGTTGTAGAAAAAATAAAAAGCAAAAGAAATGAAGACGTTTAAGTATTATGTCATTTATACATTTTATCCAAGGCTATGTAACAATGTGTGAAAATGTTGAATTAGATATATATACCATTTTCACAAGTTTTTTTGTTTTTCAATATAAAAGGATTTAATGATTATTGTATTGAAGATTTCATATTTAATATGGTATTCCAAGAATATTTTGACAAACTTGGCTATGATGATCACTTCCTAAAAGTTCTTTTCAAAAAGTATGAGTTTTTTTTATTGGTCCGATGAAAATATAATGAGTATTTCCAAATACCTTTAATCTTTCCACACTTTCCTCCAAGCTTTCAAGATTTTTAAATTTAACATTCAACCAAATGAATGTATCTAAATTTTTTAAAGCCCACCTAAAAAATTATATCTTTTAGGGATTATATTATATTTTAACCCCAACATTTTCTTGACAATTTCAACCAAAACTAATTTTAAATGCCCACTATGATTATAGAGGCATAAAAATCGCATTTTATAGTGAAATTTGAATTTTCCAAAGTAAGATCTTAGAACAGATTGTGTATGAACTTGCCATCATTTTTTTGTTGCAATCCACTATACAAATATGAAGATTATACCATTTGAAATGTAAGAAAAATGTATTTTTTCTCTTGCACAAAAATGTTCCATATGGATTTAAATAAGAACTTAAACCAAAGATAAGAGATTTTATAGACACCTTCAAATAACATAATATTTTTTATTCATATAATAGATCTTATGGTGAGTAAAAACTTCTAGGTAAAAAATTTTGCTGCCCAAAATTTCCAATTTTGCACTTAAAATAGCCAAAATTTTGTTTTTAAAAATGAATGTAAAAAATAATTATATACTCACAAAACTACTATTATACCATATTTTTACAAAACCTTCATAAATTAGTAATGAAGATTAAGACAATCTAAATTTTGCCCAAAAATAAAAAGTCCTCCAAATAATAAATAGTCTATTAAAGAGTTAAATTTATTGCTTTGGAGAGAAATATATTTTTGTATACAATTTATATTTGTGAATTTTATTATTTCCGTGTGATTTATATTTCTAAATATCACAATAAATTTATCATAAAGTTTCATACCTAATATTAAAAATATTTGATACAAAAAAATCAAATAAAAAAATTTGGAATATAAATTAAGCATGTAAAGTAATACAATAAAAAAACATACATAAATGGTATTAAATTGATAATTAAAAAAACCCCACATAAATCAAATAATTATTAAATTAGATTTTGTAAATTTTTGGTAACAATCTCAATAACTCTACAAACTCTTAAGTTCACATTCTCATCGTTCTCTCTTTTTACCGTTGTGTTTCAATTCCTATTCACCAAAATCTTACTAATTTTCATACTACTTTCAGATCTTGTAGATTAAAAATTTCTCTTTGATGGCATAGTAGGGTGAAAACATTTTTTGCATGTTGTATAATTTCTACAATTCCATCACAAGTTCCAAAATTTACAAAAGATTCTTGACTACCTAATTCAAATTCACCACTGGAATAGTACAAACCATATTGCAAACTAGCTTATTTTTCATATGTTTTGAAACATGAGCCCAAAATGCCATAGCGATACAATTGATAGTCTGCATATTTGTAAAACTTATTATCAAAATCATCAATCGTACAAGTAAGATTAAAAAAAAACTAGAATCAGCTTGATGCAGATCACTAAACTTTATTTATGTCAAATTGTGAATCTTTGATTTAGTAGCTTTAATATTAATTACTTCAAATAAAACATGGACTAATCTTCAAAAAAAATTATAAAAAGAAAAAAATCCATCCAATTGTAACCTTTTGATCTACATTCCAAGTTTTCTATATTTGACACTAATCGTGTCCTTAGTTTGCACCAAGGTTATGAGAGACTACATCACAATGATAGAGAGACTGCATCACAATGACAAAGAGACTGACAGTGAGGATGATATGCAACCGAATACACAAGTCATGGACTACAACGCACTATGACAAGAAATCTACACAAGGACTTCACGACATAAAGAGAAAGGTGGAGATACATCAAGTGGTTATGGACGTCCGCTTCCCTCACAAGAAGACCTTGCCAACATTATGTCATGGAGGTCAGCTTTCCAAGGTGCATTACGACCAACATCAAGGAGAGTTAGCAGTGGTAGTCTTCCTCTATACACAAACAACTTGCGGGGAAATCAAAGCCAATCATCACACAACACGAGAAGTTCACAAGGTATCATCACCATCCATTACTTGGCACATCATTCCAACCCTCACCTGAAGTGCAATTTTAGTCTGGTGGTAGTGCCGGTGCTAGTGAATTGCGGCACTGGCAATTCTGTCATGGTCAAGAATCCATTGACTATAGTGAGCATAGAAGCTTTGCTCAACAACTATTGGAGGACATTTCGACTCTAGCATCTTCCTTGCATACAGAAGGTACAAGGACAATATTAGAAGATGTAGGTGGTTCTTCACAAGCAAGTAGGAGATTTTTTTTTAAAAACGAACACTGGACGGATGAAAATTTGAGGAAGGCAATTTCAACAATGGTATGTCTATAAGAAAAGAAAGTGCAACTTATGGAATTCCTTACACCACTTTTAGAGAGTGGTGTTATAGACAACGTACTTGTAGAAAACGGGGCGACAAAAGTGTTTTAACACTTCAAGAGGAGCAAATGTTAGTAGAAAGGTTGATTTAGATGATTGAGGTTGGGCATGGATTGTGACACCTACAGCCCTAAGGATGAAAGTCTATGAGATAACAAAGAAAAAGTGGACACCATTTAAAAATGAGATTCTAGAGAAAGATTGGATGTGTTGGTGGAAACGCCTCCATCTAGAGTTATTTTAAGAGTAGCACAAGCTCTTGATGTTTGAAGAACTAGAGGTCTGTGCGCAGAGAATGTGAGCACATTCTACAAAAACTTAGAGGAGATGTGTACCTTGTACAAATACTCCCCTAATTGCATTTGGAATTGCAATGAGACATGTGCACACGTTGGAAAAAAGGTGCTCGAGCAATGGTAATAGCTTGAACATGTGCACATTAAGTACATTCCATTATACCTGACCAAAGAGAAGTTCGACTATCTGTGTTAGTATGTGTCAACGCAAATGGAATTGCAAATTCTTCTTTCTATAATTTTTAGAAGCAAACGATTTAGAGCAAATTACATTCAAAAGTGTTAAGAAAGACCTACAATGGTAATGCAACCTTGTGTGTGGATGACATTCTATTTATTTTCAGCTTGGATTTCACACTTGATAGAGTTGGAGAGGCGTTGGGCACTATTTCGATGGAGAACCGCCATCTCCTCATCCTAGATAGACACAATTCCCATGTCACATTGGATGTTGTGCAGGAGGCTAAGAGCGCGGGGCTGGACTTCTTGACATTACCTTCACACACTTCTCATGCTCTTCAGCCCTTGGATGTCTCTATTTTGGAACCATTCAAACAAATTTTCAGAGAATATAGGAACTATTGGACATCAACAAACATGGGGCTTGTTGCCTCAAAAGATTCTTTGGCACACTGGATATTGCTTGATTGAAAAAAGCCTTGAAAACTATAAATATTTCAAAGGGATTCGAAGCCACCGGGATTTATCCTAAAAATGCAACAGCTGTAGACAAACATATGAACCCTTGAGAAATTTTTGTGCATGCTATGGAGGAAGAAGATGAAGACGAGGCAATCGCTCAAGACAACATTTCTACTAAAGAAACTTGTATGGATAAGGACGTTAATAGTGAGGAAGAAGATGAAGAAGAGGCAATTGCTCAAGACAACATTTCTACTAAAGAAACTTGTATGGACAAGGACGTTAATAGTGAGGAAGAATTAGACTCATCTGAATTGGAGCCAAACATTCTTGAATCTGACTTTGCACAAGAACCACACCCTTCCATAAGACATTTTTTGTATCTGCAGACAAGAACAATTGTGTTGAATTAGAAGAGATAGCATGTTTTGAGCCTGAGGTACCTCAAAATACACCCATCACACAATTTTTGACCTTATTAACTACTATAATCGGGCTCAATTCAAGAAAAAGAGATCCAATCATGGATTTTTTGAACTCTGTTATTCTAACATCCTAGGCATATATTGCAGTATCTCAACAATTGAAAGAGAGACAGATAAAAGCAACAGCTAAGAAAGAACAAAAAAAATGGACAAAGAAGAAGCCAAGAATACAAGGCCGAAGAAGCTCAACGTTGTCGTGTAAAGAAACGGTTTAATATGTAAATACAGTGTGAAATGGATTGAGAGTAGTGTTCAGAGCAAATAGAAATAAAACTAAGAAAAATAAAAGTATAGACAAAAGGGAGGGGGGGAGATCAGAGGAATGAAGGGGGAAGAGAAAGGACCGTGGTTTTAACCACGAAACTTGGAGTCTCTGCATCTTCTCACATGCTCAGGGGGGGTAGGTGGCGCCAACTGGTAGTTTCCTGCCTAGTTTTCACTAGCAGTGCCAAGCCACGTGGCCATTCGCATGCTCATACGGGTCCAAAGGGTTTCGAACCCGGACCAGTGCTATGGCGCTTGAAGCACTTTACCAGTTGGACTTCCGCGGCTTGGCGATTATCAGAGCATGCTGAAGGGATTTATATCCCTATCCATTGTTTTATATTTTATTTTATATTTTATTTGAGTGGATTTGATTGGAGAAAAAGAGATCACATCTTTGGGAAAGCTTCAAGGTGACGCCTTCTACAAAGTATTTGTGTTATAAGAAGAAGGTTCATTTAGAGCTTCATCAGTTTTATGTAGTTGTTTTGAATTTTTTTTGGACATGTCGAATTGGAGAGTTTTTTCTGAGTCTCAGGATGAAGAGCTTCAACCAGAGCTTGAGCTAGATTTATCTTTATCTCAACTGCCGGTTTGTACTCTTCTACCGCTTAGTCTTGCACCACTGCTTGAGCGTCCACAAGAAGAAGCTGGGCCTTCTCGGCCGCCAAAGCAACCTCGTGTGGAGCAGCGGTGGCACGGCAATCTTCAACAAGATGCTCGTGCCCTGGTGATTCTATTGCAGGTTGGGTGTGTTGAACCTGGTACTCGAGATGTGACGTTTGGAGGGATTTTTGAAGGCCTAAATGACAATCAATACTCTTGTTGTCTTAGGCCTGTCAAAGGGAGTCGCGGTCATCAACGTTGGCTTGAAGGTCCAATTAATCCATTGACCAAGGCTGCTCGTGCTGACTTTGTTGCTCTTATCCTTCAACGCATCCTCAAGTTCTTGCAGATGGAGTGAAGTTCCTCTTGAAATTCTTTTCAAGCTCTTTTAGACATATATTTGATTTTATTTGTTTAGTTTTTAATGTTTCCAAACTTCACCTTGCATGTTAGAAGTTTGGTAGATGAAAGGTAGAAATAGTTTTCCATTTGGTAGACTTTTGATGCCTTATGGCTAAGATAAGGGATAGATAAGGCTGAAGTAAGCTTAAGGGAGTTAGCCAATGACTAGTTGAGGCCCATGAGGCGTAGGTATGGGCTGGTGTTGACTTTGGGAGGAGGCAAAGGGGTCGGGTTCCCCTCTCTCCTCCACGAGAGTTGAGTTTTTCGGTGTGCAGTTTTTGGAGAGCAAGAGCTCAGTGTGTACTACGAGTTTTACTATGAGATTTTAAATGCTTGTACATCTTGTCGTTGTGGTTTCATAATGATATAGCACGCTCTATTTGAGATTTGTGTGTAATTTCTATGAGTGTTTGAGTTGGACAGTGTCTGTTGTAAAGAAATTTAGAAGACCGAGACTTCAAAAGCTTGTAGAAACTTGTTTATAGTGTTTTTGTTTATGAAATTTGAGCAAGTCAAGTGTTATTGTGTTAGTTTTCTATGGAGCTTTGTAACTTTTTATTTAGATTGTTTGAGACAAAGTTATGGCTTTGAAAGTGAGAGGGTGTTGAGCTGCCGACTAAATTCAAGAGTGGAAGTAAACACCAACTTCAACTGAGCATAGAAAACGTTTGGTATAGATTCTGAAGACGAATTTTGTAGAGAGCTTAGATGGTGTTATCAGCTTTCTAGGAAGCTATCACTCAGCTTTGGCAAAGCTTGTATGAAGTCAGAGTGCTCTGTGAAGCAAAGGGAGGTGCAGCTGATGCTGAATTTGGGAGTACGACCTTTGACGAGCTATGGACTCTTGACAGTACCTTGTAGAGCTTTAATCTTTCTTTCCCTCTATTAAGCACTTTGATAGCTTTCCAAAAAGCTAATGCACTCTTGATTTGAAGTGTTTATGCTAATTTGGTGGTTATTTGAAGTTTGGCTATTATTTTAGAGGGAGATTCGGGATTTTGAAGGTATGTACAAAACTTATACGGTTTTGTATACGGTAGATCGTATTTATACTTTGTACATGTATGTATAAAAGTATTATACTTGTACGTATAAATATGTATTCGTATAGTATGTTCTACTGTATTTATACATGACAAATACAAGTATTAAAGTACTCTACATGTACGTATAAAAATACTCTACATATACGGATAGGAATACTCTACGTATACGTACAAAAGGGTATAGATACAAGTATGTATACATGATGCGTTCAAGGATTAAAACTTCTTATATTATCCTTGTCTTTCATGTCTTAAGCCAAAACTACCTGCAGCAAGAAATCCAGTATTTTCCCAAGGCAAAGACTTCTCTACCTGACAACGTACCAAGGAACAACGGGCAGCCATAGTTTCCGAGGCTAAAACGCAGAAGGCCGCAACACATGAGGAAGCACATCAAGTAAAAGTACAAAGCATTGCAGAAATGCGTACATGCAAAATATTTGAGAAAGAACGGGTAGCAACAACAAGAAAGGAAGAGCAACAACGCAACAAAGCATTGCAAGCAATTCAGAAGTTACACCAAGAGCAATTCAGAAGTTACAGCAAGTGCAATACATATATAGGGCAACATTTGGAGAGAGCACGGAACATACGATTCAAGAGACAGATCCGGCAAACATCCAAGTGCTACACTTCACCACATTTTGAAGGCCTCATTTTGTATCCCCACAAAGTTGCGTTGGAGAAGGAGCACAACAAATAAGGTGGCTACGGAGCTCAAACTCACAACAAGTCCCTACACCACGGTATTTAGGTGGCTTTTAATAGAGTATCACAAGAAAATGAGGGCTCTTTCTACCAAAGTTTTTAAGGGCAAGTGGACAAACTTTATTTTCCTTCCAAACTATGAAATATAGAGATGTTCCAGAGATATTTGATTCCTAATATACATATGTATGATCTTTAAATGCTATTGTATGACATGCAATTCAGAATGATGGGAAGATGAGTTTCTTACAAATTGGATTATATATAAGTTCTAGTTCCTCAACTTGCATTGTTGGAAACACTTGTTTGATAGACGTCATGTCTTTTAATAAGCCACAGTTCTCTCCCTTGAGGGGCATCTACAATCAGCATCCAAAAGTTCAAAAGCATTTGCAAAAAACGAGCTAAAAATACAAGGACATAGTCATTGTAACTGATTACAGTACTTAGAAATGTAAAGAAGAACAACAAGAAATTATTAGAGATATTTGTAAAGTGAGGGAAAACTACCATGAGTTTTGACCTCTTTTCTTGAATTTGATAGCTATAATCAACCATAACTCCATCTTAATTTTAATCACAATCTCAAAGAGGAACAAGGTGGCTAAAACTACTTCTAACATAAGCTTAGAGATCACCAAACTCTTCCATACTTAACTGAAGGATTCTACCACAAAGCTCTTCTATTGTTATCTATACAAAAGTCACCAAAAGTTTCAATAAGATATCCCCTCTTTTGATCACTTTGCCCATATGCCTAGAACCAGCATCAAATACACCAAAACTTCACGCGCTTGTGTGGGGGCATCATGGCCTCTTTGTAAAAGACTTTGTCAGAAGAAGCTAGATTGACAGGTCATTCAATCAATCAAAAACGGAGAATAAAAAAGCACGACCAAAGAATAGACCTTACAATAAAGGCATATTCAAGTAAGGAATTACAGAAGTAAGTTCAAAGATATCATCAAAAATGGACACTCCACAAATCGACAACTTCTAGCTACAACCAACATAATGTGTGGATAGAGAGGTACTTCTATTCATTCACCCATCCTTCAATAATCCAACAAATTGAAAATAGAACCATTACCTCTATACATTCTTCCATATTCACATTGTCATAAATACGCCTCCATTCAACACCTATTCGACTCGCAACTTCATCAAGACGAATGCATTCCCCTTCCTCCGCCCTCATCAAGATTGATATTATTTTGCCATGACTAATAATGAATGATCATCAACAACGCTTCAATACCACTGATGAGCAAAAACATACACCAAACCAGCAATCCAAACCTATAGGATGTCGCTAAATCCACCACAATCATAAGGCGATTGGCCAATTATATAGAAAGACAACACTGGAGGTTGAATGGAACTGTGCTACAGACACTTGAAAGCAAGGCAAGGCATTCTAGGGCCAATGACGTGAAAGTGCCATTAATTTTAACTACAAGAAATAAAAAAAAAGGGGGTATTGTACTAAAAGTAAGAATTATTTGTAAAGTGAAGCAAAGATACCATCTTTGTTGTTTTTGAAACCAGCTCTCAATTTATATTCTATAATCATCTCAAACACAAAAAGGTGGCAACCTCTCCTTCTCCATCCTCCAAGGCAACAAACTTCAGTTGAAAGACCACCAAGCTCTTCCATTGACTTTCCTTCTTAAAACTACTTCCACCCTGAGATTCAAGACCACCAAGCTAACAAGATTTTAGTTTAGGGACCACTAATAGCTATTAAGAGGAAGGATAGATTTAAAATACATAAAAAAGAGGGATAAGCTTTCATTTAAACTATTTTCTACTGACCAAAGGAAGGATGAAATAGAATACATACCTGAGAGATCCAAAGTGTGGCATCCACTTGCTGCCACAATACACTAAAGATGGCTTTTAGTGTAATGGTACGAATAGTGTAGTTACCTTAGTACACTATTTGTTAACAAGTTGGCAATTAGTGTTTGCCACCATTGTCATGAATATTATCCCCCAATCGTCCACCTACCCTAGTACCCTTAGTATTTGCCCCCAATCAACCACCTACTGGCCGCCATGCATTTATTCTTCATGTCTCATCCTCAACCTCATCTCCTTATCCTCCCATTCCCAACTATTTCCATTCACATCTCTTGCATTCCTTGAAACTTTAATGAATATCTAATAAACATTTAATGTATATTTATATATTTAATAAAAAAAATAATGAAAATTTAATGAATGTTTAAAGAACATATAAAGAATTTATAGTATATATTTATATATATGATGTATATTTGTATATTAAAAGAAGATTTAGTGTATATATGTATATTTAAATAATATTTAATGCATATTTGTATATTTAAAGAATTTCTACATATTTTTTAAAGATTTGTTAATGAGTTTTAAATGTATGTTTTATGACGATTTAATGTATTTTTTTATATTTAATGAATAGTTAATAAATTTCTATATATTCATTAAATATACATGAATTTTTAATGAATGTTTAATGCATATTAAATGTATATTTAATGAATCTCTAATGAGTATTTGATGTATATTTATTGTATATTTATTGTGTATTTATTGTATATTTATGTTTTTTTCCTTTTCCAATATTCCTTTCTTCTCACTTTCCTTCTAAATCGAAGTTCTTATTTTTCCAATCTTGTACTTGCGGTTTCTTTTTCCCTCCATATGTAGAGTAGGGTGACATTCAAATTGGCGTTTGGGCAATTCCAGGGATGGTGTCCCACACTGCTGCCAACTTTGACGCCCTCCACAGGGCTGAAAAATTGTTCTTTTACCCTGAAATTTTGGGAACAGCATCACCTCTATGTTAAAAACATGCATACCAAATTTCAAGTCCAGAGGACTTATAAAACAAAAGGTTTAAAAAATTAACCACCATGGGGTAGCTGTGAGAAAAGTTTCTCAACCGCCAACTTTGACACCATCCCAAGGATTGAGGAAATTTTTTTTGCCCATGGAATTTTTGGAGTGAGAACACCTTTATGTTGATTACATGTGTGGAAATTTTCAAGTCCAAAAAATGCACAAAAAAAATCACATCCCAAATCTACCAACATGTGTAATTGTGAGAAAAAAAGGGAAAAACCATTTTACTACTTCCAACTTTGACACCCTCCCTAGGATTGAGGGTTTGTTATTTCAACATGAGATTTTTGACACATGGTAACCTTTATGTTGATAACATGTGGGAAAATTTTCAAGGCCAAAAAATGTATTCAAAAGAAGATATTCAAAATCTACTAACATGGGGGTTAGTTGTGAGAAAAGTTTCACAGCTGCCCACTTTGACACCCTCCCAAGAATTCAAAAAAATTTATTTGTCCATGAAATTTTGGGTATGAAGTCACCTTCACGTCAAATACAAGTGTGGAAAATTTCAAAATCCAAAAGATTTACACAAAAAAACATATACCAAGCCTACCAACATGTATTGTTGTGACAAACAAAGGGGAAAGTTTACCACTACTTCCAACTTCAACACCCTTCCTAGGATTGAGTTTTTGTTGATACATAATGAAATTTTGGCCACAAGATCATCTCTATATTGGTAACATATGAGATAGATTTCAAAGCCAAAAGATGCATATACAAAAAAAAATTATTCCATATCTACCAACGTGTATGTCCTCCATTAGCATCAATCACCGCTTGTAACCTTGAGGGCATAGAATGACATAGTTGAAGGAGCTTTGTACCACTAACCAAATTCCACTCTTTTTCAAGAACTACCTTCATCGCTTCTAAGTTTCTAGGGCATTCCTTGCCATGTTGCACAACATCTTTTAGCATCCTCCAGACATTCTCGATTGGATTGAGATCGGGAGAGTTTGCAGGCCAATTGAGCTTTTCGAGTTGGTGGATTTGTCTCCATTCTTCACATGTTTTGCTACGATGAACAGGTGCACCATCTTCCATTAGCACTCCTTCTGGAAGTCTACTCAAGAAATGAATCAATTCGCCATCGTAGTCCACTTCAACAAAATCTTTAGCAAAACGTTGAGTTTTTGGCATAAAGACAAGTTGTGACTTTTGTCCTCCAGCAAATGCACCCCAAATCATCAAAGATGTCCGTGCACTTTTAAAAGTAGGAACTATACAACTTGATGAATAACGCTCATATGCACTTCTCCAAACATGAATTTGCCGAGAACTTTTTCCAATCTCAAAAGTAGATTCATCTGTCCAAACAATACGCTCCCACTCTTTTGGACTCCATCCATGGTACTTCTGAGCAAAAGCTAACCGTTGAGACATGTGATGGGATGTCAAGAAAGGTTTTTTGACTACAATTCGACTAAAAATACCACTTTTATGTAATACCCTTTGAATAGTACGTCTACACACTTGAGTACGGTACATATTAGTAATCTCTGAGACCGAGGAACGACGATGAGTTTTTGCATAACGCACAATATTATTCACATCTCTCTCACTAAGTTTTTTAGCGTGACTTCCACCGCAAGGTTTGCGCTTATAAGTTCCATCTTCTTTAAACGTTTTTACTAACCTCTGAACTGTTCTAACAGGAACTCCAGTAATGGCTGCACTCCTGTATTTCCTCCCTCACTCAAACCTATAATGCGAGCACGGATTTCATCTAAAATTGCCATTATAGACTATTTTTTATGATGTTGATACAATACTAAATGCTCTTCAATAAGTAATCAATATAACACTCAACCTATGGCAATTGGATTATATAATTCAGTAAACACAAAGGACTCAGCTTATGGCATGTGCACTAAATAAATCAATCAACAACATAACACTCACATTGGCATGTGCATTAGGTGATAACCATGGCATGTGCATTAGATGATAACCATGGCATGTGCATCAATTGAGTGAACCAAAAAATACTCTTGGACATACTCATGCCACATGTGATTCGTCAACACTCAGTAAACTAGTCAACAACACTCAACAAAAAAAAAATATCCACTCAATAAATCAGCCCATATGTGATATTCCCACTCAATGGATCAGCCCATATGTGATTTGTCTACTCAATCAGTCAACAACACTGAGCCCATATCTAATATGTCCACTCAATACCATCTCAACATTCACTCTCAATACCATCTCAACATTCACTCTATTACAAATCACATGACAAAATACACACAACATTTCCTTTACATAGTGCTCAACAGATATTTGGAGGAGAAAACTCGTCATACGTGCATAATGCACACCAAACCTTATGACAAGTGGATTCTTCTACACAAAACAACTCTGCAATTCTACATGTAGATTTCATTGATCTTTTTAAGATGCATTTATGTTTGGTAGCTTAGTCACATGAATAAAATCAATGAAGAGTACGAGGTGTCAAAGATAATTTGACATTCTCAATATGCCCCTTCAATATAGTTTCTCATTGTTACAAACATTGGTAGATATGGAATAATTTTTTTTTGTATATGCATCTTTTGGCTTTGAAATCTATCTCATATGTTACCAATATAGAGATGATCTTGTGGCCAAAATTTCATTATGTATCAACAAAAACTCAATCCTAGGAAGGGTGTTGAAGTTGGAAGTAGTGGTAAACTTTCCCCTTTGTTTGTCACAACAATACATGTTGGTAGGCTTGGTATATGTTTTTTTGTGTAAATCTTTTGGATTTTGAAATTTTCCACACTTGTATTTGACGTGAAGGTGACTTCATACCCAAAATTTCATGGACAAATAAATTTTTTTGAATTCTTGGGAGGGTGTCAAAGTGGGCAGCTGTGAAACTTTTCTCACAACTAACCCCCATGTTAGTAGATTTTGAATATCTTCTTTTGAATACATTTTTTGGCCTTGAAAATTTTCCCACATGTTATCAACATAAAGGTTACCATGTGTCAAAAATCTCATGTTGAAATAACAAACCCTCAATCCTAGGGAGGGTGTCAAAGTTGGAAGTAGTAAAATGGTTTTTCCCTTTTTTTCTCACAATTACACATGTTGGTAGATTTGGGATGTGATTTTTTTTGTGCATTTTTTGGACTTGAAAATTTCCACACATGTAATCAACATAAAGGTGTTCTCACTCCAAAAATTCCATGGGCAAAAAAAATTTCCTCAATCCTTGGGATGGTGTCAAAGTTGGCGGTTGAGAAACTTTTCTCACAGCTACCCCATGGTGGTTAATTTTTTAAACCTTTTGTTTTATAAGTCCTCTGGACTTGAAATTTGGTATGCATGTTTTTAACATAGAGGTGATGCTGTTCCCAAAATTTCAGGGTAAAAGAACAATTTTTCAGCCCTGTGGAGGGCGTCAAAGTTGGCAGCAGTGTGGGACACCATCCCTGGAATTGCCCAAACGCCAATTTGAATGTCACCCTACTCTACATTTTCTTTGTCCAAATTTTGGAATTTTTCTTTTGTACCATATCTATTTTCTATTTTCTCCAATATTTCTCTTGTAAATTCTAATTTTTCTACATGCACTCAAAATCTTCTTTACTTTGATGCTCGAAATGTACACATAATCATTTTCTAAGTTTCATACACTAAATGTCCACAGGTTAAAAACCTTATATTCCACTATTTACTGGAATTAACATTTAGTGTAGTAGTTGACATTTAGTGTATAGTTTTGTCACTACACTAATTGCAAACTTTACAATTAGTATAGGGGTTCATATTTAGTGTCCACTACACTAAAAGCCATCTTTTGTGTAGTGGTTGTGGCAGCCAATCTACTCCGAAGCAGGCAATTCTTGCAAAGTTGCCGGAACTGATGATAAAGATGGCTTTGCAATTGGAGATAACTACACACGAACCTCGTCTCCTACTTGTTGCTGCTCATTTTCATCTGGATTTGACTTTACGTTTGGAACGCACTAGCTCCATCCCCATGTCTACACCTCACCCTCCCCTGTACACACACTTATTTGTTAAAGTCTCCTAACCCTAGAGGTATCACTGGGACATCCGGTGTGGTTTGGTTGACATTGTTATTGGTGCTCTCATCCACTTCCACTATCTCGGATGTAATCAATCTCTCCATAAAGTAAACGCGCTCGGAAGGTTCTACTTTTGAATGAGGATTTTCAAGTATTCATTGTGAAAACTCTTCATCACCTTGCCAGTTATACAGACTTGGGTCCAAACATCTGATAGTAGGTTCAAGCACACCCTTGGAGCTTGGTAAAACCGTGTGAACGCTAGCATCTATCTGCTAGAGTTCACAACAAGCCTCCAAGATCTCATCCTCAGATGAATCGCTCAATTCTATCGTGAATTTGGATTGAGCAGCCTGAATTTTCACTTTGGTCCGGTTGTGGGCAGGACCAAAGGAAATATGAGGCTTGTAACCCCCAATTCACCACTCCTTCCGAGACTCGTAGCAACGACGGACCCAACATTAAAAGAAACGAGTCCTTCACCGCATGAGTCTGAATGATGTGTATGATCAAGCTCTACAATTCTCCACTGACCATCATCTGGCAGTCCTTGATCTATCCTACCTATTTAGCCGGACTTTGATTAGCCATGCAAATCATAATCAGCAATAGGTCTGTATGACTTGGTCCAAGTTTCTCCATAGAATGCAACCGCATGATATTAAAACTACTACCTCCATCGACCACGGTGTTAAACAACACCTTGTCCACAATGGTACCCTCCAATTCAACAGCTCTCACATTCGACGCCTTGATGGCTTGAGCTCTTGCCGCTACCTTGACTTTGGTTGTCCTCCAAGGTCTGATGGATAGTTTGGTCTTAAGCAGCTTCCGGGTCTTGGGAGGCAGCTTAAGAAGTTGGGCTATGGAGATATCGGCTCTAATTCTCCTTAAATCTGCCCACAAATCATAGGGACCTTGTGATGGTTTGTCTTTGGTCCTTTGAGGAATTAACTGCTCATTGTTAGGTACTTCTTGGCCTTCCTAGTTAAACTTGTCTTCCTTGTGCCCATGTTTTTGGAAAAGGGAATTTCTGCACAACGGTTGGAAGCCAACCGGTCCTTGCACGTGTTCCGTGGACGCCCTTGTAGCCTTTTTAGCTACCTCCTCCAAGTCTGAGAATTATGGAGCACTACTGGTCATAGTATAATCCCATTCCACTTCCGGAACTACTAGTAAGGGGCCTTTAGACCTAGTCATTACCACCAAGGCAAGAACTACTGGAATTTTACTTCCTTTGAAGAGTTTATCGGTGATGAGGTTTGTCTCAAGTGACAAGGGCTAGATGACAACTAAGGAAGTAGGAGAAGGTGGCCAATTGTTGGAGTAAAGAGTTGCTCGTATTTAGTACGACATTATAAACAATTATTGAGGTAGATTTAGAGGGGAAAGTAAATGGAAAAAAAATGAGGAGATGTGAAAAAAACTTGAGAGGTACATGTATGGCGCAAGGTCAAAGAGGTAGGACCAACCCACATGTCTTGCATGGGATTAACAAGGACAAGTGGGTGGCCATGAGTTGGCATAGAGAGACTTGCAAGTTGCTTGAGAAGTCACTTACAAGATGCATGAGACTCCACTAAGTGGTAGAATAAGTAAAGGCCTTTGAAAGAAGGCAACATCTCACTTCAAGCATTATTTGTAATATCTTGTGTATCTTTCACTTGTTTGTGCAACCATCTCTCTACTTCTTTTATCATCAATAGCAACAAGGAATACAAGTGCATTTTGCAATTCTCCCATACGTGCCTTCAAATTGTTGCCTCTTATGTTTGATGCACCTCCATCAACAATTTGTGGAGTGAATGACTGAGGCCTCAGCTCAGGATTCTTCATCCAATACTGAGCCTTTGTGTGGCAAATTCTACGACAAGGTCAATGAGAATACTTTGGTGGTGTGCTTCCTGCTTGTGCTTTCTTCTATTGTCTTTTGTTTGCTCAAACTACACAAGCCTTCTTAGAAGAAGATTATGTCCCTTCTTTGTTTGTTGTTGATGAGCTGGTTGAAAAAAATTCTTACTGTAGTATGATTCTCCACAATCTCAATATTGCATGTCACGATTGGCCGTGACCTCTACTTTGGCCGCCATTGCCACTTGTTTAAAGACTTTGGACCCCTTTGGCTCTTACCAGAGCCACCAAAAACAACCTTGATTTTACTTGTTGTTGAAATTATGACGGATGATATTTTGTCAACCTCCTCTATATACAGAGCTCGATCAAACTGCTCCACAAGGGCAAAAGTTTGAGCCAAAGTTATTCAACCTACATTTGCCAACAAAATGTGTGGATGGGCCATATCTTGAAGCTTGTTGTCTTGCTTCCCTATATAAAGCTCCACCAATTGGCGTTCCGTAAAGGCATCTCCGTTCTCTTGTACAAATTTTGAAAGTCTTGCATACATAATGCGAGAAATGTCTTCAACCTCCTTCTTGAAGTCCTAGATGTGACACATGCAACCTCGCCGGATGCCACCAAATTCCATCTCTATTGATTAAACACGGAGGGTGGACCAATAGTGGCTATGGCCTTAGTTGACACTCTAAACAATCTTGAATCAACATAGGAATGTGGGTATTGGCTCTCCGGGGCTACTAACAACAACTCTTGATTGTAGTCTTGCAACTCTTGCTGCATCACGGCCCGAGGTAAATTCCTCTCCCTACTCATCATCTCCATCACTCGTCCTAGACGCCACAGTTTTTGGAATCACATCTCTCTCCTTCAACACCATGACTAATTCCACTCTCCAAGCTCAGTAGTCCTCCACCTCCTCAAGTTCAATTCTATGATCCTCAAACCAAGAATCATAAGCCTACAACGCCTCGAACTTAGGATGATTAGGCAATTGTTCAAAAGTCCACCAATCATTGAATAAAGGATTGCGTTGTTTCTGTGTCGATTGCCATGATTGATATCTAGTCTTCAATCATCAAAGACAACACCTTCATCTCTCCTCAAGCAGCGTCACATACCATAGATCTGCCGCCGTGGTCCTCCATATTGCCAAAGTCGTTAATCCCCCGAGTATTAAATATCCGGTAAATTTATAATCACCCTAGTAATATCTTGGTAACTTGCAAATGTCAACCGCTCTTTTTCTCACTCGTTTTGCCAAGCTATCAATGCTCAAAAAACATCAACAATAACCACCACAAGCTCTTTCGAAAACAAACTCTTGTGCAAATTTTCAAAACCCCATAACTTTTACAATTCTCAGTAGTTTTTGACGATTTTGAAGTTTTTGGAGAGCTTGTACAATTTTTGGTCTTTCTTTTACCAAATAAGCACCTTAATGACCCTAAAACACCAAAACAACACCCTTGCTAATTTGGTCAAGCACACCTTGGGATTTTAGTATCAAAACTAAAACTCATATATATTTCTTGTTGTGTGTTGGAATTCGCCAAAACGACTTAAAGATGGTTTCTTGTGCTTAAGAGCTTCTTTCAAGTTCTTCTTGACAACTCCCCAAGCTCTCCAACACCCTCCTTGTCCAAATTAGCACCTCCATAGCTTTGTGCACCCAATTTCAACTTGGTATTTCTTTTGCATGTCAAATCCAACCCCTTCAACATCAAAGCAACACACTAAAGCTACTTAACAACTCTAAGGCTGCAATTTCACCACCTGATTTATTCTCTTCAAATAATAAGCTTCCTCAAATTCCAAGAAACTTTGGCTTTGTTTCAATGGAATCAGTCTTGCAAAAGTGCTTGAGGAAAGGAATAATACTTTGTATAAATGTTGGCAAACCACCAACCATCATTTACAACAACATGTTTCAACTCTTATCAACTCAAACTACAACAAAAATGAAGAAAATGAAGAAGGGGGAGGCCAAGGGTTACAACCATCCCAAAAGAGCCCCAAAAATAGATCCATTCACACCTCTAATAGTCTAAAAAGACTAGTCTAGCCCCCCAATAGCCAATTCATGGCCATTTTAGCAATACTAAATCTACTATTGACTCTTAACAAGCCTTACAGAGCCTAACAACCACCCGCCGTCAACTAACATGACAGATAATAAACATATAAAGAACACCAGATCGCAGCTGTTGAGATAGAAATCAATTTATATAACTGCCCTAATCAAACTTATACAAAACATATATTTTGTAAGGCTACTTGATCATCAATGACTTGAAATTTTTCCTACCACCGCGGCAAGGAATTACTACTTCATCACCCTTATTCATCCCCCTTCCAAATAATCAAGTTGACCAATTACCCACTTTAGAATTACAACACAAACTATTACAAATACAACCTGAAATGCATAATAAAAATATCTTGTAGAAAACTTACCATAATACATCGCCAATCACCCTGTCACCATCAGTGAAAGCAAGTTCGATCATGGCTTATATCTAATTGTATAACAATTTACAACTCAAATTAAATCTAACTCTATCCAAGCAATAACCCTAAAAAATCTTGACTTGAGGTAAGCAAATCATTTTATGTAAGCTAAATTACATCTTCTTAATTGCATTAGGTAGCCAAAGGCATGATCTTACTGCTCTTTTACTTACCCAAATCCTAGCTCCAACCTTAATCCTAATTCAAAGTCTAATCGTTATCATGACAAATATTATTATGTGAATGGATTTAATTAGATGAACCAAAGTTGGATGAATTAGGTTGGATGAACTTAAATTGAATCAACAGACAAACAAATGAAATAGAATATCATTCCATCCAAATGGAATGTGTAGTATCCCCAGACATCCCAATTCTAATACACCCAAGTCCTAATGGATTAGAACAACTAGCAGACAAACAAATGAAATATCATTTTACTCAAACAAGATGTATATTATATCTAAACGCCCCCAACCCTATTCCACTCATACTATAACTTTCCAATTCTACTGAATGAAAATCCTATTTCTTTAAGTGTAAATTCTAAAACTAAACTAGAACATGCCTAAAACATGAATCCTAAGCCATCATACTTGACTAATGTGCAAGGTAGAAAGAAATATAACAAGTTGCATTAATCAGAATTATTTATTGGAACAACCAATAGAAAATTGGCAAAAGAATTCACTAAGGAAATAAATATATTAATAATAGAAAATTTAGGCATACCTATTAGAATGATCTTAGTGGAAGAAGAACAAGAATGGCATAGAGCAAATACAAAACTTGACAAATCCATGGGAGTTTGGAACATTTTAATTTGGAAGAAGCCATAGATTATGAATGAGTAGAAATTGATAATGGACAAAGCCAATGTGGAGTAGTGCTTAGAGGTTAATTCTTGGTTTAAATTTGGTAAAAGATGAGCTTTGATTCAAGATTATAGGAAGCATTTACTTATAAATTTAATCCAATAGATTATTGATATTTAATCAATGACAACCTAATATATCAACCCTAGCAAATTGACTTCCTAGTATTTGAATCCCATCTCTTTTTATTTTTTCCAATAACATGAAATATATAGTCCAACAAGCAGAGATGATAGTTCCATCTCTTTATTCAATAACCATCGCCCACCTCTATATGAGCAATTTGCATTAGGAAGATCTGTCTTTCTAATGTTGCACACACTTCCCATATCCATGTTCAAAACCGTTGCTATTTCTCTATGCCCACAACCTCTTTGAAGCATGAAACTTGTTTTTCTTCAGATAATGCTCTTTCCATTTTCTCTACTAACAAGGGCAACAAAGAAATTGTGCACACAAGTTCAAAAACAAACAATAAGTAGTCGTGAAACTTCTTTTAATAAATTGCACAAATTCGTTCAGAGATATTATGAAAGCAGTCACGCTATGGCCTTTGGCCTTTGACTTGTTTATGGACATCCATAGACATATGTGTATCTCACTAATTTAGGTCCCAGAGATGAAAAAAATTGATAAAATTATTATATTGAAACTTAAATGTGTGAATTTGCTAAAAAATAACCAAAAAATCAAACTTCAAAACAAAAAATCTGTGTTGAAAGGCACCACTATAAAGTATCCATGTGATATAATTTACATTACCCAGCAACAAAGATATGGACAACCTCAACAAGAGCAAAAACATGGTGAACTTCAAGGGAATGCCAATAATTATATTTTTCATAAAGTTGTACAGGGCTCTAAGAGCAGCTACATATTGCGGTTGTTGCCAAGTGGCAAAGGTTACATTAATCTAATTGCAATGTCTTTATAATCAATCAAGGATTAACTGAACATGTGTAGTTTCGGTGTTCATGTATAATTTTGGTTATTCTTATATGAGACACATATGTTAACATACATGTGTGCATTTCAACTTGGTTATGTACAACTTTCTTGTATTTATGCACCATGACATATCTCCAAGGCAAATCAAAAGAGAAATAAAGTGAGATTGGGAGGTTACTTGAGTGTCATCTTTCAAGTAGAATTGTGTCATTTCAAGGAGAGTTGGTAGCTAGCTCTTTGTTTGCAATGAAGTCGAGGAATCTGACAAGAGAAGAAAAGGGTTGCATTGTTGGTATGCACAAAACGGGAGTCTCTTGGTGCTCAAATTGGACTTGAATTAGGCATAGCGCATTAAATTGTTTCTGCTCTTATGAAGTGGTATCAACTTTGTCGTACTATTGTTTCTCTAAGGCCTGCAGGTAGAAGATGTAAGCTTCATATCTGTGACAAGCGACAACTCAAACGACTTGTGTTTGGTTATTGTCTTGCAACTATTGCTACAATTCAGGCCCAATTGACAACAAAAGTTTGCATTTGTACATTGATGCGATACATTCAGACTCTTGACTTCAACAATCGTGTTGCAGTCAAAAAAAAATTTTAGTGATGCACACAACGCACAAAAGCTTGCTTTTGCAAAATCTCATGCACATTGGAGTGAAGAAGGCTGGAAGAATGTCATATGGACGAACAAATCATCGTTTGAGGTTGGCAAGCATTCACAATCGATACGAGTTTGGCGTCAAGTTTACGAGATGTACCCATTGGAATGCTTATGCCCAACCTACAAGTGAGGTCATGTTTCCTTGTGCGTATGATAAAAGCCCCTTTAGCAGCTATCATAAGTCTCCTATAGAAAATATAGGGCACTTTTAGTGGCTATCATAAGTTTCATATAGTCATAATCCTTGCAGGTCAAAGAATTGTTGTTGACTTTGTGAACATTATATACAAGGGAGCATTATCTACCTTGTATTCCCTCCAAAATCATCCAAATGTCATAATTCTCATATTGGATGGTGCGCCAGTACATCGTAGTTTATAACCAATAGGTAGAGAGAAGCTGATGAATGACAAAATTGAATTGGCCACCTAGCTCCCGATATTTGAATCCTACAGAGAATCTATGGAAAGTTGTAAAGGACCATGTTCAGAAGAAGTACTGGCCACATTCTCGGTAGCAAATGGCTTTTACTATTCAATGTAAATGGGAAGGAGTCTCTAAAAATGTGCTTGATAGACTCATATCAACAATGCCTTACAAAATGAAGGTTGTTATTGATGCTCAATGTGGTAGTACTAGATGGTAGAAACCATGTCAAAAACTATCCAAATTGTTGTATATTTTGTACTTTTCAACAATGACATATTCTACAATTTGAAAGTAGTCTCTCTACGCTTTCCATCAGGGTTGTTCTGTCGTCCGTCCATCTGGTAGTGTTCGTCCGTTCGACTGTCCGTCCAATAAAGGCTAATGTCTATCCAATAAGAATCAACGTAGGTTTTACCAGGACTAGAGGTAAATCAATTTACCCTTGGCTACAAAGGCAACTACGTGGCTGACACATAAACTTGAGGGTTGTGGGCGTGCAGACAAGGGGCGGGCGCATACAAAGAGGGATTGGGCACGTACCTACATGGTCGGGCGCGTACTTAAATTGGCCAGTCGCTTGCAAAGGTGGGTGGGCGTGTGAGTCAGTGTTGGAAATCTGATTCATTCTGGACTTAAAGCTCACATCACAAACACCACAAAATGGGTTGGGCGCGTACCTATATGGTCGGGCGCATACCTAAATGGGTTAGGCGCGTACCTATATGGGTCAGGCCCGTACCTAAATGGGCCGGGCGCATACCTTCATAGGTCGGACGCGTACCTACATAGTTCGGACGCGTAGCTACATAGGTCGGACGCGTATCTACATGGGTCGGGCGCATACCTAAATGGGTTGGGCGCGCACACTGGCAGGCTGGGTGCGCACAAAGGTGGTTGGGAGCATACTAGGTCAGTGTTGGAAGTTTGGTTCATTCAGGACTTAAAGCTCACACCACTAACACCACCAAATGGGTTGGGCGCATATCTATATGGCTCGGGCGTGCACGCGCATGGAGGGTCAAGCACGCACACTAGCAGGCCGAGCGTGCGCAGAGGTGGCTGGGCGCGTGGGTTAGTGTTGTAAGATTAATGGAACATGTAAACACATTTTATCTTAAGGAATTTTACGAAATTAGTCTATTTTTAGTAAATTTTTCCTTGCCTAGAGTCCCCTGGGGAGTTGTTTTGTTCTAATCGTGTGACATTTTGAAAATCATAGCCCTAGAGCATTTTGTAATTGGCACTTCGTTTATAAATGGCTTGAGCTCTTTACAATTACTATGATTGCAATGCAATTTAACCCCTAAGAGCCCAAGGTATTTTCCCACATGTAATACTCTAAACTGCCACATTCAACAAGTGGAAAAAACATTTAATTTTTAAGTCTAATTTGGATTTGTAACCGCAAGATTTCAAAATAGACATGCATAAAAAGTTATCATATTGTTTTGAGTGTAATCCACAGTAGGGATGTGATGATTATATAGTTGCTCTTACTACCCAGACTCATCATTTGAACTCATAAGCCTAATAACTTTTTAACCGTAACTCTAAATACATTTTAAAAAACATGTCCATAAAGGTTTCATCAAAGAGAATCTAGAACAAACATAGACTAATAAATGTGATTGTTAATGGAATACGATTGTTAACAAAATTCATAGATTTGTAAATTCACATCTTTGCCACCTTTTTGCGCGCTCGGCTTGCCAGTTTGCGCGCCCGGCCCATTTAGGTACCCGTCTGAGCCATGTAGGTACGCGCCCGACCCTCTCTGCTCCCGCAAGACTCGCTTGCGCGAGCGTTTGAACCTCGATGGTACGCGCCCGACACTAAATGGTTCGCACCCGGCCCTGAATGGTAAGCGCTCGACTCCAAATGGTGCCTGCGCGGACCAAAGGTGCCCGCCCGACCCTCTTGCGCGCGCCCTCGGCCCTATGATGTGACATGGAAAGTGGTATGATGTGCCAATACACGTGTTTTTCCATGGGGTAAGTTGTTAATTTGATTTAGGGTTTGTAAAAAAAATTACACGCAACTGTCTGCTAAAAAGTGTTGTCCATCATGTCCGTCCGTCCACTGTCTTCGGGCCCCTGTCTGTCTATGTAGACAACTCTGCTTTCCATTGCATAGTACGATTTCAATCGCATGCAATTTTGAATGGTTTCCAACATTCTAAATTTTAGAGTTTTCAGAGGGTTGAGGCTCAAAATTCCCTTGTCCATATCCTGGCTGTCGGGTATTGTACAAAAGCCTCACACAAGTATACGTACTTTTTGCTTCTGTACGTTCTACACTACACTGTTGCCAAATTTGACACCCTTCTGAGAGCTAAAAAATTGTCAAATCACCATGAAATTTATGGCATAAGACTGCTTCTATATTAACAACATGTGTGCCAAATTTCAAGTCCATAAATCAAATACAGTAAAGGATATTCAAAATCTACCAACATATGTAGTTGTGAGCCATTCAGAGCTGCCAACTTTGACACCCTCCCTAGGGCTGATTCTTTTTTCATTCAACGTGAAATTTATGGCATAAGATCACTTCTATATTTACAACAAGTGTGCCAAGTTCCAAGGCCACTTGATGAATACAAAAGAGGATATTCAAAATTGTTTCTCATAGCTACATACTTTGGTAGATTTTGAAGATGGTTTTTTGTATTCATCTTTTGGCCGTGAATCTTGGCACACATGTTATCAACATGAAGATGATTTTGTTCCAAAAATTTCATGGTCAATTATTAATTTTTCCAACCTAGGGAGGGTGCCAAAGTTGAAATGGTTTCCTTGATTGTTCCTCACAACCACACATGTTGGTAGATTTTGATTTGTTTCTTTTCTTTTGTGGATATTTTGGACTTGAAATTAAGCACACGTATAAGCAACATAGAGATGGTCTTATGTCCAATATATCATGGGAAAAAATAAAAAATTGAATCCTTGGGAGGGTGTCAAAGTTGGTAGCAGTGAAATATTTCTCACAACTGTACATGTTGGTAGATTTCAAAAATATTTTGATATGCAGATATTTTGGCCTTCAAATTTGGCACGCATGTGATCAACATAGAGGTAATCTTATGTCTAAAATTTCATGGGAAAAAAAATATCAATCCTTGACCAAGAGTGAAATGTTTCTCACGACTACACATGTTGCTAGATTTTGAGTTAGTTTTATTTGTGTGGATCTTTTGGACTTGCAATTTCTTGCACATGTAATCAACATAGAGGTGGTCTCATGCCCAAAATTCTATGGGAAAAAAAAAACTTTTTTAATCCTTGGGAGGGTGTCAAAGTTGGTAGTTGTGAACTTTTCTCACAACACCCCCATGTTGGTAGACTTAGAATATCTTTTTTTGTATACATCGTCTGGACTTGAAATTCGGCACACATGTTGTCAACGTAGAAATGATCTTGTGCCAAAAATTTCATGGTAAATTGGAAAATTTTTAGTCCTCAAGAGGGTGCCAAAGTAGGCAAGAGTGTAGTGTAGAAACGTACATAAGCAAAAAGTACGTATACTTGCGAGGGTACTGTACAAAACATTGTCCGATTGTTCAGCATTAAGCAAGGGACACCACCATAGGGCATTGTTTGATTGTCTGGAAGATTGAGAGGACAATGGCATTGTCACATCTGTGGAACTTTACATCACTTGCTTTGTCCTAAACAAAAGCCATCACACTTCTGCTTCACCTGTACATGCTTGAGTACAATCTATTGTCACTTACCCGCACTTCAGAAACAGTACAAGACACAATATCCTTCACCAACTTTGTACAATTAGATGAAACTTGAAGTTAGGGCCCACAGTTTTGATCTACACCATCCAACTGATTAGTTTTCCTCAAAAGTTACCCAACCAGAATTCAGTTACAGCATCCACTCGTCAAAGTTGGGAAGTTGGAATATTTATTTGCAGAAAGACTAAGGCAGTGCATCATTGTGAGCAGACAAAATAAGAATGTTTGTCCAGGTTTCCAGGAAGATGTGCATAACTTTAGTTACTAGAATGATCTGACTAAGATAGGATGATGCATCATGAAGTCCCGCATTGGTCCAATATTCAGTTTGAGCATTACTTGGGCCATAGCCTGCACATTATAAAGCTTTGTGTTATATGGCATACCTCTGTCACTCCGGAGTAGGCAGTGTTGTTGCAGGCTGCAATCATGATGCTTAAACTCACCTAGGAGATCCCACAAATTTGATGGCAGAACTAGAACATCAGCACATTGTGTCATTCACATAAAATCACTCTCTTTTTCGGGGGTTATTCACAGTTCATGGGGTACTTTTCATGACAGCCAGAAATAATCATCATGGATGCATTTTTCCTGTTTGCATCGAAAGGGAGGAGGTTGTTACATACAGGTAAATTGCTTGTCGCACTCCAAAGGTATCTGAGATCCTGACCATTTCGTTAGAGCAAATGATCAAGTTTAACGAAACCCAATTCCAAATATTACATAATTGCATGAATTGATTCCGGTCGATCACAACTTTTTATCAAAAAACTATACAATCGAGAAAAGGTCGTAACGCAGCAAGGGTCAAGAAGCAAAGCGACGCCAATATTACCAAAATCTTATCATTGATGAATGAGTGGCACTCAATATATACATTTGTGAGGTGTCTACTGTTCGAAGAATGACCGGAATCCGATCCGCTGCTCAATGGAAAAATAAAGAAGGCATCAGCTAGCAGCTCCTGCATCAACGACGTCATTGGGCGGCATGGTTGAGGTTTTAATCCACCCGGCGAACACGTCCCAAGTTGGTGGGACAATTCAGAGCGAGAGGTCAAGGGAATATAACCTGAGAGCGGTTGCTGTTGTGCAATGGATTGGGACCCGTGGGAACCATCCGGTCGGAGTCCAAGTGCGCCATGCGCTTCACTTGAGGCAGCCGGTAATTGGCGAGAATTTCGCGAGTTCGTGCCCTGTCTGAGTCGATTGCAGGCGGTGGCGTCTCCCTTCTTTTGCAATTCAGTTGCTGGTCGCAAACCAGATCGTTGCCGCGCTCGACAAGCCTCCGGAACCGGCCTCGACGGCCAACGAGCACGTTCCAACTTCGCTCCATATCGGAGCCTCCAGTGGCCTGCATGAATTGTAAACCCGGAAATTCCGTCAGACCTCTCTAAAACCCCTGCTCAAGTAGAGGGCATACAAAAAAAGACCTACAGCGGGAGTTTCACGAAGTTCAAATTCAAATTTGGAAAGGCCATCCCGGAAGTTGAGAGGCCTCACATGGTTTTCTATGGCAGCTTTCGAGCTTTCCAAGTCTCTGGTGTGCACATGATATGGCCCTGTTACAAGCACGAACATCCGGCAGAACGCAATCAGCTTACCGAAATTCCATATTCCATACTCTCTTTAAGAAACGAGTGCCAGTCCTACCATGAGAGTAAAGAGGCACTTCATAGGCGTAAAAATAAAGCTTCAATAACAGGGATAAAATAAAACCATGAAACTCATGTACCTAGTTCACATCAAGATTAGGTTGACTTAAGTTTCATGCAGAAAGAAAATGTGGAAATTGGATGCGGCCGCTCATGTTGTTAGTACAATATCGGCTCATCTATGTACTCTATTTGAACTCAGTACAATAAACCTTCCGGAGAAGCAATAACGTTTCGAAGATGCATCAAAGATCCATACAACCTCCTCACCTGGACGATCGAGCACAACTCGAAAGACAGGAGTACAGGGAAACAGGGGCGACAACAGCGAATGAGGCCGAGACTCGGCGTACCTGCCGGTGGTTGGAAAAGTGGTTGGCAAGGGGCGACAAGTGCCGCCAGAGTCAGCAACAGCACCATAACGAAGCTCCAGCAGACCGTCGCCATCGCTGCTAGCTTCTCCTGCCAAAACCGCAGCGTCCTAGTACACCAAATGACCTGAGCCGACAGAGAAACGACAGGAAATATAGTCGGAAAGGCCGCATTAGCCGTAGCGAATTCTTCTGGAGCTCAAGAGCAGCTAGCTGATACTTATCATCTCAAGAGAAGACGAATCGGCTTCCACCTAGCTCAGACTACTACAACCTCTCGTCAAAATTCATTCTACGCTTCTAGACGAAGACGAGATTAACTCGCCGACGCGCTCCAAGGCTCAGCTAGATCAAACCGAGAAGGCGACCGGATCCCCGCCGGAAACATCTTGTTCTCTCACTCAAGCTCTACTGCTCCCTTCCATATCCGCGTCACCTAAGCTACACTGAACATCTTCGCAGCTGTCGAACTCATCGAAATCTCCGGATCTTAGACGTCGCAAGTTGCACTCCCGCCGCTTCTTCCTCCAGTCGCCTCTTCAAACAAAATCCTCTTCTAGAACCAACTCCTCTTTCACATCAGCAAAACAATCACTCTTACTTCATGAAGATCTTCGCACAACATAATCCGCAACCAAGAAACCAGACATCGCGAGAGGAAACTGAATCTCCGCGCTTCCGTCGCCTCTCCAAACCGATGCCAACTCTTCTTCACATCACCTCCGCACGTATGTCGAAAAAGCTACCTAAAGTCCGCGTGGATTACTCTCATAAAAGAGCGATCCTCGACGCCGGCACCTGCAATAAATCCGCAGCTAGCGAAGAAAACAGTTATCCATTACCACCTCCACAGAAGATCTTCCTCATTCACATCGCCTCCGCATGGATTACAGTCATGAAGAGGAGCGCTAACTGTGTGCAATAACTTCGCAGAGTGATCCATCGCATTGATACACTCCGCAGCAGCAGCAGCAGCAGCGCCATTAAACGGGAATGTACAAGGGAATATGTCGGCTGATCGAGTAGAAAACAAGGATCACACGCAGTGATGAGCTAAGATGGAAGTGCCTGACACGAACGCCATCCCACTCGCTTCATTCGTTCGGACGACGAGTTTCATCCAGTAACCGGGACGATACCTGGGTGATACCTGGGTGACACCCGCGTAAGTTAGTGGGAGCATTATCTTTGGGAGTGGAGATATTGTAGTACGTTTGGGGCTTTTCATTTAAGGCTTTGGGGCCAAAGGCGGCTCCAGTGGGGTGGTGGGGGTGGTAAGTTACTAGTACACCTACAGCTCATTCAATTGTTGGGCTAGCTCTTAGGCTCGCCTCGTTGTAGGGCTACCCTAACTGTCTCTTTGAGTGGATGGGAACAAGGTGATCCCCCTTAACCGAGAATGTGCATATATGGGGAGAGGAAAGAGTTATACGTTTAATTTTCAGTGATAGTTGATTGAATAGTGATTTCAACCCAAGTGATTTCATATTTTTCCAATGAGATGTGAATTAGTTATGAATTTTCGTAGTGTCAGTCATTGTTAGATGGTTGCTGCCAATAAATATACACCATAAGTGGCCACCAAAAGTAAGGGTTCTTGACTAATAACAAACCTCCATTCGGATGGGTGGTGATGGGATGAAAGTGGATTCAATGTATACCAATTCTATAAGGGTCGGTTGGTTAACATGGGGTTGTCTTAGCTTATTTCCGTCTAGCTAACCCTTTGGTGACCACACAACCAATTTTTTGGTTCTAGTTTGTTAAGTCTCAATTTGTATGAAATCCGTGAGGCACCAAGATTGTTGGCTCTAAAGTTCGAATTTGCACACACATTCTACACACGCTTTTAAAAAATAGGATCATGATTTGGAGTTGTAGAACTTTTGAAATACTATGTAATTCAATGCCAAATACACCGAATAACTTTTCAAATACAATGATATACTAGTATGTAATATTTCATACACATGGAAAATGATTTTGGGTCTAAGACTTTGATAGAAATTGTTTCTAAGAGACTCTCCATCTTTGTGAATGTTTAGGCATTACATAGTTATACCCTATGCATTACACTGTAACACCTAGACATTACACATGTATCACCTTGGCATTACTTGGGCATCACCTGGATAATTCTCTTAATTTTGGACATTCTCCATCGTGAATCAATTATGTACAAAATGGACCAACATGTAGGGTAAGCACATGCATGCCAAGTTTTGATTGGGTATTCGTATACTTTTCCAACATGTTACTTGATGAGAAGGTTACTTTTTCTAAAGGTCACTGTTTCAAAAGGTTTCTTTTTCAAAAGGTTCATTTTCAAATTAATATTTTCAAAAAGTTATCTTTCAAAAGGTTACTTTTTCAAATGTTACCTTTTCAAAGGAATACTTTTTCAAAAGGTTACTTTTACAAAATGTTAACTTTTTCATGGGTTGACTTTTTAAAAATATTACTTTTCAATATCTTACTTTTTGAAATGTTACTTTTTCAAAAAGTGAATTTTCCAAAGGTTATGTTTTCTAAATGTTATTTTTTCAAATGTTATTTTTTCAAATGTTTTCTTTTTCAAATATTTCCTTTTTCAAAAGATTACATTTTCAAGAGTATCTTCTTTCAAATGTTCTCTTTTTCAAAAAAATCTATTTTTATAGTTTTTGTTTTTCAAATCTTTCCTTTTTCATATGATCCCTTTTTCAATTGTTTATTTTTTTAAAAATCTCATTCTTATTTTCCTCAGTTTTTATATTCCAATCTCTATCTTGCAAATGTTTTTTTTTTCTGGATTGCAAACTCACTTTCCTTCCATATCTATGTTCTCTTTTTCCAAAAATTTCTCTCCAAATTGTTGTTTTCTCTCAATTGTTCGTGTTTCTAAATTGTTCTTTTTTCAGAGTTGTTGATTTTTCTATGTTGTTCTTTTCTCCAAACTGTTGTTTATTCCAATTTCTTCTCTACAAGTTTTTATTTTTCCTCTTCTTCACTTTTGATACTCCAAATGTTCAAATAATTCTCTTCTACTTTTGATACACTAACTGACCACAAGTAGGAAAATATTTATTCCAAATTATTTGGAATTCCCAAATAGTGTAGTAGTTGGCATTTAATATAGTACTCTACCACTACACTAATTGCGTAGTTTGTAATTAGTGTATATGTTTGTATCTAGTGTTTAGTACACTAAATGCAATATTTAGTGTAGCCAATTGGATGTAAATTTCCAATGAGTGTAGAAACTCGATTTACTCTAGTCCACACTGTATTCAAAGAACAGTGTAGTACATGTGGTTTGAAACCATATGAACTCAATATTGTTAGTAATCTATGTCTATAGCATACATCACGAGTTCCTTCGCCTGATGGCTGTGTTGGACAGACAACTCAGCATCTGACACTTATGTTCCCTCTCTTGCTTCTTTTTCACAATTGATCAGTAGCCCAGCAAAGCACAATCTGAGGCGCCATACACTTGGCAGGGTCCATGGATTCAGATGATTATTAGCACGCTGAGAACAGCAGAAAATGGCAGAATTTGTGGCCTCCCCATCTCCATCCCAGTTGTAAATGTTTGGTGGATCATCACCAAGGTACAAAACTATCAGACCTGCCGGACAAGGTGCTACCCTTGCACGTTACTACTAAACTTACGTATGACAGCAACATGTGTCATTGGAAGCCTGAACATGGTGAAAGACTCAGGGGGGTTTCACACGCAGTCCAAGTGTGGAGAGGCTAAGTGCTACTTGCAATTCGATTGGTCTAGAGCCTCAAAATCGGCCTTGGTCGGTCTCTCCGCTTTCGTACACGGACCAAGGGTCGAGAGGCCAAGGACATCTAAAATGCCTACATGGCAACACGTTTTGGAGGTTTTGGGGCAAGAGTTCGGTCCCTCGAGAGAAGTTTGGGTTTCTACTCTCATTTAGATTGAACTCTTGCCGAGGTGCCAAAAAAATTTTCATTAAAATATTAAGATTTGACAATATCTCAACCGTTAGATTAAAACAATAACTTTTTTTACCCTATAATATTTCACCGACATTCTTTACCCATAATTTTTATCCAACTTTTTTACTTGGCTTTTTTACTTGAAAATTTTATTCAAATTTTTAGCTAAACGTTTTTACCTAAAATTTTCTTTGACTATGTGCATGCTGGAATTTTTTTGTGCAATGAGCTTTTTGACCATTTTCTTTATTTTTTAAACCAAAAATACATTCCCTTGTAGACTCCATGGCTAGAGAATGTGAGGAAATTTTCATAAAAGTAAGACCCTTAATCCCTAAATTTCCAATAATTCCACGGGGGACTCTAGAAGGTTTAGGCAGGTTCCTATGGTGCAAAAATTTTATAACAATTTTCTTTGATATTTTTAATGTAAATGGACATTACTAAAAGCTTTGTGTGAGTCCAATTTTTTTTCCTGAATCCAACATTTAATGAAAAAATTATAGGATTTTTGAAGTTCAAATGGGTGAGCGGGCATGTTGGGCGACTCCAAAAACTTTTGCTAGGACACTATTGAATTTGAGAATTTCAATACTAGCAAGCAATGTTTTTTTCCTTTTAAATTGTCAAAAAATATCTCGTCTACGGTGAAAAAAAGCATATAAATCCAAATCAAACATTTTCACACCTTATCCCGCATTGTCGGGCAAGGTACCAAAAAAACTTCTTCTTCTTTCACATGAAACTTTGAGATCATCATATTTTTATTTTTTATTTTTTCTGCAACATTATGTGGTGTAAACCTTTTATTGACCATTTGGATTCTCATTCTAAAACATACTAAGTTCACAAAAAAAAATATAACGCAAATTGACAATTTTTGAACCTCCACTCCTTGCACATTTTTTTGAATATGCTACACCCTTTTTCTACCTCTTAAAATTGGAATACAAGGAACTAATATCATGCTTAACATGATGGAAATGAATTTAGACCTTGTGTAGTGCAAAAATTTGACACCAAGTGAAGTCAATATCTGCTAATTCTTAAAACGCACGGAAGAAAATGAACCCTTTTATCTACTTCAAACACTATAATATTACAGTCCTTGCGGTCAAACTTTATGAAATTTTCTATGTAAGTTACTCAATAAGTCTTAATTGAGATCCTACGGTTAAAACTAGAAGAACAAGTTAATCGTTTTGTCCTTACTCATTGCACTAAAAAAAAGCAGTTTTGAAGTGTTTTTGGTGTGAAATTGGCAAAGAAATATAGGGATCAAGAAGTAGAAATTGACTTGGAATTTGCCAAATGGTATGGGTCTCGGCCCCTAAACTCGGTCCCTTGGGCTTTCACACTAGAAGGACCCAAACTCCGCATATTACATATTTTAATATTTTTTTCCAACTCCAAAACTTGGCCTCTTGACATAGTTTGGTCCTCGACATAGTTCGGTCCGCAGTCTGGGTGTGAAACCCCCCTCGAGATGCGATCCCTAACAAATTTTCTAACTTTAATGGAAATTCTACAATCTGCACTTTATAGGAGTTAAATAAGCAATTCAAGTACATAATATGTGGAGATATCTAGGCCACACCCTCCAATATCCATGATATACCTAGATGATACCATGTAATATTCATGGATATTATCTCATAAGTTGGCTTAATACTTATGACGCTCAATCAACATTCTGGCTAAGTTTCATTTTTCATTTTTTCATAGTGTGTAATTAGCAGTTCATTTTTTTGTAGCTTTTGAGCTAATTTTAGCCAATTGAGGAATCATTGGACTCAACCCTCTAAAGGAAATTGTAGTCATCCTAGGTATATTATGGATGACATATCCGGATCATCTGAGGGTAATAACATTGTCATTAAGGGTTAAGATGATTGGAAGGGGTCGAGGTGCCAATAAGCGAGCACATGGTCACGGTGCCAAGTGACACACAAAGTCATATACAATGTGCCATACAATTCGTGTTTATAGGTTGCAATTGAGGGGTCATACCCTTTACAAAACTCCTCCCTTTCCAAGTCCGATGAGATAACCCTTCATTTACTTATTCATGGCCTAGATTGAGGGTCTCGATTGCAGATGCTCTAACTTCCTTGGTAACCAACCAAAACCCAGAACAAACATTTATAAAATTGAGGTTTATCCAACCCACTTCCATCCCATTACCACCCATTCAATTCAAATGGAGGTTGCTAGTAGTTGGGACCCCTTACTATTGATCCGCACTTATGGGGTGTACCTATTGACAGCCACCAGCTAAAAATAACAACACTATTTCATAAATTCATAACTTATTCACATTTCATCAAAAACATATGAAATCACTTTGGTTGAAATTGTGATTCTATTCTTTATCACATGAGAATATGTGTATTTTAATTTGTTCCATATGTACACATTGCTTAACTTGTTGGTTATGGGGGTTTACACTAGTCGATGTAGGTATGGGAGAACAAGGTTAGAGAGAGCTCCCTTGAGACATGGATGTGGTCCTTGATTCCACGTGCTATTGGTATGGTCTCCATTCCCATCGGTCTAATATTTTGAGGTGTAGAGACGAAGAAGTTGTATTTGCTGTTTTCAAAAAAAAAATCCTCTGCTTTACATTTATCTCTAATTTAACCTCGAAAATGAGAAAAAAGGGGATTTCTGTTGTGTGCATGGTTTAAAATGGAGGGTGATGCTTTTGGAGATAGTAGGGTTGCTAGTAGTGGAGTCATGGCAAACAAATCATTACTTGAGCTTCTCAATCTCATCAAAATGGCAGAGCACATGGGGGGAGCAATGTTCTAAAATGGTGAAAAGCTGGAGATGATGTTTCCATGATTTTATTATGGTTTAACAACTTTGTATTGGCTCACCTGTCTCAGATCAGACATGGTGACGGCAAACTGTCCTGGAATGATAATGGCCTACTATGATAGAAAGCAGCCATGCCTGACTGTCCAGTCTACAAGGCAGCTCAGTGTGGAAGGGCCACAATAGAGCCGGGGAAGGTGCCATCCTCTTTTTGCCTCGACTGCAATGCCTGTTCGCACATATGGTAGGATGCCCTTAACTACTAAAGGTACTGTGACAGTTTTACAGCAAAAATACATTGAAATTGTTGGATTCTAGTGCAACGAATAAAGAAGGAAACAAAAACTTTTACATCTAGTTTTGACCGGAGGATCTCAATCAAGACTTATAAAGGAACATACTCACAATTTTTTTTAAACTTTGACTGCACATGTGAAAGATAATAGTGTTTAAAGTCGACCACACAGTTCATTTTCTTCCCTGCATTCAATGAATCGACAAACTTTGACTTCACTTGTGTCAAATTTTTACACTACCAAAGTCTAAATCCATTACTATTGTCTTATGCATGATGTTAGATCCTTTTACACCAATTTTTAGAGGTAGAGAAGGGGTGTAGCATATTCAAAACAACTGTGCAAGGAGTGGAGGTTCAAAACTTGGCAATTCTTGTTTTAATTGTTTGTGAACTTAATATGTTATAGATCGATAATCCAAATGGTCAATAAAAAGGTTTACACCACGTATTGTTGTGGAAAAAATAAAAAGTTTAAAATATAAAGAACTCTAAGTTTTATGTGGAAAAGAAGAAGTTTTTTTGGTAACTTGCCCGACAATGTGTGAAAATGTTAGACTTGCGTTTTAAATGCTATTTTTCACTAGAGACCAATTTTTTTTCACAATATGAAGGGAAATACTATCACTTGCAAGTATTGAAAATCTCACCTTCAATAGAGCGTCTTACCAAAAGTTTTTTAAGGTGCCTGACCTGCCCGCTCTTCCCATTTGAAATTCAAAACCCTAATTTTTTTTCATCAAATGTTGGATTTAGGAAAAATTGTTCTCCCAATGAGGTCCTAGTAATGTCCTTCTTAGTCTTCAATGTCCACCACAAATTTTGTTTGTATTGACTCCATTGTACCCTAAAATTAATCTCAAAACCTTGACAAACCAAGCATTGAGATGTTGAAATTTTATTACTAGATCTAAAACCTTATTTTCGGTAATGACAATGTTGGCAACCTTATAGGTGGTTGCCTTATTTGAAACCACTACAATAGATGTCATAAAACTACCAATGCAACGTTCCAAAGACAAATAATCGTCCAAAACTTATTGGTTATGGGATGTGATTCACTCACACTTCTACGGTTGCTTGGTGGTTTAATCCATTAAGGGCGACACCTATGACCAAGCTTGGGTAGTGCTATGAGTGGGTACATTTCATTGTGGCTGGTCACTACATCATCAACACAATGGGTACATTTGATCAGGATTGGTCACTACAAATATCACTATAGTCCACCCGTCATACTCCAGTGCACATTCTCACCGCATTTGTTGGAAGCGCATGGATTCAAGGAGTGAAATTAGGTTGCAAATTCAACAGAGATGATGTATCGGTCTACCAATTTACAAATTTCTACAAAAGTGACCACCCATGGGCCTCTGTCCTTAAAGTGTTAAGGACCTCCTACCATACCATGGGTTTGCATGCGTCTATATTCCCGAGGTTTTGCCAATCCACTCCAGTGCAATATTTGTGTTTGTGAAATGGCTCACTTTCTCACCACTTTAGACTGCAATGTCCTATGATCACCATTCGGATGCAGATTCCCATGTATCATGCATTCAACTTGTGGTAAGGGTGCTGATGTGAACTGGCAGCGAACAATAATGTGAGCTTCTTCTTGCTTGCTCCACCACGTGCAGACACGCATTTCATTGTTCCTTTCATGCCAGCCCTTGAACTGTCCTTTACAAAATGTAAAATTTTAAAATTAAGTACAATTGTTCACATTTAACTTAATTTACGCTTGCAACTGAAGCTTCTTCACATGGGAGAAAGCCTAGAGGCTGGCAGCAGCTCCTGCCTTCCCTGAATATTACTGCATGCTCTGCACCTTCAGCCTTTCAAGCTACCTCCACAAAACTTTACTTTCATTGAAAATACTAGCTAAACAGGCAGCAATGATGTTTATCTCGAAAGAAGCACTTCCCATTTAATGATTCATCCTCCAGGACGAACAGAAGCTTAATTCACACACCAGTACAAATGGGCACTTTTTTTTGGTCGAAAAAGTTATTAAAAAATAATCTGTCTAGAATTTGTGTAAGATGTAAAAGTTTCAAATTTGGAGTGTCAAAACAGCTGCGTTTGACCCCTAAATTTCCAACAAGCCCCTCGGGGGACTCTAGAAGGTTCGGGCAGTTCATGCGGTGTCAATTTACAACATTTTTCTATGAGATTTTTCTTGAAGATGGACATTACTAAAAGCTTTGTGTGAGTTCAATTTCTCTGAAATCCAAAATTTAATGAAAAAGTTATAGGGTTTTGAAGTTCAAATGGGGAGAGCGGGCACGTCGGGCACCTCCAAAAACTTTTGCTAAGACAATCTATTGAATGTGAGATTTTCAATACTCATGAATAGTATTATTTCCTTTCACATTGTCAAAAAAAGTTCTTGTCTTTAGTGAAAAATAGCATATTAACCCAAGTCAAACATTTTCACACATTGTCACACATTGTTGGGCATGGTACCAAATAAACTTCTTCGTTTCCACATTAAACTTAGAGATCTTCATATTTTTTTCACAACATTGTGTTGTGTGAACCTTCGCATTGACCGTTCGGATTATCAATCTAAAACATACTAAGTTCACAAAAAATACAACGCAAATTGACATTTATTGAACCTTTACAACTTTGACATTTATTGAACCTTCACAACTTGCACAATTTTTTTGAATGTGCTACACCCCTCCTCTACCTCTAAAAATTGGTGTACAAGGAACTAGTATCTTCCTTAACATGATGGAAATTAATTTAGACCTTGTCTAGTGCAAACATTTGACACCAAGTGAAGTCAAAGTCTGTTGATCCACTAAACGTAGGGAAGATAATGAGCCCTTTTCTCTACTTCAAACACTATAATCTTACAATCCGTGCAGTCAAAGTTTATAAAATTGTGTGAGTATGTTATTTAATAAGTCCTAATTGAGATCCTATGGTTAAATATAGAAATAAAAGTTGTACGTTTCTTCTTTATTCATTGCACCAAAACCAACAACTTTGAAGTGTTTTTGGTGTGAAATTGTCACAAAGTTTTAGGGGTTAAACCAACAATCCCAAATCAATTACTTAAAATCAACAAGAAATGCAACAACGTGCACTTTAAAGGAGTAAAGTAAGTTATTTAAGTGCATCATATGTGGAGATACCTAAGCTTTACCTTGCAATATCCATGATATACCCAGAGGATACCATGTAATACTCATGATATACCTTTCTGATACCCGTGGGATCTAATCTCAATAGGTGGCTAACTCTTGATGATGCTTGTCAGCATTCTGTCTAAATCTCAATATTTTTTTCATTTGTTCACTGTGTCGAAGTAGCAGCCCGGTTTTTCTTGTAGCTTTTAAATTAATTTTAGGCGGTTTAGGAATCGCTGCTAGCTGCACCCATCCAAACAAAACCCAAGTTCTGAGAGATGATTGAATTCCACACCAAAACATGATTTTATATCTGCGATTTGACAGTGTGGGAGCAACAACAAATCATGGATCCAAAATCCGAACATGTGCCACACAACCAACTAATGACAACTACGTAGTATAATTACAGGCTAAGGGTCACTTCTAGTGATCACCACCATCACATGTGCTGCTTGTTACACCGACATCCCAATGATACACCGTTGAGCAGCGTACATTTCCAATAAGTTTGGCATGATTATTATTAAATATAACCAACTAAATGATCACGGCGGGCATCGTCAATTATGGCAAACGTAGCATCTTAGCGCAACAGATATTATGATGTTTACATAATGGATAGGATGATCATGGCCCAATGAGATGGTAAACACTAGCGTAGCTGATCCCATGATTTGCTAACCTGCTTTCATCTGGACATGTCAGATGTGAAAATAGGGTTATCATATTTCACGCAAACTAACTTGAGAAGTTGCCACAATGAGCAGTCACGCCGCCGTTTGTATTTTAAATATTTGCATGCACACTTTCAACAGATCCTCAGCCTATGCTAGTTGTGGCCGCCAGAACTGCCACATTGTTGTCACATTCTTTGCTGCACACTAGATCCTGCAAATTGGATCCTGTAAAGTAGTAGGGTGTGGAGGGTGAGGCCATGAGTTGCTGTGCACAAATGAAATGGATGCTTCTTTGATAAAAATTTAGGTGAACCCCCATAACCCTTAACCCCTTAACCCCTAAAGTTCCAAGAGTCCCCTTGGGGAACTTTTAAAGGTTGGGCAGGTTCATGTGGTGTCATTTTATAACATTCTTCTTTAAAAAATTTATTGTAGAAGGACATCACTAAAAGCTTCAATGTGAGTACAATTCTCTCTTGAATCCGACATTTGGTGAAAAAGTTAGGCACTCTTGAGGGAAAATGTCCCAGAGCGGGCACGTCAGGCAAATCCAATTTTTTTTTGCTAAAACACTCTATCAAATGTGAAAATTTTAATACTAGCAAGTAATATTATTTCCTTTCATATTGTAAAAAAAAAGAACCTTTAGTGGAAAATAGCATATTATCCCAAGTCAAACATTTTCACACATTGTCACACATTGTCAAGCAAGGTATTCCAAAAAAGTTCTTATTTTCCACATAAAACTTAAAGATCTTTATGTCTTTACATTTTATTTCCACTTAAATATTGGAATCCTTCTTATTGACCGTTTGGATTCTCATTCTAAAACATGTTAATTTCACAAAAAATAAAAATGTGAATTGGCAAGTTTTAAACCTTTACTCCTCGAACAATTGTTTTGAATATGCTACACCTCTTTTCTACCTCTAATAAGTGGTGTATAAGGAACTAACATCATTATTAACTTGATGGCATTAAATTAAGACCTTATGTAGTGCAAAAATTTGACCAAGTTAAGTCAAATTCTGTTGATCCACTCAACACAGGGATGAAAATGAACCATTTTCACTACTTCAAACACTATAATAGTCTTTTGATTCATGCAATAAATTGTTTATGAAATTTTGTGGGTACAATACTTAATAAGTCTTAACTAAGATCCTACGGTTAAATGTAGAAATAATTTTTTTTGCTTCCTTCCTTACTCATTGCACTAAAATGAGCACTTTTGCAGTGCTTTTTGGTGTGGAAATGCTTTGGAATTTTAGGGGTTAAACGTCAGTCGGAATTGTATAAACAAGCACGCATTCTACTCTATAGAATACATAAAATGTATTGAAATTTAGCAATACTTACACATTTAGATTGAAGATTCTTCACTCAACATTTGAAGGTCATTTCAATATCTAAACCTTAACATGTACAGTGGGGTACCAATCAAAATGTCGTTTTTGAATTCGCAGTGAGAAAAATTTTAGAACTGCCAACTTTGAAAGCCACCTGAGAGCTCAAAAATTGGTATTTTACCACGAAATTTTTACCAAAGAATTACCTTTAAGTTAATTACATGTATGCCAAATTTCAAGGCCAAAAGATTCACCAAAAAAAAGTTATTCAAAATCTACCAACATTGGTAGCTGTGGAAATTTTTTCACTGCTGCCAACTTTGACAACCTCCCAAAGATTGAGTTTTTTTTTTTTTGCCATGAAATTCTTGGAACAAAAACCTCTTTATGTTAATAACATATGATAAAAATTTCAAGGCCAAAAGATTAATACAAAAAAAGAAATCCACAATCTACCAACATGTGTAGTTGTGGGAAACAATGGGGGAAACCATTTCATTGCTACCAACTTTGACACCCTCCCAACGGTTGAGAAATTGACTATTTACCATGAAATTTTTGGCACAACATGCCCCTTATGATAACAAAATTCATGCCAAATTTCAAGGTCAAAAAATTTATACAAAAAAAACATTTACAATCTACCAACGTGTACGTGTATGTCCTCCATTTGTCTCAATCACTGCTTGTAACCTAGAGAGCATAGAATGACATAGTTGAAGGAGCTTTGTACCATTGATTAACCTCCACTCTCTTTCAATAACTATCTTCAAGTCATCTAAATTTTTTGGACATATTGGGCCATGTTGCACAACATCTTTCAAAATCTTCCAAAGGTTCTCAAGTTTATTGAGATCAGGAGAATTTGCAGGCCAATCGAGCTTCTCCAAAAGGTGTGTTTGTCTACATTCTTCACATACTTTGCTACGATGGACATGTGCACCATCTTCCATGAGCAATCCATATGGCACTCTACTCATAAAATGAAGCAGCTCGACATTGTAGACCACTTCAACAAAATCCTTAGCAGAACGTCTATCTTTGGGCATAAAAACAAGTTGTGACTTTTGTCCTCCAGCAAATGCACCCCAAATCATCAAAGAAGTTCTCCCACTCTTAATCACTCACCATCATCCTGCCTCACAGCCTTCACTCATTGACCAAACCTCACCAGTCACCACATGTAAGTTATAACCTCATACTCTTAAAGAAAATCTCACATATCTCCATATATCCTCAGACACTCATCCCATGCCTCATCCACTCAGTTATCACATAGCCTAGACTTACTCAGTTAACTCATCTTTCATGCACTCAATCACTCATGTTCACAAAGTTTCAATCCTGTGCTTAGAAAATAATCACCCATCACTTGCTTCTCTCATCATCCCACATCCCACCTCCTATAATGCTCTATTGTAAATGCAAGCATTCTTATTGAGAGGAAAAAGCTTCTTCATGCACATATGGTCTCCAATTTTTAAACAAGTTCAGTCTTTGAGATGTGACAAGTGCACACAACTAAATTTGGCTATCCTTGATTTTTTTGAGAAGCATTTATGATTAGAGATTGCATCATCTGGAGAATGTCAATCTAGAGGCATGGTTGTCTGACATACTTCAACAATTTCAATGTCTATAATAAAAGGTATCTCACAACTACACACATTGGTAGATTGTAAATGTTTTTTTTTGTATAAATTTTTTGACCTTGAAATTTGGCATGAATTTTGTTATCATAAGGGGCATGTTGTGCCAAAAATTTAATGGTAAATAGTCAATTTCCCAACCGTTGGGAGGGTGTCAAAGTTGGTAGCAATGAAATGGTTTCCCCCATTGTTTCCCACAACTACACATGTTGGTAGATTGTGGATTTCTTTTTTTGTAGTAATCTTTTGGCCTTGAAATTTTTATCATATGTTATTAACATAAAGAGGTTTTTGTTCCAAGAATTTCATGGCAAAAAAAAAAAAAACTCAATCTTTGGGAGGTTGTCAAAGTTGGCAGCAGTGAAAAAATTTCCACAGCTACTAATGTTGGTAGATTTTGAATAACTTTTTTTTGGTGAATCTTTTGGCCTTGAAATTTGGCATACATGTAATTAACTTAAAGGTAATTCTTTGGTAAAAATTTCGTGGTAAAATACCAATTTTGGAGCTCTCAGGAGGCTTTCAAAGTTGGGAGTACTGATATTTTTCTCACTGCAAATTCAAAAACGACATTTTGATTTGTACCCCATTGTACATATACGACACTATAAATATAGAGTTTTGTAGCCACGAGTGGCACCTTTTGATGTGTAAAGGTTAATTTGTAAACACCAAGGCAATTTGATAGAATTTGTACTCCATGGAGTAAAAACTATCAAAATTAACTTTTTGAAAATATAACGGCAGGATCTTCTTTAAACTTATATGAGATGATGTTGTAAAGATTTTGTGAATTTTGACCTTACGATGTGAAAGATAATTGTAGTCAAAGTGGAAAAATTTGACCCTGAAACGAACACTTGGTCCTTTAGGGATTGAGCAATGTGCACATATGGAGAGAAAAAATATTATTAAATTAACTATTTCACTAATAGCCAATACAAATACAATTTCAATCCAAGTGATTTCATTTTTTTCCCATACAATGTGAATTAATTATTAATTTTCAAATTGTGATGCAATGTGTGGGTGGTAGCCACCAATAAGTACCCTCAAAAGGCACCAACCAAAAGTAAGGGATTGTGACTAATATCAAATTTCCATTTGAGCTGAACATGTCGTAATGGGATGGAGTAGGTTGGATATAACCCAATTTTATAGGTGTCAGTTATGGGTTTTGGGGGTTATCTTGTGAGAGACTTTGCAAAAATATATATCTGCACAAAAGAATTATTTGTAAAAGAAATAAACAAAAAACATGTCTAAAAGAGCAAAGAATTTTAAAAAGTGGCATACCACTACTCCTAAAGTTCCACGTGCTCCAAATATTTAGAACAATGGAAAATAGATACTACACCCACAATATATGCAAGTCGGGACCACCTCTTTGTCTCAAGAAAGCTTCCCCAAACCAAACTACGTTTTACCCTACCAACATCGAATAATTGCAAAAGGCTTGCAAGATCATATCATGTCACAAGTGCCAAACCTTGTGGTTTCAGATAGTATATAAAGGGGGTTTTCAATCTCTCACATTACGTTTATCTCTAAAGTTACTTAAAGTTCAAATTCGATGCCCCTTGTTTTTTTTTAAGTCTACTTTTCTTCCTCCTTGATAGCTACTAGATATTCTGAGAAGAAATTGGTGGTCTCTAATCTCATGGTAGAAACTTTGGTTTTAGTTTGGTGGTCTCTAAACTCAAGTTAAAAGACAATTTAAGACATTGTGTTGTATAACAAATCTTTGTTAATAGATGATAAAGATAAAGAGAGAAAGTGAAATAAAGATCTAGTTCCTCTTTAGCACTTTTAACGGGTTTGCTAAATACATTTTCATTTTCAAGAATATCAAATTTTAAAAATCGTATATCCAAACAGAGGTTTATGCATCTTCTTGGAAAGAACAGAAAAAGAAACAAGTATTTTCAGTTTTAATTTGGAAATGAAATTATTTTTTTGTATCATGCTCAAGGAGGTGGAAAGACCTTTGACTTGCTATAAAGTAAAATTTTCTCACAAAAAATAGATTTGTTGGTAGTCTTATAAAATAATATTATCAATTTGTATTAAATTCAATGTTAATAATGTGATATAGTAAATATAAGAAAGCTACACTAAATTTGATGTTTAGTGTAGTGGTACAAATAGTGTAGGAATTCCACTACAATATTTGTATTCAAGTTGATAATTAGTGTCAAGAGTCCACCCTCAAAAGGGGGGAGTAGTTCCATACTACTAACCCATGCCCGGTGGGCATGGACTTAGTGGTGGAATGAACGGACACTTTATCCACGCTGGCTCCCTTCGGAGACCGGAGTTCTTCTCTCTTAGTGTCAAGATGCCACATCATTTTAGAATCAACCTTTTTGGAATCAACCACCAACTTCATTTAATAGAGCCACCACTTGACCTCCTACCTGACTTCAACCACCTCACCTAAGGGCCGCTTTACACTTGGTGGCCAAGTGGAGTAGCTGTCGATTTCTACCAATGAGATTGCTAGAATGGCCAAAGTCCGGACTTTGGGCCTTCAACCTTGTGCCCAAACTCCAAAGGCCATTGTCCTACATGGCAACACTTTTGGGCTGTTTTGGCGCCAAAGCAACGGCCTCTCGAGCAATACTTGGGTCGCCCATTATAGCGGACCCAAACTATAATTGAGAGCCCGTCAATTTTTTTAATAAAATAATAAAAAACTGACAAGATCTAGACCGTTTAATGAAAGAGGCCAAATTTTTGGTTGATTATTTTTGGGTGATTTTTGTGGTTGGTTATTTTTGGGTGATTATTATTGGCTGATTATTATTGGTTGATTTTTTCGGGCTGGTTTTTGTTGGCGTAATGATATCGGGTTTGGACTTTGGACTTGGCCTTTGGAGCTTCACACCACAACTGGCCAAACCTTCAATCTATATTATTTAATGTATTTTTTTGGCAAAAACATATGGCCTCTCGCCATAGTTTGGCCACTTATTTTGACGGACGGTCACTCAACTTGGGCATAGTGTGAAGCGGCCCTAACTTTCCCTTCACCCTGAATATTTTGCAACCTTCCCATCTAGAGCCATTTCTTTACGCAGTTCCATGGTTTCTTTCTATGATTTTGCATCTCTACGGGGGATTTTCTATGAGATTTCTTTTGAGGAGTAAAAGAGGGATTGCCGCCTATATCTTGCCTGGGTCCGGCAGCAAGCAAGCGTGTGGGAGTCTAAAACTCCCTTTTGGTTGCCCCTACCAAAAAAATTAGTTAAAGTAGGATTTTTAGTCTTAATTAACTAGAAAAGTAGTTAGTGTTGTGTAGAATTAGATTACATAGCGGATAGTGAAAATAGAAAAATGCTTAAGTAGTTAATTAGGATTATAGTGGTGATAAAACCGGGTTTTAAAATCACTAGTTTAGACCCGGAAAACAATTTCAAAGAGTCCTAGAAGAGATTCCGGAATGTAATTCTAAAATCACCACTTAACCTAAATTAATTAGTTAAGTTTAGTAGATAGTTAGATTAATTAGGAAGTAGTTTAGTTCCTTCCTTTTGTTATTGTAGACACAAATTCTTGTTCGAAAGAATAAGAATTTAGTTATATGAGGGAAAAAAAAATTTTAAAAATAAAAAAATCATACATAGGTATCAACCTGGGTATGGGTAGATACCCGAGCAGCAGACCGGGAACTAGCCCCAGGACAGGGCCAGGTCATAAACTCGAGCCACCGGCCATGATCCGGGTACCAACCTCGGGCGTCGGCCGGATGGGGTCTAGGAACCCGGCGTAGGCCAAGCTACCCCGGGTACGGGCCGGATAGCCCCGGGCGGGCATGGGAAAGGGAGCCAGCGAGCAGGCCAGAAGGCCACGGCCTCCCCCCGACCCTGTAGTTGCAGACTCCGACCCCTTGCCCAAATTTTCTATCATTTTCCAGGTCAACCGAAAAATCTCTTTCTAAGTCATAATTTCCCAAGTTCTCTCCTTGTAATGATCATATGTGACATTGTTTCGTTAGAGTGTTGTTATATATGCGAGATACCGACATCCACGTATTTTAGCAAAGTGTTCCGGAGTAGTACACCGGTTGACCGGTAGACTTGTGTTTTTTGAGCCGGACCGGAGTTTGTGATAAGTTAATAGAGAGATTGCTGGAAGTACAGGCATTTCACGGATTTTTGTCCATCCCGGACAACATGGCTCTACCGATGTCGATAATTCTTTTGAAGATTGACCCGAACAAGTGGAAGGGGACTACAAAAGGTGTATAGTTGGAGGAGGACCTCATCCGGATGGGGTGCAAATGACTCTACAAGAAGCCGTGGGTATTCCAGACGGGACGTGCGGTGGCGGAGTTGCAGCCTCCAGGGACGCCCCGGGGAGTCTACCGGGTCAATCCCCAATCTTGGACTACGGATTTATGGCGCGAAGTGCATTCTCGTTGTAAAAAGAGGGAGTGGATATCCGGAGTCAACCGGGAGCTGCTAGAAGAACATGTATCACACCCTTACAATGCGTTGGAATGCTATTGGAACGACCACTTCACAAATCACTCGTTGAGAAGGGCGATTGAGTTTCTGAACCCAATCCTCCATCCCAACCAACGTGAAAGAGTCACGGCCCGGTTGGCCACCGCCTACATCGAAGCATTTTTTTGGAGAATCCTCCCCGGATAAGAGATCTTTGTTGGTTGAGGCAATTTTGCCTCAACTCCGGGCAGTTCAACAAGGTCGAGGCTTGAAGGCATTCTTGACCCCCTATCTCATGCATATGTATGAGTACCACCATTGTTTAGAACCGGAAGAGAAGAAGATGTGGAGACAACGGATGTCTTCTCCAGATCACCCTTCTCAAATTCCTCCCCAACAACCGGAATTCCGGTTAGTGTTTCCGGCAATTCCCAGGATCCTTCTCAACAACCGGAATCCCGGTTTGCGTTACCGGCAACTCCTCGAGATCCTCCCCAACAATCGGAGTCCCGGTTGGCGTTACCGGCAACTCCACGGGAAGTCTCTTCATCTCAAGCAATCTCGAGTGACGGAAGGACCTCCCGGTCTCACCGGGAGAAACCATCACAATCGCCTGGGCATCCAAGAAACTCACTGTCATGGAGAACATATCCAAGTTCTTCCGGGAGGCGACCCGCGAGATCCAATAGATGGAGATGGAGCTAATGGAGGCAAGGAGTCTCTAAAGGGTTCTCCGGAAGATTTTTGAAGTGGAGGACAACCGCGACATCTTATCCGCGACCAGGGAGAAACTGGAGCTAGTGGCCAAGGTGAAGAGGGATCTTCGGGCCACCCAAAAGGAGTACATGACTCAAAAACTACGTCCCAAGAGACTATCATTACGTTGACGAAGATGCTTGCCAATCAACCAAGTACCACCACCCCATCGCAAGACTGGAGTCCACTCCAGAAGAAGAGAAAATTTGTCTTTGACAAATCTCTCTCTGCAGAGGAGGATGACCCACCCACTCAAACACCGGTGAGTCGGGTGGATTCTCCATCCTCCAAAGAGTGGTGTGAAGGTTTATGAGAGAAAACGAGGCCTCCCGGTAAACTCTACCGGGAAAGAACTGGTTGACCTTCATTCCTCACCACCGGGTTCCTTGGTGGAGTCTTCAATGGCCATACTCATTGATCTCAAGGAGGCTCCTTGTTTATCGATAGATACATCTCACCTACCGGTGGATATTCCCAATCCACCGGTAGACCTCCCGGTTGAGACATCCAACCTTCCGGTGGATTTTCTTGACCATGTGGGTACTTCCAACCTTCTTGACAATCCCTATATGGATCAATTGGAAGAGTCTTCCGGTTGAGCCTTTGTTATATATTATGTGTTATTGTTGATTTATCGTACTAGTTGATGGGATGTTGTTAAAGTTACTAGATTCAAACACTAGGGTGAGAGTAGTGATGTCGATGGGGCCCCATTGTGCATCCGCTCGCTATCTCTTGAGTGGTTTTTCCGGCTACTTACTTTTGTTAGGGAAAGGGTCGCCGGTGGTTAGGCTACCCTTGATTTTAGGATTTAGATGCCATTTTGTCCTTTTGTGGATCTACTTTTGGAGGGTAGCTATTGACTTAGTGCACTTTCTAGATGCCATTTTCACCTTTTGGAGATCTAGTTTTGGAGGATAGCTAGTAGCCTTTGTGTACTTAAAGAGCCTTGGGCTTGTGTGTTAAGTACTCTTCTCTTTGTTGGTTTCTCATGCCTTGCCTTCATTGCTTGTGTCTAAAGTCTTTGTTGAGCTTGTGTGAGTAGACCGGGAGAGAGTTGAGTCCTCCTAGTGTGTCTTTGCTAGGTGTGCAAGGTTGTGACTTGTTGTGTGTTATGTGATTGAGTGTCAGTAGAGACTTCCCGAGGATGTAGGATATCCAGGTTAGATAGGTGGAGTGAGATCCGAGATCTATGCTCTAGACCCTTCATCAGTGGGACCAGGAAGAATTGTTTTACCAGATGGGATTCGAGAAGCCCACGGCTATTCATGATAGCCTTTCTTAATTGGGAAGTGTTTGAATTGGTGGGGAGGAGGGGTGATATACCTCCTTTCGGTACAACGGGAGAGATCCCGGCTAAGCCTGAGTCCGGAGAATTCTAGGATTATTACCCTTGTAGTGGACGAGTTCCGACGATCCCCGTGGAAGGTTGTCTTGCTCATATGATTTGATTAGCACTAACTTGTTGTGAGTCTTGTATCTTCTTGGTTTGATTCATTGGATGTGGTTGTAGTTGGAACCTAGGTTTGCGTGACCGGTTTATTGGAATAAGTTCTTGGTAGATTGTGAAGACCGGTAAACCGGCTGCGACCTTTGAACTCTTTCACGGTGTACGGTTAGATTGTGGATATTGTGGCCTCTAGACTGCAAGAACGAAGGACAATGACTATCTAGGCATTGTAAAACCTTACCGGAAAACTACTCTGACGCTCAACAGAGTTTAACTTAAACACTTGTGGTTACTTGTTACCGGTTACTAAGGTACCGGGGAAGCCATCCTCCGGGATGTGATGAGGTATTAAGTGTGAAGTGTTCTTAAGATTTAAAGAGTTTGATGCACGATAAAAATCCTTGGAAACGATCTGGTTAGGTGGGCTTGATTAAGGTTAGTTTCAGTTAACTTTGAGAATAACAAACCATTAGACTACGACAAAGCCATATGGAACAATTCTCGTCCCAAAGTCATGTGAGCTGGCCTTGTAAGTCAATCAAATTTTGTCCAAATTGAACATATAAGGTGTTTTTCAACATCTACATTTTTCATAGATGTCAAAAAAAACCTCAAATGTTCAATTTGAACAAAAATTGAGTGAATTATGACCTTCAAATGGTTGCTAAATTTTCCACAACCCTTGGCGGACAATCAATATTATTTCAGCGCTTTTTTCCCACTTTTACTTAAATATCAGATTAATATAATAATTTTCAACAAGTTAATTCCAAATTTTACTAAAGTTCAAACATAGTGTTGGAGTCGGCATTTAGTATACGACATTGTCCATGACACTAAATGCGTAGTTTGCAATTAGTGTCCTAGTTTGCATTTAGTGTCCCCTTCACCAAACATTAAATTTTAATGTACTTAGAGTCCGGTAACTTTAGCTAGTTAGAGTCAATAAAAGAAGTTTTATGGGAAGTCCATATTGGAAATTAATTATATTCCATGGAGCTATTACTATATTGCATCTTTGAACCAAGCTCAAAAATTCATCATTAGAATTTACATTGGAAGAAGCTACCCAAGATGTCAAAAGTTCCTTGGAGAACAAAAAACATTGTAGGGCTTAACATAAAAGTGAACTTTATGTTACTTCATTCACCTAAATTCTTTTTAACTAGAAAGTTTTCATTAACTAGAAGGATATTTTAGAAGCATTATAAAATATTTAAAGAACACAGTTGATTAAAGTTGAATTGCTATATCTTTTGAAATTTTTAGCAATATAGGAACATTCAATTGAATAGAACAATTTTTTTTCTAATAATTTCATAAATCAAAAAATAAAATAGAACATTGATAATATTAATAAATTTTATAAAATATATTTTGTCAAATCACAAGGATAAACAAATTATCATTTTTTGATATTTAGGATTATGTAATATCATATGTACTCCAATGTTTAATGAATTCTATAATATGTTATATTGATTTATTGTAATGATAGATTTTTATTTTATCTTTTCTGTTGACTTCTAAATGACAATAGTCCTAGGGTGGGCTTTTGCAAATCTTGGGCATATTTCAATGTTGCAATTTCATATTACAATTCTTGAAATTTTGTATAAAGATGCAAGAAGACAAGATGTACATGGAAATATAATTGTTATCCTCATTTTGACTTATGGGAAAGAAATATTGCCATCTTAAGGAAAAACTTTTCAAGACTGGCACGTTTGGCAACTCTAAAACCTATTGCTAAGAGATTCCATTAAATGTAAAATTTTGAATACTAGCAAGGTAATATTATTTCCTTTCGTATTGTCAAAAACCATTTGTTGTCTTAGGTGAAACATAACATATTCACATATTGTCACACATTGTTGGGCAAGGTACAAATTTATTTTTCTTTTCCACATGAAGCTTAGAGATCTTCATATCTCTTACGTTTTATTTTTTCCATAACAATATGTATTGTAAAGAAGAAAAAGAACTCCATTCCTTGAAATGGAGCTCAAGTGAATAAAGCCACTGTTCATTCCACCATTAAATCAATGTCCACCAGACAAAGGTTTAGTAGTATGAAACTACTCCCCCCTCTCGAGGTAGACACTATGTAATCAGTTACCAGTAACAAATAGCCAAAAACCAATAACCAACAACGACCATGGACCAATCAGAGCCACATGGCTCTATTCCAAGAGATGAAATGAAAGAGTTAAGTGGTTTTAATCATTTTAAAGGGTATCATTTAATTTGAGAGACGTTGGTTGTTTTCAATTTTTTGTTTGTGTAGGAGTATAGACATTGCATGTTGGATAGCAATTGTATTAATTTTTGTGTATGTCTTTTTAATTGGATAAATGGGTATATTGAATTTTTTTCAAGACTTTTCATAGAGGGGATAAAGGTAGTAGCTCTAGCTCCAACGGTGATGACAAAAAGGGGTCAACTTTCCATCCAAGAGCTGCAATGTCATTAATAAGTGATTGATATTTTATTGATTTTGTTTCCGAATTCCTCTGGAGATAATCTGTCATAAAGATATTTGAATTTGATCAATTGGATAGTAAGGTTTGTGTTTATATGGTCCAGCGGGGGGTCTTTATATGGTAGTCCTTTAACGCATAGTATGTCTACTTTAAATCTTGCATTACAATGGCATCTTTGGGTTCAACATGTGCATGGAAGTAGCCATGGATCTAGTATTGTAGTGAGTACCAGTGTATGCATTGCAATCTAGTACCACATCCCTTGGTTTGGAGAAGCTTTCCACAAGCATCTGAAACAAGATTGGCTCTTCTCCCGGACCCCTCTCTACGGCTTCCGTCCATTTTTCAAAGTGGTACTAACGGTTGTATAATTGTGGAGGACTTCTTCATGAATGAGGTCCGTCTAAAGATTACTAAGGATCCTATTTTGTTCAATAGAGAATTTGGACTGGACCCCAATCAGTTTGAAAGACTTCTTGATGTAGAAGAGAATCAAGAACCTTTTTGCCTATAAGAAAGAAGGTATTGCAAATAGAAAGGTCAGGTAATGGATTAAACAATATGCCAATCATAAATGCAAAAGAATCATAAAATTCCATGGAAAAGTTTAGAACCTACAATACGTTGCTGCTTTTTTGCAGAAGTAAGGGGCATTTTGTTTATCCCCCATTAATCGTGGAAGGAGGTAAAATCGTAAGCCTCTGCAAAGGCATTGGTGGATATACAAACCGATTGAACATTGGGGTGGAAGAAGAGGATAGCACCATCATCTTGAAGGGATTTTTGAGCCATTAAAAAAATGCCTTCTGCCCAATCGTCTTCAAACTCATTCTAGGGTGGAATTTTCATGCGAGGGGAAGACAAATTAGGCACAAGAAGTTCGTCTGGCATATCAACAATTATCAAGTCCACGCATGCTTCCCTCTTATTCACGCGACAAGACATCTTTGACCTCTATGACCAGCCTATTAGAAATAGAGGAAAATAGAGAATTATGGGACAGAAATCTTAGAAACAAGGAAGATGTTTTCGAAATATAATAAGAAAAAAGGCCATTCTATAAAACGTACCTTCTGAGAAAACGTTATGAGTTCATGAAGTTCAAGAGACACTTGATGATTCACCTCCATATATTTAAGGATAGCAGGAATGGAGGTGCAAAGAGTCAACAACTCCGATTGAATGCCATGAGTATCAGTTCTCAAGACATGCAAAAGGAGAGTTCAGAGGGAGCAAAGGTTTCCGTTGAATTTCCATAGATTGGACCTCACGTGGGCAATTCAAAGGATTAGTGATTGTGAATGCATCTTCATCGATTGGAAGGGGAATCAATGCAATTGGGGGGAAGACAACCATATCTTTGTCCTTCAAACTGCGGCCGTTAGTAGTCTTTGTCTCTTTGGCCTTCTTTGTCTCCCTAGTTGCCTTGGTTGTCTTTGAAGCTACAGCATTGGAGGTCTTCTTTACAGTGGTGCCAACTACCTCCATTCGAATTTCCTCATCCTCTGCTTCATCCGAGACCTCTTCTACTCCTTGAATGGGCAAGGTTTGCAAATCTTTCTTCTCTACCTCAGTTTCTCGGCATAACTTCTTTGAGCACTCTATGTACTATGGGCAAGATGCGCATTGAACAGAAGTAAATGCACGATCGTAGCCCGCAGTGAACATATATGGCTTGAGCCCCTTCTCATGCCAAGCTTGCCAAGCTTAGGCATTGACTGCTTGACAATACCTTTGTTCTAGAGAACCTCTCTTTGAAAATACCTACAAAATACACATCATTGTTAGCTTAAAATTAACAAAAAAGATACAACACTTGGATGGAAGGTGTATAGATCACATGGCGAAGCAATTATCGAAGGATCATGAATCACTCAAGAACCAAAGGGAGAAGTTTAAGGTTGTAATGCACAATACCAATAAACTAGTCGTTGCATTGTAATGTGAGCGCCCTCTTTGCCAAGATATGCTTGACCCGTGAGTAGCCCCCTTGTTTGCGGAAGAGGAAGTAATATGCATGGTCCCAGACAAGGATTTGGTGCTTCTCTATGTAATCCTCAATCTCATCAATATCGTTTGCATTCCAATAATTTGACAACTTCTCTGAAGCGATGGTACTTTTGACTGCATTGACGGTTGCAAAATCCAATTGCAGTAAAGCATAGTTAGGTTTTGAATTTCCACACCAATTTATCCAAACTTAGTTTTAGAATCTAAATAAACAAACTAGGTGAGAAGGATAGTCATGGATGTATGAAATTCAAATCACCTAGAAAACTGCCTTCAACAATCATGTTTTAAGTTTTTCACTTGTAACTCCTCGAGGTGGAAATTTAAGTGCCACCCTATTCATTTCGCTAGAATTCCACTAGTCGAGCCATTTCACCTTGTATTTTTCTTGGACAATGGATGCTAAAATTCTCTGGAGTTTTCCAAGAGACATTTCAGGCTTCTCCAGTTGACTATAGTGAGAATCGATTTGTAATCATTTTATATCACAATGTCATTATCATATCATTTTGAATGAAATTTGTTGAAGGAAACTTTGGAAGACTTACAGCCTCAAGAAACCTTGGTCTATTTTAAGGGTTGGCTATCAAAGTGAGCTTGCCAAACTCGGATCTGAATGACTTTAATTTGTTGTGTGATGCATAATTCATGGCGTTGGTGATACATAAGGGTGTTTGATTTGACTCCTTGATTAGTTCCAAATACAACCGACCTCCTTCATGGGCAGCTGTTGCAATCTCTTGCTGTAGTTTGATGATCAATATTATATATTAAGAAGCATTGTTATGCCATATTTTTGAAAAGAAATGCAAAAGGATATTGACGATACTTACTCAATTGAGGAACGTGCTAACTACATCAAAAGTCAATGGATACCAAACGTAGGGCTTGGGCCTATTTTTAGATAATTGAAATCCTCATCCGTTTGGAGCTCCTTGAATACATTAAATTGAAAATCCCATATGTATTCATACGGTGGAGCCTATGAACCAAGTTAGTTTTAACGTGTGCGTTCTCCGTAGATCTATAGGAAGAGTTCCACGATAATATGTAAGTAAATCACAAGGAAAAGACAAGAAAATACAATAAATAAAAATTAAAATGCAAATGATTATAACAAAATACTCACTTGTTTCTATCATTCATGGCATAGATGAGGACGCCATTGAAGTGAGCAAAATTGAATCCACAGAAAAATGCCAATATGGATCGTCAAAATGTAAACGAGATAGATATCCAGACCAAGCCTGATGTCTATGACACGGTTGTCTACATAGACGGACAGGGGCCCAAAGACAGCAGACAGACGGACAGTCAAACAGATGGACATGTTGGACAACACCCTTACCGGACATATGCCTAGAATATTCCAAAAAATATTCCTAAAATCTATATGAATATTCATGAATATTTTGGAATATTCCGGAATAAGTTGGAATATTTTCTACTAGACAGACACGAACCTCTATCAGATAGGCAGTCGAACGGACGGATTCTACCAGATGCACGGACGTTGGAACAACCATGGTCTATGATTCCATCCCAAATAAAGAACATATTGCCAGATAGATTTGCCCAATGTTCATTAGTTTTTAACTCTCGCTCAAAGGCATATGAAAAAAAACTTGTAGGTAAGCGGTGAGCGGTGTTGTGTAGAGAGGGGAGCGCTTTGAGAATTCACGGAGAATCTCGCTGCAACCGGAATAGATGGCAGGAGAGTCTAGTCATGTCTTCAATTCTTCTGTTCTTCAAATCTTCATATCTTCGACTCTTCAAACAGCTTCCGTTGGCCTATCTTGTGGTGGTTTTAAATGGGTTAAGGGTAAAGGTAAGGTAAAAAGAACCCACGACCTCAGACGGGTAAAACGGGACGGCCAAACTACAAGCTGAAATCGTCTAAAAGATTGGCTTCCAAATTTCAAACCCACGGTGACCAGCAATTGCGCCTCACCGGTGGGAATAACATAAATACGACCGTGTAGGTGATCAATCTCACTTTGCCGCGACAAAATTTACGAAGCAGAATTGAAAACAACTAGCCTTCAAATCCGGCCGGGAATAATAAAATAAAGACAATGAGCCTCTAAATCCGTCTAGAAATAATAAGCAACAAGCCACAACACACGAGTCTTCATGTCTTCTTGTCTTCAAGTCTTCAAATCTTCAAGTGTTTAAAAATACAAAGAAATTCAAAAGAAGTGTTCAAAAACACAATGAAAAAGCTTCCACCAAGGCTGTAACCTTCAAACAAGTGCCACATATGACTCAAAATTCCAACTACTAAGTGTAATAACTTTTTGAAAAGCCAATACAAATAACTTACACTCCTCCAAATTTCAAATCATTCTAAATTACTGTCCAAAAGTTATATGAGTTCAAAGTTCCGCCTTTCTAGGTATTCAGTCGCTCATAACTTCTTTCTCAAAATTTTAAATCTCAATTGCAATAGCTTTTTGAAGAGCTATGACAATGGTGCACACATTTTTGAAATTCCAAACCATTCTAAACTAGTGTCCAAAAGTTATGGCTTGTTGAAACCTCTGCCTTCTCAATGGACGGCCTCAGGTTTTTACAATTTCAAACCTTCATAACTTTTGTACAACTTCAATTAACTTGAATGATAAGTTTATGGAAAGCTAAAAAATAGTTCTACAAATCTTGAAATTTTTAAAGAGAGACGCAAAAACTACAAACTTTGATGGTCGCCCAAATCTCTGCTCCTCTTCGTTAGGTGGCAGTAGACCCTCCTCCACTAACACACTTGTAACTTTTTGTCCACAACTCTAAATCAAGCGAAAATAATCTCTATAAAAGCGCATTTCAAAGAAAAAGAAACCCTCAAAATTTCATTCCAAAATGTTTCTTACAACTTGACATATCACCCATCAAACTCTCGGTTTTTTACACCCACACACTCTTCACTCGAAAAGCACACTAACATTTTTCCCCCTCCAAAATCCGACTAATAGGGAGAGAGAAGATGCCTACCTACCCTCTAGACCCTTAAGGTGGATGACATCAGCCCATATGCATATCACATGGGCCTCAAAACACTCATTGATCCTAGAAAAATTCAAAAGATAAGTATCTATTTATCTTTTAAGGTCAACAAACCTCTAGAGTTCTAACTAGGAGGTAAACTTCCCTCTATCTACCATCTTTTAATTTCTAACATTCAAATGGAACACAAAATACTTATATTAAGTACAAAGCTTCAATCAAAATCAAGTAGAGGTAAAAACTATAGTCAAAGAAGAGTGCTACTCCATTTGCAAGAACTTGAGGATGCGCTTGATTAAGTCATCCACGCACTGTATGAGAATTTCAATTATCTAAAAATAGGATATATAGAAAAAAAATTGTGCAATGTCTAGGGATATTAATGTGGCCATGACCTTACTATATCAATTTTTAAAATTTTAATAAATGAACGAGCGGTTGACGCTTGCTTTGCAATGCATTAGAGCAATCATTTTAATGCATTTTCTATGTTACAAAAGATAATTTTTTTTTATTCATATGAAATTATTATAGAAAATTGGAAGAGTAGAAAAATAGCGGGCTACAAAGATTAAGAGATAATTACTAGTGTTAATGATGATTCTTAGCACTTAGGCATAGTCATCCACGCAGTGTTTTCATCCACAAACTATTTTTTCATCCACGGATTGTTTTTTCACCCTTGCACGCAATTTCATCCTTAGTGGATGAAACTGTAATTTAGGCAAAATCTATTAACAATCTATTTCAGAACCGCGCAGTAAACCACGTAATAATTAACCGCATAGTCAACCGCGCAGGAACTGCGCACATTGTGACTTTAGTAGCATGATAATAGTTGGATTCAAACAGTATTCGAAACCATCATACCTTCTTTTAGTAGGAAAAAAATTGGAAAAACATGATATCCATAATTTCTATGTTGTTTCTACTCATCCAATTAAATAGTTTACATTGTTACCCTTTACTAACTATTGGTCACCAATCACAACGCTCTTTACCTCCAAGAAAGGCAATAATTTAAATCTATTGATTTATCTCCTCTAGACAATACCATACGCATTGGTTTCAGCACTTCCTTGCCGTGTAATTATTTTTCCAAATAGTAGCAGTTCGGACACAATGGGTATCAATGGCTATAACCTAGGCATTACATGGGTATCACCTAGGCAAATCTCTTGAATTTTCCAAAATTTTAAGACAATCTCCATTGTGAATGAATTATGTCCAAAACTTACCGGTGCCTAGGGTAGTTCAATGCAAGAACAAACAAAAGCTCTAGTCACGTCAATTCTTTTTATGAAGACCAAAGTTTATCTCTTTTTGCTACAATTAAAATTCTTTTTATGTTACCTCTTTGAGTGTTGGAATCTCATACATGTTATGAAAATTACGCTCCCTAAAAATTTACACTATTAAGTGTTACAAGTTAAGTGTCATGAGATGTCTTGCTCCCTATTTCATTAATTTTACTTTTATAAGGGTTAGAGTTGGAAAATTTGGAAAAAATATGGGGCAATAAATAGGAGTAGGGGCAGTAAAAGTGACCGGGTAAAACGCAATTTAGGGCCGGTTTAGGGTGACTATTTCAGATGAAAATTGACATGATGGATGAAAATGTAAATATACTAATTAATGAGATCAAGCTTTAAAAGTGCTATTTGTTATAACACTACATGTGTTATGGTTTTTCTGCTCCTGTAACTTATAAAGAGTTTAGACTGTATGTGTGTTTATAATTAGTCGAACGATATTGACCTTCCATACATCACTCTTGTATTGAAACCAAACTTGAAATTTGGATCAGTATTAATTAAATCTGTATCGATCTTCGACAGAAGGATTTTCGTGATACACCCGCAGTGTGTTTAAAAATAATGAACTTCGAGTTAGTGCTATTGCAGCATCTGAAGAGGACTTACAGCTGCGTCGATGGATTCAAAAGAGGAGGAAGATTACAGCGCCAGGAGATCAGTGTAACGACGCTTGATTTGAAAGAGATAAGTTTATAGTGCTATTCACTCTGTTAATCATCGCCTTCAGATTCTGAGAGATCGAAGTGTACTGGTTAAAAAGAGGAATGAATTGCTCCAGTTTTTGTTGAGTTGACTGTGTCCTCAGGCTTAGCTTACGAGTACTTGGAGATGGTCTTGTAGTAGTTAACGTAGTTTTATGAATTCTTGCTGCGATGTTGCTTGTAGGGAGAGTTTAGTGTCAGCAGCACATACTTCGTGCGCATCTCGGAGGATAAGTGGTCGAAGGTTGGATCCCAGGTCCGCAGCTGCCCCTGAAGCTTCAAGTCACAGAACATTGTGACTAGCTAGCATCAATGAACGTAACATGTGTAACAATTTCTGTCGTTATGAAAATGGAGTTATTTGTAAAGTCAATGATTATTCCCCTCTTTTGACTACTTTCCTTCTCTCTAAATAGTTCTTAGATCAGCAGAAGAGCTTGGTGGTCTTTAAACTCAAGTCCAAGTACTTTTAGCCATTTTTGAGAATGAAGAAAGAGCTAGCATTGGATACCATGAATGTTAGCTGCCTTACTCGCCTTGAACTGATTTCAGGTGGGTAGATTCAGGTAAATTATGACTGCGTGCACAAGGCAGAAAGTGGAATCCCTCCTGATATCAAGGTAGCATGATTGGTTGCCTTGGCCACCAGATGACAGTGAATAATGCAGACAAGAAAAGCGGTGCCATGTCCTTTTCCATATGCCTTTCTTCGACTAATTCGAAGATCATTCTCCTACCTCAAAATCTTCATGGCAGGTATTGTCCTACACCAACTTTGCAGCGTGTCGATGCTGTGCTTGTAATGACAACTCTTTTAAGGCATCAGTGTTGTCAAAGAACTTCGATTGAAAGACTTGGACGATTAATTTATTAAACTTCCATAACTCAGACAGTTTGAACATGCACTTTTGCAGTTTCAGGGTAAGTTGCTCCAATATTTTCGGATTCGGAGTCGACACATTTTGAGGTAGTTCATTAGTAACTTTTGCAACTTCCTTCAAGGTGGCTGTTGTGTTGAATGAACTTGGATCTTCGAAAATCTATACACACTAACATATGTGCAGGTATTCTGAGTGAAGCTTTTCAGGTAACTCAAGGAGCGCACTTTGTTTCCCATAAATAGTACGACTCACAGGCTCCACAACGTACTTGAAATCAACCCACCGTCTCTAGTTTTATGGACTCCTTGTGTGTGTGCAGGTTCTGAGGGAGATTGACATTCTCCTTCGTATCATGGTGTGATTCTGTTGCTATGGTTTGATCTGGTAATAGGTTCTCCAGACATGACAAGTGTGGATCTCGTCCATACGCATAGATATCTTTCAAAGTCACGTAGTTCGACTCTTTGACGCTTTAGGTAGTAGGAAACAAATGATGACTTAGATAGTTAAATCCATTTTCATCTCCGTCAGCGGAGCCAATTCTTGTGAGCCATTCGCCGTATAAAAATCTTACTCGCTGAAGCCAGCATTCTCTTGGTTACAGCAGCCGTCCTAGCTCAGTTGGTAGAGCTTTCAACCCGCCGGAACCCATTCCAGGTGGGTGGCAGCTCTTCACGTTCGAACAGGGACGGGTGGAGGAGCTAGAGCTCAACTTGAAGGAATGGGAATGGGACTCGGTTGGACATATTAAGGCGGGTAACTTCTTCTCGTACACAACGAAGAGAGGTTACAAAATACTGAATACCTAACAGGGTAAACCCCCCAAACACACAATAATGATGCAGGAGCGGGGCTATTCAAGGGCACAAATTAAAGCCTTCTATGTTGATCTTTGGGATACATGGACTCCGCGGAAGGTGTCGACAATGATATGGCTAACATGCCAGGGAGGATTGCCATTGGCAGCATGGAGAAAAGAGAAGAAGATGCCAGGATAGGATGGGATTTGCAACCCATGTGGTCTCGGAGCTTCAGAAACACCGGAGCATACCTTCTTCCTGTGCCCTGCGGTTGAAGGCGTCTGGGAGAAATTAAGGCGTATGAGACAAATTGCGGGTCTTCAACCAACTCCTCGCCTCTCGAGTTCACAGGAGTGCTCGAGAGGCCGGGAGGGCCGGTGTTAATGGACTCTAAGAAGAAACCATGGAACGTACTTACGAGTTGCCTTATTTGGCAACTATGGTGCCAAAAGCGTGAATTCAACCTTAGGGAGGGAGAATTTCATATAGAAGTGGCACTCTTCAAGGCATGGCAATAGACCATTCAGGTAGGAATGGGGGCGTGGCAGGAACTTACTTGCTTCCCAGGCCGAAAAGTTAAGTCGGCGAATCAGCAGAAGAAAGAAGGCAAATTCAAGGCCGCCTGGACTCAAGGCAAGGTGTTCTGTTATTGGGGAGGTACTCTTAAATGAAATATTGTTCCACACGGGGAATTCTTGCCTCGAGATCTGGCGTTTAGGTACAAGGCCTTCATGTCAGGACTTACCAAACCCTCCATTCAAGTTTCGGGTAGTCACTCGCTTGGCGCGGAAAATGAGAACCGGAGGGGGCAGGAGCTGTCTATGACTACGAGGTAGAGACAGGAGGAGGCCGAGCGTCTTGCGGGCGAGATCATGGATGGTATCTTGAGGGATTTAAAGTGTGAAGCGATCGACAATCCTTCGGTTTCGGGGGACGGTGGTCAGTGGGAGGATTCTTGAGACCTCCCAGATTCTCTACAGACGGAGGAAGATCTCTGGAACCAAGCCAATTTCTGGTCAGGGTCCAGGGAGGAATTTGACAACGGCACGCTCTCTGCGCGCTTTTGCGCGTCGTTTATTGCGTCGTTGGAGATGCAGGTCGAGGCGACGAGGATTGCTGATTCAAGGGATACTCAAGGGCTGGACGTCGAATCGTGGGCGGTGTTTGTTAGAGGTTCTGGCGATGATGGCAGTATGCCAAGACAGGCTCCTCAGCGGAGCGATTCCGTGGAGGATGTTTTGTCCTTGGACTTGTATCCCCTCGAGGGTCTTTTTACTTTGGAACCTCATTAGTTTGTTTGATTTTGTCCTTGGTTTTTTGAGTTCTCTCCTTGTGTTTGGATTCTTCCTTGGTCTTGATTTTAAGGTTTCCTTCCCCCTCGTCGTCGTGTGTCGACCTTTCCTGCCTTGTGGTTTGTTGTCTTGAGGCTTTGGGCCCGTTTTGTGTTGTTGTTTGTTGACGCGATGTATTTCTGGTTCTTTTTAATCTCCCATATCGGGTATTCAAAGCTCAATTGGTAGAGCGCAAGGCTCTTAACCTTGTGGTCCACGGTTCGAGCCCCTGGGGTGGCGTGCAACCCTTGTTCACACAACATGATATTAACTTTTGAAGGAATTTCTTGGAAAGCCTAGCTTGTAAATTTTTTGTTTTCTTTTTAAGAAGGAATGTCCTAGTAGCTTGTTGGAATTTAGGATAGTAGACATGAGATTGAGTTGCTTGTTCTGTGCCAGACTTACGCACTTAGGTATGCTTCTAAGGGTATGGACACCTGGTCTTTACTAATAGTGACATACTTTAACAAAGACCTCACATAAAGTTCCTAATGGTCATTTTCACAATTCACGGTTTCAGAAGTGGCTATTGCCTCCTTTACACCCTAAGGTTTGTGCCATTGCCATGCAACGCCGTACCTCCACTAAGTACAAAATACCTTGAATGCGTTCATACTTGGAAAGTCAACAAGAGTAGATTAAAATCAGTAGGTTGGAAATGGTGGTGGCAGGGAGTGAGAGGTTTGCAGAGGGAGACTAGAGATAGTAATGATGAATGAAAAGAAAGAGTCGTCGTTTGTTACGAAGCCGTTTGTTGACACAAGGTTCTCTTTGATGATAGAAAACAGCTTCGTGCTCTCCATCAAGAGCCTTTCATATTCAACTCACACCGTAGTGTGAGAATCGACAACTTCCGAATTACAACCTCTGCGATGTATGGTGGAAGGAGTTGAGGTCATGCCAGTCGTCGTCGCTCTTCTCGGCGAGCAGCTACAGTTTCGGCTTGAGGCGCTCGTACGTGGTCTAAAGCACCTTCGGGTCGGAAACTCTGCGGAGCACATTCTTGTAGCACACATTCAAATCTAGGAGCTGAAGTTGTTGCTCCGCTTCAGTCATGGTGGTAGCTTGCACATGTTGCGGTGCACATTAGGGTTTTGATGGTCGGACAACTAATGAGTTGAAGAGCCTCTCCTCTGTTGACGTGCTTCTGGTACACTACTATTGCCAATTGTTGACGAAGTCAGTCTGGGTAGGTTTTAGTTTTTTTTATGTTCTAGGGTTCTAAGGTGTAGAAGTTTAAAAACAGTTGTTTCGACTAAATGCAATTGTGGGTCTCTGAGTTTTTAGATTTGTAGAGTTTTTGTTGGTTGACATGGTTAGGGTTTTGTTGTCATTGCTTGTTTTATGTGCATCTATTGCTTAGGTTTTAATTAATGAAATTGCATTTGCAAGAATGGAAGGGGAAGGCAACCCATGTCTCAACAATGGCAGGAAACTTGCAATATCACCACCTTGCACATCCAAACCTCCGCCCTCTCGATTATTTTGTTTCTATTTCAAGCAGATCATGCACTTCCTATCACACTCATTACTGTTGTCTTACCTCCATTTTAACTACGTTGCTAAAATCATCCACGTCAGCTGCCATGTAAGATGCCAACAAGAATAGGTCCAAACATGCGTGTCCAGGCTACTACCCTAACTTTGTGCTTACCTACTCTACACCTCTTGGTGTAAAGGAAGCATATGTAGATAATTGAAAGCTATCCAAGTACTCGGCTATAGTGGACATATAATTATAAGGTAGCCCATGCAGTGGCTTGGAGGAGAGTGACGGAAACCACAGCACGCCAAGAGCAACGGGAAGGCATTTGGATCCTGAAAGTAGGAGACTACAGGAGTCTGATTGTTGAGGGAGTTGTCCAAATTCCATGAGTGTCCTATAGCAATGTTGGAAGATTTCTACAATTAAAAATCTAAGCACTCATTCCAAAACCGCCAGAAAGACCTCATGGTCTAAATCCAAACGCAAGTTCAAAAAGACAATATCATCCTACAAAACAAAGAGCTTGGTAAAAGAACATGATGTAAACGTATACACTATCAAACAAGAGTACCTCAATGAGCTTTTGCAGCAGATCCTCAACATGTCCTCTGCTATGCGCTATCCGGTAGCGGCTACACACACACACTCCTCACACTCTGTCTCTTTCACAAGTGAGACCACTCAACTTACCTGTCTCAGGTTGATAAATTCATAATAGACCTCTTCATCTTCTGTCCAATGTGTAGTACAAAAACATCATAAACCCACTTGGTACAATTTCAGATAACTCTTTAGGACCATGAGAAGACAATCAATGAGCACAAGGAAAGGAAGACTATGTCAATGTTGAAGACTAAGACGCAATTGAAGATGAAGGATTTAAGGACAATAGGCACTCCAAAAACCAAGCAACAATGACAAAGCTACTAAAATCATGTTTGAGGGATACTCCAACTTGATATAACAAATGACAAACCTCAAACCACCAAGACGACATGATAGGTAGAGTATAAAGGTATACTATGTTGCTGATAATATTCAAAAGTATGTGAGCTCTGCCACAAATATCTATTTTTGCTTGAACTTGTAGAAAGACCTTCGACACTGAAAGGCTACCCATGCATGTCACCTTAGGTGAACTTCTTTCTAGTACTTATTACCAATTTTACGCTTGGAATTCTTCTCGCTAAGATCAGAGGATGAGATATATAGATTGACATTGTAGCTTTACCATGAACAAAAATTGAAGGACTGTCGACTTGAAGGTTTGCTCCGAGGCTCACCTCAGGAGTCCTAGCAATTGGTGGAGATTTTGCAGCTGCATTTGTAGCCAAAGGTTGAAAGTCACTAATGTCACTAATGGGCTCAATGGTCTCTAGATAACTATCAACAGTGTTGTCATTGTGATCTTCATTGTTGTCTCCTCCACAAAGTTGGAAGTTGTTGTCGTCAGGGCCGAACATATTCTGAATGTGAGGAGGTTGAATTTGAGCTCGTTGCCCAAATTATTCATGAATTTCCTCATATAGTTTTTGAGAGGAAGTTTTTGGAAGGCCTTCTGCTATATGCTCCTTGGACAAGTGCTCCCAATCCTTGCATCAAAATCTATAATCTTCCTATCCTAGCATAGAAATGTACAATCCGTTTGTAGTCCAAAATCAATTGATTCTATTTTATTTTGCAAGCAGGTCCATCACGCAAGCATGGAGAAAATCCTGCAGATATTACAAGTTGAGAAACACAAAGCCACTTTGTAGTCTTTGGAGTTGTAAGATCCCTTCCATCAGCAGCCTCTAATTCAGAATTCTAAAAAATATTTCTTGTTTTGCGCCCACCAATGCACTCATATCTTGATGGCTTCAATTTGGCTGCCGGTCCTTACACGGATGTGTTTCCCTTGGTACGGATGCAAATGGAGTTGGGCTTCTCCGTTTGCATCTTGCCATTGGTAAGAAAACTATCACACTATCAGAAAATTACATGGCAGTCCCGAGCTCTATAATTCTTGAATCAAAGCAAAAAATCAAACATGTCAAGAACAAGTGCAACATAACAAACCATTCACGAGTAGTGTTGTAGGTTGTTGAGTAGAGCCATAAGAGAAGGCATCATGTCAATTCTCCATCCCTAAAACTTGGAAAAGATAGAATACTATACTAAGTGAGCGAGCAGGGAAAACAATAGAGTTCTTGTGAACCACGTACTTACTACTATCATAGGCTTGGAACACATGAACACATAAACTCAAGTTGTCAAAATTCATCCCACAATGTGATTGTGCAAGTGCGTCAACAAACTAACATTGAAGGCAAAATAAATTTTCACTTGAGAGCATGTAATGGGATTACCATAGACCATCATCTACAAAATGACATCATACATGGAATAGAATATTGGCTTTAATAAGTAAACAAGTGGTATCTTCATTAAAAAAATTACAAGTACTCTTCAAACCTCTTGCATATATTTAGGAAGTCAATGTAATTTTCAACATTTTGCATGATTGTTTAGAACTTGACTACAATAAGCTGAAAACCAAGCACTATTAGAGATAAACGTAAACGATCCAGGATGCAAATGCTGTGTTTGTCATGTATCTTGTGAATTTTAAGATAGACGTAATTGCTTCCCCTGACAAACCGGCGCTTTAAAGTCAGGGCGGTGAATGTGGAAGGGGCTTGATTTAGAGGCGGAGAATAATACTGAAGCTTGAATTAGAGGCGTTGATTCTCTTTTCGTGATCCACGTGATCTTGCTCCACAAGAAACGAAAGCGGCGTGAAGTTTCTGGCTGCTTAGTTTAGGGACCACAAGCCAACCCGTTCCCTATTCTACGCGGCTGCCATCAAACCCAGGCCTTAACTCCCAGACCCTGGAAAACTTTCCGGATTTGTAACTCACCTTGTCTTTTTTTTCAGCACAAATGAGAGCACGCTAAACCTGGAGCATACCTTGGGTTCAGAGGAGATTCGGCATGGAGATGCTGAGTTTTGGTTCGTTTACGTTTATCTCTATTGTGTAACAAAAAATTGAAAATTTCTACCTAAAATGTACTATTTAAGTAATTCTCACATGAGTGTATGAACTTTAGTTAAGTTGGTACCCTGAAAGAGAGGTAAAAGAAAGTGTGGTTTTAGTATTCACTGCATTCTTTCATGAAATCTGTAATCTAAGGCACCATAGTATTCATGAAAGCTAATTGACGAAATGAAAAAATCTGCTAGAAAATATTTTTTTTACTTTTCAAAAAAAGAAACATGTGACTCTTCCTCTCATTAAGACCAACCAACTCACAACTCGTCTCAACGTTTCACCTATAGGACCTGTAGCAAAAATTACGTCGGCCAATTTACAAACTAGACACAACAAGAGATCTAGCCACTTCACAAAATTGTCCGCAAATACATACTTTAGCGTATCATTTTTAGTGCGCAATGAACAAACTTCCAGAAATTACAGAAATTGATAAGTCTAATAGCCTATGGATCAGACATGCCACCATTTTGATCATCACAGCTCTGGTGCAAATGCGCCAGAAGCCATTATTAGTGGCCAGTGGTGTTCAATGTTGTCGCGGACGTCATGAGAGGTTTTTTCCTGCTTGCACTACTCTCAACACATTCAGAATAGATAGAAACAAGTACTCACCTGGGTAGCCCTTATGAATTGGTCAATTAATATGAAGTAGGAAAGATGATCTGAGAGTGGCAATTGTGATGATTTATACTACAGAAGTTGGTTATTTTGAGGAATTTGGTGCGTGAGGTATCTGCAATATTCACGCCAAAAAGAGCATGCATCTTTAAAAAATTTAGGAGCGGACCATAATTTGTTAATGGTGCACCTCCAGCCTTCCTCAGTAAGAGCTCCTGGATACCTCTGTAATGATCCGTTTATGAAGATTGAGATTTTTGGAAAAGAAGAAATTGATTGCGGTTACATGCAATGTGACTCCTACAAAGCAGCATTCTTATCCTCATGAATCTAACCTGCCAGCCAATGGTGTAAACGGTACACAATTCTTCGCATAATGTTCATACTATTTGCCCTACTAAAGACTTCGTCTGAACACACAATAATTTGCCTTCATTTGTCTCTGTTGTTCATCTTTGTGATCCTAGCTATAGAGGTGTTGGTAGAAATCATTTATTTAGGTTTGAAGATCTTTGTGTTTTGTAAGATTTGGCCCGCTACGGAAAGCTTACATATTATTGTGGATATGTGTTCCCCAATGCAATAATTAAAAAAAGGCTCAAGTACACTTGTCTCCATGATCTTGTGGTTTTCCTTTCTAGGTGGTCATGGTCCTATCATGGCTTTTAGAAGAGACAAGTACAGATTCCACACTCAGATCATCCCTCAAACATCATTCGACCTCTTTCTAGAAGTTTCTAGTGATCCCTGTAGAATTCACTGAGTAATGGGAATAAACAGTTTCATTCTTATGCCCACTTCCAAGTTGACATTGATCAATTTCCTTGTTGCAAATGATGATGAAAACTGATATAAAGGAGATGTGGGGTGCACAGAAATAAATCCCATATCTCATCATGGCCAGGTTGCCCCTTCATTGTCTTGTACATCCTTCCTCATCACAGCATCCATGTAGCAAGATGATGGACTCAATTCTGCTGTCAAATTGTAGGTCGTGACTTCTTTTGCACATCAATTCTGCTTTCCACATCAATTTTGCTTTCCACACCAACCATACCTTGGAGGGATGCAGAGGGTTGATGCAGAAGTCATGGCTTGACCCAGAAGTCATGGCTTGGCAATCACCTGTAGAATTCTTTATGGCTTCTTTAGCCCTTGAATGACAGAGCCTATGACCATGGCATCAATTTAAATTTTCAATCAACTGTAGGCTCTAGTTTCTCATCAAATAAATGCGGAATTTTTTAAAATTTTTTTTTAGAGATGAGATCATATGTCTCAATTATGTTACAAAAATCACAGAATTTTTGGTGGAAATTTAAATTTATTGTGATTTTCTGAAGAAAAAGTGAAGTAGATTCATAATAAATACAAATTATGCCAAAAAATTCTGCGAATTTCACCAAAGGTGGACATTATAGTGCCAAAACTTGTGGTGTAAATTAAAGTTCCGTGTTTGGCTAAAATTAGAACCATGGATATAGGTCCAAGTTCAAATTGCAATAACTTATTCAATTTTATGTATTTTTTTCATTTTCAAAATGGTATGGAAACTAGACACTACTAGCTTCATTTCATTAGTTGGACTCAATTTCAAAAAATATCATTTTGATGGCTTGAATTCAGATCTAGAGCTAAAGCTAGAAGTTTCTCAATTTCACTATATTGAGACCCGTGTCACAAGCATTTTCTTTCTTAGATTAAACATGATTACCTCAATGAGGCCAGTTTCATCATCATCTAATGCTTGTATGTACAAGGAACTTTTTTTTTTTAATGGATGAAAAACAATTGTTTACGTTGATTATCATCCAACAATGTCATCCGAGAAGCCAATTTCTGGCTGCTTCGGCGTTTATGGATTAACCCTTTAACCGCTGGGCTGGTTATGGGGCAACCACCATCTATAAGTATAACAGATTCTCAAATGTAGTATTTACTACACTTGTAGATTGATGGCCGCACCACAACAAGTCCATTGTTAAAGGGTTAAACGTTAGAATGTGCCACTAGTGGCCACAATATTCTACATGCATGGTACTGTATTTGAAAATGATAAGGTTGAGATATTAAAGATAAGAATCTAAGAGGATTGTAGATTTTTTCCAATAGAATCTACAATACTCGTAGATATTGTTTGCGACCAAAAACGACCATCGTCCTAAAAGGGTTATTTGAAGAATCTTCAATCCAACGGTGTAAGTCTTGTTAAACTTTGATACATTTTTTGTATTCGACAAAGTAAAATATGTGTCTACATACAATTTTCTACAAACGTTCAAGGGTTTCACGTCAGTCGAGAACCGTATATAGGCACATATTTTACTCTGTAGAATATAAAAATGTATCAAAGTTTAGCTAAACTTACACCTTTGGATTAAAGATTCTTCAATTAACATCTTTCAATTGGATGTCATTTCAATATTTGAACCTTATTTTGTTCAAATATGACACAATACAAGTAGAATATTCTGGCCACCAATAGGCCAATATGACGTTTAAGGGTGAAACAACATTCTAAAAAGCAATGTGAATTGGGTTGGTGTTTCCGTTGTGAACGACTCATATGATATGCCAAGAATACTGCACAAAATAATATATAAAAATAAATCTCTACCTATATTTATATAGACTTGGAGGATGTTATATTATGAAATGATACAAATTACTCATTTGAGAATTTGTGAGTTTGGCAATTAGTTGGATACAATATTTATTGGATTCCTACAGACTTTGAAACTGAATACCATAGACCGCTGCAAATCACTCCTAACCCTTATAGGATGACGGCTCTTTGATAACCTTTCAAGGACGGGGTGTATATATCCTAGCCGGAAGGTGTCAGCAGTTCAATGTGGGATCTCTCTTGTCAAAGATGAATTGCAACACTACACATACTATTTGCACATCGTCCACTTGCCAATGGAAAAAGTCAAAGACCGGGCGAGCTCTTTCTACGGGCAAATATGGTGCACAAATACGGTGCGCAAATGAGTCCCATTTTGAAATGCCAGCTCTGATGCAGGTGGGGCCGGTCTCGTTCGATCACACACTAGGCTCTACCACTAAATCCAAGCTTGCAATTTTTGCAGAGGTGGCTTGTAGCGCCCGCTACATACAAAAAAAAAGTGCGCAGACGACCACAAACTAGTCGCTTGTTCTTAAAGGGTTTTAGACTATTCTTAAAATTATGGTTTCTTATTCAAAAATGAGAAGCTTGGACTATAAACTACAATTTGATTAACCCTTTAAGGTCTGAGAAGCCACATTTGGGTTGCAACATGATGTTTTTTGTGTATTTGACATACAAGGCGTACGAATTGATGTACATACTAGTTACAAAAGTTTGTATTTGTGTTGAGCCCAATCCAATAATACATGACAATTCTAATTTAGATCATTATCGCACCTATTATATGCTTAAGAAGTTGCAAAATGATCATGTATTCTACATGAATGGTGTCCTATTTGAGCATCATAAGGTTCAGATATTGAAATGAACTCCAAATGAAAGATGTTACTTGAAGAATCCTCAATCCAAAGGTATATGCCTTCCTAAATTTTAATACATTTTTTGTATGTGATGAGTAAAATACATAACCATATATATGGTCCCCACTGATGTTTAAGGGTTAAAACTTGTATCTATGCTCAGCTGCTGAAAGCAGCAGGTGTAAGACTCCATAACAACCATTATCAGATGAAGACAAATGCCGGACCTTCCCCACGATACATGGATAAAAGATATCGGGATAATTGCAAAAAATGCCAACATACAAGCCCGGAAAATAATCACAAAATACACAAAAGAAAACATTAAATAAGCCATCTCAAAATACAGACAACTATACGAAATCAGCCCCAAAAAAATTAACAAAAAAGTCTTTAAAAACCTTGAATCCCCACCAATGGATTGTATCAAAGATCAATATAATAATATTCTAACTAGCCCCGAAGACATTGCGAATGAAATATTTAACCAACAAACAAAAACCAATAGACCAACAGTACTAACATGTAATTACCAGCCACAACATACAATAGAATGCACATGTGCAATACGCCAATACCCTTGGCACGACCTGGACGGATATACCCTTGACAAACGAGGCGAACCAGAAATTCCACTTCATAAATACCTCAACAGAGCCACATACGACACATGCCTTCAAAATCTTGGAAACAATAAAGTCCCAGGCCCAGACCGCATACCAAACTCAATACTAAAAAACATGCCTCCAAGATTTCACAAGCTATTATTTCTGTTCTTCTCCCACTGCTATAAACAAAAACAGATACCAAACTCATGGAAATTAAGTACAACAATTCTACTATACAAAAAAGGCGACCCGTCCATACTACCCAACCACAGACCAATTGCACTAGCTAACACAATATACAAACTCTTTACCAGTACACTCACCTCCATATTATCCTCATACGGCGAAAAATTCAAAATCCTACATGATAGTCAAGAAGGATTTAGAGCAGAGAGAAGTACCGCACGACAAATACAAACTATAATTGCCGCACTAGAAGACGCAAAGTATACTAACCAAGATATATACATACTATACGTGGACTTCAAAAATGCCTTTGGCTCAATTGACCATGCCCGACTTCTAGCAATAATGATGGACCTTGGTTACCCAAAAGATGCAACTACACTTGTTGGAAACATCTATTCTAAATCATCTACATATTATACCGGTGAACACTTTGGGAAAACAAAACCTATACCCATTCAAAGAGGAACTATACAAGGGGATACCCTCAGCCCATACCTATTCATTATATTTCTAGAACCACTACTCAGATGGCTAGAAAGAGGAAAGTACGGATACACTTTTGGCACATCACAGGTCATAATAAACTCTGCCGCATACGCGGATGACCTAGCCACCATAACTAACAAAATCAAATCAATCCAAATACAACTAAACAAAATTGATAGATATTGTAAATGGGCCGGTATGGACGTAGGTGTCCCAAAATGTGCCGCTACCGGTTGCCCAAACAAATCCAAATTGAATCCTACCACTTTCAAAGCCCTAATGCAAGCCTCGAACATCAATTACCGCAATCAACCGATCCCCATACTACACCAAAATGAACCTTACATATACTTAGGCACAAACCTTGTTCCCTCACTAAAATGGAAAATCCAAATCCACACCACAACGACAAAACTCATCAAACAATGCAAAGAACTAACAACATGCCCAGCCACCATGAAACAAAAAATAAAAATGGTTGATACCGTACTACGCCCAGGTGTGGCATACAGTTTCTACGGTGTACCATACTCTATGCCAGCTATCAAAAAACTTGATAAAAAAATAATAGCCATACAAAAAACCATATGTGGATTACCAAAATGTATGTCAAACGCAATAACCCAACTACCACATAACCTATTTGGACTTGAAGCTTTCTCCCTCAAAAATGCATATCTCCGATGTATAGGCGAACAACTGCAAAATGCTCTAAACAATTAAGGAAGACTTGGGAAAATATATAATGGATTAACTCACTATGTCCTTGCCCAATATGGTGGCGCTAAAAACATACCGAGAATTTAAAAAAATGACTGCATAAGATCACCAATAACACGAACATTCTTCTTATTAAAACATATAGCTAAAGCCCACCTTAAAAGTACGCTCCCGAACTTCCTCACTAATCCTACAACACTAGAAATAGTATGGCACCAAGAAACATTAAATCATAACACACTCAATGCCCAACTCTCCCAAAAGCTTCTACAAAAACTCCTCTCAAAAAATATTTTTGAACTAAACCAAATTACCTTACCTAACGGTACACACATCATGAACAATGAGGACTTCAAAACCTACCACTTCACCCCATCTAAACTAATAAAGAGTGCCCTAAGTGTTGCTAAACAACTATTTTGCCACATAACATGCCCCACTATATGTCATATTCCTTGCAACATACACCCATACTCTCATACACTTAAAGATCCATTCATCACCCTCAACAATAACATCATCCCAAGAAATATTCCCACACCAACCAATCCCCCTAACCCTCCACATACATACCACCCCCGCCCCCCAACATACATCCCCAAAAACCCTACCACATACCCCATTAATAATATCATAAACCATAAACATATCCAACACACAGACACAAATAACATACAAAATACCTACACAAAATATCTATGCCAATGGCAACACAATGATAATACATACAATAAATGGCTCCCCCAAAGAGACCTTTTTCCACGGCATGACACCAATACCTCCACACATAACACTGAAAAATTAAAACAATACTACCAAAAGATCCAAAACAAAATATACTCAGATATCATCCTTGCCCACCATCCACAAGAACAATCCTCAGATTCAAGGTCCATAACGCCACCCATAATTATCCCACTCTTAAACATCTACACAACAGAGTGCAACCCCGAAAATGATATCCTTACATCCTCAAACACAATTCAAATAGATAACAATCAAGCACATCTATACGAAGAAAACGGCCGACATTTACACACCATACCCATTACCTGGCTCCAATGGTTATGGAACCAATATCATACAAAATTACAAACCCCTACAAACATTGAACCAACAACCCAACCCTTTGAAACCGAACTAATATGGCTTTACCAAAGATATAAATATCGAATACCAAAAACTGACCCCCTCAAAAATGCGCAATACACAATACCCACCCCCATTTTAGACTCACTAATATCATCCTTTAACATCGAACACTCATACTTTTCCTCCCTGATCACATGTCCTACCAAACTAAATAAATTCTACTCACCGTACGAAAGAGACAAAATATTTGGATCCCTAGGCAAGGCCTTTGAACACAAATGGATCGGAAATGGAATAGCTCACCCCCACAACGAGAAAGACATAGAACAAGCCATACATTGGGCTAGACTTGCCGCCAAACACGATCCAAATAACACAAAAACAATCATCGTCACACCGAACAACAACTGGTATCAAAACAACAACCAACATTCAAACCCATTCCCAGATTCCCACATCATTGCATTATTCGAAGCAGACACAATACCATACAAAGAACCTAATATCCCACCCGAGCTAAAAAAACCCCGAATAGAGCCATCTATATTACAAATACTATGCGTCCATCATCAAAATCAAAACCTGGGCTCCCTAGAACAACTTGCGGAACTTACCTCCATAACAGACAATCTAGCCATACAACGACCATACACAAAACCGGCCCCACCAACACCCATACAAACCCCCGTAAACAAAAGTAAAAAATGGTCAAAATTAAACTATGACAACAACACATTAAACTACTCTGTCATACCTCCCCCTCTCCCAGACTACCCAACTCATACCACATCAAAATTTAACCCCGCATACAGTTATTACACCGACGGCTCCTTTAAACCACCGGAACAAATTAGCCCGGGCTCTTAGCGCAGAGAAAAAGCTGGCTATGGCATATATAATTCTACCAAAGAAATTAAACTAGCCAAAAGACTCCATGGACTACAAAATATCCTCAGAGCAGAACTCATGGCCATTCACAAAACACTACAAATCATCACAACAAAATACAAAAATGAACCTGCACATATATTCACCGATTGTATAAATGCGCTCTACCTACTAAACACTCAAATAACACACCCAACCCTTCACAACAGTCACCCCGACCAAACCATACTAACATCAATGGTACAAATGTTACAAAAACGTACACAAATCACAACCCTTCACAAAGTCAGAGCCCATGCCAACATTGATGGCAACGAACAAGCAGACAAACTTACAAAAGAAGGCCGAGAAAAAACACACAAAAACGCCAAAGACCCTCACGAACATGCTCATGCCACCCCATACTACTTTCAAAAAGAAGATTGGCCTTCCAAAGAAGATACCCCCGACAAAGGCCCAATTAGATTTCTGGGCAAATATCTCAAAAAACAAGACCTCTACAACAACCTGGATACAATCTCAGAAAATATTCCTAACATAGAAAAATGGACTAACAATAACGACATAGACAATGAACTCTCTAATAACTTTTGGAAAAACCCCATCATCTCAGACTCACAAATAACGTGCCTCATCAAATTCCGTACGGGTCAGTACATGGGAAACGCTCGCAAACAACTCTTCTTTGGAATAGAAAGATTCCCATCCATAACATGCCCCATATGCCCCTCAACGGACCCCGACACATGGCTTCATGTGCTACTCAAATGCCAAAACCACCACATACACTCCCTAATTGTTAAAAGACATAACAAAGCGGTATGGGAAGTCCGAAAACTAATCACCTCCTACAATAAATCGAGATGTTTCATACTTATGAACGCCGGCACTTTTAATAGCAATCCACAAGAAAACACGGTCCCCCCATGGCTACTTCCATGCTCATGTATGACCCAAAGATGTCATTGCAACGCTAGGCTCAAACCGGACATTCTTTGTGTCAAAGGTTTACCATACAACGACCCACCACCCGAGAACATCAACCAAGACTACACCATTCAATTCATCGAATTTACATATTGCAACGATAGATTCTCCCCGGAAACAATACAAAACAAAATAGATAAATACCAACCCCTCATAGACGACATCATTGCCCTCGGCTGGAATGTGGACCCCCTTATTGTTATCACATCCGGCGCTCGTGCCACCACCTTTATTCCATCTATGAAAACTCTCGAAGATACCTTCAAGATACCCATTGATACAATTAAAACTACCTTTAAAAATATCAACACCATCGCTATTCAACATGCCATGTCTATTTTACTGCATAAACGCAAAATCGAAAACAACCAAGTCCTCCCTGATAGGCAAGACCCCCCTTAGGAACTTCGCCACTCTGTCTCTTTCTGATTGGCTGCCTGTTTGGTTTTGTTTTTTGTTGTTTAGTTAGTTTAGTTAGTTTGGTCGTGGTTGGTCGTTGTTGGTTGGTTTCTGGCTACTCGTTACATAGTGTCTACCCTCGAAAGGGGGAAGTAGTTCCAGTTCGCTGATTCCTTGTCCGGTGGGCATGGTCTTAGCAATGGAACGAACAGACACTTTATTCACGCCGGTTCCCTTCGGGAACCGGCGTTCTTCTTCTTTTGAAGACAAATGGCAATATCCTATTAGTTTAGATTGAAATGGAGCATGATCCACCCCAACTCCTTCACATGAAGGTTGGTCGTGGAATGAGAGTACGTGGGTTAACAAAGTGCTGCAATTATCATGGAGTACCAAATTCCCGGCATCAAGAATCTCCCGGCCATGGATTTCTCCACTGTGATTTTTCACAGATTCAGAAAGATTGATTTATTCATTCATAATCTTCCCGGAGTCTACATCTGATGGATCGTGGAAATCGAATATGCAAGCAAGATATCTCCAAAATCAATGTTGTGGAATAATTGCTGGGTTCAGCTTTTGTCCTTGAAAGTGCAGGTATCATGCAGCAAATTGACATAATCTTTCATTTTTGAAGAGTCCAAGTCTGTCATGTCAAATCAAGGTACGAGCCTGTCTTTGTAGGAAGTGATGCTGGTCCTCACTCTAGAAAGCGTGCTGGGAACAATAATACATACTGTATTCATTTTAGTCATTTTAGGCAGCATGTGGTACATACTACCTTGTCCCATATTCACAGGGCAGCATGTACTGTCTGTGCAATGTCTGCAGTGATTTGGATGTTTTCACGGCGTGACATTGCAGCATGATGTCACAACACTTGTAACACGCTAATTAGGTCTTGGTGGTCTAAATACCATATCAGATGCCGATATTTTCGGAATTTACTTTTCGGAATAATTCAAATTTTTCTTTGTGAGAAAAATGAGTTTTGCTGAAACACCTACTGTTGAAAATAAATAAATACTTGGCACTGCAGTGCGGAATCTGACCCTCAGGTACGGTACACTAAAGATGGTATTTAGTATTAACCACACTTATTTGTTTATCAATGCAATAATTTTTTACTCTTAATGAATATTTTTACCAACTATGTTTACAATGATCCCCCTCTTTAAGTAGTCTAGATAGTTGTGTTCTTAGTAGAAAACTTCTTCAAAAGTAAAAAGTTATAGCATTTTCATAACAATTAGTCTGTGTACACAAAATATCATCTTTAGTGCAGTGGTCTGATTTGGTCTTGGTGGTCTACACTCTTTATTCACAATGGTGACAAGGTTGTCTACATAGACAGACAGGGGTCAAAGACAGTGAATGGATTGACAGACGGACATGACGGACAAGACTTTTTAGCAAACAGTTGCGTGTAAAAAAAATTCAAACCCTAAATCAAATTTACAACTTATCCCATGGTAAAACACGTGTGCATACACATCATACCACTTTCCACGTCATGTCATAGGGCCAGACACGTGCGCAAGCGGGTCGGGCGCACCTTTGGGCTGCGTACCATTGATGGCCGAGTGCGTACCGTTAGGGTCCAGGCGCACGATATTTGCGGCATGGCGCGTACCGCTGTAGGCCACGCGCACACCTGCTTATTGGGCGCTGTTAAAGGGAGGTTGATCTACAAACTCACTTTCACATAAACCCCAGAAATCCTAAGAAACCCTGATTTGCTCAAAACTCCTCATAAAACTTCAAATCACGTCGGATTTTATTGGCTAGGTCATAGTTTTTACATGGCAAAGTCTCTCTAACTCAATGTGACCTCAAAACACCTCCTAAACTCTTCAAACCCTAATGTGTCTAAGCTCCAACTTCTCATTCCCCAAGCTCCTCGAGTGTGTGAGAGAGAGAGAGAGCTCCAAGCTCTTCCTCCATGTGCATCAAACCCTAACGGAAGTCATCCGGCGTATGAACACTGGGCTGGATGAAAGTCATCCGGATGCCCAGGTTCATCCAACTGACAGATGAAACTAGTCTGGACAGAAATCATCCGCCTGGCTAGGTTTCATCCGGCTAGTCCAGTGAATGAAAAGCTCTCCAAGAAGGAAATTGTTGTAGTTTGTAGAGATATTATTCCTCCGGAATGCACCCAATCGTCACTAAGTGCTTCCAAAGTAACCGCTCCGGTTTTGTTCCCACAAAGACCTAATGTTCTTTTCCAAATACTCCCATTTACTTAACTTATCACAACAATCGTTTACAAGTTAACTATCTTCTTAACTTATGTATGGTAGATCCGGATCCTTCCGGAGTCTGGATTATGTACAACGATTTCCGGAAGTTGGGAGGGTAGTTTGATTTGTCTTTGTTCCTCCTCAGAGAGTCTTCTAGAGTTTTTAAGCAAGTGGCCGGAGTCCACTGATCATGTTTTGTGTAAGTGGCTGGATTTTCCACTACCCTGTGACTTTAAGTGGCTAGGCACCCACTGTCCGGAACTTATAGTGACCGAACACCACTCTCCTACTTTGCTAACCCGATGAGCTGATTGTTGTTGCTAGACTTAGACTCTCACGACATCCGGAAGGCCTTTCGGATGCGGTCACACAGAGCAAAGTCCGGACTACAACAACATTCCGGTGAGTACAATTGTGATCCTCCGGGGATGATGGTACTACCTCGACAGAGTGTTCTATCTAGACCTACGCATCGGGCTTTTTCCTATCTTGGGGGAAAACTCCGGCTTTGACCGGAATCTAGGTTAACACGGATTTCTCCGTTTCTTAGAGACTCCCAGGAACACCTCTCCAGTTCGTCCCCTCCCCTCCTGGCTACTTCCGGACCCTGGAGTCTACGAGACACACCTCTGCAATAGCCCTCCAGCTCTCCCAGGCGATCTTCCGACACCGACCTTGATCGGTTTCTCTCTGAACGAACTAACTATCACCACACTTCGGAAGGATATTGACACAACCTCTCCCACAGGAATGGATCCGCTACTCACAAAGTATACACCTCACACCAAGAGTACCAGAGAGCAAGTCTAATACGAAGGCGTGTTGTATATTTACCAAGTGCGAAAGACAAGATGAAAGGTTTTTCCCCAAAACCTTACTACTAAGTACTAACTAAGTTCCTTCTAAACTCAGCTTTCCCCCTACCTACTCCTATGGGAAATCCGCTAGATCTTATCTAAAAGTTCCGATAAATCCGGAAAGGTCCCAGATCGGATCTAAGATCCTAAAATCACCGAACAGTTCCAGCTCCAAAATTCCGATTCTAACTACAAAACCGGCAGTCGATTCCGTCAGCAGCCGAGTGCACTTGGGGCCCCATCGTTAATCACTGTTGATTAGGAATCTAAATCCAAAAAGAAATACAAAACCTAACTAACCTAAGTCGGAGCACCTAGTCCCCGGTTTCTCCCACTCCTATGGGAGGGGGAGATCTCCACCGGAGCGCGTTGCTTGCCCTTCGCCTTCTTCGACGTTGCAGGCAAAAGGTTGGTCTTCCGAGTCAATAGTCCAATCACTAAAGAAACACTAGCCACCAAAGTCCTAAAGTCCGGCTGTGGAGGGGGTTGTTCCGGTGATCCTTCCGAGACCGGAGGTACTGGTGGTTCCGTCTCGGAAGCTAACCTGGTCTCCCGGACCAAGTCTCTGTAGCTTCCGGAAGGACTCCTTGGCCCGGGCGCCAATCTCCGGGACACGGACTGTGGTGGTGCCGGGAGGTCGCCGTCCGCCGGGGATCTAGTAGATGCATGTTGGGTGGCGATAGAAGATCCGGAAGCTTCTTTAGGATCTCACTCATACTCAGATTGGGAGATAAGATACCCTTCGTCGATGTCCGAGGTGACGGAGTGTCGAGAGACTCCGGATTCGCTGAGGTGCCCGAAGCTAGAGTTGTCTTGGTCAGTGATTCCGGAGAGGCCGTAGTTCGTGTTGGGGTCGTGGTGCCTTCCGGTCCAGGTGCTGTTGGGTCTTCCGGAAGCACCTGGGTGATATTGTCGACTAGGAGCTTCATCTGCTCCCAGGTCCGCCCCATCTTCTCCACTTGATCTAGGAGAAACCGGATGATATTGGCCCTGGTCACCTTCTCCTTCTTCTCCACTAGTTTGGTGAAGAGCCGGCTCCGATTGATTACGTCAACTGGGAATTCCAGGGCCGTCCGGACTTCTATCAGGGCAGCTACGGAAGCATTGGCCTTTGCCTCAGCCAGTTTCCAGGCCGTCACCGCCAGGGCTGCCTCTTGAAGGTAGTGCTTTACCTTCTTCTCCATCTCCGTGCTGGCCTTGTACATGGAGGAGATTTGGATATGCAGCGCCTTCGTGTCCGTCTCCCTGCTCCGGAATTCCTCCACCCTGTTGATGACGTCCTCCAATCGGTCGACGTCGAGACTCCGGAAGATCTAGTCCACGATGGTGGTGATGACGTAGTTGATCTCCTTAAAGACGCCAACTCTCCAGCCGATCTCGCGGGTGAGCTCGTCCATTTGTTTGAGCTGACCCTTGGAGTCCTCCTTGTCGACCTTCCTCCTCTTCCGGCTGGTCTCCACTGAGGGTCCGGACTCATCTTCTCCGGACGATGCGGAAGAGCTGCGGATGCCCGGACTCTCCGGCTCGGGCTCCTTCCCCCGAGGTCTCTTTGGAGCCCTTTGGCCTTCCGGAGTGCCTGTGGTTGTTGCTTCCGGCACAGGCTCTTTCCCTCCGGATTCTTCCTCCTCCGACTCCTCCCCTCCAAACTTCTAAATGTTAAGAACTTCGTCGTACTGCTTGACCTCCACCGGAGTTAGCTGCTGGTGGTGACAGTCGAGGCCAGAGGTGTTGCCGATTTCATCACCTTCTGGAGATTGGCCAGGAGACGGTTGATCATCTCGGTCATCAACGTTCCCCAGTCTATGATGATCTTCCCCCGGAGTGCTCCGAGGAAAGTGCAGGCCCACTTCGCCGCCACCCGTCTTGGCTATTCTGGATGGAAGATAGGGTTTAAAAATCCTAGCACGAGCTGGGCATCCAAGTACCAAAGGTCCTGCAGGTTGTAGCCATCCTTTGGGTCCGCTGGTCCCCCGAATTCCTCCGCCAGGAACTCGTCCCGCCTTTCCACCACCTTGGTGCGGCCGGCTCGGAAGTCGTATGTCTGTGACCATTCCGGAACTCCCCAGAGTTCCGGATGGGCTCTCATCAGCCCCTTGTATTTCTCGTCCGGCGTCCCTCTAAGCTCCCGGACGTAAACCTCCTCCCGGATGCCCCACGCAACTTCAAGCAAACCCTCGCAACCCATCCACTTCAGGCTCTCCTTCAGCATGTTGTACTCGTCCGGGTCTGCAGGGATGTCCGGAATAACGCGGGTTAAGGGAGGGAGCCCAACTGCCGGCTCTTCATTTCTCCGGCCGCGCCCATCTCTATCAGTTCGCTTCTTGTTGGCCATGGGAACCGTCTTCATCGAGTAGACCTAATTCCTTACTTTCTCTCAATGTTGTCCCTACACGCACCGTCCTCACCAAAACTCTCTCTAACGGACGCACGTCCGTTCTAACTGTCTAAGCTCCAAACCCTAATGGCCAGTGGTTAGAAAATTGTAAGAGTGATGGGGAGAGAGAAAAAGAGAGTGAGAGAGGAAGCGCTGGAGCAGAACCTCAACACACAAAGAAGAAATAAAAAGAAAGAGTTTCCCTCCGAACCCCAACCTTAAGTAGTCTGGCCGTTAGTATGGCTCATGATGACAGTTGATGGTGACAGCTCCGGCTGACGGTTCCAGATAACTGACTGCCCCAAAATTACGGTAACTACTCCGGCTTCGCTTTTAACAACTTTAGGCTTAATTAGGGTTTGCAGTCAGGCCCATCCGACTTTATTCTTACATCAAGACTTTAGGCTGTATTCTAGTACGAACTATCGTAACTACTTGAGTAATTTTTTTATTTTGGCCGGAATTTAAGGTTTACTTCCGGCACCATGTGGGAACGAAGTCCCACAAAAATCAGTCGTCTGGTCAGGTTCATCCACTGGAGAGCTAAAAAACTCATCCGGAGTCCAAAAATGAAAATTACTACCCAGGTCCGCTAATCCTGGTTCTCCATTTAACAGGCGCACATAGTAAGGGGCTGAGCGCGCGCTTATGAAAGCCGTGCGCGCGCTTGCAGGGGGCATGCGCGCCTCAAAATGGCTCAGGTGCAACATTTAAGAAAGAATAGGATATGGGGAGTGGGCTAACCTTAAAATTATTGATTTCAATGTGGTGCTTTCGCGAATGGGCACTCTCAGCTCCAAGTATATAATTTAAGCAATGGTACTATTGTATGATGCAATCACCACACTACTAATTGTAGTTGTAACTTGTAATACTTTGGTGTCGGACATCTTTCAATCATCCGAGTTCTCTGAATCTTCATTGTCTTTCCTCTTCCGATCTAATTGGCAAACATTTTCGGGGATAGAGAGCCCGCAAAGCACCCATGTATTGCCGTCGAGTACCTCATCGCAATCTTCATCAGTAGCATTATCATTTCCTGACGATGAGGAGTCCTCCAGAGATTTCTAGGACTGGCGCCACTTACTCTTTTATCTCCAAATACAAGTTTCGCAATTATAGCTTGGCTCCACTGTTGATGCAACATTCACAAGTCGTTTTACTCGTCCATTCTTCCTCTTGTTTGTTACTCCATCCATGTTTTTAGAGCAATTGCCTTAGGCCCCAATGACTCTCTCCGAGGTTCCGCTTGGCCACGGTCCCATGAAGAAAGGGAGAGGACCATTGTTCCCGCCTCTACGTGTCCTTAAATCGTTGCTCATAGTAGATGACCTAACCCTTGCGAAGGGAAGTTGTTGGGTTACTATGACGCGCTCCACACCATTGATTGGGCCAAGTGTGCTACAATGGAGGGGTGGCCGGACTATGGTCGAAGAGCTCTTTTTCTTTAGACTTAGTAGAGTTCTTCCAACCGAATCTATACTTTGAGCAGGTGGCTGCGGAAACAAGTTTTAGATTGACATGTCTTCTTCTAAGTGTGGTTCTATTGCTTGAGGTTCAATTTGAGTGCTCCTCACAACTTCAATGGATTCCCTGGTGGCCATTGGCTCATGGGATTGATTATTGTTTCCACCACTCCTCACTTTGTTTTCATCTTTGGAGATGCATTATGCGCTACAATGCCAATGCTATGACTGTCAAGAGCTGGGCCATAGCCATTGGAGGCGCCTGAGGCACTAGAGCCCTTGGAGTTAACAAAATGATTCTTCGGAATGTTGTCATCTCGATCAAGATTGCCCCTCAATGCTGACAATCTTCCTCTGCCCTAGCTTCTCGGGCACGCTTTTCACCCGATAATTTGGCCATATTATAGATTTCTTCTGTATTGACCTCGTCAAATGCAAAAGGATCCAACGATTCACTAGAGACATTGTGAAAATGGTCATGTAGTACATCTCTATCGTCCTCATTGTTTGTTGAGTTGTCCCTAGGCAGGCTATGACTAGACAAGGGATTGTTGTCGCCGGCAAGGTCTTCCCAATTACCACCCAACTAGTTATAACCCCGATCATCATATTTCAAGCCCTCGTCCTCCATGTTTGAAGGAAGTCCCCCATCAAGATTAGACTCCTCCGCATGCACATTCTCGTCGTACCATCGAACTGGGTTCGGACGAGCACGTTCTTGGAGCAATCCACTATTTGGGTAAATGTAAACCAAATCTTCCGCTTTCTTCACTCTCAAACAATTTCAGCTCTTACTATGCACAAAAGAATACATGCTCCAATTACGCTTACATAACGAGGCCAAACACGTTTGTATCAGTGTACGCTCTGCAATTTGAGGCAACAATTGCCCCCCCATGCGATTCCACTAGTGGTGGGGCAAGAGATTGTTGTTTTCAATCTTCCTAGCTTCTAATGGTGAGTATAGACTTTGCAATTCTTCATACTACGTGATTTCAATCATTACTTTGTCAAAGGACACTCCAAGTGGAACACAAAGCTTGCAAACAACTCTATTTAGTGCCTTTTTGGCCTCACCATCATTTTGAATTTGCAAGTTATTGGCTAGATAAGGATTTAATAAAGCACCTGCATAATGAAGATCTGTCGTCATCTTCTCTCAACCGACAAGGAATGATCCTTCAAGGCGAGTTGTAATTTCCGGCAGCATGTTGAACGGTTCATTGCGTAGCTTAAATACGTGCTCCTTTAGCATGTTCATGGTTACCCAAGCCATTTCCATTGCCGAAGTTTGTCCATCAAATGTCCGCAATGCCTTTAGTACTAGTGCGACTACAAAATCTAAGTTAGTGCACCGATGCAAGAAAGTCTCATCTAGGATAGTAGCCCTCACGTGAGATGCCTTTGCAAGGGCACGGTGCCCATTTTGCCTATTGAAAAGAGACGATACATAGGTTATCCATACCGGGTATATCACAACTATCTCCAGGGCATTCTTCACTTTCAAAAGTCGATGGATCATTATGTAATTGCATGCAAACCTTGTTGCTACTGGCCACAAGAGAGACAATTTTGGCAAAATCGTTGAAAAAGAGCCATGGACAGATGTAGAGCCCAAGAAGATATCACCCATTGGACATACAAGTATGATATTCATGAGAGGACAATGCATATTATTTGAGGAGAACAGACAATCCACAAATCCTCTAAGCCAAACAGCATTACCGATGCAAAGATCTGTACAAAAACGGAGCTTAACGGAGGCTTCCCAACTTGAAAAACAAAAAGAATTGGACGAATTATGGGCACAACTTTTTTATGAAGCAAACATTGCATTCAACGTGGTTAGACATTCCTTTGATAAGACTCAGAAGCAATGTTAAAGACGGGTTTCAATTATACACCGCCATTGTACAATGGCAAATGCCATGAGGACGACACACATTGAGCCCCTTAAAAAAAGTGAAAGAACTTGTTGACAAGAAGACTGGTGTAGATATTGCCAAGTATTGGGCAACAATATGCTTGTTCCTTCTTGTTAAATGGGAACCACAAGGCCCACTCTTTTGTTTGAGCCCGTTGTTGGGACCACATCACTATAAAATTGGTAAATTTATATGCCAAAAATAGTTCACCAAAAGTGATAGAGTTTTGTGTGCTACTAGAAAATGTGAACCCAAAGGTCACTCACAAACTTATAGATTCATGCAAGGAGCCCAATACAGAGTTTGAGGACACAAAGCTAAGGATGTTAGGAGGAACAAACATATGGTTCTTGTACAATGCTAGCGCAGGAGCTTACGGGCGCGTACGGTTAGGGTCTCGCGCGTACAAAGCGCGCGTGCACGCTGGAGCCTTTGCGCGTACATGACTAACACGCACGTTGGGGGAGGCAGGCGTATTTGCTGGTGGAAAATTTTGAAAAGAAGTTTTTGGAAACACAATTCTAAATTTTTAAAGGTTAAAGTTTTATAGGAACATACATGTCAAGTCCAAACTTGTAAGCACCGCATCATGCAATCACAATAATGAGAATTCAAATACCGATCAAATAAAGTAGCGTAGTTCATTTCCAATATTCAGTGGCACTTACAAAATTGCCGAAGGCTCTATTACCAGAACTTTTCAGAATTGCCATCCATACATTTCTAGCACAATTAAAGTTCTAAAACAACCAAATTGCAATCAACCGGTCCTTTTCCCAAACTTGTTCCTTCAGTTCTTGAATTTCTTCATGGCATTCTCAAACTTCGTTTTCCTTTTTCCAAACTTTTTGTGTTAGATCCTCAATTACCTTCAAACTTTGTTCAAGTCAATCAAGAAGTCAAAGATAATTGTCACGGTTTACCAAGTCGCCGTCCGCGGATTTTTGGTTTGTATCCATGACCTCGTCATGTACCGCATCCCTCCCCGAGGCATCTCCTTCTTTGCCATCTTCATATGAAATCAATGGCTCTTTGTTCAAAGCCAAAATTTGAAGGAGAACTCTTTATGCCTACGCACGCATGGATCACATCCAATATCCAAGTCATTGTTAGAAGTCTCAGACCACTTGACTTTGTCATTCGGAAGTTCATCCTCGCTTTTTTTCCCCATGCATTCTCCCAGAAATTTCCGCACATACGGTATTGTCAATCCAATGACTAGCGCCATCTAGGAGTTCATTTGAATTTCCATTGTCTACCAATCAATCGGTACTCCAAGTACCACCTCTGCGTAACCATCCGTAAATATATATATTTACTGAGTTGTGGCACACCTTGGCCTCGTCACACATATACTGGAACGCTTGGATGCAAGGCTCCTTAAAGACTTCATTGGTGCAGAAATTTAAGTTGGCGTTATTTAACCGCCGCAGCTGTGAATACCGCGAGTATGGCCACATGTGCCCTAGATGACACCATCCATATACTTTGCACATTGTGCAAATGTCTACGGTTTTTGAACAGCCTCCCAATAAGAAAATACCTTTAGCTCATGATCAATCCGTATGTGAAGGCGCTTCTTTTTGCTTGTTGCGTACTTGTTGCGTATCACGTTGTCTTTTTTGGGTGTCTTGCGAGTGGTAGAAGGGTCTCCAAAATCCATGGTTTAAATTGGCGTAAAGAGGTGGAGAAAATAAAAGGGTGTCAATAGACATCATAAAACACTTTCCAAAAGTGCCAAGCAAGCAGCCGCCAAGTGGCAATTTCGGGCCATAACGCCTAGAAAGTGGGGGTAAAATGGAGTAAAGCTCATATTTATAGTAAGGCGCGAATGCTGGTGGGGGCATACGATTTGGAAGCCCGGGTATGAGAACAGGCCGGGCGAGTATGGATTCCGGGTAGGGCGCGTGCTAATAGGGTTGAGCACGATCCAACAAGGATCGAGCGCATACGTGTGCGTGCGCCATGAGATCAGGCGTGCAGTAGGTAGGATCGGGCGAGTGAGAGCCTGAATCGGGTGCGCACATTTCAGGATCGAGCAGGCACGCGCGCGCGCGCGTATCTAGTGGAGAGAACATGGACATAGACTAGATTCAAAATTTCCATTTTCATCAAGTAATAATGCCAATGTCAAAAGCAATCAAGTTTATATTATAGGTCATGGAAATATTAGAACTAATTTGTAGTGTTTATTAATTCTATAAAAGTTAGCATTACATAAAGTGGTTTTTATTGGGTTTGTGTATGAAAATTAGAATTTCTATTATAATATTTTGTAACAAATTTGGCACTTTTACAATTTTGTGAGTTTGTTTGGTGGCTCAAATGATTTGACTTTTATCTTCCAAAAATCTATGAGCATATAGTGAGAAATTGATTTGCATACAAAAAATCAAAAGGATCCAATATTTTTGAAATGTTCAAGGAAAGTAGTCAAACATTGTTATGTTTTAAAAACATCTTGTAAAAGTATTATAAACACAATACTTATACTTTCTTATTGGGTTTTTTTCGGTGTTAGTACCTTCAATTAGCATGGAAAGTGATTTGTATGATAAACTTACATTCATATTTAGATAAAAGATGAATAATTTGTATGGTAGAATGCCATCCCTTATCATTTTGGAAGGCCATAGCAATTTATTACAAATGATATAATATTCAACCAAAAATATTAATGTTGCATTAATACTGGAGAATTGAATACATTACAAATCATTTATTATGCTCAAGTACATACTATTTAACCCCTAAAGAGCCAAACTTGTCCTGAAATGGGCTTTTGCAAATCTTAGGCAAGCTCTTATGATTGCAATTTCTGTTTTCAATTATCTGAATTTTGTATGAAGATGTAAGAAGGTAGGAGCTCTGTGGGAATGTAATTTTTATTCTCATCGGACCTATAGAATAACATTTATGCCATCTTAAGTGATGTTCTCTGAGGGTGGGCAGCTCAAAAAATTTGAAATGAAATATGAGATTTATTATGCAAGTAAATAACATGATTTTTATTATGCAGTCTTCATTGATTAATTATCTATACAATGAAACGTACAAATTATCCATGTTTGAGACAAAATTGAAATTCTATTCTTTAATACATGATTTAAAGAAAGAAAGAAAAACAAAACAAAAAAACTTGTGTGCTATTAACAATCACATTTATTAGTCTACATCAACATCTTTTGGCAAACAATGAAATTATTTTTCTTCATTTCCTCATTTGCTATTTCTATTAAACTTATTAGGATTATTGAAATCTTGGATTTAGTGAGCAAAGTAAAAAGAGAAGTGACGCACTCAATAGTTGCATCTATTTGGATTTTTTTATTCCTCTTGTAAATTAATTTCTCCTCCATAGCCTCCCATTCTAAAGTGGCTACAACTCTTTAATTAATATTATTAGCAACAAAAGAGGTGACATATTTGGATATAAGATAGAATCGGCAAAACTGAACATAAGATTGAAAAGAACTCAAGCCATTTACAAGTAACGTGTGAATTACAAAATCCTCAAGGTCTATGATTTTAAAATGTTACAAAATTGCCCATTGAACATTCATGGCACTACTTTCATTGCTATGAAATTCTAAGACTTCAAACTAAACACCAACATAGCATGTTCGTGAAGTTGATTGTCCTTTTCCTTGAGCTGTGCGTCGTATTTCCAAAGTTCTTCTTTGTTTTGGCGAACTTCTTCCGCAAAATCTTTGTTTTCCTTTGAATTCTGCTCATATGAAGCAAGAAGTTCAAGATAAACCTCGGGGCCAATTGGAACATTGTCCGTGGACTCTAGGTTTTCATTCACATTCTTGTTAGCAACCGTGTCCATCTTTCGGGCATCTCTTTCCTTGCCAATTTCATCTCCAATAGACGGTGTTCCTTGGAGGATATAAAGATGCGTTGAACGTGCTACGGTGCTGCAACATTCAGTTTATATGTTCCTCCATGAAAGAGAAGCATATGTAGGATACCCTCCGATACCTGCCCGATACTCAGTCCATACCATGTTGATACCCAGGAGATTCTGCGGATATATATATATATATACCAAAAGATACACACATAAATGTATACTTTGGATAAGGTACAAAAATATATACATACACATATTTTTAAACATGAATTTTAATAGGGTGTAAAGGTTGTGCCATTCTAGTTGACCATATTCAAACATACCATATTCAAATAGACCATATATTACAAATTTCTTCTAAAGGTGGAATGACATTTGTCATAAAAATGTCAACTTTCCTTTTCCCATTTTCCTTCCCTCATAGTAACAATTTTTTTCATTCAAAATAAATGATGGTCCTTAAATTTAAAAATCATATTTCTTTACACGATAACCTTTAGAGTAGAACGATTGCTCACCTTCAAAGTAGATGATAAAAACATTGCACTTTCATTTAAGGTGTCCTAATCTCTATGCTACTCTAAATTTTATGTTACTGTAGGCACACTACATGATTTACAAATACCTTATGTTTTTACTCTCGATGGCTATTTTCACCAACCATGTCGACAATGATGACCCTCTTAAAGTAGTATAGATAGTTGTACTCTCAGTAAAAATCTTCATCCATAGTAATAAGTTGTTGCGCTTTTGAATCATAAGAGCATCTCCACCCGGAGACAGAGAACCACCAATTTGGAGTTTTGTGAGGTCAAAAAGTTGCACCCGACAGCTCAAATCGGGGAAACTTAATAAAGTTTTAGAAGTTTTGGTACATGGCACACAAAAATCTCCTTGGATGGGGGGAGTGCGCCATTTTTTGATGTTGGCTACACACCCATACCCTCGCGACACGTGGCGCCGTGTCATTGGTGGCGGGATGTGAAAGGTGAAAGCGTTTCATTGGGTTAAAAAATTTGGAGCTTGCGGTGGAGCTCTTATAATGCCAAACCCTAAATCACTCTTGGCGTGGAGTAGATTTTCTAATGTAGCGTAGAAAATTCCACGCTAGGAGTGGAGATGCTCTAAGGCACCACTACACTAAACATAAAATTTAGTTTTTATTGGAAGAAAGAAAAAAAACGAAGAAAAAGGTGCGTCGAACAGTTTATATGTTCCTCCATGAAAGGGAAGCATATGTAGGATACCCCCGATACCTGCCCGATACTCAGTCCATACCACGTCTATACCCGGGATATTCCGCGGCGGTCATGAGAAACCTGTGAAGCCTCGCCCTCGTCTTCTTCACCTTCATAATAATCTTCAGCACAGCTTCACTGTAGTAGTTCTCTTGTGTTCTGTTGTCGTTGCAGCTGTTTTTTGCGTCGCCGTCGCCATGGCCATCGCCATGGCTCCCAATCCCCCTTAGTCCCGCCCCCTTTCCTCCCTTCCTCACACGCCATCTTGCATCTAGGTACGCTTCCAATCACTCGCTCAATTTCTCTCCACTCGATGTGCCGCGGAAGTTGATCAGCGTGTCTGTTTTTTGAGGTTTGGGGATTGGATGCAAGGATGAGGCATGGCGGAGGTTGTGACGGGGGAGTGAGGAGGTGGAGTGGTCGAGCTGGGGCTTTTGATTGGATATGAAGGAGTTGCGGCGAGTGTATGTGCAAGAATGTGAGTGTGAGGAGAGGAGGAGGGGGCGAGTTTGATGGTTCTGATGCGGACGCCGGGGGCGGAGGCGGACGCCGGCGTCGGAAATGTGAGGACGTTGCATGACTGTATGGGCGAGGGCCGGAGCAGGGCGAGGAAGGGGAAGACGGGGCAGAAGAAGCAGCCGCAGCGGGGGCTGGGCGTGGCGCAGCTGGAGAAGCTGAGGATGCAGGAGCAGAACAAGCAGCAGGAGGCGGCGTTGTTTCAGAGCTCGCCTCATGACGGCGGCGCGTGTTTCCGCCACGCCATTCCTCCTCATCACCATCGGAGCTATGGCTCGGAGGGGCAACATCGGAAAGCAGCCGCCGGTCATGTGGACGAGGACGTGTTTCGGACGCTCGTATCACTAGCTTCTTCCACGGACCACTTTTCTCGTGCTGCGCGGGCCTCCGTCATGCTGCCTCGTCGTAAAGATGATACCGAGAGGTTTTTCGTTTGTCACCAGAACAAAGTGCATGGTGTCAACAACAATCCAGGGGCCGAAGCTGCTTCACCCGCCAGGCGAGCATCATATGCCCTGGCGTTTGATGCCTCTCCTCCTGCAAGCTCTGTCCAGCAGAAATCGCCCTTCTTTTCCAGTGCTCTGGTTGACAGTGGTGACGAGAAGCCAGAAGCTGCTGTGGAGTCTGTGTTTTCTAGCAAAGAGGTTGGAGTGGTCGATGCCAAGCTTCGTGCAGGGGCACCGATCGTCACTTTCACCAACCTACAGTGTTTTAAATCTTCTCTAGGACCTGTTCGAGCGAATTGCGACAGGCCTAAGGAGCTCTCTTCTTTCCAAAGCTTTTTAAGCAACCAGCCATGGTCTACTACACCTGAGAAGGTCAGTTCTCATCCCACTTGTTCGGTGATCTTTCGTTTAGGATGTCGGCTTTGATTTCTTACTTCGTGTGTGTTTTGGATGGACAGCCTTGTGGGTGGAAGCGACCGTGGCACGCTCTCAATGAGAGCACGTGTAAACTGATGCATTCCGAAAGTCTGGATCTTAATGCTGCACTCGCTGGTGACTCTGTTGATGCACCAAACAGAGTCCGTGGTGTAGCTCACGATCAGCATGTTGCAGATGGAGCACATCATTCTCAGAGTATCGTACGGTACGTTACGTCCAGTTACTGTGATGGTGCTCATTCTGGCTCTTATTATTCTGTGTCCCATGGGACACTTGCTCTTGCACGAATTCTTTCTCTTCTTGGTGTTTCCTTTGGGGTTGAATGAATCATGGCATAATACATGATGCAGATCTGCATCCGAAGACGGCTTTAAGACCAGAATGTGCGGAATGTGGGATGAGAATCAATCAGCTGAAGGAGTCGCAGTGGGCTCTGAGGAGTCCCATTTGAAAGGTCATCTCTGTGAACCCGAATCCAAGCGTCAGAATAGATGTTCAAGTGACTTTCCTCCTAGTTCCCTGACCCTCAACAGGCGAAGATGTTTGTCTAGCCCCGAGATTCCGCTTTTGACCGGGTCTGACCATCAAAAGTCGGGCGACTTTCTTACTCTGGGGCTCTCAGTCAGTCCTTTCGTTGAAGTGGATGATCGAGAAGCAGCGATACCTGAAGAAAGATGCAAGAGCAAACAGACGGACATACACGCCAAAGAAGCACACGACATTCTTCAACTGCAAATGTGCAATCCTCAGCAGGTACCTTCCCACCTTCTAATAGATTCCGACATTCAAACGTTTGCTGAGGACCGTCTTAGCCCGCAATAAGAGACCTATTTGAATCTGATTAGAACTGTGAAATGTATATTCGTCGGAGGTTACTATGTGGACATATTATTTTCTTTCAAGAGGTAATGACATGCATACTGGATTGTACTCTGGGTGCAGCATTTGAGGTCTCACTTTGAGGGCTTTTGTAGTGAGGGACCTGGAGCACATGTACGCCCATTGAGCTTCAGGTTTTTCCCGCTACCATCAGGCAGCGTGCACAAGCTAACCGGAACAAAGGAAGACTTTTTGGATCTAAGGCTGAAATTGGCGTTATAAGTAAGTTCTCATTGACGTATTTGGTTTGCAAGAAGAGTGGGTGATATTCAGGCTTCCGAGAGCGGTGCAGGGACGCTCTATCAACTCGAAGATGAGGAACCTCACCAATCATGGGTACTTGTGTACATGTTCTGTACAGACGCTTGCTGTATTTCTAGTGTGCTATGTAAGATAGGAGTAATGGTGTAGTCATCCTAAGTTATAGCTCTTCGAAGATCTAGTACTTCATGCCTAACTTTCTGCCTCTGGTTGCCGACTAGGAGTGGAAATGCTGTGCAGGAAGCGCTTCATCAGAGCTACATCCTGTTGTCTTGTGGACCAGTTATGTGTTGAATGTTGCTAATAGTCTTAACTAGAATATTACTACTATGAACGGATCTTGGGATAATTCCAGCACGGTTCATTTGTGTTTGCTTTCACTCTTAATATGTCGATACCAGGTGTAATTGCTTCTTGTAGGTGAACTTCATGGTCATTCTTGTTACTTTTTCCTGGGGACTTGGAAGATCACATGCAGTGGTCACTTTCTCAAAGAAATATGAGGAGATAAGGGGATTCAGCTTCTCCTTTGTTTCCAGTATCATATTATTTCTCCGTTTCTCAGTAAAGCAGAGAAACAAAATGATACTAAAAAAGAACAAACGATATATATCATGGTCGTCACATGGCACTTTCAATGGTTTGATTGATACGAATTTTACATAGGTCACTTGATGCTCTTGTGATGCATACCATGCATGGAGTAAGTGATATTCACTTGGTCATGGAAGATGTGCCTATGACAATTTGACTCCTGTTCTTTTCCCTGGATTTAGACATTTACAGCATGATGCATGCAATGATAATAACGAGGTGGATTTGCACTTGAGCTTTTGTGAGGTGTCTCTTGTGGATGTCAAGGTGCATTGAATACTCCATAGCTTCTCAATCTTCGTGTGCTGGCTCAGCTTCAACACTCTGCAAGTCCTCAGAGAACACAAATATGCTCTTGTCCATGTGATAAAGTGTCATGGTTTTCAGTGGCAAAGCATGATCTCTGTCCTTTGGGATCCCTCTTTTTTTAGACCCGCACGAAGGGTGGACTCCTTGTCGTATTGGTGAGGTAGCCCACAGGGCTCCTCGTATTTTAACCCATAGCCCTTTAGCACCCACGTCATGTTTCTCCAAAACTGAGATATGTGTTGATTTTTTCATTGGGCTCATTTTTATGGAAATAGAATCCCTATTTTTAGTATCCAACCTTACAAAATTGAACTCAAACCATGACCTCAACTTTGGGGAAAATTTGCACAACATCCAATGGTTGATGGAATAGATTATAGTGTTTAAAGATATTGTGTATTGGTGTTGAAAATTGTGGATTTTGGAGGGTATACTACTTTAACCAAAAGAACTCCAGTTTCCAGAGGAGGTGTGAGTGAATAAAGTGTCCGTTCATTGCACCACTAAATCAATGTCCACGAGGTATAGGTTTAGTAGTATGAAACTACTCCCCCTTCTCGAACCAAGGACCAAGGACCAACCCGAGCCACATGGCTCAATTCCAAGAGATGTTTTGTGAGGGTTAGAAGTGTATTTTCGATAGGTTTTAAGGGGTGACATATGCCTTCATGAGAGGTTGCTTATTTTTGAGTTTTTGTTTGTGTAGAAGTATGGACATTGCATATTGGATAGCAATGGTGTTGATTTTTGTGAATGTCTTCTTAATTGGATTGATGGGGATATTGAATGTTTTTCAAGACTCTTCATAGAGGGGGTGAAGGTAGTGGCTCTAGCTCGAGCAACAATGTTGATGAGGGGGTCAACTTTTCCACCCAAGAATTGTAATGTCATTAATGAGTGATTGATATTTATTGATTTTGATTTCAATTGCTTCTAGGAAAAATCTATCATTACAATATTTGATTTCAATAAATTGGATGGTAATGTTTGTATCTATGTGGTCAGGTTGGGGGTCTTTACACGGTAGTCCTTCGACTCATAGTATGTCTGGTTTATATCTCGCATTGCAATGACATCTACAGGTTCTGCATGTGCATGGAAGTAGCCATGGGGGACCGTGTTTTCTTGTGGGTTTTTGTTGAAGGTTATGGTGTTCATAAGTAAATAGCATTGGGATTTATTGGAGGATATAATTAGTTTTTGGATTTTCCATACCGCTTTATTGTGTCTTCTCACGATCAAGGAGAATGTGATGATTTTGGCATTTGAAGAGTACATGAAGCCATGTGTTCGGGTCCATGGAGGTGCATATGGGGCATGTTATGTATAGCAAGAGGCCCTCGGGTGAGGGCCTCACGGAATGGAAGGTGCTCTGACGAGGAGGGCAAGGGCGGAGCCCGGCCCGACGTGGAAGAGCACCTTCCATTCCATGAGGCCCTCACCCGCGGGCCTCTTGCTGCGTAACTCCTTTTTAGATTTCGGGCACCTGCCCGTCGATTGAAGAGAAATAATAAACCACCAATTCAGCTTCCGCAATCGTTCATTCTCAGCTGCTAATTTCTTCTCCATAGCCTCCTTCGTTCTCTTCTTCATCACCAAAATTTGCCTCCGAGGGGCAAATCCTGTAACTATAATCTTGTGCAGGTCTTTCTCAATATCACAACGCTCCACATATTACCACGCGTTCTCAGTCAATGTCTCTCACCAATCATGTTCCCAATCCAGCAACCGCATGTTAACTTGCCTACAGTAAAAGGTCGTGAATGGCTAACCTCAAATACAAGATCCAGACATACCTGTTTAGAATACTTGATCATCTTGTAAAGCATGGACTTCAGTCGCTCCTCGCACGCCTACAAATCCACGCTATCAGTTCCTGGCACCACAAATTCAGAATTTGTTTGTCAAGCAAAAACTCAAAACTCCAAATAAATCAAACATACAACACTAGTGTCGCTTCTTACTAACCGGACATCATTTATATCACTCCGAGAAACGATGATCGTGAACACTTACCAAAGACAGACATCTCTCCATGTCATTGCTCAAGCTCAAACCAAATTTCGCAGCTGCCACCATTTGCCAGAACCTATGTTAGCAACACCATACTTTGCATGTATCACGTCTGTGCATAAAATAGAACTCCATATCTGCCCATTGCATACATGTCCACTCAACCGATCATACAAATCTCAAACCCATCTCATCCCAGCACCAAATTCCGAAACCCTCATGTTACCCGTTCCATGAAGAGCATCCCCTAAAACAAACGTTACCAAAATGCCACAAATCAACAAACAAATGACAGAACTGCAGTCTAAAGAAAAAACCCAAGAAAAAGAAACCACGATATCTCACCACTGTACAGTTTGGTCTTTGTGTTGGTTGATACCCTGCGTGACAAGCAGGTATCAGGCGAGTAAGAGCTTCTCTTCATCTGCACCGTCCATTTTGTGCAATCAACGGCTGAAAATGTTTACCCTCGACATATAAATGAGAACTGCAAGTACACTTTCCCCATTGTCTTTCGTGTGCCTCCACGTTTGTTTGCTTTTGCTCTCTACGTTCTCTGTGCGTTGTCTGTGTTTTGCCTGCATTTGTTCTTCATGTGTTTCGTTGTTTGTTCTACATGTGTTTCGTTGTTGTGTATGTGTTTAGTTTTTCAAGTCTTGTAAAGTTTGTTTCGACGATTTTAGTTTGTTGTTGATCACATGAATGCTCGATCTGTTAGATCTGCATTGATTTGTGTTTGTATTTGTGGCATCGGAATGCAGGCTTTGTTCTAGTTTGTCCCAGGCATGTGGTAGAATTTGATTCTGTCTGTTTAAGTCAAGCTTCATTTTCTACGTCTATATCTTGTACGTCTATATCTTATACCTGTACCAAGGATGACCTCCGGCACTTCTTGTAGTAGGTTTTAATGAAGAAATTGCTTGAGCAGTGCCTTCTTTGATCGAGTCCTTCAGTTTGTGAAGTGGAACCTTGTATTGAACAGTTGCCGCCCAAAGCTTGTGATGGAAGATACAAATACCTTGCGCAATAATAAGAGGAAGTTAGAGGAGGATATTATAGATGAAAAGGATTTGATCGTCCTGGAACGAGCTCCACCGTTCTTTCTGTACAACCTCGGGATCTCACAATCTGTGAATAGTGCAGTTGTGAAGGTGGAGCTTACTGATGGTAAGCTTCACTTATTATTAATCAATTGTTTTATTAGGTTCTTACAGATTGTTTCACGGATATTTCAGCCTGTACTTCACACTGCTTCAAGTACCATCCGACGGATGTTCCATGCGTGGAGGAGGTCTTGATCTCAGCCGATGCAGAGCATCATCACCTGCGTGATGTTGAACAGCTCCAACAGCAAGATACCGAAGGTGGAGAGGAGTTTCCTAAATGTATTCCAGAGTCTCCGGAAGACGATGCTGCAATTGACTCCTGGTGCAATTTGTCGTACGATGTCTTTCTTACCCAGTCACAGGTAATCCTCTTACACTTCATTTGTGCTTATTCTTCTTCACTATTTTAGCTTCTAATGAGTCAAATGTCCATCGAATGTTGTGAGTTAGGTTAACGTGGACGAAGGAATTAAGGGAACTAAACCTGAATCCAATGAACCTGATGCGAATGCTGCGGATCAAGCAGGAAGCGGAGGTAAGTTTACAAGTTTAACATAATAATCACATGCTCGGACCTAGCCGGCCTTGGCCGGCTAGTCGCCGCGCGGCAACGCTGCCCTTTGTAAATGTATTTTGAATCTCACATTTGCTTCACTTGTTTCATTTCATTACAATCTATTGGTGGATGTCCTGGTGATTGTAATTTGGATTTTAATGCGTAAGGTTTGTCACTTTTTATTTTATATCATCTGGTGTGAGATTGAGTTCATCTGGTGTTCTTTTATTTTGTTTGTGCTTATTTTGTTTTTGTTGTTGCTGTACTTAGTTGTATGCAATCGAGTTTGAGTTGTGCTGACTATATATTTTGTTTCACAGAACCGGATTGTGGTTTAGCTGTCCTTGACTTGAATACCGATCTCAAGGTTGAAGTCAGGTCAGGTCGTGAAGGTGAGTGATATTGTTGTATTATTATTGTATTATTGTATTCTTTTTTATGTTATATTCTATTGATGTCTAGTACTCTGGTTAGTCTAAAGTATTGTTGTAATTCATTTCAGAGGCAAATGTTGACATTCGAATTGGAGGTACAGGTAAGTATTCTAATTTTGGTTTTCTTTTTGTAATTTTGTGATCTTTGTTTGCAGTGTTGTGTCTTGTGTATATGATATGTATTTACAATTGTTTTGTTTGTGCAGTACTGGTGATATTTGGTGTTTTGTTTGGTGATATCTTTGACGAAGATAGTGATCATGCCGGTGTTGCTGCTGTTTCTCTTGATGGTACTTGTAATTACGGCTCTTTTTCCTTTGCACTTCTTCTATTGTGCTTATACATGTCTTGTTGTTTATCAGGAGGTCTTTTGGATCCTGTACATGGTGATGTAGTGCTGGAGGCGAATCGCACTCCTGTTGATGAAGGTGTGTTGAATCGTATTATATTGTCTATATCGTCTTATTCCGTGTTGTCGTTGTATTATTGTTATTAATGTCATTATTTTTTACCTGTAGGGAAAGATCTTCACGATGATGAGAAAGAAGACAAGGAAGAAGAGGATTTGACTCATGAAGAAGAGGATTTTGTGTTTCACCGTCATGAAGACGACGACAACGATCACATTGGTGGTTTTGCTCCTGATTGCAAAGACTTTCCGGACGCTGATGAAGACCTCGATGATGATCCTCCTCTTAAAGACACTAGCAAGTCGAAGCATTCAAGGTTTCGAGACCTGGATGAACGAGAGGTTCGAAATGCGGCGAATGGCGGAGAAAGGCGTAGCAATAATAGTGAGCGGTGGGCTACAAGGGCTTTTGATGAATGGCGGAATGTGATGGGGTACGGAACTGCCAAGAGCATTGGTGAATTGTCGGAAGAAGCGGACATTACAACCTTCGTCAGTATGCTACATGATTTTACATTACAAGTTACGAAGCAAGATGGTTCTCTGTATCCTCCTCAATCGTAAGTTTCAAACTTTTTTTCAACGTTGCTAGTTTAGGGTGCTTGGTTGGAGTTTTGCTTGAATATATGTACTGCTGGTCTTCATAGTATATGTAAGTGCCTTCTAATATATTTATTGCTTATGTATGTACAGGATCCAAAATCTCCTTCGATCTATAGGGCGTGTAATACGTTTTCAGCAGGAAAAAAGGATTCTGCGCACTTGCGTCCTTGAACAACCCTTTGATATCTTTCGTGATGTGCGATATCGCAAAGTCAAGTTTGCTGGCACAGAGGCAGTGAAGAGGTCTTTTCAACTTGGTCTCGGTACAAGTGTCTGCACTAGCGACATCCTCACTCATGATGAAGAAGTGAAGGTACTGAGTTGTGATGCTGCAAGCATTAGCCACCCTGCTGGCTGTAATGCGACTTTTCACTGGTATATCTGTAAAAACTATTTTGTGCGTGGGCAAGAGGAGGCTAGGGCAACGCATGTTAAACAATTTCACCTACTGACCGAAGGTGGAGTTGAAATTTTAAGGTTTGTAACCTTACTACTTAGCTTGTGAAGATGTTTTATGGTATTGGATGTTTATTGTGATGCTCAAATGTTTTTTGTCTCATGCATGTTTTCTTATTCAGGGTAGTAATCATGGGTGCTAACGTGTGTCATTGGTATGTTCGTAGGTACACCCCAATATTGTCTAAGACCTACAAGTTCACAGTCGAAAATTGTGCCGCCCATTCCCTTCGACGACCTGTTGACTGCGAAGACGTCAATGTTATCCGTGCGTACAAGTCGCTTATGGCGCACAGGCCTCCATCGGAGAAGCTGGACAGAAATTTCAAGGGGCAACCACATCCGGTTTTCCTTGTACCAAAACAGAAAATCAAGGGAGGCGATAACGTGTGGTTCCAACCTCGAGCAGTCGGAAAGAACACATTATGTCATATGGTGCGGAATTTAATTGAATCTGCAGGTATTGATGCTCGTGGGAGGAAATTTACAAATAAGACCCCCCGCCGCATGGGTATCACGAACATGGAAGAGGCAAACATACCAACGGAAAAAGGTATGCTTCTAACCGGCCACAGAGACATCAAGTCGTACAGACAGTACAATGCGCGATCAGGGGGTGTGGATATGCGAGCTTGTCAACGTGCTATTAGCGGGACATCTACCAAACGTGAAGAGGGTAATTCTCTTAACTATCAAGACATTGTTAAGGAGGAGTTGGAAAAACTCAAACCCAAGGAGGTAAGATTTTGGTATGATGGTTTTATTAGCATTGTTTTATCTTAGTTCATTTGTGGTGATCATGGATGTTTGTAAACTTCATGTATGTTAGTTCATTGCTAATGTGCTCATGTATATTTGTGTAGGAGGACTATGCAGACCATATGGATCAATCATCAAATCCGGACAAGCCATCAACTTCTAATCCAGTACCTATTGTCACTTCTAATCCTTTGGTAAGTCTTTGCAGTTTCAAAGTGTTTTCGTTGAGATGGATTTCAGTTGTTGATGTTTGTTTGATGTTTATGATTTCCAGGGAGATTCTGGTTTTGTCTTTGGTGCTATAAGTGGATGCAACTTTTTCAACTTCGCTGGGGTGGTGGATCCTTCTCTTATGGAGTCTCTTCTTGGTGTAAAGGTACGCATCTGTTGAAGGAAAGTATTTATGTTGGTGGTCTGTTGTATATTTTTTTTAACGATACCGTAATTTTACAGGGAAGCCTTGTTGTATGCAAAGGGAAGGAGCAGTTACATGAGGATGTTGTGTAGTCAACTTGCCATTGCAGGTTCGTTTTTTGTATTGGACGTGTATTGTACACTATACTGAATTTGAGCAAGTTCTAATAGTCAATGGTTTTGTTTGTGTCACAGAAGGAGGTTTATTTGTCGCGAAGCTCATCACCATATTGATGCAAGCTGGGATAGCGAGGAGCGCGCGCCATGCACCATCGACGTGAGTGAGCTCAACACGGACCGCGCTATGGCGGCCTTCACATGCCCGCGCCGGGGCTTCCTGTGAGCAGTCGCGGCCATGGCCCGGGACAACAACGCTCCACAATTGAGTGCCATCGGAACTGATGCGCAACCGAAACTGAAACACGCAACTGGAAACAACACAAGTGCAAATCGAATTCGCAATTGAAGAGCGCAGATCACAATTGAGCCACACGAGATTGCAGCTGGAATTCTGTGAAGAGTACATAATTTGTTGTACATAATTTCTGTGCATGTTTTTCATAGTTATCTGCAGTAGGGTAGTGCCCCTGTAGACTTGACAATGGAGCTCATAAATTGTATTCACTTTTCTGACCTGAACTTTTGTCAATTTTGTATTAGTGCAAGTTGTGGTTTTAATTCTTCAGTGCATGTTTTGTATATCTACTGTCTGTATACAGTAGAATACGTATAGCTAAATGAATAAACTTTACGCATGCATATTTGGTTACTGTTTCCTGAATTCTCGAATTCAATTCTTAGGCTTTTATGTGAATGATGTATCAAATGTTTTCTTAAAGGAAATGTTTTAAAAGTTCATGAGAAATTTTTGCTCTGCCCGGGAAATAAGTTGTGAGGTAAAATTGTTGGGAGGTAAAATTGATGGGAGGGAAAAGAGTTGGGAGGGAAAAACTGCAATACACCCTCTTTTTGGTGTATTCCACAAAGAGAGGTTCGTCGAATCATACAGGCGCGAAATCTAAAAAGGAGTTACGGATGGAAATTGTTCTATTCCAAAGAAGAGTTGTTTGCAGACATTTCCCATATATCGTCGAGTACAAAATTTGATAAGACATGTCTATTTTGAGTCTGAAATTGTGGGATTTTTCCAAAAATTTGTAGAGAGTTTGTTATCAATGTTGTTGTTATTGGTCCATTTGTCAGTATTAGGGAAACTTTTCAAGATTAAATTGAGGTTGTTAATTAGGTCTTTCTTTTTAAAATATTTGTCTAGAAATTTGATGGGACCTTTGTCCGGGGTGTCTTCCATAGAAGACCAACTTTCTCTTTGAAAGTAGTAGGGGGTAGCGTGGGCATATTCATGCGGGTGTTTGGCATTTCTATGGAATTTACCTAGTCCTTCCTTAGCTAATTTATCCACTTATTTGTTTTCTTCTAAATTGACATGTGCTCTAAATTTATGGAAGGTTGTAATTTGTGTGCAATTCTGTAGCATTTGTACCATAGATGTTAGTATGGCTTGGTCGGGGTGGTTGTTGTGGAGGGTAGGATGTGTTATTTGTGTGTTTGGTAAACACAAGATATTTATGCAATTTGTAAAGATGTGTGCAGGTTCATTAGCGTATTGTGTAGTGATAATTTGGAGGGTTTTATGGAAGGCAATCATTTCTGTTTTGAGGATATTTTGAAGTCCATGTAGTCTTTTGGATATTTTTATTTCTTTGGTGGAGTTGTATATGCCATATCTGGCTTTTTTTCTATGCCAATGCCCTAGATTGGCTTTTGTTGGTTCTTTGAAGGAACCATATGTGTAGTAGCTATATGTTGGGGCAAATTTTAAGGGGATATGATCACTGTATGTGGGGAGGGGGGGGTGGTGTGGTAAGGGGGTTTGTATTGTGTTGGCATATTTAAGTTGGGACATTTTTTGTTACAATTTACCAGAGTTTGGGGAGGTGTAGGTGTAGCTATTTTTGTATATAGTCGGCATATGTTGAGGTTATTTGTTATGGAGGTAAGTGTGGTAAGTTTTTCCTAGGTACCAATATAATTATTTTGATGATGTATGCATAGTATTTGTATGGTAGATGGCTCATGCCTAGGTTTTTTTATAATTTGGATGGTAAAGTGAGTTCTTCATATGGTATTGAGTGTGCCTCAAATAGAGCAATGATGTGAGAATCTGGAAATGGGCCTCAATGTGGATTAAAGTTTTGGTACCAGTTTTGTCTTGTGTGATAATAAAAGGTGGAAGTAGAGTTTAGATCAATTATGGCCGCAAGTCTTGCCCAATGTATTGCTTGTTGTCTTTCTTCTGTATTGTGGGGTTATGCAATACCATTTCCAAACCATTTGTGGTCAAAGGCGTTTCCTAATAAGCCAAAAAATTTGTATTCTTCGAAAGGTGAATGAAACTTAGTAAGTTGGATGGAGCATGTGACGGGGGATGAGAAGTACGAGTGTTGGATGTTGAAAGATGAGATTAGTGAGTCTAGAATGTGTGTGGGTAATGTATATTGTGCAAGTTTAACCTCTGAAGGCCTAATGTTCCCTCGGAGGATATTTTGAATTTTTGACTTTGGATAAGGTCCCACAATCTCAAATTTAGGCATGATTTTTTGAGAATTTATGGAATTTTCAACTTTTATTAGCTTACAATGGACATAATTTTTTTAGAAATCTAACTTACAGTTCAAAATTTATAGTTTTTTTCAATAACATATACAAATAGTGGAGCGGTTTAGTGTGACATATAACCAATAGTGTAGCAAAACTTTAATAAATTCTAAATTCAATAGAAATTCAATTTTTGTCCATTTAAAAAAAATCTCTTGGAAAGAAAATGGAAATTGTAGAACCGTGGGGATTTTCAAATTTCAAAACTATGAAAAGGATATGAAATATGCAAAACTTCAGGTGTATTGTTAATTCTCAACACATATTTGCATTGCAAGATTTTCATGGACATCTTACACCCCTCTTCTACTTCTAATTTTTGGTGCATATGTGCCTAACATGATCCTTTTAAAGTTAAAATTAGAAAATCACAGCGCGTAGTGCAAAAATTTGCCATAGAAGGTGGTCAAACTTTGTTGAAGGTATTTAGTATGACCTCAAAAAGAGTTTATGTCTCACTTCAAAGGCTAATATCTTTCAATCCGTGCGGTCAAACTAAACAAAAATTTTACCATTGAGACTTGTACAATTCTAGTACAAGATCCTATGGTTAGATGTGTTAAAACTGTGTTTATTTGCTTTTTGTGTTGAATGCATTGAAACTCGCAATTTTAAGTGAGTTTGAGTGGTAAAATCTTGCGGGCTTGTAGTAGTAAGTTTTTCCAAGGATGTAGTTAGCATTGTTTTGGTGTAAATAGGGTCTCTTAATCCGCTTGAATTAGGTTTGGACATGTAAATGTGAATCAAATGGATATGTAAAGTAGTTTTGGTAGTTAGAATATGAAAAGACATAATTATATAACTACCTTGGACTATAACATAAAGAATGAAGGAGAGAGCACTACAGACTTAGTTTTGAGCAATAATATTTTACAGTGTTGGTCATCATCCTAGCTTGAATCTACTTGATCAAATTCTGATATTGATTAGGGAGTTTCACAAATATATAGTGATAGAGGTTACATTGTAATATCAATTGAAATACTATATAAATATATGATATCAAATCGATGTGTGATCAACTGGATATGAGTTGGACTGTTGGATTGCTTCGTCGTCACCTGTGAGACATCAACTAGATGTTCCAATGCATACACCCTGATTTTGATATCAAATAGAAGTCAGAGTTTGCTATGGAATGATACAGTGAGTGATAGTTGGGAGTGACACTTGGGAATCAATTGTTATGGTAATCAATTTGATAAGAGATGAAGTCAAGTTGATAAGTAAGGTCCAAGAGAAGTCATAGGTTCTTAGAGAGTTACAGCCGTGACTATCCAATGGATTGAAGAAGTTAATCGTAGAGATAACGATCCTACAATAGCTACAACGTGAATTTCTATCAATTGGATTTGAATGTATGTTGCCTAAGGTGAGGTTGATATACAAAATTCAAACTATGGATAGGAAATACATAGTCAACAGGAACTTGAATGATTGATTGATTTTGGTTCTAATGGGTATTTGTTTGGCCAACCATATCAATTAGATGATTTACAGAGTGATCTATCATGCAAAATAGTTAAACTACTTGAAGGTATCCTATTTGCCATGAGGTATGTGCAACCTTTATCAAATGAAATATCATAATTTCAAATGGAATTCATCAAGTAAATGTACTTAGGGAGATCATAATTGTAAGTTGACTCATGGAAGTCTAAGAATTGCAACCAATGCATTTTACATACGCAAAGTATTCTCAATTGGATATTGAGACCGGATGACAAGGAGTAGGAAAGAAGTAAAGATAAACCGGAGAATTGCATGAGCTAAGTATTAAAACCTAATTTCAATTATGCAACATGGTAAAATACAACTCGTAATATAGATTAAGGTGAATGAATTTGCAATTGTGTGACTATCAATTTGATCACGGATACATCAATTGGACACTAAAGATACTATCAAATTGATTGGACTAAGAGTGCTCCCCGGGTGATAATCAATTTCTTAAAGAACACACCTTGGTTTAGTTCAATAATAAATACAACTACTACCTTCATGTGACCTTAAGCTACTTATACACTAAATGAAAAGATCCATTCCCAATAAGAAGTTTCTAGAGTTGAATTGAGTGGGGTGTTTTGATTGATTTAATTGATAATAGAATTATCTATACTACATTTTTGGTGCCGCTGCCGGGAAATTGGGTTCCGGTTAGTAGTAGCTAAAGATGTTGTGCATTAATGGTTTTAATTAAATAATATTTTTTATAAAAATGTAATATCATAAATTATTTACATTAATTTGCAATTGTTTTTGAGAGTTAGAACCTTAGAAAATAACAAGATAATGTTGTAAGTCAAAGAAAATAATTTATATGAATTTAGGAGAGTTGTAGAGTAAAAATTTAGATTTGTCTATCTAACCCCAAGCTACATAATAAAATTGGTTCGGGAAAAGGTCTTTTCAATTAGCGTTTTTTGTGTAATTAAATGGTCACTTGTAGATTACAAAGAAGATATTTCTTAAATTAATGTATCAAGGTATTCTCTCAAACAAAACCCAAGTATAAATCACTTTTATTACCATTTATCTTTATAAGGAATAAGGGTGATTCAATTTGACAGTAACCGAGGCATGACATCCTCAAGCGGTTATAGCCTTGTTCAAATCGACAGTGATGTTGTTCAAATAGACCGTAGCCATCATCTCTATGCCATTTATTTATTAATCTTAAATTTATATAAATGAAATCCTATCTACTTGTACAAAATTCAACTAAGAATTTTACTTATCTCAAGCAAACTCCCGCATGTCTTTTCCAAGACATCTCCATCACTCCATCATGAGTGCCTATTTTAACTTATTATTATTCCTTCCTTTTCATACAATTTATTCTCAATTATAGATACCATTTATGGTCTTACAAGAGAGTTTCTAAATTAAAATACTACAATGACAACACTATTCATCTCCGGATGTTAAAATAAATATTAATGTTCAATGTTACTAAAAAGGGTGATCAATCCTAAAGAAACATCTCTCACTTGATACTCCTAATCTTTAATAATTCATAATCTATCTAAATTATTGTCATCACAATATTTTTAATTTAAAATTAATATATTTATCCAAAGCCTTGTAATAAAGAATTACAAATGAATTAGATAGCCAAGCTAATTCATAGCTTCTATTACTACATGTATCTCATAATTCAACTAATAAGTCCTCTCATCATTGTGTTTTTCTTTCTCAGAATTACACTACAATTCTCAATAAGTATCACATATTCAGGATACCATAATATTTCTATTGATAATAGAAAAATATATATTTTATTAACCGGTTATTTAATATGCGCAATTCACTCTCCTTTCCAGGACACCAAACAGTGACTGTCAATCAGGTACGTCAAATTGACAATATACCACTGCTAACACACTCTCCTCCCTCTGGGTAGTGGTTCTTCAATTAGACATAAGACTCCTTCGCCTGATACTGCTCTCTGGCTTACTCCATGTCCATTAGACTGTTACTCATTTCCTCATGACTCAACTTATGCATGATGGCTAGAAACAATACTTTGCAACTAAGTCAATTTGACTCGCCATAACTCATTCTCATACAAACCATGACATATTGATGTACAAACCACACTTTGTGAAATCAAACAATAAACTGGAGACATTCTACATTCTAAACAAAGCAAAATTGAAATCACTATTGTTGAATTGACATAATGTATTCCTTTAAGTAATTACAACAAGTGAACATCAACTTGAAATTGAACATGAGCCAGAATTCATAACATTTCTACAATTTAATCAAACTATTCTCTCAAGCTCTCTAGTGACATACACACTCAAGATATGCTATTTTCTAATGTGTTGTAGTGTTTCCTTCTTTTTCCATCTTTACTTATGTCCTCAAAGTCAAGTTGACACCTCTTCATATCTGGATTTCAAAGAGTATAGCCGCCATGTCTATTTGAATCAAATTCTAAAGAGTGGCGGCTAGGAGTCTACTAAAATCTCCTTTCTAATTTCTAAGGCTTAATAATAACTATCCTTAACCAATTTTCCAAAATTCTTGGAAAAATAAGCTCATTTCACACTATCAATTAGAAAAAAGATTCAAAGTAAAGATTTTATGCTCACATAGCCCTCTTCTTTAAATTGGAGACGTCCTCGTCGACTTCAAAAACCTTTGTTTTTGAATCTTTGATTTTTGCACTTCGTCTTCGTTTTTATCGTTTTCTTTCTCTTTTAGTCTCCTTAAACTCCATATAGCATTTCTTCTTATTTGTTTTTCTTCTTTAACAGTTGTTGATTGTCTTTATTCGCTTTCCATACTTTAATTTTTTTTATTTTTTTTTATTTTTTTTTTCATTTTTCTTTTAAAACTTTAGACTTTTCCAAAGTCTCTATGCTTTCATCCACCATGTTTCACTTAAACACGTTCTTCATGTTTTATTTTTCCTTTTATTTTCATTTTTTTATTTAAGTTTGGAAGATTAGCACTCATTAGTCCTTACATCACTAGATTAGTATGTTAGTAGTGTTTATCCTCACCACTGATTACTAATTTTATGTCACTAATTTCCTTTTCACACTTATCTATATCTCCTAGTTTATGTGAGTTGTCCTATCATACAATTTATGTAATATGTGTATTACTTCAATACTAATTGTACTATATACATCACTCACATATTAACCTCTTTTCTTTCTTATTTTTTCCATTTCTCAATATTATCATGTTCTCTCTTATTTTTCCCTTTCACTATTTTTCTCTTTCACCTAAATTTTTATTTATTTATTATTATTATTTTTAATTATTATTTTTATTAAAATTCTTAAAAATTGTTCTAACCAAAAAGTAAAATTGATTGGAAGTGGTGACTTTTTCTTTTTTTCAAAACTTTTAGCAACTTCTGTTATTTTCCATAGAATGGAATAAGAATTGCAATAATACTTTTAAGAGCATATTACATGGTTGCATTTTGCTGAGCATATTCTTGAGCATCTTTATAGAATATTCAGAGAATCATCATGTTTGGAACAGGCATGGTAAGGAGTTCAGGGCCTATTATTGCAAATTGTGTAGAGTCTCATTCGCGAGCAGGACACACATGGTATTGCATATCCTCCAAATTTATACTATTCTTAATTTATTCAGCCATTATTCCGGGTTTACTTGTATGTAGCTGTGCATAGAGTGACTCATCTTTTGGTTTTTTACTCAATTTGTATCAGTGGTGGTCCCGGTACACTTAGAAACTGTGAGTCACGCACAATTGAGCCACTTGGAATTAAGTTACTCGCCATAGACATCCAAATTTCTGTGCCTCCATATTCAATACTCAACAAAGCTTTACAGAAGCACCTTGGTTACCACGTAACCACTGTTGCTCTTATCAACAACTTGAGAGCCATGCACGTCAATATAGACAGCCTCTCTGTCTATGCATGTTAAGATCGTCAGGAAACATACTCCTAGATCTCATACTTTCAGGTTCAGGTTGGACAAATTATTACGATCCATAAGTTGCATAATCTTGGTAGAATCAAAAGCTTGCATATCACTTTAGTTTAGAGCTTCCAACAATCAAAAGTCACGATCATATCCTTGTGCATATTGCTACAAGAGTGTGCACAAAATTGGTCTACCTCATCGCTCGTTGATATCCTTGGCGTCGTTATGGCAGTGGCGGCAGTCAAAGACCTCGTTGCAGCAGGGCGCGCGGATCTTGCAGCGTCGTCTGTAGTGCGCGCATCCGTGCCGGTTTGCGCCGATGGACCACTTCCACGCCTGCACGAGATCCTCCGTGAGGTCGTCGTCGTCGTCGTCGTCCTCCACGTCGGAGTCAAGGCAACTAGTGTGCCCCACTCTTCACTACAAGGCTGGAAACCCGGTGGTTCGAGACCATGGCAGAGCCGGATTTTAAATGTCTCCAAAGGTTAAGTCGAGAGTGTGGTTGGCGTCTCCGTCATACGAGTGTTGTAGGATGGGCAGGTAGCGCACTTCTGTCCAGCAACGTGATATTGCACTTCACTTGTAGATCCACAGTCGTTACATAATATCCATACCATTCTGTTCTGATTTTCAGGCATCTGAGTCGCGGCAATCTCTTCATCAATCTCCTTCCAAACGCTGGACATGTCGCACACGGACTTGTTGCACAGTGGGTAGTTGTATTGGAAATGTTTGTGCATGTCTTGAAGGCATTCCAGATGCAAAGTGTGGCCGCACGCCAAGACACGGATTTCCTTGAGCGAGTCGAACAAATACTCCATGCAAACTGGGCAGTCTTGGTGCATGGACTTCTCCACGCAAATGTGGCCCTCGCGCAGCTTCGTGGAGTAGCAGCACCCGCACTTGTCGCAGTGGTACTGCTGCTTGGAGGTGTCGTCATCGAAGAACTTGCAGACGTCGCAGAAGAATTCGCCCATGCACACCCCGCAGTTCTCGCACACCTGCTGGACGCGCTGCTCATGCTCGCACAGTGAGCAGATCACGCTCTCCACCTGGTGCCGGTCGATCTCGTGCCGCTTCTTGTCGTCCTTGTCCACCTCTGCCCTCTTCCAGAGTTCCTCCAGCACCAGTCCCTCCTTCATTCTCGTCACATAGTCTTTCAGGCTCGTCATCTCGTCACCGCTCTTCGTCGAGTGGTACCTCAACAAGTCAGCCAGCTTCGTCCTGTTCTGGGTGTCATCGTGGATGCCCAACTTCAAGTTCTTTGAAAACGCCTCGTAGAACTTGAAGTTGTCCTCTTTGTTTTCGGCGACCTCCTGGAACATGTCCATGCACTTTAAAATTTTTGTCGCTTGTTTCGGTGGTCATCGTGGTACTTGGTAGTATTGGAGATGCGCTGGGCCGTGAACTTGGTCACCTCTCGTCGAATGTCATCGTCAAACTGGAGTAAGGAGGTGTCGTTGTTGCCTTGGTATGACAACCAGTTGTCGATCGCCACCTTCCGCGTTCCTCTAAATTCATTGATGAAGCAACCGTTCGGGCCGTAGAGGAAATGAGTCATCGCCATGATCTCCAACATGCGCACCCACCTGGTACCGTGGTATCGTAGTTTGACCGCCAACAAGAACTCCGGCTTCCGGTCGTCAAACTTGTTAACGTTGATCATCAGCTTGAAGTTTCTGCACATGAATGCTAAAAACCTACAGAATACAGCTGCTCGGAAACAGATTGGATCAGTATGCTTGTTATGGACTCGCCAAAAATCCATGTACGCATTGGCACAGTTCTCTTCAGTATCAAATTGACCCGGAACAACCGGCCAGTTATACTCCACCGAATCAATAGTGGCCTGTGGAGACCACTTAAATCTTCTCTTTGTCAAGTTACAGAAATGAGCATTTGTGTGTACAGCAACTGGAGGTTCCGTTGTCCACGTTTGGTCGACAATTTCTTTGTACACCAAATCCCACGCTCTCTCCTCCGTACGAGATAAGCCGTAATCTTCCAACAACCAATTCATGGCCCTCCACGTAGGTACGGGAACTTCATGCTCATCGTCAAATAGACGCTCATACTGTCCCAAGTAATATTGTTTCTCATGAGAATCGGTTACAGGGGTTCTTAGCTGCAGCCAGGGTGGCGAAGCGAATCGGACAGGTGGAGTGTTCAACTGGACCTGGACTTCATGCGGTATTATGTCGACGTGACGAGACTCCAATTTCTTCAAGAGCTCCTTCAAACCTCTACGAGCTTGATAGATCCCGTACACGTACTGTCCAGTAGACATCTCGCCCCTCTGTGCACTACCTTCTCGATGCAACACCAAACTCAACTTGACGAGGATATTTTCCTGGTTACTTATCGACCGTTCAATTCCTTCCAATGCTTTTTTCCATGAGCTGAGGGTCTCTACTGTAGCACTGCTGATTATTGACTTGACTTCCTCAGCAAAATTCGGCACTTGTATGGGTCGATGACTCTCCACTACAGAGTCGATTTGACGCCTATGATGAAGTTGTGCTTCCAGTTTCATATAGTACAGCACCACTCTTGCTCCCAAATACCCAATCGGGGACAACAGTGGTTTCGGATCCGTCAACCTGACATCGCCTCGAGCCATCATTTCGCACAACAAGTTATGGGCGTTCTCCATACCATTTGTAATCTCCCAAGCTCGAGTAAATTCAAGTGCGTCAAGTTGACAATATCGCTCCCTGTTGAGGATGATCAGGAGTGTATCTCGCTGGAGCTCATACGCATGAAACAAGGAATAACTTGGTGGTGCTACTAAACCGGTCTTCCACAAAGCTAGTCGTAACCATTCTGGTTCCTCTTGACCTAGCTCCACTTGCTTCTTGGATTCTTGTAAAAGTACCTTCAAGGAATCCACCTAGTTCTTCAACTGGATACCTTCAATAAGTTGTGGAGAGTTCACTTTTGCCGTCAACTCCATGACTTCTGAACAATGTGCAGCAACTGCAGCTTTAAGTTGCTCTTGTAAACACTCTTTCGCCTTCCTTTCCGTGGTACAAAGCTCAACCTCATTCGATCTTCGTTCCACTAACTGGTCAAGTTGACATTGTACAGCATTCCGCTCTCGCTTTTCTTGCTCATACAACTGTTGGAACTTGATCACTTGAGCACTAGTTTGCTCGTTGTTCGTTGTCAGCTCCTCATTGAACTCAGTCAAATTTGTCAACTCGACATTCAGTACACGAATGGCTTCCGTCTGCTCGCTGGTCTCCATCTGAAGTTTTGTGTTCAACTCTTCAATCTCCTTTACTTCTAGTCGAAGTTGGACCTCCCTCAGAGCAGCTGACTGCATCGTTTGAGGAGTCACTTGTGCCAACGCGCTCTTCTTTGTCCTTCGACCAGATGGTGGAGTCAAATTGACTGGTGTCGCAGGTTGTGTCGTTGGAGATTTCTTGGTTCTTGACAGCCTCCTTTTCTTCTCCAGTGGAGTAGGTTCCATAATTGGTGTTCGATGTCTGATTTCAAATCCATCCGCTTCAATCGGTGCACTTTGTCTTGTTTTTCGGGCAGGAGCAGACGTTGATGGAGATGATCGAGCTCCCTCCATCCTTGCAGTCAACTTGACTTGTTCTTCACGAACTAAGTTCCCCAAGTTAGGAACTGTAACTGGAGGTGTTGTTGTTTGGAAATCTTCCAACTGGCTCACCGGTTTCACCAAGTTTGTCAAATAGACAACACTAAACAATATTATGGGACGTTGGGTGTGTGGCTTACTCAGTTCTCTCCTTATTTGTTCAAACACACTAGTTCCCCAGCTCAATTGGACACCATTCCAACCCATTACTGCTGTAGCTACTCCTTCTTTGGACATACTCGCTACTCCCCGCTCTGCCATCATGATCCGTTCGTTGAAGAACTGTAGCCATTCCTTCCATACACCCTTGGCATGATCCAACTTGTAACCCGTGGACGTAACAGCTCCATCATCAAATAGACCTTTCAAATCTTCTTCATTGACAGCCCCAACTTCATATTCCAATAGACTAGAACCAACAGGTAACTTCAACAGCTCCGATAGGGTCTTGGGATTAAAGGAATATACCATTCCACCCACCTTCGCCACATTGCTGGCTCCAAACTTTGAGGAATATAAAAATTCCGTAACTCTCCCGTTGTCTTGCGGCTCCAGAGTAAGCAGAATGAACTCCCACAATCCTGCCAGTTTCAGTTTGTCTTGATTTACCGCAAACTGGTTCCATCTTGATGGCGTCACACGTCGCAGGTGCAACTCCTTGATGTTCTTGACTTCAGGTTGTATGCCGCGCTCTATTTGTTGTTCTATCGTCAAGTGAGGCGCAGCCAGCATCAAGTTCTTGTCCTTCGCTCCTTTCATCGCTTTCTATTTCGGCCGTGCTTGAGGTCTTGGTCGTTTTGGCAGTGACTCCACTGGTACGTTTCCGAGTTCAATGTCAATTAGATCAGCTTGTAACTTTTTCCTTCCAGTATTCAAATCCATTTGACAACAGCTATTCTCTCAGCAATGTTTCTAAAACTATATGCATGACTCAGGTCAATTCGACTCACTAATTAGTATACCTCCTCATGACACTCATCAGCATGCGTCTATAAGTACAGTTAACTCCTAATCATTCAATTGAAATTGTAACCTCTCATTTTCTTATATAACTATTTTTCAAACTGAGATACTCTCTTTTGACAATGCAAAGACACTTTATCTGAGACTTGGCAAAGTTAATCGTTAGTAAATTAGTAATTAGTTCCTTATATCCTTATTTTCTTGTTCTCAATTCTCTTGCAGTTCTTTCACTATTTTGTTCTGGCAATTTTTTCAATGTTCAATTCAAGTTGAAGTCTTCTTCTCATTGTTACTCTGGGTAATGACCGTCAATTAGACAGAGACACAAACCATATTCAAATCAAAGTTTGTTCACTCTCTCTTCGTCTTGACTGCCTGACATACAATGGTTTCACAGAGTTCAAAGACCAAATTGTTTCAACTGGACAGACACCTGCTAACCCAATTCAAAAAAACTCAGGCGGTTCCAGTTTCTCACCTGTCGATTTGACTCACCAACCGAATTCTCACTGGTTTGTCCCAACAACACTTAGGGTTTCTTCTACACAACATGCGACTGTAAATAAATAAACAAAAACCACACAATGGTAACAATAACTCTTACACGACTAATTTCAGTCACATCAACTCCACCCTAAGAGCAGTACAATATCAACACAGAAGTGAGATCCAACTTTGCAAACAATTTCAAATTGACAGTATCGAACATACCAACCATCTGCTCGCTCTTCTTCAACTGGACTCCGTCACTTGCTTTCGTGTGCACTCATTCTTTCACTTCAACACCCTCAGCATTCCGTCTACTTGACCTTGTTACAGTTCCTCTCTCCTCGTCTCAGCACAAGAAAAAATGACTCAATACTTTCTTGGTTTGCAACTGCTCTGAAACTGCAACCACCGTTTCTTGGTTGTTTTCTTTACTCATACTACAACCGTTGATTTGACAGTTAAGCACTTTAATGTCCACCCTCCATCACTTCCACGTGTCATTATGAACTCGTGTCAAGTATGAGTGAGTGGTGTGGCTCTTTACTTTACTGTTTAGTCTAACCCCTAAAGTCGAAATCGACCAGAATGTGGTCGATCTGACTCTGGTCAGGCTCTCAGTTACTAAATTTAGATCGTATGAAGTTACAGTTGTAGAGTTTTCCCATACCTTTAAAATGACACCATTCATGCTTCAAAATTCCTCATACTTTAGGAGATATTCACGGTCAAAGTTTGAAAACACTGTTCGGGCATACTGAAATCTGCCCAAAATCAATTAGATCTCAGTAACTTCAAAAATTCACCAAAAATTGAGATTTTACTTTTTTTTCGAATTTTGTTTTTCGTACATGTAAAAGAGGTAGTAAAGCATAATCTCACCGTTTGGATTTTCAATACGATAATTTTTTACATGCCTTTTTAATTGTTGAAAATGGCCATTTGTATTTCAGCCTACCACCATGTGAAAAATTAAGCATTTCTTTAGGTTTTATAGGTCCTATAAGGGTAAAAACTATATAGACATATTCCTTACTCACATAGGAACAAGAATTTAAAGAGCCTCATGTCAAATTTCCTTTCAAAATTGGGTTTTTTTTTTTTTTTTTTTTTTTTAATTTTTAATTTTTAACTTTGAACATTACGATCTCACAAATGGAGAGGAATTTGAATCTAAGATGCGGTATGCATGTACATGTACAAGTTAGGTACTAGATCTTACGGTTACATACTCGAAAATTTGTCAAAAATTAAAAAATTTCACCTTGCATTGAAAGAGGGCAGTTTTGAGGGTTTTTGGCAGTTTTGAGGGCTTTCGACTGTAAGGGCTAATCGACAGTCTTTTCATTCACTTTTTACATATTACTTTCTTTACATGTCCTCAGTCCATTTGAAATGTTTTAATTTGTTGCAATTTTTCCTATTTTTCCTATTATTTTTATTTTCTAATTAAATTTTTGTTTTATTTACTTTTAAATTTAAATTTTAAAATTTTTAAAGTAAAATTAATAAAGAGGCGTATACTAAAATTTTACAAGTATTGCCCCCTCCTTAATTTCATAACTTGTCCTCAAGTTATGTAAGGTTTAACACGATATCCATTATAGCGTGTTAAATGAGTACGACCCTCAAAATCTTGCAACTCTATTGATCCATTAGGATATGAATTAAGTATCTTATAAGGGCCAAACCACCTCATTCTAAATTTTCCCGGAAACTTTTGAAAACGACTATCATATAGCAAAACCAAGTCATTAGGATTTAAAGTTTTTGGGACTAATTTACGATCATAATAAGACTTTCGTTGTTTTTGAATTGCTACATTATTTAAATATGCTTGAGCTCTTGTTTCATCTAATTTCTCTAACATATGTAATCTTTGTTTTAATGATTCCTCATCTCCTAATCTTTCATCAAGTGCTATACGTAAAGTAGGGATTTCCATTTCAACAGGTAAGATGGCTTCTAAGCCATAAACTAATTGAAATGGTGTAAATTTGGTAGATACTTTATAGGCACATCGGTATGCCCATAAAGCATCATTAACTCTAGCGTCCCAGTCTACATTTGAACCTTGGACCGTCTTTGTGATTATGCGACATAAAATGCCATTTGTTTTCTCAGTTTGTCCATTAGTCCTTGGGTGATAAGGGGTAGTTTTTCTATGCTTAATTAAATATTTTGTAGTTAATTGTTCAATTGTGTCATTTAGAAAGTGGGTACCACGATCACTGACAAGTTCTCGAGGGCAACCAAATCGAGTAATTATGTTTTCATACAAAAATTTTGCAACTACTTTCGCATCATCAGTTTTAGTTGCTAAAGCTTCCGCCCATTTTGTGACATACTCAGTTGCCACTAAAATATACCGTTTTTGACCATGTCTACTCGGTGGTTTAATAGGTCCTACAAAATCTATACCCCATTTTTCAAAAGGTATTTGGGCTAATATTGGATTTAAGGGCATAGCTGTAGAAGGGGTTGGTTTTCCTACCCTTTGACATGGATCACACTTTTTTGCATAATTATGTGCATCCTTAAATAGGGTGGGCCACCAATAACCAGATTGCAATGCTTTATTGGCAGTTACTAATCCAGCAAAATGGCCTCCACATACGTCATCATGGCAACCTTTTAAAATTAAAGGCACTTCACTAGGATTAATGCAACGTCTTAATACTCCATCTCTTCCTTGTTTATAGAGTACATTTGAAATTAATGTGTATGGTTGGGCTTTGAAAATTAATTTCTGTTTTTGTTTATCATTATATTCAGGAGGAAAAGAATTGGTTTTTAAGAAATGAATAACATCAGCATATTCTATAGGAATGATTTCCACTTGAAAGATATGAGCATCTGGAAGACTATCATCAATAGATGTGGGATTTACTTCCTCACTTATGCGTGATAAAAAATCTGCATTAGCATGTTTTCGTCCAGGTCTCACATCCACAGTGAAATTAAATTCTTGGAGTAATAATACCCATCTCGCAATCCTCCCACTAAGTTGTGGTTTATTAACCATGTACTTTAAAGCATCATGGTCAACATGAAAAGTAAACTTGTATCCCAACAAATAGTGTCGGTACTTTTGAACTGAAAATATCATTCCTAATCCTTCTCTTTCAGTTACTGAATAGTTTTTTTCAGCTGCACTCAATTGTCTACTTGCAAAGTAAATTGGGCGATCATGGCCTTTAGTATCCTTTTGACTAAGAACACTTCCAATTGCAAAATTAGAAGCGTCAACATGTACTTCAAAAGGCTTATCCCAATTAGGAGGAATAAGGATTGGGGCTTTACTAAGACGTCTTTTTAATTTTTCAAATGCTTTAGTACATTCCTCAGTCCATATTCCCGCGGTGTCATTTTGCTTTGTTAAATGCGTCAAGGGAGCTGCAATTTCTGCATATAGGTAAACAAACCGTCGATAATACCCTGTAGCTCCCAAAAAGCCTTTAAGTCCAGTAATATGAATAGGTATTTCATAAGCCAAAATGGCTGCAACTTTGTCAGGATCTACTCCAATTCCTTGTAAAGATACAATATGTCCAACTAATCTCCCACATGGTACTGCAAATTCGGACTTAGCTGCGTTAATGGAAATACCATATTCATAACACTGTTCAAAGCACTTTTTTAAACATTCTGGATGTGTGGTCTTCGTACTAAAGACACAGAAATCATCTAAAAAAATTTCAATAAACTTCCGTAAGTATTTTTGGAATGCAATAGTCATTGCTCTTTGGAAAGTAGCGGGTGCGTTACATAATCCAAAAGGCATGACATTATAAGCAAAAGTACCCCAATCAGTGGTAAAGGTAGTTAAAGGTCGATCTTCTGGTGCTATCTTTATTTGATTATATCCCGAAAACCCATCTAAAAAAGAATAACACTCATGGCCTGCGACCCCGTCAAGAATCGCATCCGTAAATGGTAGAGGAAAATAATCTTTTTTTGTTACACTATTTAACTTACGGAAGTCTTGGCAAATTCTCAATTTACCATTCTTCTTTGGTACTACAACAATAGGGGATACCCATTCACTATAAGGTACTTGATAAATAAACCCACATTCTAACAGTTTATCAATTTCTTCTTTAACCATAAGTGAATATTTAGGGTTCATTCGGTATTGTCTCTGTCTTACTGGGTGGGTATTTGGTTCCAAAATAATCCTATGTTGACATACTTCTGGGGGAATACCCTTAAGATCTTTATAAGTCCAAGCAAAAGTATCTTTGCACTTTTGAAAAAATTGTTTCCACTCCTCGAATTCACAAGGACTTAATCCATTAAAAACTTTAATAGTTTTAGGATCAACTGATGTTCCTAAATTCAAATCAATACATGAACTCTTAGGAGGTGGTTGTTTTTTAAATTTTGTATGAAACATATTATCTGCAAGTTCTTCGGAACCACTTGTATAAGGCGGTTCTAATTCAGAATCAAGTTCTGTTGTTATGTTAAATGTAGGACTATTCTCCCATGCTAAAATAGCATCATCAGAGTCTAAATCAGATTCTTTCATACAAGTATACTCCCCTAAACCTATACACTTTATTTTTGGCATTTCTTGGATTACTTGTTGTGTTGTTTCTGTATCCGTATCATAAGAATTCTCAGAAGTGACATCAGATGCGTCATCTTGAGTCTCACCATGATATTGGATTGGAAACATTGGTAAAACAACTTTATTCATTTTATCTCTTATAGTGATCGTACCCTTATCCCAATCATCCTTGGCCTTTGCCATCTTAAGCCATGGTCTTCCCAATAATATTGGGTAGGTGGAAATAGATTCACTTACTTTAAAAACTACATAATTAACCTTAAAAGGTAGATCACTTATAATAGTTTCAACATTCCTGAGTATTCCCAAAGGTAATACTCGGCTTTGATCTGCCATTCTTAAAACTATAGGTGTAGAAGTCATAGTTTTAAGACCCAACTCTTCCATAGTATCTACATTCATCAAATTTACACTTGACCCACTATCAATTTGGACACCTTCAACTAAGGTACCATCAATCATAACATCAACAATAGGAGCTCCAGGGTCTAAAGTTACATCATTCACATCAACAACTTTAGTTCTTTTCCTTACTAATGATGAACTTAATTCACCTCGACATTTTGGTGCAATTGCTAATAGTTGTCTAAGAGAAATGTCGGGTTGAATCTTATCCAAGTTGGTCAATATATTATAAGGAATCATTTCTTTAGCTAACCGCATACTTCTATGGTACTTTCTTTTCCTTACACCTGTTATTTCTGGTGATTTCTTTTTAAATGTTTTGTAAAAAGAAGGTAAAGTAGAAGTACTTGGTTCAAAAGTTGTAGGTGTTGGTGTTTCTTTATCACCGTTTAGAATTGGCAACGTATTTTGACTAGTCTCTTCATTAGAAGGTATTGGAGGAACAATAGTTGTACTTTTATCAACTATAGGGACATCAGGATGTAAAATTGGAATTTGAGTCACCGCGTCCGGTATTACTTTTTGAAAATTAGATTGTTTTTTATCCTGTGGTTGACCCTTCCTTACCTTTGTAGTCCTAAAATCACTATCAGAACTACTATCTTGTTCACTCTCAATTAATGTTAATTTAGCTTTGTTTGCTGCTCTTATAGCAAAAACATTATACGATGGATCACTAATTTTCCTTATTATTTGATTGACATTCCTATTATTATTTGTATTATCAAAGTGAACTTGTTTAATAGGATTTGGTGCAGGGCATTCATTAGCTGTATGTCCGGATGCATTACACCTTCCACATAGAGGTATATATCCCACCTCTTTCCTAGGGTTAGGGCAGTCTCGGGCCATATGGCCTAATTCTTGACATTTATAACAAACTATAATTTTCCCTTTCCCTGGAGGTCCATATCGTTGCGTATTTGGGTTAGACGGTGGTCCATTCCAATTAGGCGCAGAATTATAATAAGTTCCCCATCGTGGTCTATTATCCCCTACTTGATAAGGTTCTCCCGTGTTAGGACGAGTAAAAGGTCTTTTAGAGGTATAACTATATGGCTCTTTTTCTTTATTAGAAGGTTGCATATTGGCACTAACAGCTGCAACTACTTTTCCCAAATTCCAACAATGGGAAACATCATGAGATCCTCCACAAAAAATACATTTAGGTTGAGCACTATAATGATTCCCAATTGGAGTGGGACATTCGGTTGATAAATGTCCATGTCCTTTACAATTGGTACACCATATGTTTGTTCTAACATTTGTAGGTTTAGCTCTTTTGTCTCTTCCTGCTGATACTTGTACAGATAACTCACTCAATTTCTTTTCAAGTTTAGATATATTTTCCATCATAGCATCATCTTTTGGTCCTTTAATGGCCAAAAGCTGCGTATTTGGATTGGTTATTTGTAAAGGAATTGGTGCTACTGGCAGTTGAAGTCTATTAGAGGGATAAGGATAATGATCTTTTCCATAAATATCCATTCCAGGGATATGGTCATATCCTTCCCTTCGTGGAGGATAACCATCAGCATACTGTGCGAAATCTGTATTGACCCTTGCTTCTTCCCAAGTTTTGGCTAAGGCATAGGCCGTAGCAATATCTTCAGGGTTATGTTCTTTTAAATATATTCTTAACTCCTCTGGCCAAACTCCCCCTACAAAGGTACATGACAACATTTGATTTCCCAATGCGTGTCCTGACCATCTTTTTAGAAGGGTATTGAATCTTGTGTAATAAGAGTCAATTCCTTCATTTACTCCCATCCGTATAGTACGGAATCGATCAATCAATCCAGGAATAAATGACCTAGGACGAAATCTAGCAAGGAAAGTGGTTTTAAGTGCTTCCCAGTTTTCCGGAGGTTCAAGTTGAACATACCATTGATGGGCATCATCCAACAAGGTACTAGGAAAAGTAGATAAATATAAATTTTCAGGTAGCTGATTTGCATTTGCAACCACTTTAAATCTATCTAAATGTCGATCTGGGTCCGATCCAGGATAGCCATGAAAGATAGGATAAGGTGCTATATTCAGGATTCGTGGTGGAGCTGCCATATTAACAGAATGTGCTGGTCTGTTTGGAAATGGGGGTGAAGGTGGAGCAGAATTTTTATCAGGTAATAGAGGACTTGGTATGCTTCCAAAATTAAGTACTAAGTCATTTTCTTTACCCTCCCCAACATCTCCGTCGTCTACCTTTCCCGAATCATTAGCAGAGAATTGGTTTGATTTAACATCCTCAACAATATTTTGAAACTTTAAGGAATCTTTTATACTATTAATTCTATCTTTTAATTTGGAAAATCCACTTGTGATATTAGGTATATTTAGTTCTACATTTTGAGTAGGAGATTGAAAGTCCAATTGTTTAATAGTTGAATCTTCAGAAGTACTTCCTATAAACTCATCTTTGATTTTTACTTCAATAGTTAATTCAGTTTTTGGTTCCTTTCCGGTGGAAAGAGATCCCTTTGGACTTCTTATTTCATCATTTGGTTCATTATCACATGTATAATAAGAAAAACTTTTCCTTCCAGTCTCTACAGTCTCTCTTAGTTGTTCATTTTTAATTAACACAACATCTGGTTTATAATCCTCAGGTGTCTTAGGTGAATTTAACAATTTTCCATATTCTTCATTATATTGATCTGGTAATGGGTAGCCAAAAACAAATCCAGGCCCGAAATGATAGTTTGAAGGACTAGGTGAAGGAGTGGTATTATATATTGGATTATTGGTACCTACTAATATAGATTTCAAGGATCTATCATCCACTTCAGCACGTTTCCTTTGCCGTTCATCTCTGGCTTTATCTTCAGCTTCCTTATTTCTTTTTGACATTTATAATTGCCATAAGTACAAATTTCCTCTTCATAATCCCCAATTTTTCATTTATAACTATCCTCTAAATTAGATTTAATGTTTCAATTGTTCTATACCAATTCCATATACCACATTTTTAATCAGAACTCAAACATAAGAAAAGTGTTTCATTTGATAAGTTCATTTCTTTTATTTCTTCTTCAATATGTCTAGGGTATGGAATACGGGTTAATATTTCACTCATCATATCCGCACTCATCCAAGCACTAGCTAGTCCCAATAAATTATCAATTTCCTTTTCGGCTATTTCCATAAGTTCTTTATCATTGGGTCCCAAATCTTGATAAAGAGCTAATTTACAAAATAATTTATTGTATACCCTTTCTTTAGGAGTTTCATATCTATCACACTTAACACTATTCCCAATATTCATTTGAAGAAGAAACGATACTGACACCAATTGGTGAGGGAGAATCTTTCAACTTCTTTATTTGGGTATAGTCTTTCCACTAACATTTCTCGCGGGTATTTAAATCCTCTTATAAGTCTTTTAATTATTTTTCTTTTTTCTACATTATTTTGATTTTCTATTCTAATTTTTTCGATTTCTTTTTCTATAAGATTGAATAATCTAGTTTCGTTGTATTTAATATTTGAATAGATTATTAACAATCTTCTCAATCTTATTTTTAAGTCTTCCGTAGTTTCAATTGAATTTAACATGTTTTAAATACATAACAAATCAAAAGCTATGGAATCTGGGCAATTAGAATCTTTTGAAAGAAAATCCGGAAAAAATATTTTACTCCGGGGATTAAATCTACCATAAATGAAAACAAAGGTTTCTCTATCAAATTTAAATCCGTTCCATATTCCACAACTTTTAGAAATCAATGGTTGTGTCTGGTATTTTATTCTACCATATTGAGTAAACAAAAATTGTAATTGAAATTTCAAATACAATGTTTTTCTCTTCACAACTATTTCATTGAATTCTTTTCCTTGATTCCAAATTTTAGATAAAATTATTTGTTTTATCTCTAATGGTAACTCATCAAATCTTTTTTGAAAGTCTTTATCAATTTTAGGATTCTTTCCATAAAATTGAAATCCTTGTCCATAATAGGATCCCTTATAAACTCTATACAACGAAGCAAACAAATAAGGTCCTTTAAAAAACTCACACACCGCCTCCTTACTTATTTCCCATGGGAATTGAGGCATGGTTGCACCACATGACTTATTGAGTTACAATAAGTACAATTTTTAGATTCTTTAACAATGGGTCTAGGTGGAAATTTAATACCTTGTGAATGTTTGATTTTTGGAATGGATTTATTCTCTTTATTCATTCTTAAGATCTTCTAATTTTGAAAGACATAACATCATTTTTAATAAGTGATATTCTTATGAAAAAGATATGTATTCAATTCTTTTAAATAGAGATCTTCTAAAACAAACACTCACTTAAAAGATTATCTAAGGTCTTTGTAAATACTACATCATTAGCTACCGCTTAACCGGAACCTATTCCCCGGCAGCGGCGCCAAAAATGTAGAGTAAAAATTTAGATTTGTCTATCTAACCCCAAGCTACATAATAAAATTGGTTCGGGAAAAGGTCTTTCGTTTAGCGTTTTTTGTGTAATTAAATGGTCACTTGTAGATTACAAAGAAGATATTTCTTAAATTAATGTATCAAGGTATTCTCTCAAACAAAACCCAAGTATAAATCACTTTTATTACCATTTATCTTTATAAGGAATAAGGGTGATTCAATTTGACAGTAACCGAGGCATGACATCCTCAAGCGGTTATAGCCTTGTTCAAATCGACAGTGATGTTGTTCAAATAGACCGTAGCCATCATCTCTATGCCATTTATTTATTAATCTTAAATTTATATAAATGAAATCCTATCTACTTGTACAAAATTCAACTAAGAATTTTACTTATCTCAAGCAAACTCCCGCATATCTTTTCCAAGACATCTCCATCACTCCATCATGAGTGCCTATTTTAACTTATTATTATTCCTTCCTTTTCATACAATTTATTCTCAATTATAGATACCATTTATGGTCTTACAAGAGAGTTTCTAAATTAAAATACTACAATGACAACACTATTCATCTCCGGATGTTAAAATAAATATTAATGTTCAATGTTACTAAAAAGGGTGATCAATCCTAAAGAAACATCTCTCACTTGATACTCCTAATCTTTAATAATTCATAATCTATCTAAATTATTGTCATCACAATATTTTTAATTTAAAATTAATATATTTATCCAAAGCCTTGTAATAAAGAATTACAAATGAATTAGATAGCCAAGCTAATTCATAGCTTCTATTACTACATGTATCTCATAATTCAACTAATAAGTCCTCTCATCATTGTGTTTTTCTTTCTCAGAATTACACTACAATTCTCAATAAGTATCACATATTCAGGATACCATAATATTTCTATTGATAATAGAAAAATATATATTTTATTAACCGGTTATTTAATATGCGCAATTCACTCTCCTTTCCAGGACACCAAACAGTGACTGTCAATCAGGTACGTCAAATTGACAATATACCACTGCTAACACACTCTCCTCCCTCTGGGTAGTGGTTCTTCAATTAGACATAAGACTCCTTCGCCTGATACTGCTCTCTGGCTTACTCCATGTCCATTAGACTGTTACTCATTTCCTCATGACTCAACTTATGCATGATGGCTAGAAACAATACTTTGCAACTAAGTCAATTTGACTCGCCATAACTCATTCTCATACAAACCATGACATATTGATGTACAAACCACACTTTGTGAAATCAAACAATAAACTGGAGACATTCTACATTCTAAACAAAGCAAAATTGAAATCACTATTGTTGAATTGACATAATGTATTCCTTTAAGTAATTACAACAAGTGAACATCAACTTGAAATTGAACATGAGCCAGAATTCATAACATTTCTACAATTTAATCAAACTATTCTCTCAAGCTCTCTAGTGACATACACACTCAAGATATGCTATTTTCTAATGTGTTGTAGTGTTTCCTTCTTTTTCCATCTTTACTTATGTCCTCAAAGTCAAGTTGACACCTCTTCATATCTGGATTTCAAAGAGTATAGCCGCCATGTCTATTTGAATCAAATTCTAAAGAGTGGCGGCTAGGAGTCTACTAAAATCTCCTTTCTAATTTCTAAGGCTTAATAATAACTATCCTTAACCAATTTTCCAAAATTCTTGGAAAAATAAGCTCATTTCACACTATCAATTAGAAAAAAGATTCAAAGTAAAGATTTTATGCTCACAAGAGTTCTTAAGAAAAAAAATAAGGGACGAGGAATTTTAGTTGAAATTGTAAAATTAAATGAAATCATGGTTTTTTTCCATGGGAAGTGAATTCTACAAATTTTGATAAAGTATTCAAAGGGCCCTAATTATTTGCTGCTTTATATAGAGTTTATTGAGGTACTTATTATGGTCAAGGATTTCAAATTAATAATAAACCTCCTAAGGGCCTCTTTACACTAGAGGCGAGAGGCCATGAGGAGAGAAATTTCAGCCAACGGGAGGCGTAGAAACCGGGAAGACCAAAAAAATGTCACTTTACACCCGATTTTTTCAGCCCAAGGGACGAAAGGAGGAGAAAATGACATGGACATGTGTGTGTATTTTTTCCTTCTATAAAGTTTTGTGTTATTTCATATCCATGTGTACACATAAATTTTTTTCAAAAAGAAGTTGTACATTTTACAAAAACTATAACGGTAAGTTTTTTGCATATCAAAATTTTTGGAAATTAAAAAAAAAAATCAGATTTCAGATTTGGCCTTTTAAAAGCTTGGGCCTTAGCCGGTGCCAGGTACCCCTCCTTTCCCCCCATTGAGCCTCGTTAAAGGACGCGGCTACAGGGGTTTGAACCATGGACCTCTTCCCAAGGAAGGGGAATACCTTGAAGTGTGCCACCAACCTTCTCTCCCCCCCCTTTGTGTGACAATTTGACTTTCCTACCCTTTTACTATGCTGCCCTCAATCGTTAGGTCCTTCCGGTTGTTTTTTTGACGCCCTTCCGGTTGTTTTTTTGACATTTTGAGGATCATTTCACTTCCATATGCTTGTATATGAATGTACTAATGTGTATTACTATGAAAATTCAAGGATTAGTACATGGTTGAAATTGCAAGCAAGAATGGTGGCAGCAATTTGAGGCTTTGACCGCTCATGGGAATCATGCAAGAAGAAGTACAAGGTGATTTATGCCGAATACAAGAATGATAAGAGAGCCAATGAAATTTCACATCTGGATAGGCACCAAGATTGCAAATGGTTTGACTAGCTTGATGTTTGGAATTCTACTCGTGCATGTGTAAAAAACCAAATTCGAGCATGTGCCACGAAAGGTGAAGCTGAAAACGATGAAGACAAAGCACCATCAAAATTACAAGACCATGAGGTTACTCCAAAGCAAGAGAAGAAGAAAAAGAAATTTCAAGACAATTTGGAAGTGATCTTGGAGAAGGTTGTCTCCAATTCTACTAGCTTTCTCACAACCTTCCAAGAAAGCACGACTTTATTGAAAAACATGGATAGGCATATGGCAGCCATTCTAGAAAAATTGTAGCTATTCTTCCATAGATTCATAATCATAACTTGATTCTGAAAAATGAATAGCCAACTCCTTTGACAAGTTGTATTCCCACAAAGTTTTTGCAATGGATTCATGAGCCATAGTAGCTTCTCTCAATAAATCAACATCTTTCTCATCTTGTTTTATGAAAAAAGCTTCCTCTTCAGCATCTACTTCTTCTATCTCAAAATTTTGAAATGTTCTTTTCATATCAGATTTCAAAATCCAAGATTTTACCTCTTCAATAGAAGCTCATTGCCCTCGTAGGACTTGCCCTCCCTTCACCGTGCCATCTTCAACCCGTTTCTTCAATTCAACCTCATCTTCTTCAATCCATATTGCATCAAACTTGTCCTTCGTGATGATGCATAAATTATGCAAGACAATACAAGTTGACACAATATCTGCCATTGATTGTAAAGGAACATCCGCTCTCTTTTGAATTATTCTCCATCTGTCCTTCAAAATCCCGAATGCACGCTCCACACACATTCGCGTTGAAAATTGGATAAAATTCCAATGTGCCTTGTAAGATTCCAGCCCATCATAAGTGCCATTGAATGGACAATACATCCAAGGTCGCACCAGATACGCCGCATCTCCAATCAATTTGTATGGTAGGAATTTCCCTTCCATACAAGCTCTTCCAACCTTGGTTTGTTGAAAAACAGTCCAATCATGCAAGCTTCCCGCCCACCCAAACTTGTAATCCCAAAAAATGCAATTTGTATCAACAATTCCTTGCAACAAAGCTGAATGAAAAAATTTGCGGCAGTAGTAAACCTCTCCACCAATAACTGGAGCTAGCACATGAATGTGTGAACCGTCTATGGCTCCTATAATGTAAGGTATATTATGCAACCTCTCAAATTCTTTTGCTAAAACCCTAAAATTGTTTTCATTTGGAATTTGAATAAAAATCTTTTGCAAATGTAGTCTCACCATTTTACAAAATTCCCGCACAATTCCTGAAATTGTACATTCTGCAACTCCATATACTTCTCCAACCATACGCAACCCATCTCCTGTACCAAGTCTAGCTAAAGACATTGCAACTCTCTCTTCTACAAAAATTGGTCTTCTCAAACGAGTTTGCTGTTTTTTCAAAAACGGACCTAATTTCTCACATAAAAATCTGAATGTAGCATGCGGGACACGGGTTCTTTCCTTGAACATCTTCTCCGTAAATGAACCCAACAAATACCAGTCTACGAAGCTAGATTGCCTCTCAAATGGTTCGATATCTAAACCCTAAACTTTGAAGGCAAATGCTGAAAATTGCAACATTCGTCCACTCACCTTGTAAAATCAAAGCTTGCATGTTGTTAACATGTTGCGTAATCATGTAGGAACACCAATACAAGACCATCATCACCACAAGCTTCTTCCTCCTCTCCTCCATAGTCTTGAAATTTCAATAAACAAGGCAAAAACGAGAAAGAAAGAAGCAAAAGAAACTGCCAACAACTAGAAAGACAAGACCGGTCTTGGGGTGGAAATGGGAGGTAGTGTAGTGGAAGTTACGACCAGCCCTATATTAGAAAATACATTAAAAATTCAGCACTTTATTTTGTGGCCCCTTCTCACTTTACACTATATCAAAAGGCCGTCAAGTTCAAAGGTTGGCTTCTCAAGGATGAGCCATGGCCCTTGTGAGGTTTTCTCTATGGCTTCTCGCCTCTAGTGTAAAGAGGGCCTAAATCAAAATTTAAAATACTTCCAACATATGAACGACTACCGCTTGAAATTAAAAGAATAATATTATCCAAGATTTGGGATGATGGAAAATTATTTAATTTGTTAGCCCTAAGTAAAGGAAAATTACTATTGTGTATCGAACTTCAGTTTTTATTTTTCCAATGTGGCAAAATTAAAAATATATACTGAACCTTTAATTTCTGTGGGGTGTGGTGCATGGAGTGGTAGTAAGTTTGGGAAATCACGCTATATATTTCAATATGGTAAACAACAATTAAAAAGTCAAGTTTTAATTCCGGATTTTTTGTGTCAAGATCCTTTTAGGCCATTAACATTATATTTTGGCTTGTTGTGCCTGTAAGATGATAAATAATGGTAAATGCAATTAATGCAAATTCTTGCGAGTTGTTTCAATTATTAATAATATATTCAAAGATTAGAAAAAATGAATCTACTTTGATTATTTTGTTAGCACAGAAAATTTAAAAAATAAAGAAGGAATATGCAAGTTTGGTAATTGAAAAATTACTTAGCCAATTTAATTATCCTAGAAAATTTAAGAGGAAAACGATTATGGAAGTTGTAAAGCTGAGCCATTTACAATGTCTCAATCATGGTTTTGATTTCTAAACCCTTCATTATCTGCTACAAAAACCACCAACCATGTGTTGGCGGGTGTATTTTTAATATATTAGGCATGGATCCAAGGTTTATTTTGATGTCTCCTCCAAGTAAGAGTAGTAGTAAATTGTAAGATTTTTTGTAGCAGATAATATGTTTGTTGTTTTATTTTTATATTGTTTAGTATTTATTTTTTGGTGTGTTTGAGTTTTGTTTTTAGTTTTGTGTAATTTTGTATGCTTGGTTGTTTGAATAAGATTTGTGTTGTTATTGAGTTTTGTATTTATAGTGATTTTTCTAGTGTGAATGGTGTTTGATTTGTTATTTATGTGGGTTTCTATGTGTTTGGCTGTGTATTTTCTTGTATGATGTCATGTGTATGTTTTTGCATATTTTCTTGTGTGTTTTGTGAATCTTGTTGTGTGTTTTGTGTGTCTTGTTGTGTATTGTTGTGCCTATTTACTTGCGTGTTTTGTGTATTTCTTTGTGTGTTTTCTTGTGTATTTTTTTGTGTGTTCTCCTACGTATGTCTTTGTGAATATTTTTGTGTGTTTGTATGTGTGTTAGAAGGTGTATTTGTTTGTATGTGTGTTTGTGTGTATATTGATGTAGTATTATGTGTATTGTGTATATTTGTGTGTGTATTTATATGTATATGAGTGTTTCTCTATGTGTAGGTATTTATTATTGGAAATGGTATTTGGTATTTATACTTGATATAGTAGTTGGTAGAGTATTTGTATTTTGTATATAATACAAAGTATTTTATTCATATGAGGTAGGTGGTAAAATAGTTGTATGACATACGTATATACATATAACGTATAGTATTATTAATATTAAGATAGTAAACAATATAGTACTTGCATGTAGTATTGAAAAAAATAAATTATATATATATATATATATATATATATATTGCTACGTATATAATATTAGTAGAGTAGAGTATTACACATAGAGTAAGTACCACATATAATGTATATTATGTACTAGGTGGTAAGTATGGATTACCGTGTCGTCTTTGGTCTTCAAATGTTTGGCTGCTTGTCTTTAAGTCTTTGTAGAATTCTCCCCTTCATAGCTTGAAATACAAGCATTGTAGCATTCATGGCATTCTTCCCCTTGTCCATTTGGTCCACCAATTCGCTATGTAGTGTGTTGACATATTTTTTGCTTTCTTCTAACATCTTCTTGTTGTTCTCTTCCAAGGCTTCCTTCACTTCCTTCTTGGTGATGGTGGCGGGCGCATCTTGTATCTTGAAGGTTACAACGGTGTTAACCATTGTGGCATTAATGATGTTAAACCCAAAGGCCTTGATTTTCTCCTTGGTGGGGGGTAATTGACTACCCTTGGAGCTCTTCCAATGTGGAACAAAGTCCACGTAGTTGTCACCTATGCCAAAATGTTTCTTAATATATTGCTTATACAGAATGGGGTTGATGCACTCCACATTAGCTTTGCCATTATGCCTACCATCAATTTCTTTGTGAAACTATACATAGTGAATGTTATTCTCACCCATGATTTTTTAAATAGCATTTGTAGTATCTTGCACATTCATGAGAAGAGGCAAAGGAGAGACGGTGAGAGAAATAACATCCTTCTTTTCCTTGACTTCGAGAGTTATGCATCCACCAGTGTAGGTTTTTCTTGCATTGATGATCTCTTGATAGGTGTGATGTATTGTAGTTGGATCTTGGAGGCTCAAAGAGAAGTGGTAGCGGCAATGAAGGCAAACGGGTCTCCTTCTACCTGAGTCACCTCCGTGATCTCATAGTCTTGGCCGCACTTGAAGCTATTGTAGAGGATGTCTTTGAAGAGTTGATGGGAGGATATACCTATCAATGTGTCACTTCTAACTTGCCTAGAAATGTTGGAGGAGTTAGCGGTTTGGTGGTAAGATTTACACACTTTGTCAATGATGTTTTCGTTATCAAGTGTGAGAATGAAAGGCCTAATGCCTTTTAGCAACATAAGAGCATCAGATTCTAGATTAAGCATGTGTTACACAAGCATCCCAATCCAAACACCCTTTTGACCATCTCTCTTGATACTATGACATTGAATATATATAGGATACATGACATTTGAGCCTAACTTAATGTCCATCACCTCTAGTCTATGAATGTCCATCACCTCTAGTATATGAGTTATCATTTTGTAACATTATCATGCAATAAAAGGTAAGAGGGGAGTTCAAAGTAAATAGCCACATGGAAATCCAGGGCCAAACATGTGGCACCGGTGATTGTGGTGCCTTTGTGTACCTGGATGATGTTCTAGTATTGTTCATCGCTTTCTGATCTTGAAAGAGGGTAGTAGAGCTGTGGGATCCTTGGAAACGCCATCTTTGCTACTTTGAATTCCTTCATCTCATGCTTCTTGAAACCTCTAGTCATCATATCCTCCACTTTCTCACCATGAAGAAGTTACTCTAGCCCTTCTTCAATCGTGAGGCACTCCATAACTTCAAATCCTAGCCAAAACTTAAACGTCATGATTATGGGCTTAAGGAGAGTGGACATACCTTCTTCTTTGTTGGCCCCTTTGTTTTTCTTGCTACTGCATATCTCCTTCGTATTTTTCTTACTCCTTTCTCTTTCGGGGTTATTTCTTTGTTTACAACTCCTTCATCAATGTCCACCATTTCTCGGAATTGTAGGTTTCTTTTACTACTAGCTGTGAATTTAAAACCTCTTTTGTTTGTAGTATCTTTAGGACGAAGTGTTTGTTTGAAAATGCAAAGAGGAGGAAAACGTACCTTTCGTGGTCTAAGCTCAATTGGTGCCACTAGTTGTGGATAGCAGGGGCTACTAGCAGGGGGCCACTTTTATCAAGGACGCAAGGCAAGATTCTACCATTAGGAGGAGCTCGGATCCCGCCTGGGGCTTCGGCGGTGGCGAGAGCTCGAGCTTTGTGCGGGGCTTCAGCTCGGGTTCCGCCTCGGGCTTGGGCACTGACACAAGCTTGGGCTCTATTTGGGGCTTGGGCTCTGTTTGGGGCTTGGGCTGGGTTCAGGGCTTGGGCTCTTGGCAAGGCTCAGGCTTGGGCTCTATCCAAAGCTCGGGTTCCATAATGGGCACGGGTACTCGATGTACTCCATGCTGAGTAGAGCTCAGGTTTGATGTGGGGCTCGTACTTGAATTAGGGTTCCTAGTGTGGTCTAAGTGCTGTTGGAGTTTGTAGCAGCGGCCTTTACTCCTCGTGGATCGGGTGTTGTATTATTTTGGGCGGCTGAGACTTCTCATTGGCTGGGTTGCGTGGCATGTGCTGCTAGCAAGTGAGCAAGTTGAATGAACTTTTCTTCGTGTGGGGGAGAGTGGTCCTTGCATAAAGAAATCATTGATGTAGTTTTTCCTGCTGGTAGCGCGTGTGGGCGACGGGTGGGGGTATTGTTGCTCGGTGTGTCTTGAGTTAGAGTCGGATTGTTTTCCTTTGATGGTCTGCTCTTCCTATTTGATGTGCTTTAGTACTGTGCTTGAGCTCTTGGGCTCTTTGCTTGTGCTTCTCGGGATTCCTCTGCAGGTCTTTGGGTCTGTGGTTGCATTGTAGCTGCGGTTTGTGGTTGCGTTGCACGCCGAGAGTAATGCCCGAGCGGTGACCTTGGTGGAGGGAGAGCGGGGAGGGAGGGTGGAGGAGGATCAAAAGTGGAGCTTGAGGATGTTCTATGGTTGTGCTTGGACAAACTTTGGTTGCGTCGGGGCTGATTGTTGCCTGTTGTCGTCACTTTCTCTCTTGAGAAGTATTGTTGCCTTGAGAACTCCGAGGTACGTTGTTGGAACACCAACCTTTGGTTTTGTTGAATGCTTCTTCTCGTGCAAGCCTCAATCTTGTGAGGTGATCCTTGATGTTGTTAGTGTGCAAGTCCTTGCTCTGAGTTTGTAACAGAGTTGACAACACTTTTGCAAGGTAAAGGCTATACTAGCTTCATTGTGATGTTGTCTGCTAACAAAGGTGATTATGATGGAAGAATTTCTAGGGTTTTTGAGTATAAAGGGCTCTAAGGTGGAGTGCAGTACTAGTGATTTTACTAGGTGATGAGGACACAATGTGCAAAGAATAAACAGGAGTTTGTGTAAAAATGACTATTTGGCTAATGTAACAAAAAAAAGGAAGGTTAAGAGAAATTGTAGCTTGTTTTGTTGAGGCTTGTTTAGGTGGTGTAGATTCCAAGTATGTGTGCTCATCCTCGGTATTGTGTAGATTTGGACCCTCGACGGCGCTTGCGGACATGTGTGCGTTTTCTTCAGTTTCGATCTTGGTGGTTGATGTCGATCTTGGTGGCGCTCTTGCAGTGCTTGTGTTGGCGGATACATCTTTCGATGGTGCTTCTCCGTTGATTGAGTGCCTACTATTCTTTAGTGACCATAAGAGTAGAATATGTGATTCTTAGATGTGGTAAGATTGTAACTAGTAAGTAGGATTGTGGTGCGAGCAACAAATAGTGGAGTTAAGAAGCAATAAGAGTGGAATAAAACAAGTGAATAGCAAGCTTGAATGGAAACAAAGGGATAAGAGGTGGTTTGGTCGCTAATAACATGATAAGATGTTGATGCCTCATGAGTCTCAAGGTGTGTGTTGGAGCTTGTGTATTGGATTCCGATCTTAAGATTTGGTGTTGAAAGCTGCTACATCTATAAAGGTGTGTTACTTTGCAGCAAGTCTAGGTCGCTTCGTTGCTCAATAATAATGTATATGTGGATCACATGTTGAGGAGGAGCAGGGGCTTCGCGGTAAGGTTGCAAATCTAAAAACCTTTTCGTCTTTAGATTTGGGCAGATCTAGCAATGAGTAAGCCTAGTGAGTCGAGATCTACATGCCAACACTTGTTCTCCTCCCTTCATATCACACTAGTTTCAATTAATGACATGAGTGTTCTTCACAACCATCTTAGCCCAGATCTGGCGTTTGAGCCCCTCCAACATGCTAGTATTGCTTCCAAAAGCCTCACCAAAGTCTAGATCTAGAGAATACAAGGGCTCCTAGCATGGCCGACAACCTCTTACTGGTCGTAGTCCTAGGTTCTCATACCAAGTCTCTTGTGCCTCCCTCACCACAATATGCGGAGCTCACTCTCTCGTTACCTCTCTCTAACTCACGTCTATGTTCCTACTACTTTACCCATCAATAGATTCTTGCAAGAATTTTTGTACTTTGAATAAAAGAAGTTCACATATGCACTAAGTTGATAGCTTTATGCATTAACATATCAAATGTGAAGAAAACATTTATACATGATTATTGATGATTTTTAAAACTTTTATCTACTTGAATTGTATACAAGAATTTTTTAAACTTATACAAATTAAAATGGAAGTTTTGTATGCCATGAGAGAGATCAACAATCACAAAACAATGAAGAATCTTTAAAAGACAAATTTCAATCACAATTTAAGACCAAAATCATTTTGCATCTGTATGAGATACAACATAGTAAAAAGTGGCATGGTATTCATTGTATTTTAGTGTATTTTATGTATTTTGTGTTGTATTCCTATCTTTTCCAAGAGTTCTATTACTCCAAATCATGATCTGATTTTTACAAAGTGTTCATGTACTGTGTGTGCAAATCTGAACTTCACATTTTACAATCTAATTCCTCATGGATTTCATGCAAATTGAGTTTTAACACCTCCAAAGTCCCATTTTGGGTCTCGTGGGCACTAAAGGGTTAAATGTTAGCAAGAGCCATTGGTAGCCGCAGTGGTAGGAAGAGCCACTAGTATAGTATTCTACATGTATGGGTGTTGTATTTGAACATGACAAGGCTCACATATTGAAATCACCTCCAAATGAAAGATGTTAGTTGAAGAATTTTCAATCCAAAGGTGTAAGTCTTGCTAAAATTTAATACATTTTTTTTATATTTTACAAAGTAAAATACATGCTTGTATATATGATTCTCGGGAGAGTGGGTGGGATTAAAGGTTATATGCATGTATATATGAGACTTAGCCTCGGGAGGGTGAGATTAAGGATTAAGGAATCTAAGCCTTGGTGCAATGCTAGTGGGGGGTTTAATCCCACCCTCCTGAGGCTAAGCCTTGGTGCAACGCTTATTGGGGGTATAACCCCTAAAGAATTGTGACAATTTCACACCAAAAACACTTCAAAATTGTTGATTCTAGTGCAATAAATAAGGAAGAAAACAAAACTTAAAAATTATACTTTTGACTCTGGGATCTCAATTCAAACTTACTAAGTAACATACTCATGAAATTTCAAAAACATTGACCGCACGGATTGAAAGATTCTAGAGTTTGAAGTCAAGAAAATTGTTCACCTACTTCCTTATGTTGAGTGGCTTAGCAGACTTTGACTGAACACTTGGTATCAAATTTTTGCACTACACAAGGTCTAAATCTTTTACCATTGTGTTAAGCATGATGTTAGTTCCCTATAAACCAATTTTTAGTTGTAGAGAAGAGTTATGGCATATTTAAAACAAGTAGTAGAGGTTCAAAAATTGTCATGTCACGTTTTATTTTTTTGTAAACTTAATATGTTTTAGAATGATAATCTAAATGGTCAAAAAATAAGGTTCTCACCACATATTGTTGTTGAAAAAATAAAAAGTGAAAAATATGAATATCTCTAGGTTTTATGTAGAAAAAAAAATTCTTTCCCCCACTTGCCCAAAACGTGTAAAAATGATTGACTTGAGTTTAAAATGTTTTTTTACACTAAAGACAAGAATTCTTTTTTGACATCTTCAAAGAAGGTAATATTCTCTATATGTGTGAAAAATCTCACCGTCAATAGAAACTTCTAGCAAAATTTTGGAGCTGCCCGGAGTCCCCATTTCTAACTTTGAGTGGTATTAACTTTCAAACCATAAAACCTAGAAAAGAATAAAAATACCTCCACAAAGCTCTTATCGAAAAACACTCAAGTACAAACTTTTTTTTTTAAAGTTTTATTTTTATTTTAGGAACCCGCCCAAAATCAAAATCGTCCCCCCAAGGGACACTTGGTCCTTTAGGGATTAAACAAAATTCCATCCTTTGCTTCCTTCACCTACATAGCTTGTTGGGGACCCATATCATTGGGCAACAAGAATCAGGGGTGTTATTGTGAATTTGAAATACGGTACTTGGGAATTTTATTTGTCTTTTACGGATGTAGAAAGAAGTGTACTCTTATTGTATGGGGGGCATACTCTTTAAAAATGTGAGACAATAGAGATATCAATGTAAACTCAAGAAACTTACCCTGGGAAAATGATTTTCTCCCTTGGGTTTATATTCAATTTTGATCAAACTCCCAAATTTTGCCATCAAACCCTGTTCAAGTAGCATGCTCCACTGTCACAAGTACAGCACAACACTGTGTTCACACTGCAATGTTTGCCCACAATGTGTGAAAATGTTTGAAAATGAAATTTTCACACAAAAGACAAGAATGTTTTTTTTTCCAAACAATCCCAAACAAATCAACGTTATGTATTTGTAAAAAAAATCTCAATTTCTACAAAAGATCGTAGCAAAAGTTTTGGAACTCCTAGGAAAAAAGGTCCAATGATTTGCACGTCAAACAACATAACTTCTATTCCATAAGTCCGATATGAAAACAATTATATTCCTATGAAGCTAATACTATGGCACATCTTTATAAAAACTTGTGATCAAAATTATCATCATAAGAACCCACCCAAAATGACAAATGTCCATAAGATCCAAACTTACATGCATTGAGTGTCGACTTCTAAGGAAGCATACTGTCCAAAACACTTGTGGTGTCATCCATAACATGCCAAAAAGCCAGAGATCTTCCTCCAAACCAGGTGAGCGCAGATTCTGATATTCATATATTCCTGCATCACAAACATGTACAGCCAGCGATCATGGTCCTGGTCGCCATGAGTTCTGCAGCAGCACTCCAATAACAATGGAAAGCATTGTAAGAACTATTTGATGAAGTGGCCATCACGTACCCACCGTGGATGTGGTCCTTCCACCGCTTTCACTAGATATCATGCCCTGGAATACATACAAAGCTTGAGGAGTTCAACAACGTGGGCAGGCCTTGGAAAGAGGCAGGGGAAGCAAGTGTACCACTCTGGATTGATTTCCCAACAAACTGAATGCCAGAATGTTCCACACTGACACCATGGAATGATCCAGTTCTCGTGCCACCAGTTCAGAACACAACGCGGAAAGCAGTCAGAGTTGCAGAAGCCCTTGAAAGCATCTCGAAATTACATCACATGTGTTTCCTGTTTCCAAACCATCCCCTGTTCTAGTACGGAACCGTCACAAATGGACCACCATCTAAGGTAGAGGCATCCAATTCCGGTCACTTAAGCCAGTCGGGGACTCAAATGACATTGTATGTTGTAAACATTTATGTAAGAAGATGCGGAAATAGGAATGAAACTCAACAAATATTTTTTCAAATTTAAAATCAAAGGTTTGCAATTGATGTAGAATTTAGAAGCCCAAAAACCGCCGGAGCCCATAATCAAACTGTAGAGTAGGTGAGATTTGGTGCCCTCCTTTGCCCAATGCCAATAAGTGAGTGAGTAAAAAGAGAGAAGACATGCCATGGATAACCAACTCATGGAGGTACCCAATGCCGATCAGCCTTGTTCGACTTTCAAGGCAAGGCCAACAATGAGAGCTCAATTGAGTTGGAGCAACCCAAAATTGCACACTTTGTGACCCAATGCCAATCATGACTAGAATTTTCAGGTTTTGAGTTATCGCCTTTGAGTGGCTTCATGCACCATTTCATGCACCATTTCATGCACCATTTCATGCACCATTTCATGCACCATTCCATACATACTCTACTGATCGGAATTGGGTGGCTGATCAGAATTGGGTGCCTCTACCTTATATGACATAACAATGCACCTCAAATATCTGTCTGCACTGTAGAAAACAAAACAGACGAAAAGATGTACAACATTGATTTCAAGCAAATGTGAAAACTGTGCCCTGTTAGCAGACCAAGAGCTTCCTCAAGTGCCTGACATTGCACAGGTGTACTAATCAATCAATGCACTTCAAAGAAGTTGCCATTGTATTCCAATTCTGAGGAGCACACACAAAACTACCTCTTTACTAGGATGAGATTATATACGGCTACACTACACTCTGAAAGGGAGAATTTACTCCCAACCTGAGATGCACTTAAAAAATCAAGTCAGCAGGGCAGTCAATTACTGTTGCTTAACATCAGAGAAAAGGGTTAAAAGGCTCGGATCTTGAAGGATTACTAAGAAAATGGAACGGTTGATTGCTTGAAGACTTGCATCCCCTTAAGCTTCTTCCAGTGTTCTTTGGAGGAGTTTGGATACTAATTTACATACTTTGATCTTCGGGCTTCGGCGCCTGCATCAAAGAGGGGTGTGCAGCCATGATGATGGCAAGATATTCCGGATTTCCTTGGAGGAAGCTACTGAACTCCTCCCAGCTGATGCTGCCATCGTGGTCTATGTCCAACTGGTCGAAAAGCTTCAATACCTGCAAACCAATCAAGAGGTTTCGCAGTTTAGTGTAAGTGCACATTCTGATTCAATAGTAGAAGCAAAGGCTATGTAGTACGTACCGTTGCTGGGGCGAGCTCCGGAAAGATCTTCAGCAAACCAGTCTCCACCTCGTCACGCGAAAGAGTGCCATCGTCATTCGTATCACAAGCTTTGAATGCAGCTTCCATCGTACTGGCAAACGAAGTGTGGGTCGACACGAAGGCAAGCCCTGCCAAAAACTGGCCATACAGAGTGGTTGAGAATAGCTTCCAAGGACTGATAACATAGCTTTCAAAAAGGTATGTTGTTGAAGGGAGAGAGTCATGTCCGTACCTCACGGAAGTTTACCGAGCCGTTCCCTTGCTTGTCGAAGAGGTGGAACACCTGCTCGGTAATTGGTGTTCTTGGAAGGTCAAGTGCCGCAAGGAACTCGTCGATTGTAACATAACCACTGCACAAGAAATTCAATATCAATCAACAGAAACAGACATAAAATCTAAGGCTGGCTACTCTGAGGTTTACATGGAATGGAGGTATATTTGGTACCTGTGTGAAACGTTAATGGCGCTGAATTTTGCCAGGTAGTCTTGAGCAGTTTTGTAGTCTAGCTTAAACAGCTTCTCCATTTTTCCGAACTCAACTAACGAGCGTCCTGTGGGCTGCTTGAGCTTCTGCGCAGCCATGGCTAGTTTGATATCCAGAAAGTTGTGCTCCGTGCAGGGGACATGCAATGCTTTGGCCATCTCACTGCGCACCCTGTTGGCAAATTCACGGGGATTTTTCATCTCCTTCACAGTGGGCGACATCACCGGCAAGTATTCCACCTGCAAAAGAGTGGTCACGTTCTTAGGCCATCACCTCTCACATAAAAATAGAGGAATTTGGTGGCAGCCCTATCACATACTTACCTCCATGTGATTCACAAACTGCGTCATGAGCTGCAGCAGAATGACCAATGGACCCCCTTGGTCGCACCAACACGGATTCACGTACTTGTGCGGATATCTGATGATCATGGGCTGCACAGGCAATCCGGGCGAGAATGCCCCGGTTTTGAAAGAGATGATGGCTTTCCCATTCGTGGTGGTCCCTTCTGGAAACAACATGACATGCGGCCACCTGTTGTCCATCGCCCGTCGTCTAATATTCCCAGCAGCATGGTGCCTGGACGAAGGGTCCACTCGGTCTACAGGAATAATCTGCAAAAGGAAACACAACATCAACAAGAAACCCTAGCGAAAACCCAGGGAGGAAGGGACCAAGCCTCACTTGCAACGCTTGAAGAAACATGCCAATGATGGGCATCTCCACATTCTCCTTCGCCGAGACGATGACGGGCAAGTGACGATAGAAAACGAAAATGGGATCCACGAAGCCGATGTGGTTGGACACAATGATGGGCGCCACAGAGCGGTGAGCGGGCTTTCCTTTGACGTGGATGCGGTAGTAGCCCATACAGAACAGCACCCCTCTCGCCACCAACCTGCAACTCCACAGCAGGAACCTGCGGAGGCGGTTGAAGGGCTTGAACAGCGGGTCGGAGACGCCGATGAGCGCCACCTTGATGCACACCCAGGCGAACGCCATGAGCCACGCCATGCCCCACAGACGAAGAAAGAGGAGCGGGATGAGCAGAATGGTCTTGGCCACCTGGTAGAGCGGCCACTTGTTGGATTCGTGAAAGGGATTCACTCGCGGAAGAGGCCCCATTGTCGGCGGTAGTCCCAGAGGAAACTCCGCCAGCACTGGAGCTTGAAAGTCATCTTGCAGGATGGAGTCTCCTTGAAGCGGGACCCTCTCTTCTGTCGTCGTCATCTCAGGTCGCCAGCCCTCTCGGAATGGTTGTTGCAATCTGCACTAAAGGAAGCGTTCGTCAGATCCACTCAGAGAGCGAGAAAGCACGAAGAAAAACACGCATCGTTCAGACTGCTCCTAATCTCCTGGTCGCCAAGAGATCCTATGAGCAGCCCAAGTAACTGATCAAAAGAGAGTGAAAATCAACTACGCCGAAAATTCCAACACACCCCTCGAATTCAACAAAGGAAATACGCTACAAAGACCGGCTCAGTAACGGCTTGAATGATCTAGAGCACCGGCAGACAGACAGGAAGACAACTAGATCCTAACCCAAACCCTGTACAAACTTCGCTACCAGAGAACCTAACCTTCCCCACTCACCACATCCACCGACTCATCTCGGAAACTCGTTGACCCATTCGACTCACAGCAATGAAGTGGACCTCGCGTACTAACAAGGAACTTGGAATATTCATACCTCGAGTACTAGCAGCCGAGTCAACCGTGTGAAAAATGACGAGACAGACACAAGAGCTGTGTCGAGGAGAAAACACAGAGTCGAACAAGCGGATCACACATTCATGAGCGAGATGGAAACATGGACTATTGTGCCAAGTGGCCGCTTTCTAGTGCGGCAAAGGTTGCCATCTAGCAGATGCTACCTCGTGATGCGCTCCCAAGTCCGGCGGAGTGACTGCGTCAGCCACACAGATACTATCTTTTCGCTTTTAGATCCGAGCCTTTTACTTTCGATATTTAAAGCTACCGCGGCTGAAAATCAACACCTGCATCCTGCCACTAGAGTTCGTTCAATGTTTTCAGTGAAAGGAGTCGATTGGGTGAAAATAGAAAGATATCGAAGATAGTGCACTAACATTCAATTGTGCAAAAGGAGCTGAAGCATTGTACAAGATTTCAGTCCAAACATGTGCTGTGATCAGTCTGACTAGTAAACGGACGATGTGGCTTATCCTAGTCTACAAAACGGGATGCCAAGTGCATCTCTACTGCCTAACAGAATATCAGTTGTGCATCTTTCTGCATCTTGTGGAAAGAATCACTACACTCCTGATTTGGTATGTGAACAACCTATGTGATGTAAAATGTACAAAAAAAAAAGGGTGGCTGGGAGAGACCTAGTGCTCCCGCCTCTCCCTCCTCGATTCCTTCTTCTTTTGATGCCGCTCGTCGTCTTCGAGCTCCCTCGTCTCCCTCCTCTTGTGAGGCCGCTCCTCGTCGTCTGGCTCCCTCTTGTTCCTCCTCTGGTATCGCTCTTCGTCCTCCGGGTCTCTTTTCTCTTTCCTTCTCTCGTATCGCTCCTCGTCTTCTGCTGGCTCCCTCTTCTCCCTGGATTCTTTCTTCCTCTCGTATCGGTCCTCGTCTTCTGCTGGCTCCCTCTTCTCCCTGGATTCTTTCTTCCTCTCGTATCGGTCCTCGTCTTCTGCTGGGTCCTTCTTCTGCTCCCTGGACTCCTTTCTTTTCTGGTAACGTTCCCCGTCGTCCTCCGGCTCCCTGTCCTCCCTCGCCTCTTTCCTCTTCTGATGTCGCTCCTCCTCTTCTTGCTCTCTCTTCTCCCTGGCTTCTTTCTTCCTCTGTTGTCGCTCCTCTTCTTCCTGCTCCCTTCGAGCCTTGCGTTCACGCTTCCGCTGTCGATGCTCCTCCTCCTCCTGCTCCCGCAGCCTCAGCTTCTCCTCCCGGCGCTGCTCCTTCTTCAGCCGCTTCTCCTCCTCCTCAACAGCAGCCTGCTTCTCACGCCGCTCCCGGTCTTTCTCTTCCCTTGCCATTATACGCTCCTGCTTTTTCTGCTCCTGGAAATCCCGATCAAAGGCTTCCCCCTCCTTCACCTCCTTCAACCCCAGGGCACTTCTCATCGTCTCCAATTGCTTCTCCTTCTGCGCAGCAATGTGGTGGCTCTGTGTCGAATTTCCTCTACACAGCATACAGCCAACATACATGTCAGCGCACGTTACCCTAGACATACATAGCATATGTAGGCAAACAACAACTATATGCAAAATGCATAAAAAAATCATTCTCGCAATAACCTAAAGCGATCAACCGGCCAATTCACAATTCACGGCTTCATGTCAAGAACACGGAACCGTGCCATCTACCTAGAATCGAGGCCTGCAGACGCATCGTCGCCATCGTCCGCGCCGGCAGCCTCCAAAACTTTTCGCAACGCTTCCACGCGCTCCAGGACCTCCTCGTCGGGATAGCCCTGATCCACGAGCTGATCCTCCAGCTCGATCAGCTTGAGCTCGATGCGGCGCTTGCGATCGTGCTCCAGAATATCCTTGTTCGCCTTGCGCAGCACGCCGCCCGCGCCCTGGCCGGTCTGAAACTCCTTGGCCTCCGACCGCACGGGCCGCGACTTCACGAAAAACTTGTTGGTCTGAATGTAGCCATTCGTGCCGGATCCGCGCGGCGTCGACAAGCCGATCCCGTTATACATCGCGTTACAAATCCCGCAACGAACCCCCGCAGGCACCACACTCGGAAGACGACGAAGGCGTTGGCTGTGACGCAAACCCTAAGACACGAGAAGCTCGAATCCTGCGAGTGCGTCAAGCTCTTCAGCAAAACCCTACCTCGAACCTGGCTACAAACCCGTCATGCCATCTATAAACCGTTATTCCCTAAAGCTTTATGTAGATTTCTTGGGTCGAAACGTAGATTTGATGCGATTTCTGTTGGTTTTAGGATAACTAACGGGTTTAGGTCTTCGTCTTCCGAGAGGTGAAAGGCAATATTTAGCACTACTCTAATCATGATATTTTGTGTTTGTCTATACTAACTTTTTTGAAAGGGTACAAGTTATTATTCAAGGTGAATATTTTTACCTACACAACCACGTCCATAGTCATAAGTGCAGAGTACCTTCATAACCATACTTGGTAGAGAAATTCATCAAAAACAAAAACTTATAGTATGTTATTTGTGTAGCTAACAGTAAATGTCATTATTAGTGTATGTGACATATGATAAAGTTTTTTTTGAGACTTTACAGGTTCAGCTACTTTATTATACATATGATTTATCAAATGTGAGGGGTTTTTGGAGCCTATCTTTCTATTCATGTCTCCGAAGTTGTTGAATCTAGTTTCCATATATTCTTTTCAATTTTGAGAGTTTTACCTAATAATTTTCTAATTAATTTAGCAAGTCTTTTTTTGAATTGATTGAAGTTGAGCTTGAAGTGAAGTTAGAGTGTTGGATGAAGCGTTAAAAGATGCTAAATTTACAATGGCTCATTTGGAACCAAAGTTTATTTTCTTCTTCATGATATATTATATAATTTCAAGTTGTTATTGTAGAAAATGGTTTTATAGTCTTGAGAGTATTGATAATCTCAACTAGTACTTAATCCTTAAACGTCAGTTGGGAACCATATATATAGGCACAAATTTTACTTTGTAGAATATAGAAAATGAATTAAAGTCTAGCATGACTCACACCTTTGGACTGAAGTTCTTCAATTGACATCTTTCATTTGGAGGTCATTTCAATATATGGACCTTATCATGTTCAAATACAACACTATACATGTAATATTGTGGCCACCAATAGCACCTTCTATTGTTTAAGGGTTAATGATGGTTGGCATGCACATCAACTTATACATATTAGATATGAAATAAGTTTATGATTGTGTATTTTATATCTCAAACACATGTATATGTCAACCCTTTATTGCAATGTGAGTCACATCGGATGATACTTGGCTACTTGGCTAACAAAAATTTAAAATGTTACAATTTCGTAGTTGTATTTTGGACCCTCTAAAGGTCTCCTAAAAAAAATATCTTGATCAATCCTAATTTAAAGCATTGAAACTACACTTTTATAAGTGCATAGTTACATTACCAATCCAATTGAACATCAAAAGTGTTACTAATATCCATAAGAGTAAATGGGAGTTTGGCTATGAATTTGATTGTGCAATAATGATGTATGATGGGCCCCACATAGTAAGATCACTCTAGATTCAAGACATTGAATATCTACGCTACATCTAATTAGTATATGTACAAGTCCTATACCATAATGACTATCTTCGTAAACAATCAAGGTAAAAAATAGTCGCTTCGAATAGCATGCTAAAGCCCTAAATAAATAAAACCAAACTAATAGAAATAAACAGTGTAGCTTTGACAGTCCTAAATAGTAGGAAAATGCAGACTCCAAACTCTTACAGCCTAACTCATAACCTTTACAAATATTTTATTTCTGTTATCCGGGATAAGCTTCTACATTTGGCACCAACATCCTTCCTCTATCTATGCAAAACATTCAACACTACATAATATCTCAATGCAAAACACTTCCTTCCAAGAGAGAAAATGCAGTAAAAATGGCATCTCATTAGAAATCTCTTACATGTGAAATTTAACTCATCTACAAACTCATAAAGCTAATTACAATGAAAGATGAATGACCAAAATTACAAGATCTCAATGACAAAATTAGCTCACTTGAAAGAGTAAGGTTATCTTCCCGAATATCGATCGACAAAGCTCTTGGCCTTCGGTGGGGCTAGATACCGTGCCTGCACAGGTAAAAAGTTCTTAATCTTCTATACAAATCATAAATATACATCTACATATATGATATTATACAAAGCTTTGAGTTATCATTACTCTTTCAGATTGTTACCTGAATAAACATGCGTTCAGCATCGGCTGCCTTCCCTTGATCCTTCAACAGAATTCCCTGCAAGTGTCGTACATCCACTTCTTGTTAAAATGGAACCTCATATGGAAAAATGAGGCACAAACTATTCCAGAAAAAGCCGGTGAGATTGATAGAGAGTTAGAGTTCTTAATTAAAGTCAGCCAAAGTTTCAATAAAGTACCCCACTTTTTCGTTTTGAATAATCCAAATCGGCTCTAAAGGGAGAGAAAGGCGGCTAATATTCGTGGTATCTCATGCGTACCCTTTCTTCATTCTCAAAGACGGCTAAAACTACTTTCAGTTGAGTTTAGAGACCACCAAGCTCTTCTGTAGATCCAGTATAATAAATAAAAAGAGGGGGTATCTTACTGAAACTTTGGGTGACTTTACAAATAGCTCTTTTGTCATTGAATGATTGGTGAAGATCTTTGTGAACTACTAAACAAGAGGGTCAAATTCACCTTCGCCAAGTAGCCTCTGAAGTCATTAGGATGGGAGGCGATGATGTTGTCGTAGACTGCGATTGCATCCCCAGTATGACCTTCCCATGTTGAGTATGCCTTCCCTAGTAGCATGTCAACCTAGAAGACCATCATCTCACGTTAGGAAAAGAATGTGCAAAAAACTTATCAAATAATTGCATGATCAGAAAGGAATTTACTTGAACGGGATCCACACGGTCATCTGCATTTGTAGCTCCCTCTTGCACGGATGGATTGGATGAAGTGGCGTCATTCAGTCGAGTTCTTGCAGCAAGCATCTCGCCCACAGCCTAGTAAACATTCAATTGAGGATATGTAAGCAAGCAAAGCCCAATCAATAAGAGCAGCCAAGTCTAATTTGTGGTTAAAAGGACAAAGCGAGTGCGACTTTCTCAAAAGGGAACAAACCTCGCTCGGCTTGTTGTCTGCAAGGAGTGCACTCACAAGCCCTTGTAGTAGGCTTACGGTATCTTTAGGAGAAGCCTGCAACCACGCAAGGAAACATCATTTTTCCAGATTTCATATGAACACATCAGAGATCGGATTATCAACAAGACGGTACTAGAATAATAGAAGTGATCATTGGATCATACACCAAGTCTCAATTTTGGAGCAATGAACATACCCGGACTGCACTTCGATAGGCTGCAGCGCTGCCTGCAAAATCTCCAGCTTCGTATCGGACTTCGCCAAGCAGCCGCTGGGCCTCTACATCGTTGGGCACTTTCTACATGACACACAGATTCAGCTGATTGTATAGCTTAAGATATCAGAAAGCTAAATATTATGCTTCATCCATTTGGGCAGCCAAAGAGTCCACTTTTTGTAGACCTCAGAGGCATAATTCTATTTCCTACAAATTTCGTATGTGGATGAATCATAGACAGCTTGAAGTATTTAGTGGATACCTGGACAAGCTTGGTCAGGTACGTCGCAGACTTGCTGTACTCACCCAGCTCTGCGTATGTGACACCTGCACCCTGTACTCATTGTGCGCACCATTGAGAAAATATTTAAAAATTTCGACCTGTTTACTACGGGAGGCTTCTGAACTCTGCTCTTTTTCATTGAGAAACTCAAGTAGTTGAGCTCAAGGTCACCCTTCACATATGAGAGTCTCACCTCAAGAGCATCTCGATCCTCTGGTGAAGTCTTCAAAGTTTCATCAAATTTCTCAGCTTGAGCCTGCAGAGGAGATTCAAGCCCTTTCGGTTAGAAAATCGACACTGACAAGATTGGACAATCTAGGCATTTAAAAAAGGTGTCAAAGATGTAACCTTCAGTTTAGCGGCTTCCTCTGGAGGCAGCTGCGGTTGCTCGACCTGCTCCTTACTTGAGTCTTTGCTTGGACTTTGCTTCCCAGATAACAACATATGAAATGAGACAATTGACTTCGTGTGAAATTGATTTGTGACAAACTGACAAGGTAGGAGATTGCAATTAATTGATATTCTAATACCTGCCAGAGGGCAAAAAGTCTCCGAGAGTAAATATGAGTGCGAACACCACTGCTGCCACTCCAATGCCGATCTGGACAAGACCTTTCACATGCAGGTCAGCAGCTGCAACTCAATCCAGTCAAGAATGATCATGCAGGACGTGTTTAGCACTTTACTCTTGCACCAATGCTGTCGGTCCATTTGGCATCTTCGGGAGGAGCCGGAAGAGGTGCATCGTAATCAATCGGTAAGAACTTCTTATATTCCTCGGCTTCTTTCTGCTCTTTGGCCTTCCTGAATGCATCTACCATCAAGAGTCAGCCAATTTCATGAATACAGAGAAAATAAGAAAGTACTGGACTCTCTTGAATTGGAAGAAGGAAAAAAAAAAAAAAAAAAAAAAAAAAAACTCATTATTAAGAACAGCACAGCCTAATTCACAGTGACTGAATGTCAGTACTTTCTGATTTCTGCGAGCCGTTCTTCAAAATCGTCATCAGTGACCACCTTCTTCTTCTCCTCCAGTGGCTCTAACTCCAAAGCTGGAGCTTGCTCCGGTACTGCCATAAAAAACAAGAGAAACGCTTTCTTATGCGAAGAAATCAGGTTTGAAACAAAGATTTGATTGCAGATAATCGTTGTTTGAATATCAAATCAAGCACATGGAAAAGCAGATACATATGGCATTAAGAAACAACCAAGTTCTGTTTCCCATGTGCACCTGTAGACGTCGTAGCGTCATCGCCCAGTTGCTTCTTTTGGAGGATCTGCCTGAACAGCTTACAGATTATCAATACAACGTCCGTGAATATTGGATATCAACAAGATGCGAAAGAAGACAGAGCGTTCAAATGTCATGTGTGCTACTCACTGTGCTCGGGCTACTTGATCTTCCTCGCTCTTCCTCGGTTGCGGTCGATTGGCTTTCTGCACCAACAACGAAAAGCACACTGTAAGGCTTTGCTCCAAACATACCAAGATAGTCACTGAGAACTAGAAAAACAAGCCACCTCCAAGTGATGACCATGAATGTGAACGTGCAATCAATCCAACCTTGTTTTTCTTCACAGGTTGCTGCCCAAATCCGGCCTTGTTTCCTTCCGCAGCTCGAATGCCGTAATCTCTCCGAATGCCAGAATGTCTTTCATTCCAAGCACCAGGAAGCCCGCTCAAGGATCTCAATAAGGCAGCACTCCTGCAACCGAGCTGCGCCACATTCCGTTCAAACCTAGACACCTGCACACTAATCAGGAAAATCAAATTCTGAAGAGTATAATTCAGCGTCAACAAACGCCTTGAGTGAAACATTCTGCACATCCCAAACCCTAAAAAGAACGCAAACTGAGTTCATTTCGAAACACAACCCACTAAAAGAACTCAACACACGACCACGAATTCCCAACCACGGTAACGAATTGTGACGTGAGCACCATACCCCACACCACCCCGGGTGAATGAATGAGTGCGCACCTCTGATTGAGCGCGAAAGTGAAGAATGCACTGCGGCGACGATACCCCGAACGCCATCGCTTGCAAAATCCTTCAGCGCGCGCTTCTCAGATGTGAATTCGCTCTGCAACGTGGTGAAGCAATCCGAATGCTGGTCGGACTCGCATTGCGCTACACTGCGATACAACGAGCAATCCTGAAAATCCGAAGATAGAGGATGAGATAGAGGACGAGATACAGGGCTAGATACGGGGCGAGATACAGGGTGAGATACCGGGGTTATAGAGGGCGGTATACCGGGATACCTGTCGGGACAGAGGGCAAGATTTGTGTTGAGATAGCCTAAAATAGCCTAGCTACTCTTACTTAAACTCCCGGGTCCACTGTAGTTAGGCGGTATTTATGAGACTTACCTACCTAATTAGAATAGGTAAGTAAACTTACCTACCTAATTATGGCAGTCTTGATTACATCGCCCACTACTGAATTAGGTGGCTGATTGGCTATTAATGCCACCTAACCACCTCTTAAGTATATAAGAGCTGACCTCACCCGGTCAGAGCTCTCTTTCATGTGGACATGGTGGTGTTGTATATTGTCCTCTCCTAACACGTTATCAGCACTGTATAGCTCATATTCCTAGAAAGCACAATTCGTTTCACTGTTCATTTTTCTGACACACTCCGAATCTGCACTACAGTTGTTTAGACAGAAGACTTTATTACCAAGAGATTGAGCGGCCGGAGTGACGTCAGCTTTTTAGGAATCCCCCACTAGAGCCATAGGCACACACCGCCTCGCGATGGCGACGGTGATAAAACCAAGAGAGACACGAACCACCCCACTTTTCTTCGACCCACTTGAGGCAGACGGCTCGAATTACCTTAATTGGTACGTCGATATGAAGACCTACTTGAGCGCGGAGGAGCTGATCGTCACGCTGGAGGGAGAGCCCGAGGCGGAGATACCAGCCACCTACAAGTGGCAGACGCTTCTCATCATCCGGCGACACATCGATGCGTCCCTGCGTCAACAATACATACAGGTTGAAGATCCGGCGGTACTCTGGTCTGCATTGGAAGCGCGCTTCAAGCATGAGGAAACGATTTTCCTCCCCCAAGCCCGCAGCGACTGGCTCAGTCTGCGCGTACTGGATTTTCCGAATTTCATCGCGTTCAACTCCGAACTACACCGCATCGTCGCGCAGCTTCGCCTCTGCGGCGACACGGTTACCGACGTCGACTTAATCGATAAGACCCTCTCAACTTTTCCCCCCGCATGTGCTATTCTAGCTCAGCAGTACCGTAACATGCGATTTACACAACATTCGGAGCTTATGTCATATTTGCTTTTAGCTGAAAAGCAGCAGCAGATGCTCCTTAAAAACGTCGAGGCGCGACCTGCGAAGGAGGTTCACACAAGCGAAGTAAAGGAGAGCCGCAAGCAGCCCAACTCGACGACGCCGTCGAAGTCGACAAACCCCAGGCGAGAAACCCACAGCGCGGAGGCTCCCAGGCGACGATCCCGAGGCGATTGGCGCCCCCCACGTCGTGATCAACAGCAATCAGACAAGAACCCGAGGTACACACATCGACCCGATAAGTCGACAAGTACATCAGGGAGTGGATCGCGAGGGTCATGTCACAAGTGTGGTCGTCCAGGGCACTTTCTTAAGGATTGTCGAGCGTCACAATATATCGTCGACATGTATAGAGAGTTAAAGTCCTTAAGGGAAGGAAAGAGAGAAACCCATACTCTCGATGCCCCCTCCCTTACGCTAAACGATGTCGACCCAGAAAACTATATGGTACAGTTTGGGTCACAACCTAGCAAAGCGAGAGTTGCTTTGTTAGACAGTGCGTCCACTCACACCATTCTCCAAGACCCGGCGTTCTTTGAGTTCAGAACTAGGAACGAGCCGTGGCAAACTTGTGATATAATCACCATCGCAGGCAAGCGGACCTTTAAATTCCGTGAGGGCCGGGCAAACATAGTCTTGCCCGGGGGAGCCCCCCTCACCTGCAAGAGGGCAATGTATGTCCCGGATGCCCCCCAGAGTCTGATCAGCTACCGGGATTTACGGGCCAATCAAATCCACGTTTCTACCGCGGTAGGAATTGATGATGAGGTCCTCGAGCTACGGCAAGGCGAGAGACTCCTTGCCACCGCACACGCGGGAGCCACCGGCCTGTACGAGCTGCCCCTTGTTGGCGCTGTACCTAGCCCCGCTCGTAAGAGTGAGGAAGAGGATGGCGGACGTAGATCCCCATGCCTACCCCTGAAAGGGGTGCCGATGTCCTTTTTGACAACCAGCACGAAGGCTGATGTTTGGCATCGCCGGCTGGGGCACCCTGGGACGACCATGATGAGAAAAATGGTCCCGACCTTAGTTGGTCACGACCTCTGCACACGGGACGCGGAGCGCGTAGAGGAGTGCGCGGCGTGTATACAAGGCAAGCTCATCCGCCAGCCGTCGCGATGGACGCTCCCGACAGAAATGCCCGCCCCGCTGCATCGGCTCCACGGTGACATATGTGGGCCGATCAACCCAAAATCAGGTCAGTTCCAGTACTTCTTTGTCTTGGTCGACGCATCGGGTAGACATGCTGAGGTTTCCCTGCTCACAACCCGTAACATGGTTTTTCCTAAAACCCTAGCTATGATTATCCGGTTTAGAACCCATTTTCCCGATAATCAGATTTGTTTTCTTAGGATGGACAACGCCTTAGAGTTCAAATCACAAGCTTTTGAGGATTTTTGCACCGCAACTGGTATATCACTCACATATTCAGCCCCTTACGAGCACTCACAAAACGGACTAGCAGAAGCCTATATCAAAAAGATCCAACTGATCGTTAGGCCCCTCCTAATACACGCTAGCTTAGCACCTGAGTTCTGGGGTCACGCCGTCTTACACGCGGCCGTCCTGCTGCGCCTAAGACCCACACTATTACTCACACAGTCACCCCTCGAGATGGCGTCCGGTGGGACACCGAACGTAGCCCACCTCCGCACCTTTGGCTGCGAAGTGTGGATCCCAGCCCCCGAACCCCAACAGAAAACCATCACCCCTCATAGAAATCGAGGGATTTACCTTGGTTATGATTCCCCCAGTGTTATTAGATATAAACTGATCAATAGAGATGATATTCACAAAGCTCGGTTCCAGAATTGTAAGTTCATAGAAACTAGATTCCCGAGTGCCCAAACCAAAACCAAACATAGCAATCTAAACTTTAGATCACCAGAAACCTTGACCCTGAATCCAGATCCTCGTACGGCGTTAACCGACTCAGAAGTTAGAAAGATTTTAAATCTCCAGAACCTCGCCGAGAAGATCCCAGATGGCTTCTACTCCGGTCCCCGGATAGTTCGTAGCCCGGTCCCCGGATCAGGAAATCCCGCATCAGAACCCGTTAAGAAACGGAAACTAAACCATACACCCCGTTCCCGGGCACCCACAGTATTAAACACCGAACTAGAACAGCCCTGGGACGACGTAGAAATGTTTTTGTCAAGTCTTGCGACCCTGGACTCAGATCCCCTTACATTAAAACAGGCCCAAAAGAGTGACGAATGGCCCCAGTGGGAAAAAGCCATAGAAGCAGAATATAGTTCCCTTAGAAAACGAGGAGTTTTCGGACCACTAGTGACCAATCTGCTAGATAAACCAATTGGACACAAGCTAATATTTACACGCAAACGAAACGACCTAGGGGAAGTCATCAGATTTAAAGTAAGATTAGTCGCCCAGGGTTTCACCCAAAAACCCGGCATAGACTTCGAACAAACTTACTCCCCCGTTATGGATAGTACATCCTTCCGCTACCTTCTAAGCTTAGCCGTCCAGCTTTCCTTAGAAACCCGCTTGCTCGACGTGGTGACAGCATACTTATACGGCGACCTAGACGCCGAAATCCATATCCAGCCCCCTCCCGGATTTCTCCCCGATCAGACCAAGCCTATCCCTGGAAAATATTCTGGTCTCAAGATCAGAAAGGCACTTTATGGCTTGAAACAAGCCGGCCGAGCTTGGTATCACCATCTCAAAACCTACCTACTGTCGCAGGGATTTACAAATGACCCCGCACTTCCGTGCATATTTGTCCTCAGAGACACGACGGGTTTTGTAATTCTTGCAGTTTATGTGGATGATTTAAATTCAATAGGCACCGTAGCGCTTAGCGCACGAGTTGAAAAGTTACTCACAGACAAATTTGAGATGAAAGTGCTAGGCCGTACTTCATTTTGTCTTGGCCTGCAAATTCAACACTATCCAGATGGAAGCATCCTTCTACATCAGCAGACCTACGTGAAGAAGCTTTTGCTGCTCTTCAACATGGCCGACGCCAACGCGCTGTCCGCCCCAATGATCGGGAAAAGTCGCACCGACGAGGACCCTTATCGGCCAGCAGAAGAGGAGGAAGAGGAAGTGGATCGGCCCAAGTATTTAGCAGTTGTTGGAGCGCTACTCTATTTGGCGACCAACACCAGACCCGATATCTCCTTCGCCGTCAGCGTGCTTGCTCGCCACAATCAAAAGCCAACCGATAGACACTGGCGAGGAGTTAAGCATCTCCTACGGTATCTGCGAGGGACGACAGACCTCGGCCTCCACTTCCACAAAACCAAGTCCAGCGCCATCACCGGCTATGCCGACGCCGGATTCAAGACGGATCCAGCCACGGGCAAATCTCAGACAGGCTACGTATTCATCAAGAACGGAGCGCCGATATCCTGGCGATCAACCAAACAGACGATCACGGCCACATCAACCAACCACGCGGAGTTAGTCGCATTTCACGAAGCATCCCGCGAAGCGGTTTGGATCCGCACAATGCACTACACCATCTTCAAGATGAGCGGTATTTCACACCAGGAGGAGCCGATCACTTTATTTGAAGACAATGCAGCTTGTATTGAACAGGTTTCTTCTGGATTTATTAAGGCTGACCGTGTCAAGCATATCAGCCCTCATCTATTCAGTTACACACAAGATCTAATCGAAACACGGCAAATTCAAGCAAAGAAGATTGCTTCAGCAGAAAATATTGCGGACGTACTTACGAAGGCTCTACCCGCACATCAACACCGCAAGCTGATCAAAGCAGCTGGCATGCGGACCTTCACGGAGTTAGCAAGCGAATAAAGATTTTACTCTTTTTCTGCATTTATACCGCAGTTTTTTAACGAGAAAATCATTTATTCGAGGAGGAGTGTTGAGATAGCCTAAAATAGCCTAGCTACTCTTACTTAAACTCCCGGGTCCACTGTAGTTAGGCGGTATTTATGAGACTTACCTACCTAATTAGGGTAGGTAAGTAAACTTACCTACCTAATTATGGCAGTCTTGATTACATCGCCCACTACTGAATTAGGTGGCTGATTGGCTATTAATGCCACCTAACCACCTCTTAAGTATATAAGAGCTGACCTCACCCGGTCAGAGCTCTCTTTCATGTGGACATGGTGGTGTTGTATATTGTCCTCTCCTAACAATTTGAACATAGAAAAACGATAGTATGAGCAGAAGAAGAAGAACGCCGGTTTCCAAAGGGGACCAATAAAGTGTCTGTTCGTACCACTACCAAGACCATGACCACCGGACAGGGGATTGGTGAGCTAGAACTACTTCCCCCTTTCGAGGGTAGACACTATGTAACTCGTAGCCAGAGACCAACCAAACAAACAACCAACGACGAACTAATCAGCTAACCAAACAAGTAGCAAAAACCACACAATCAGCCAAACAAGAAGAGTTAAGGCAGTGAAGCATTTAAGGGGGGTCTTGTGTATCAGGGAGGGCTTGGTTGTTTTCGATTTTGCGTTTATGTAGTAAAATGGACATGGCATGTTGAATAGCGATGGTGTTAATGTTTTTAAAGGTGGTTTTAATTGTTTCAATGGGTATCTTGAAGGTATCTTCAAGTGTTTTCATAGATGGGATATAGGTGGTGGCACAAGGGCCAGATGTAATTACAATAAGGGGGTCCACATTCCATCCAAGGGCCCTGGTGTCGTCAATGAGGGGTTGGTATTTTTCTATTTTGTTTTGGATTGTTTCTTGAGAAAATCTATCGTTGCAATATGTGAATTCAATGAATTGAATGGTGCAGTCTTGGTTAATGTGATCGGGTGGTGGATCGTTGTATGGTAAACCTCTAACACAAAGGATGTCCGATTTGAGTCTAACATTGCAATGACACCTTTGGGTTACACATGAGCATGGGAGTAGCCAGGGGGGGGACCGTATTTTCTTGTGGAATGTTATTAGAAGTGTTGGGGTTCATTAATATGAAACATCTCGATTTGTTGTACGATGTGATTAGTTTTCTGACTTCCCATACTGCTTTACTATGTCTTTTAACAATTATGGAGTGTATGTGGTGGTTTTGGCATTTGAGTAGAACATGAAGCCATGTGTCGGGGTCCGTTGAAGGGCATATGGGGCATGTTATGGATGGGAATCTTTCTATTCCAAAGAAGAGTTGTTTGCAGGCGTTTCCCATGTATTGACCAGTACGGAATTTGATGAGGCATGTTATTTGTGACTCTGAAATGATGGGATTTTTCCAAAAATTTGTAGAGAGTTCATTGTCTATGTTGTTATTGTTGGTCCATTTTTCTATGTTAGGGATATTTTTTGAAATTGTGTCAAGGTTGTTGTAGAGGTCTTGCTTTTTGAGGTATTTTCCCAAAAATCTAATCGGGCCTTTGTCGGGGGTATCTTCTTTGGAAGACGATAGAATGGAGCGAGAGTGAGCTCCGTAATTTCTGGAGAGGAGGGTGTAAGGACTTAGTCTCAAAACAAGTGCTACAGGCCACAAGGAGTGCTGGACTTTGAGGACGAGCCCCTGTTTGCACTAGTGTTGAGGGAAGGAGTGGACTCAGTGAAGCAGAGTGTGTTGGAATGGCTCGAAATTTTCAGATCTGAGGTTAGCACTACGTTTTAGAACGTTTTGAAGAGAGATCTGTGGTGTGTTGCTCTGAAAGCTTGGGAAACGAGTGTTGGACCCATAGATCTACCCTCTTCTGCACTCTGGAGCGTTAGTGCGGCCGCAAATCTGAAAACAGTCCCGATCTGCAGAGCCACCCGAAAAGCCCGTGCACCCTCTGACCCAGGCGCCTCAACATTTCAACATTGGTTCACGGATCAGCTCACCGGAGCTCACAGTCGACATCAGCGCACGCATCCAGGCTACTCCTCACGCGAACATTATTATTGCATGTTTTGTTTTATTCACTTCCTGCTCTCCATTTGCTTTAACTACTCCTACATATGTTTTAGCTCTAATCACTAACCCCAGTAGACAACACATAGCTTCATCAGCAACATATTACACGACACAGAGTAGTCACCATAGCCCACCACACGTAAACATATTAGGTAGACATCACAACCACCAGCAGAGCACCTGGCAGTATACTAGAACGACTAGATCTAGACACACTACAAAGAAACGCCACAAAAAAACTAACAAATATCATTGCTATGTTAGATCTTCCTGCAGGCAACAAAGTCACAATCCGAAACTAGAAGACCAGTCTTCACCGCAGATCTCAACAGCACTGATCCCAGGACGTAAACGCGAAGATCCGCCCATAAACGTGGACGAGCAGCGCAAGAAAGGCTACGAACACAAAGAGCAGGGTGTATCACCACCGAACCCGAAGGCGCACAACAGCTGGTATCAAGAATGCATCAAGCTCGTAACGACCAGCTCGCGGCAGCCTGCTCATCGAAGTAGGAAGTTCAACATACACCACCAGCAGACCAAAGCCGACCACCAGCCGAAGCAAGAGAACCAACATGCACTGCCACTCCACAAACAAGAGGATCAACGTGAACTGACAGCAACCTCCACAGCACCCATCACAGAGATACGCAACCCTCTAAACTCTCTCTATCAATTCCACATAGTCCTAGGTCTGTCTAGTATAGTTCTTGTCCACACTTGCACAACACATCACAAGTTAGGCACACAAAGTCTACACAAGCAATCGCACAACAATAAGCACCACACTAGAAACATCAGGTTTGACAACACCAAGCGGAAGCGCTGCAAAAAATTTAAACACAGCCATCACATTGCTAGACACCAGTACAAACAATTGACTTTTATAAATTGCAAGTATAAGTGGCATACAGCTCTATACAGGAGAGATCAACACACAAAGTTGCACAGTGAGCAACAACAGAAGAAAAGGAGCGATCCACGCAACCGAAGGAGAGCTACACCTCTACACGCCTCCAGAGAATCCTGCAGCCACAGAACGAAGAGACATCACAACGAGAGCTACACCGAAAGCAAGAGCGCTGAGAAGTCACTCAACATTCAGGAACCGCAAAAACCAGATAAATCCCATCTTAACCCTCTCTCACAGTTCTTTTTTCAAAACTTTGTTATAGCCTACATTCAGAAATTTACACCGTATTCATTGACGCATCACAGTTCGTTACACACCCACAAGCACAACCGAAACCCACAAAAAATACTAGGGACAGGAAAGAAAGAAACTGAAACACTAACCTTCTTGAGGAAGATCAGCGCCACCTTGTGCAGGCCGAAACACAGAGGTGACCAAGCCGAAGTTCACAGCAGGCACACACGAAAAAAGTGCTGGCCGTCCAAGCATCGCCCCTTCCTGCAACAAAATATCAGAGTTGAACCTCGCCGAAGGAGTAACGTAGAGCGCCACAATCCTCGAAGAAAACGCCGCCCAAACAAGAGTCGCCCCCCCGTGCAGCTGCTCACCGCCAGAAACCCTCGCCCCGCGAGCACAACCAAGCGCGCCAACTCGTGGAAAGAACAGTACGAGGCCAACACAGTACGCACTGAAGATACCAGAAGGAGACACTGCCCGTCGGAGCAGCACCGCGCAGAGCAACACAGAACCCAGGTACCGGAGAAGGAGCTAAGCGGAGCAACCACACTGCCAAAAGACAAGGCGCAGGGAGCGCTTACGGAGAACGGTGCTCAAGTCTCGCAGAGTTGTGAAGGCCGCCAAGCTGCAGTGAGCAAAAGACGGCAGAGACCCTACATTGCGGAACGGCTAACTTACGCAAGACCTACTACCCACGATCGTCCCAACCTACAGCTAGGCAACGACTCTTCTACACAGTACCTCCCACCCACAGCCCAGAAGAATCCACAGAAGACCCCAGAGAAGATGTCTAGAAGAAACATGGAGAACTCAGACACAGAGATGGAGGCCCAAGACAGGAGCCCAGACTCGACACCCAAGTCAAAAGCAACTAGGAGGGAAGGAGCAGCAACAAGCAGCAGCAAGAAGAAAAGAATCTCTTCAGCTGAAAAAGGTAAGTCACTCCAAACGCCAGAACTATTGAAGTTTAAATTTTGGCTAGGGTTCCCGGCTATGGAGGCCTTGGCGGTAGAGGAAGGGGCTGAAGAGTTATTCAGTGGAGAAACGGCGGAGGACATGGTCACGAGAGGACTCAAAGAGGAGGAAGCCATAGAGGCATCCAAAGCAAGAGTGGCATTCCCCCGCATCCCACAAGTACTCTACCCCATGGCAAGAACGGGAGTTGAAGGACAACATTACAACATCACTCAAATACCTTTTGACATCAAGACAAGTAAGAATTCAGGGCTATCCATTGACTTCCATGTTGCCATCTATTTTGAAACCCCCAAAACCCCTCTCATGCATGATGATGTTAAAGAAATGGTTAAGGCAAGGCTGAAAAAGATGGACATTATTCTAGGAATAGAACTCATTGACCCAATTGCAATTCAATGCTTAAGCATAAAAAACGGAAAAACTAAGGGGGTTTGGGCGGGATGCATTAAATTGCACCTCCTCAAGCCAGAAATTGATGGATTAATGCTACTCAAGGGCCTAAGGCCCTTCATTCTAACAATTGATGGAGAATGTGTAGTGGGCAAAGTATGTAAAACCTACCATGGGATTGCCAATGGCTCCAACTTATCCGTGAAGGTCAAGAGCGAAGCCCTAGTGGGAATATCCGCGCAAGCACTCTTCAAAGAAGCACTTGGAAATAGCTTCCATCGAGGACACGAGTTTGAGATATCGGGAGTACAAAAGGCAACTAACGACTCGCATGCCTTCATCATTGCCACGACTCCGCAACAAGTGAAGAAGATACTATTGCACCACATCACCATGCGTGGGGAAATATTGCAAACAAGACAAGTCCTTGACACAAAAGGACCCAAAGGTACTATCGAAACTAAAGCTAAAAAAGATGCATTGACTCTTACCCTCTCACCTCTCCCCATCTCGCTTAATGTGGAAAGCACGACCCATGAAATTTATAGAGTCATGGGTGGAGCTAATGTAAGATCAATTTGGTTTCACCGGGACAATGGCACTAACCACAATGGTAGTGCCAATGTCGTATGTTCTAACGCCATTGTCTATAGAACTTTTGTGAAGAAAACACATGTACTTGGTGGGAACTATGTGGATTTCTCACCCCACCGAAGAAGCTTGGAAGGAATCGAACCACCAACCGATGAACAAGTGAAAGCTTTTGGCTTTGACAACGTCAACACGGCAATAGTTAACACTATATCCACCTTCAACATGCAAGAGAAGAGTGACAACATCACCAAAAGAGACATGGTGGAATTATTGGAAGAGAACAACAAGAAGATGAGGCAAGAAAATAGGGACTACACCAACAAACTACACGATGAATTGAAGATACAAATGGAAGAAATTCAAATGTCCATGCTTGCCACACTTGAAGGTATGAGAGCCTTTGCGGGCAAAGTCAACAAACCAAGACTCGAGCCAAACATGTGACCTACAAAGACCACATAGTAATACATACATACCCTCTAGTATATTATACTACTCAATATAGTCTAGACTCTACATACAATACTAGTATAGACTACATAGCTGAATTTTCCCACACACATTGTATTTCCCTCATGACTAAATACAAAAAAATATATGTATATACATACTGGAAGATACGTATGTATATGACAAAGTATACAAATACAGCTACATATACATGTACGGGGACATATACATATACGGATACATATACAAATACATATCAGAATACGGACACGAATACATATACAAGTACAGATACGAATACAGGCATAAACACATGTACGGGAAAAAATGGAATAAATAATAGAAGGAAGAAGAAAATAAGTAGCATAACTACAATGAACAGCAATACGTATACTGATATGTACACCAGGGAATATACTAATACGTATACCAGAAAGTACACTGATATATATACTCGTACGATTAAAGACAAATATACTATAACATATAGTGATACCGATATAAATACGGATACATATACGGGGACACATACAAATATAGATAAGAATACAGAGACGAATACATCTACAAGTACAGATACAAATACAAGCATAAACACATATACGGGAAAAAATACTAATGTAAATACAAATACAAGTAAGGATATGGACACGGATACAGATATAGGTATAAATACTCAAACAACAACTTATCAACCATTGCAAAAACCAATATACAAAATAGAAAGAATGATAATAATAATATACTACTTCTCACACAAACTAAGTAAAAATTCCAAAAAGAAAAGTATCAAAACCAAAATAAAAAATAAAAGGAATAATAGAAAAGATGAGATTAAAATAGAAGAAGAAGAACGTCGGTCTCCGAAGGAGCCGGCGTGAATAAAGTGTCTGTTCGTTCCACTACTAAGACCATGCCCACCGGACAAGGAATTAGTAAACTGGAACTACTTCCCCCTCTCGAGGGTAGACACTATGTAACAGGTGACCTGATACCAACCAAGCACACAAACAACCAATGTAACAACTAACAAAGCAAGTCGCCAAAACCACAAAACCAACCAGTCAAGATAAGTCTCGGCGGAGAAGCATTTAAGGGGGATCTTGAGTATCGGGGAGGGCTTGGTTGTTTTCAATTTTACGTTTATGTAGCAAAATGGACATGGCATATTGAATAGCGATGGTGTTAATTTTTTTAAAGGTGGTTTTGATTGTTTCAATGGGTATTTTGAAGGTATCTTCTAGAGTTTTCATAGATGGGATAAAGGTGGTGGCACGAGCGCCAGATGTGATAACAATAAGGGGGTCTACCTTCCATCCAAAGGCAATGATGTCGTCAATGAGGGGTTGATATTTGTCTATTTTGTTTTGGATTGTTTCCGGAGAAAATCTATCGTTGCAATATGTGAATTCAATGAATTGAATGGTGTAGTCTTGATTAATGTGGTCGGGTGGCGGATCATTGTATGCTAAACCTCTAACACATAGGATGTCCGGTTTGAGCCTAGCGTTGCAATGACATCTTTGGATCACACATGAGCATGGGAGTAGCCAAGGGGGGACTGTATTTTCTTGTGGATTGTTATTAAAAGTGCCGGCGTTCATTAGTATAAAACATCTCGCTTTATTGTAGGAGGTGATTAATTTCCGGACTTCCCCTACCGCTTTATTATGCCTTTTAACAATTAGAGAGTGTATGTGGTGGTTTTGGCATTTGAGTAGAACATGAAGCCATGTGTCGGGGTCCGTTGAGGGGCATATGGGGCATGTTATGGATGGGAACCTTTCTATTCCAAAGAAGAGTTGTTTGCGAGCGTTTCCCATATATTGACCAGTACGGAATTTGATGAGGCATGTTATTTGTGAGTCTGAGATGATGGGGTTTTTCCAAAAGTTTGTAGAGAGTTCATTGTCTATGTCGTTATTATTAGTCCATTTTTCTATGTAAGGAATATTTTCTGAGATTGTGTCAAGGTTGTTGTAGAGGTCTTGTTTTTTGAGATATTTGCCCAAAAATCTAATTGGGCCTTTGTCGGGGGTATCTTCTTTGGAAGGCCAATCTTCTTTTTGAAAGTAGTATGGGGTGGCATGGGCATGTTCGTGTGGATCTTTGGCATTTTTGTGTGTTTTTTCTCGGCCTTCTTTTGCAAGTTTGTCTGCTTGTTCGTTGCCGTCAATGTTGGCATGGGCTTTCACTTTGTGAAGAGTTGTGATTTGTGTACGGTTTTGTAACATTTGGACCATTGATGATAATATGGTTTGGTCGGGGTGGCTATTGTGAAGGGTAGGGTGTGTTATTTGAGTGTTTAGTAGGTAGAGTACATTTATACAATCGGTGAATATATGTGCAGGTTCATTTTTGTATTTTGTTGTGATGATTTGTAGTGTTTTGTGAATGGCCATGAGTTCTGCTCTGAGGACGTTTTGTAGGCCATGGAGTCTTTTGGCTAGTTTAATTTCTTTGATAGAATTAAATATGCCATAGCCAGCTTTTTCTCTGCGCCAAGAACCCGGGCTAATTTGTTCTGGTGGTTTAAAGGAGCCGTCAGTGTAGTAACTGTGTGCGGGGTTAAATTTTGGTGTAGTATGAGTTGGGTAGTCAGGGAGAGGGGGAGGTGTGACGGAGTAGTTTAATGTGTTGTTGACATAGTTTAGTTTGGACCAGTTTTTACTTTTGTTTACTGGGGTTTGTATGGGTGTTGGTGGGGCCAATTTTGTGTATATTCGGTGTATGTTTAAATTGTTTGTTATGGTGGTAAGTTCAGCAAGTTGTTCTAGGGAACCTAGGGTTTGATTTTGATGATGGACGCATAGTATTTGTAATGTTGATGGCTCGATTCGGGGTTTTTTTAGTTCGGGTGGGATAGTAGGTTCTTCGTATGGTATTGTGTCTGCCTCAAATACTGCAATGATATGGGAATCTAAAAATGGATTTAAATGTTGGTTATTGTTTTGGTACCAATTGTTGTTCGGTGTGATGATGATCGTATTTGTGTTATTTGGATCGTGTTTGGCGGCAAGTCGAGCCCAATGTATTGCTTGTTCCATATCTTTCTCGTTGTGGGGGTGAGCTATACCTTTACCAATCCATTTATAGTCAAAGGCCTTTCCTAGGGATCCGAATATTTTATCCCTTTCATAAGATGAGTAGAATTTTTTTAGTTTGGTAGAACATGTGACCGGGGAAGAAAAGTATGCTTGTTCGATGTTAAAGGATGTGATTAATGAGTCTAAGATGGGAGTGGGTATTGTGTATTGTGCATTTTTTAGGGGGTCAGTTTTTGGTATTCGGTATTTATACCTTTGGTATAGCCAGATTATTTCGGTTTCAAAGGATTGGGTCGTTGGTTCGATGTTTGTAGGAGTTTGTAAATTTATATTGTATTGATTCCATAGCCATTGGAGTCTAGTAATGGGGATGGTATGTAAATGTCGGCCATTTTCTTCGTATAGATGTGCTTGATTGTTATTTATTTGGATTGTGTTTGAGGATGTAAGGATATCATTTTCGGGGTTGCATTCTGTTGTGTGGATGTTTAAGAGAGGGATAATTATGGGTGGTGTTACGGATCTTGAGTCTGAGAATTGTTCTTGGGGGTGGTGTGCTAGGATGATATCCGAGTATGTTTTGTTTTGAATTTTTTGGTAGTATTGTTTTAATTTTTCTGTGTTATGTGTGGAGGTGTTGGTGTCATGTCGTGGAAATAGGTCTCTTTGGGGAAGCCATTTATTGTATGTGTTATCATTGTGTTGCCATTGACATAAATATTTTGTGTATGTATTTTTTATGTTATTTGTGTCTGTGTGTTGGATATGTTTATGGTTTATGATATTATTAATGGGATATGTGGTAGGGTTTTTGGGGATGTATGTTGGGGGGCGGGGGTGGTATGTATGTGGAGGGTTAGGGGGGTTGGTTGGTGTGGGAATATTTCTTGGGATGATGTTATTGTTGAGGGTGGTGAATGGATCTTTAAGTATATGAGAGTATGGGTGTATGTTGCAAGGAGTATGACATGTAGTGGGGCATGTTGGGTGGCAAAATAGTTGTTTAGCAACATTTAGGGCACTTTTTATTAGTTTGGATGGGGTGAAGTGGTAGGTTTTGAAATCCTCATTGTTCATGATGTGTGTGCCGTTTGGTATAGTAATTTGGTTTAGTTCAAAAATATTTTTTGAGATGAGTTTTTGTAGAAGCTTTTGGGAGAGTTGGGCATTGAGTGTGTTATGATTTAGTGTTTCTTGGCGCCATAGTATTTCTAGTGTTGTAGGATTAATGAGGAAGTTTGGGAGCGTACTTTTAAGGTGGGCTTTAGCTATATGTTTTAATAAGAAGAATGTTCGTGTTATCGGTGATCTTATGCAGTCACTTGTTTTAATTCTAGGTATGTTTTCTGCGCCACCGTATTGGGCAAGGACATAATGAGTTAGTCCATTATATATTTTTCCAAGTCTACCTTTATCATTTAAGGCATTTTGTAGTTGTTCACCTATACAACGGAGGTATGCGTTTTTGAGGGAGAAAGCTTCAAGCCCGAATAGGTTATGCGGGAGTTGGGTTATTGCATTTGACATGCATTTTGGTAGTCCACATATGGTTTTTTGTATGGCTATTATTTTTTTATCAAGTTTTTTGATAGCAGGCATAGAGTATGGTACACCGTAGAAACTGTATGCCACACCTGGACGTAGTACGGTATCAATCATTTTTATTTTTTGTTTCATGGTGGCCGGGCATGTTGTTAGTTCATTGCATTGTTTGATGAGTTTCGTCGTTGTGGTGTGGATTTGGATTTTCCATTTTAGTGATGGAACAAGATTTGTACCTAAGTATATGTATGGTTCATTTTGGTGTAATATGGGGATTGGTTGATTGCGGTAATTGATGCTGGAAGCTTGCATAAGGGCTTTAAAAGTGGTAGGGTTTATTTTGGATTTGTTTGGGCATCCGGTAGCGGCACATTTTGGGACACCTACGTCCATTCCGGTCCATTTACAATATCTATCAATTTTGTTGAGTTGTATTTGGATAGATTTGATTTTGTTAGTTATGGCGGCGAGGTCATCTGCGTATGCGGCAGAATTTATTGTGACTTGTGATGTGCCAAAAGTGTATCCATTGTTGCCTCGTTCTAGCCATCTGAGTAGTGGTTCTAAGAATATAATGAATAGGTATGGGCTAAGGGTATCCCCTTGTATAGTTCCTCTTTGAATGGGTATAGGTTTTGTTTTCCCAAAATGTTCACCAGTATAACAAGTAGATGATTGAGAATAGATGTTACCAATAAGTGTAGTTGCATCTTTTGGGTAACCAAGGTCCATCATTATTGCTAATAGTCGGGCATGGTCCATTGAGCCAAAGGCGTTTTTGAAGTCGACGTATAGTATGTATATATCTTGGTTTGTAAATCTTGCGTCTTCTAGTGCGGCTATTATAGTTTGTATTTGTCTAGCGGTACTTCTTTCTGCTCTAAATCCTTCTTGACTATCATGTAAGATTTTGAATTTTTCACCGTATGAGGATAGTATAGAGGTGAGTGTACTAGTGAAGAGTTTGTATATTGTGTTAGCTAGTGCAATTGGCCTATGGTTGGGTAGTATAGATGGATCGCCTTTTTTGTATAGTAGAATTGTTGTACTTGATTTCCATGACATAGGTATTTGTTTTTGTTTGTAACAATGAGAAAAGAATAGTAATAATAGTTTATGGAATCTTGGGGGCATGTTTTTTAGTATTGAGTTTGGGATGCGGTCTGGGCCTGGGGCTTTGTTGTTACCAAGATTGTGAAGACATGTGTCATATGTGGCTATATTAAAGTATTTATGTAGTGAGATTTCTGGTTCGCCTCGTTTGTCAAGGGTAAATCCATCGAGGTCGTGCCATGGGTACTGGCGTACTGCACATGTACATTCAGATGGATGTTGTGGTTGATAATTACATGTTGGTACTGTTGGTCTATTACTTTTGGTTTGTTGGTTGAATATTTCATTTGCAATGTCTTCTGGGCTAGTTAGAATATTGTTGTATTGGTCTGTGATACAATCCATTGGTGGATATTCAAGGTTTTTAAAAACTTTCCTGTTAATTTTTTTGGGGCTAATTTCGTATAGTTGTCTATATTTTGAAATGGCTTTTTTAATGTTATCTTTGGTATATTTTGAGGTAATTTTGCGGGCTTGTATGTTGGCATTTTTTGCAATTAGTGCTATATTTTTTATCCATGTATCGTGAGGTAGGTCCGAAGGTGGCGGGGTAGGGATTTGGGTGTATTGTATAGTTAGTAGTTCGTTGCATATGGGGTGATTACGCCATTGAGGGTTATTTTTTACAATTCTAATGGTTTTCCGTATAGTATGGTATGTGGTTAGGTGTTGTTTCCAAGTTTTAGAAAGTTTACGGGGTAAGTAACCTCCTTGTTGAGAAGTTCTGTTTGTCATTTGAGGTATTGGTTGGGCTTTACAAGTTTGTTCTAGTGTGTCAGAGATTGCATTGATAAGTTTGTCTAGGGTGTGGCATGCTTCTTGCCATTGTATTTGTGATAATTGATTGTTATTTTCGAGAGTGTTTATGAGGGAGTCTATTTGTATGGAGTTTTTTTCAAAGAATTTGGTGTTGAATTTTTCTATATTGTCTTTTGGAATGGGGTTGAGTATGCGTATAGTATCATTTTTTAGGATTGTAGGAGTTCTATTAATTAATGTGTTATTTGGAATGTGTAATTGTATAGGTGAGTGGTCCGAGTTGAGAATAACATCCTTGTTTGTTGTAGAGGTGTATTGTGTATTGTTGTTTGTATTTATGTAGAATCCATCTATTAGACTCCAGTCGCTGTAATTATAGCCACCTTGTCTAGAGAATTGTGTATCGGTATCGATGTAGACGAAGTTTAAGTTTTCTGTGAAGCGGCGCCATTGGTAATCAATGGTTTGAGGGGGGGTGTTATGATTTCCATTTTGGCGACCAATTAATGCTATGTCTCTGTTGAAGTCCCCACACAATAGGTATGTGTGATTAGGGTTATTATGAATTTGGGAAGTAATAGTGTTTTGTATGTCTATGATAAATCTAGTGTCTTCGGGATGAGATGGCATATACATGTGAAAGATTAACCATGGTTGTAGAGGGTGATTAGTAATTTTGATTATTTGAATGTAAGGTGATATGTGCATTGGGGTAGGGATTTTGTTGATGTTGCCCGGGAAGGCATATTTTTTGTGTATTAGTGTAAGGAGACCTCCTCGGCCTGGTGTGTATGGTCTTCGTTGTTGAATGCATCTTGTAAGTGCATGTATATTGTTATAGATGAGTTTATAGTCTTGAAATATATTTTGTATATATTTTGTGGATTTTGTGGCAGATAATTTTGTTTCTTGTATAACTATGAGGGCTGGTGGTGTATTTGTGTGCGTGACCAAAGTTTGTAGGCTAGGAAGGGCAGTGTTTAGAGAGGAGGCATTCCATGTGATTATGTATGTATTTTCTTGATTTGATATAATATTTTGGTTTTGCGGAGAGATGTAGGGAAGTGGTGGGGGTGGGTGGGTGTATTCTGGTATAGGGTCCAAACATTTTAGTGATTCATTGATGAGATTGTTAGGTAGGTAGGGGAATTTTATTTTTATTGTTTCATTTGAGGGAGATATTGTTTCGCTGTGTAAAAAGTCATATAGTTCCTTATGTATTGAGTTCTCATGGTTTATAATATTTTGGTTGTCTTCAAGGAACTTTGTATACGGGTGTGAAGTGTAGATGTGTCGTTCCGGTGGATTTTGTAAGTTTAGTAAGTTTTGTAGAAGTGTATTGACCCATGTAATTGTGTTCAGGTTTTGTGGGTTTAAGAGATGGTTACATTCATCTATGTGTGGATGGGTAGTGACTACTAGAGCATATAGTATGTGAGGTGGTGGATGCGCATTTTTTTGTTGAACGTATCGGGCAATGTTTGGATATGTGTTGTTATGTGTGTGGTGTAATGTATGTGTGTTTTTTAAGAAAGGTGCAAAAGATTTTGCAATGTGTCTATATTCCGGTTGTAGTTTTATGGTATTAGGTATGAAGTAAATTTTTGCATTTTTCTTATGTGAAGTAGGGTGTCTTTTTAGTATATTAGGCATGGGTCCTGGGTTAGTTTCTATGTCCCCTCCTAGAAGTAGTAGGAGTTTGTGATATGTGTGTTTAGTGTTGTTTTTTAATGTTTTTTCTTTTTTTGTAATTCTTTGGGGCTTTGTTATGTTATGGAGGTCTTGTTTGTTTGGAGAGAGGTGGATGTTTATAAATTCAATATTTTTTTTGAATGTAATTGTATTTATCTTTAATTTTTTTTGTGTCCATGTGTTTGTTTGCGTACTTGTTTTTGTTTTATTAATGGTGTATAGGTGTGTGTGTGTTTGTTTATATTTTTTTTTGGTTGTGTTTGGCCTTGTGTTTATGTCCCCTCCAATTAATATTAGTAGTTTGTAGTAGGTGGGTTTATTGTTTTGTTTTGGAATTTTGTGTTTTTGTATGTGGCTTTGGTATTTTTTTTGGTGCTTTTTTGATTGTATGTATTCGTCTTTGTGTGTGTGTGTGTATATGTATGTGTTTCTTTGATGGTGTGTGGTTGTCTTTGTGTGTGTATATGTAGTTGTATTTGGTTTTATATTTGTATTCATTCGTATGTTCGTATTAGTATGTGCCTTAATATTCGTCTTGGTATTTGTATGAGTATTCGTGTAAGTATTCGTCTTGGTATTCGTATCAATATTTGTGTAAGTATTCGTGTTAGTATTCGTACAAGTATTTGTATTGGTATTCATATCAGTATTCATATCAGTATATGAATCAGTATATGTACCAATATACGTACCAATATACGTACCAATATGTACTCCAATATACGTATCAATATATGTATCAGTATTCATATCGGTATTCGTATGATTATACATACCAGAATACGTACCAGAATACGCACCAGAATACGTACCAGTATATGTACTGGTAGTGGGGTTAGGTAGGTCGCAAGGGCGATTAGGTAGGTCGCAAGGGGGATTAGGTAGGTCGCAAGGGGAATTAGGTAGGTCGCTAGGGGAATTAGGTAGGTCGCAGGGGGGATTAGGGAGGTCGCTATTACCAATTGGTAGGTCGCAGGGGGATTTCCAGGGGTTGTTGCTACCAATTGATAGGTCGCAGGGGGATTTCCAGGGGTCGCTATGAAGATTCACAAGGTCGCTACCAAGGTTTTGTAGGTCGCAAGGGGAGTTCCAGGGGTCGCTATGGGGAGAGGTTTGCAGGGAGAGGTTCGCAGGGAGAAGTTGTGTGAGTGCGAGGGTTTGTGGAGGGTTGGGTCGTGGTCTTTGGATTCGATTCAGGTGACTGTCTGTAGTAATGCGCCGGGGGCTTGGGTGGGGGAGCTTGGAATCTGTGGTGAGAATGAAGGAGGGAACATGGAGGAGAGGTGGAGGGTTTAAGCAAGGTGAGAGCGGTGAGTGAGGAATGCAAGAAGGGGAAGAACTGTGAGAGGAGGGGTAGAGTGTGCTCCCTGTTATGTTGCCGCGGGCTGGATCTTGGTCCTCCGTTACGTTTGATCGAATCTTGGTGTGAAGTTGCTGTAGGTTGCTCCCTGTTGAGGTGTTATTGTATGTTGCGATCTTGCTGTGAGGTCTTGTTGTGATGTGGATAGAGTTACGGATTTGTTGGCCGTTGCGTCGTGTTCTTGTGCACTGCTGTCGACGTGTCGTTTTCTTCAGTGTTGATGTTGTGTGTCTTTGTTGCTGATGTGCAGGTAGATCTAGATCTGGGAAAAATTTCCAGCGCTTCCGCGTGCGATCTACACATACGAGCTTAATAGGGTTTTCTATCAGAGATCTAGTGTGGAGCTTTATGTGCGTGTTGTTACAGTGAGCTTGTGGTGATCTACATCTAGTGTATGTGAGTGTGGTGATATGTAAGATGTCGGAGGTAGCTACTAGTGTGTGAGTGCTCTGTAGATCTCTTTGTATCACTCGTATACTGTAATGTGCAAACAAATCAAACACTAATAAACAAACAAAAAATAAATTGAAATGAAGTAAGGTCAGATCGAACCTGGGCACTCCAGGGATGGAGTGCTGTCTGCTTGGTTTCGTGCTGTTGGTGTGCTTCTTTGTGGCTGATGTTTGCTGCAGAACTTGGATGCACTTCAGGTCATGTGAACTTCCTTGATCGTCGGTTTCCTCTCGTCTGTTCTGTAACTTGGTTGCACTCTCTTGCACTTGTGTGGACTTGAGATCTCGTTCTCGCTGCTGGTTGGCTCCTTCAGTGTGAGCCGCTACTATCCCGAATCTGTGTGTGGACTTCAGATCGTATGTGTGGTGGTTTCTGGGTCGGGGCAACAATCAAGAAGTCTAAGTGGGCTTAGGGCGTCACAACCAACACAAGTTAGATCTACACCTGTATATCGTGTTTGAGTTCTAAGAAGTTAGATCGAGTGCCAACACAGGGTCCCAGTGCTTTCAGGTCATCCCTCACTCCAATCTACCTTCAGATCGCTCAAATTTCGAATGCCAGGGTTAGATCTGACCTTTACTACCCCTGCCCAACACAACGCCACTCTCAAAGCCCACTATTGCCTCTGATCTTAGCTATGAGCGGGGTATGCAACAGATCCAGCCACCTTCGTTGCACTCACACCTCTTCCCAGAGACTAACTTCTTTGTTGCACCTAACCAGAAAATACGGAGCTCTCAGCTACTCTCAGACATCTCTCCTCAAAACTCCCGATTAAAATAAATAATAGAAGGAAAAAGAAAATAAGTATCATAACTACATATAACAAAATAGGAAATAATATAAATGAAAAAAATCATAATTTTTTTGTAATAAAGATACATAAGGGTAGAAGGGATTCTAAACCCAAAAACCATCAAAAGGCAAGGAATACAGAAATGGCTAAAAATAGAAAAATGAAGGAGAGTAAAAAGAGATATAATAAATTAAATAGGAAGAAGATAGATATTTATAAAATTTCAGAAGTTTTAATTAGAGCAAGTAATATTAAAAATAAAATAACAAAAATGGAGAGGATATGTAAGAAGAAAAGAAAGGGTAAAGTAGAAAACCATTATCATAAGAAAAGAAAGAATAAGAACATAACAATAAACAGTAGTATTAAAAATAGAAAATGCTCCCTAAGAAATTCAAAAATAAGGGATGGAAAATTCACCAAATTAGTAATGGGAATTAGTTATAATAAGAATACAAATGTGAAGAAAATAGCTATAAACAGCATTACTAAAAATAGAATATTCTTCCTAAGAAATCAAAAAATAAGGGATGGAAAATGCACCAAATTAGTAATGGGAATTAGTTATAATAAGAATACAATTAGGAAGACTATAGCTAGAAACAGCAGTACTAAAAATAGATTATGCTTCCTAAGAAATACAAAAATAACGGATGGAAAATTAACCAAACTTGTAATGAGAAACAAAAATACTAAAGTAAAAATAAATCCTAAACCTAGGAATAATAAAAGAGTACAGATTAAAAATAGAATTTGGAATATAAAATACATGGATAAATGGAAAATTAATACTAATATTAAAAACTATATATATAAAGTTGGGGAGAGTTTGCGATTAAATAGTAGAAATTTGTTGAGAGTATGTAGAATGATTAAAATAGGAAGTGGATTTTATGTTTCGCCGGCCGGATGGTCGCCGAAGGCGCCAAAAATAGACTTACTAAAAATAGAAATTCTAATAAAAGTAAGAATATATACGAATCTGATTGAAATAAATATCAATCTGTTTTTAGAAATCATAGTTTTAGACAAATTATGTTTAGAAAGAAATCTTTTAGAAAACTCATTTTTTCAATATACGGGTACATATACTGATACGTATACTGACACGTATACTGACACGTATACTGATACATACACCGATGAGTATACTTATAAATATACTGATACAAATTCTGGTATGTATACTAATACACATACTGGTATGTATATAAATACAAATACTTATATTTGTACAAATGCAAATACCAATACAAATAGTGGTACGTGTACTCATACGAATACTAACACAAATACTAACAAAGATACTGATACAAATACCAAGACAAAAACCGTGACATATACTAATACAAACATACAAAAGAATACTAATATAATAACACATAAAACTACATACACACACACAAAGACAACCACATACCATCAACGAAACACATACATATACATACACACATACAAAGACAAACACACACAATCAAAAAAACACAAATACCAAAGCCATATTCAAAAACAAAAAATTCTAAAACAAAACAAGAAACCCATCTACTTCAAACTACTAATATTAATTGGAGGAGACATGGAGACTAACCCAAGACCCATGCCGAACATATTAAAAAGACACCCCGCTTCGCACAAAAAGTATACCAAAACATATTTTATACCAAATACTAATACAAACACCAAAACAAACAATTGTACAAACCACAAAGTATATAATAACACCGCATATGAAAAAAAGGATTTAAAAGCCACTTTAAAAACCAACATAAATCCACATACAAATAGTCTTAAACATAATAGTTACATATGCACACGGACAAAAACAACCAAGGTAAAATACAACCAATTCTACATACATCCATACTCTACTAAAACAAAAACAACCACAAAAAACACATGGACAAAAAATAAACTAAAGACAAAAACAACTACACCTACTATAAAAATAAATAAACCCACAACTCACACACAAAATACAAACATCCACCTACCCCCAAACCAACAAGTCATTAATAACACAACAAAGCTTTTAAAATACACCACTAAACATATATACCACAAACTTCTACTACTTCTAGGAGGAGACATTGAAACCAACCCGGGACCCATGCCCAATATACTAAAAAGACATCCTACATCACATAAGAAAAATGCCAAAATCTACTTTATACCTAATACCATAAAACTCCAACCAGAATATGAACACATTGCAAAACCCTTCGCACCATTTCTAAAAAACACACATACATTACACCACATACAAAACACTTCCCACCCAAACATTGCCCAATACATACAACAAAAAAATACGCATCCACCACCCCACATCTTATATGCACTAATAATCACTACTCATCCAAACATAGATGAATGTAACCAACTTCTAAATCCACAAAATTGGAACACAATTACATGGACTAATACACTCCTACAAACCTTACTAACGTTACAAAACCCACCAGAACGACACATTTACACTTCACACCCCTATACTGAATTCCTAGTAGACAACCAAAATATTATAAACCATGAGAACTCAATACATAAAAGACTATACGACTTCTTACATAGTCAAGACATACCACCCTCAAATGATATAATAAAACTAAAATTCCCTTACCTCCCTAACAACCTCATAAATGAATCACTAAAATGCCTAGACCCTATACCAGAATACATCCACCCACCCCCACCTCTTCCCTACATCCCTCCTCAAAACCAAAATCAAAACAATAGACGAAACCAAGAAAATACATACATAATCACATGGAATGCCTCCTCACTAAACACTGCCCTTCCTAGCTTACAAATTCTAGTCGCAAACACAGACACACCACCGGCTCTTATAGTTATACAAGAAACAAAACTAACCGCCACAAAATCTACAAAATATATACAAAATATATTTCAAGACTATAAACTCATCTTTAACAATACACATGCACTTACAAGATGCATGCAACAAAGGAGACCATACACACCGGGCCGCGGTGGCTTCCTTACATTAATACACAAAAAATATACATTCCCCGGCAACATCAACAAAATTCCTACCCCAATGCACATATCACCATACATTCAAATAATTAAAATCACTAATCACCCACTACAAGCGTGGTTAATCTTTCACATGTATATGCCATCCCATCCCGAAGATACTAGATTTCTCTCAGATATACAAAACACTATTACAACCCATATTAATAATCATCCCAATCATACATACCTATTATGTGGAGACTTCAATAGAGACATAGCGCTAATTGGCCGCCAAAATGGAAACCATCACACCCCCCCTCAAAACATTGATTACCAATGGCGCCGCTTCACAGAAAACTTAAACTTCACTTACATCAATACCGATACACAATTCTCTAGACAAGGTGGCTACAATTATAGTGATTGGAGTCTAATAGATGGTTTCTATATAAATACAAACAACAACACACAATACAACTCCACAACAAACAAAGATATTATTCTCAATTCGGACCACTCACCCGTACAACTGCACATCCCAAATAACACACTAATTAGTAGAACTCCTACAATCCCAAACAAAGACACTATACGCATACTCAACCCCATCCCAAAAACCAACATAGAAAAATTCAACACAAAATTCTTCGAAGAAAACTCCGACCAAATAGACTCCCTCATAAACACTCTTGAAATCAATATTCAATTAACACAAGCACAATGGCAAGAAGCATGCCACTCTCTAGACAAACTCATCAATAAAATTTCCGATACACTAGAACAAACTTGTAGAGCACATCCAATACCCCAAATGACAAACAGAACCTCTCAACAAGGCGGGTATCTACCCCGCAAACTTTCTAAAATTTGGAAACAACACTTAACCACATACCATACCATACGTAAAACCATTAGAATTGTAAAAAACAACCCTCAATGGCGTAACCACCCCATACACAACGAACTACTAAATATACAACACATCCAAATCCCTACCCCGCCGCCTCCGGACCTTCCCCACGATACATGGATAAAAGATATCGCGATAATTGCAAAAAATGCCAACATACAAGCCCGGAAAATAATCACAAAATACACAAAAGAAAACATTAAAAAAGCCATCTCAAAATACAGACAACTATACGAAATCAGCCCCAAAAAAATTAACAAAAAAGTCTTTAAAAACCTTGAATCCCCACCAATGGATTGTATCAAAGATCAATATAATAATATTCTAACTAACCCCGAAGACATTGCGAATGAAATATTCAACCAACAAACAAAAACCAATAGACCAACAGTACCAACATGTAATTACCAGCCACAACATACAATAGAATGCACATGTGCAATACGCCAATACCCATGGCACGACCTAGACGGATATACCCTTGACAAACGGGGCGAACCAGAAATTCCACTACATAAATACCTCAACAGAGCCACATACGACACATGCCTCCAAAATCTTGGAAATAATAAAGCCCCAGGCCCAGACCGCATACCAAATTCAATACTGAAAAACATGCCTCCAAGATTTCATAAACTACTATTCCTATTCTTTTCTCACTGCTATAAACAAAAACAAATACCAAATTCATGGAAAACAAGTGCAACAATTCTACTATACAAAAAAGGCGATCCATCCATGCTACCCAATCATAGACCAATTGCACTAGCTAACACAATATATAAGCTTTTTACCAGTACACTCACCCACATACTATCCTCATACGGCGAAAAATTCAAAATCCTACATGATAGTCAAGAAGGATTTAGAGCGGAGAGAAGTACCGCACGGCAAATACAAACTATAATAGCCGCATTAGAAGACGCAAAATTTACTAACCAAGATATATACATACTATACGTGGACTTCAAAAATGCCTTTGGCTCAATTGATCATGCCAGACTTCTAGCAATAATGTCAGACCTTGGCTACCCAAAAGAGGCAACTACACTTGTTGGAAACATCTATTCCCAATCATCTACTTGCTATATCGGAGAACACTTTGGGAAAACAAAACCTATACCCATCCAAAGAGGAACTATACAAGGGGACACCCTTAGCCCATACTTATTTATTATATTTTTAGAACCACTACTTAGATGGCTAGAAAGAGGCAATAATGGATATACTTTCGGCACATCACAAGTCACAATAAACTCCGCCGCATATGCAGATGACCTAGCCACCATAACTAACAAAATCAAATCAATCCAAATACAACTCCATAAAATTGATAGATATTGTAAATGGGCTGGCATGGATGTGGGAGTTCCAAAATGTGCCGCTACCGGATGCCCAAACAAATCTAAATTGAACCCTACCACTTTCAAAGCCTTAATGCAAACCTCTAACATCAACTACCGCAACCAACCAATCCCTATACTACACCAAAACGAACCATACATATACCTAGGTACAAATCTTGTTCCCTCACTAAAATGGAAAATCCAAATCCACACTACAACCACAAAGCTCATCAAACAATGCAAAGAACTAACAACATGCCCAGCCACCATGAAACAAAAAATAAAAATGGTTGATACCGTACTACGCCCAGGTGTGGCATACAGTTTCTACGGTGTACCATACTCTATGCCAGCTATCAAAAAACTTGATAAAAAAATAATAGCCATACAAAAAACCATATGTGGATTACCAAAATGTATGTCAAATGCAATAACCCAACTACCACATAACCTATTTGGACTTGAAGCTTTCTCCCTCAAAAACGCATACCTCCGATGTATAGGCGAACAACTGCAAAATGCTCTAAACGATAAAGGAAGACTTGGGAAAATATATAATGGATTAACTCACTATGTCCTTGCCCAATATGGTGGCGCTGAAAACATATCGAGAATTAAAAAAAGTGATTGCATAAGATCACCAATAACACGAACATTCTTCTTATTAAAACATATAGCTAAAGCCCACCTTAAAAGTACGCTCCCGAACTTCCTCACTAATCCTACAACACTAGAAATACTATGGCGCCAAGAAACATTAAATCATAACACACTCAATGCCCAACTCTCCCAAAAGCTTCTACAAAAACTCCTCTCAAAAAATATTTTTGAACTAAACCAAATTACCTTACGTAACGGTACACACATCATGAACAATGAGGACTTCAAAACCTACCACTTCACCCCATCTAAACTAATAAAGAGTGCCCTAAATATTGCTAAACAACTATTTTGCCACATAACATGCCCCACTATATGTCATACTCCTTGCAACATACACCCATACTCTCATACGCTTAAAGATCCATTCATCACCTTCAACAATAACATCATCCCAAGAAATATTCCCACACCAACCAATCCCCCTAACCCTCCACATACATACCACCCCCGCCCCCCAACATACATCCCCAAAAACCCTACCAAATACCCCATTAATAATATCATAAACCATAAACGTATCCAACACACAGACACAAATAACATACAAAATACCTACACAAAATATCTATGCCAATGGCAACACAATGATAATACATACAATAAATGGCTCCCCCAAAGAGACCTTTTCCCACGGCATGACACCAATACCTCCACACATAACACTGAAAAATTAAAACAATACTACCTAAAGATCCAAAACAAAATATACTCAGATATCATCCTTGCCCACCATCCACAAGAACAATCCTCACTCAAGGTCCGTAACGCCACCCATAATTATCCCACTGTTAAACATCTACACAACAGAATGCAACCCCGAAAATGATATTCTTACATCCTCAAACACAATTCAAATTAATAACAATCAAGCACATCTATACGAAGAAAACGGCCGACATTTACACACCATACCCATTACCCGGCTCCAATGGTTATGGAACCAATATCATATAAAATTACAATCCCCTACAAACATTGAACCAACAACCCAACCCTTTGAAACCGAACTAATATGGCTTTACCAAAGATATAAATATCGAATACCAAAAACTGACCCCCTCAAAAATGCGCAATACACAATACCCACCCCCATTTTAGACTCACTGATATCATCCTTTAACATTGAACACTCATACTTTTCCTCCCCGATTACATGTCCTACCAAACTAAATAAATTCTACTCACCGTACGAAAGAGACAAAATATTTGGATCTCTAGGCAAGGCCTTTGAACACAAATGGATCGGAAATGGAATAGCTCACCCCCACAACGAGGAAGACATAGAACAAGCCATACATTGGGCTAGACTTGCCGCCAAACACGATCCAAACAACACAAAAACAATCATCGTCACACCGAACAACAATTGGTACCAAAACAACAGCCAACATTCAAACCCATTCCCAGATTCCCACATCATTGCATTATTCGAAGCAGACACAATACCATACGAAGAACCTAATATCCCACCCGAGCTAAAAAAACCCCGAATTGAGCCATCTACATTACAAATACTATGCGTCCATCATCAAAATCAAAACCTGGGCTCCCTAGAACAACTTGCGGAACTTACCTCCATATCAGACAATCTAGACATACAACGACCATACACAAAACCGGCCCCACCAACACCCATACAAACCCCCGTAAACAAAAGTAAAAAATGGTCAAAATTAAACTATGACAACAACACATTAAACTACTCCGTCATACCTCCCCCTCTCCCAGACTACCCAACTCATACCACACCAAAATTTAACCCCGCATACAGTTATTACACCGACGGCTCCTTTAAACCACCGGAACAAATTAGCCCGGGCTCTTGGCGCAGAGAAAAAGCTGGCTATGGCATATATAATTCTACCAAAGAAATTAAACTAGCCAAAAGACTCCATGGACTACAAAATATCCTGAGAGCAGAACTCATGGCCATTCACAAAACACTACAAATCATTACAACAAAATACAAAAATGAACCTGCACATATATTCACCGATTGCATAAATGCACTCTACCTACTAAACACTCAAATAACACACCCAACCCTTCACAACAGTCACCCCGACCAAACCATACTAACATCAATGGTACAAATGTTACAAAAACGTACACAAATCACAACCCTTCACAAAGTCAGAGCCCATGCCAACATTGATGGCAACGAACAAGCAGACAAACTTGCAAAAGAAGGCCGAGAAAAAACACACAAAAACGCCAAAGACCCTCACGAACATGCTCATGCCACCCCATACTACTTTCAAAAAGAAGATTGGCCTTCCAAAGAAGATACCCCCGACAAAGGCCCAATTAGATTTCTGGGCAAATATCTCAAAAAACAAGACCTCTACAACAACCTGGATACAATCTCAGAAAATATTCCTAACATAGAAAAATGGACTAACAATAACGACATAGACAATGAACTCTCTACAAACTTTTGGAAAAACCCCATCATCTCAGACTCACAAATAACGTGCCTCATCAAATTCCGTACGGGTCAATACATGGGAAACGCTCGCAAACAACTCTTCTTTGGAATAGAAAGATTCCCATCCATAACATGCCCCATATGCCCCTCAACGGACCCGGACACATGGCTTCATGTCCTACTCAAATGCCAAAACCACCACATACACTCTCTAATCGTTAAAAGACATAACAAAGCGGTATGGGAAGTCCGAAAACTAATCACCTCCTACAACAAATCGAGATGTTTCATGCTTATGAACGCCGGCACTTTTAATAGCAATCCACAAGAAAACACGGTCCCCCCATGGCTACTTCCATGCTCATGTATGACCCAAAGATGTCATTGCAACGCTAGGCTCAAACCGGACATTCTTTGTGTCAAAGGTTTACCATACAACGACCCACCACCCGAGAACATCAACCAAGACTACACCATTCAATTCATCGAATTTACATATTGCAACGATAGATTCTCCCCGGAAACAATACAAAACAAAATAGATAAATACCAACCCCTCATAGACGACATCATTGCCCTCGGCTGGAATGTGGACCCCCTTATTGTTATCACATCCGGCGCTCGTGCCACCACCTTTATCCCATCTATGAAAACTCTCGAAGATACCTTCAAGATACCCATTGATACAATTAAAACTACCTTTAAAAATATCAACACCATCGCTATTCAACATGCCATGTCTATTTTACTGCATAAACGCAAAATCGAAAACAACCAAGTCCTCCCTGATAGGCAAGACCCCCCTTAGGAACTTCGCCACTCTGTCTCTTCCTGATTGGTTGTCTGTTTGGTTTTGTTTTTTGTTGTTTAGTTAGTTTGGTCGTGGTTGGTCGTTGTCGGTTGGTTTCTGGCTACTCGTTACATAGTGTCTACCTCCGAAAGGGGGAAGTAGTTCCAGTTCGCTAATTCCTTGTCCGGTGGGCATGGTCTTAGCAATGGAACGAACAGACACTTTATTCACGCCGATTCCCTTCGGGAACTGGCGTTCTTCTCTTCTCTGGAAGACGATAGTATGAGCAAAACTTATGCTTTCCTTTTGTGCACTAGTGAACGTATGGATAGTATATGATGTTTTTGGGTGTTATTGGTAGCTCAACAATAAACTTAATAAAAATAAAGTTACAAGTTTGATATTTTAGTGTTGTAAGATTATATGTTTTTGAGGTTAACATTTTTTATGGGAATATAGAGGATTTTAATTATTAAACGTACACTTGAATACAATTTTTTGGATATTAAATAAATATCCATATCTATATAATTTAATATGCTATTCTTTTACGACGTTATATGCAAATCAAAGCTTCCTTGTATTACTCTAGATTTCTTGACCGTTGACTTATCACCTGTGAAGTCACCCTCTTCATATGGTCCTAGGAGTGCAACATAGGAGGTGAACAAAGTTAATAAATACCAACCATTTATTAATGATATCACAACTCTTGGATGGAAAGTTGACCCCCTTGTTGTCATTTTTGCTAGAGCCAGAGCTACTACCTTTATCTCCTCCATGAAAAGTCTCGAAAAAACATTCAATATCCCCATTAATTCAATTAAAAAGACATTCACAAAAATCAACACCGTCGCTATCCAAGTTGGATGTTGAACATGCAATGTCTATACTTCTACACAAACAAAAACTCAAAATAACCAACTTCTCCAAGAATTATGTAGTACCCCTTAAAACCTCTCAAAACACACATTTAATCTTTACAAATCATCTATTTAGAATTGAGCCATGTGGCTCTGGTTGGTCCTTGGTTCTTGGTTTCTGGTTATTAGTTATTGGTTATATGGTGTCCACCCTTGAGAGGGGGAGTAGTTCCATACTACTAAACATATGTCCGGTGGGCATGAATTTAGTGGTGGAACAAACAAACACTTTACTCACTCCGGCTCCCCATTGAGGACTAGAGTTTTTTACTAATTTTTTTTGTCTTAATTTTTACTAAACATTAACAATTGCTAATACTTTTTATTCATTCAAGCATAGCTTTGATATCTTAAACTTAAAATACTCCAATTATAAAGTTATCTTTCTAGGTACTTGAAAATAATATTTTTTCAAAAAATTAGGTACCTTTCTAAATAATCAATTTAAGCCCAAGTTTTTTGGAGGCTACAATATCACTTTTATGTTTCTTATACTTTTCACATTTCTTATGATATTAATGATTGATTTTTCTCACGTTGTCCTTGAAATTGTGATTTTAGATTTGAGAAATATTATTTTAAACTTTGACTTCACTAACTTCTTTTAATTTTAAAGTGATCATACTTCTAGGCAAAGGTTGTAAAGAAAAAACTTGAGCTCGTTGTATATCACTTAGATGCACTTTTCTTTGGTCACAACGCCCATACTACTAAATCCTATATCTGGTGGATGTGGATTTAGTGGTGGAACAAATAGACACTTTATTCACTCTGGCCCCCTATTGGAGTCCGGAGTTCTTTATATATTTGGTCAAAACGTGTCTAGCACTACACTAAACACTAAATATAGTGTGGATTCATAAATTATGTGGATCACCCACACTAATTTACATCAAACACATGCATGTCAAAATTTGATTGGCTATTCATTTTTAAGCATAGTGCCATCATATTTTCCCCAGATAATTTCTTAATGTTATTGTATTGGAGGCAACAATACTAACATATAGAAAGATTGATATCTATAAAGAAGTATGATCCATATTCAATGGCATAGGACCAACTTATCCTTTTATCATGAATGTGACATATGTTGAATTCGTGAAGCCACATACATTTCCTCCACTGAGGTATATTTGTCATAACTGAAAGATTAAGCAATGTGCATATAAGGAGAACCCAAATAATAATACATAGATTTTTTAAGTGATAGCCAATAGAATTACAATCTCAACCCAAGTGATTTCTGTAGAATGGCAGTGATAGGAAGGTGGCGGTGATGGGTTGCTCCAAGTTGGGAGCCTCTTTCCTGCCCACAAGCCCCACGCCTGCAACGAAAATCATCCACTCAACAAGTCTCATCCAAAACCACGACGACTCACTCACGACTCGTTTACACAATCACGCGTACGACCCTAAACCTGCTCCCCAAACTGTATTGGCCAAACCTGCTCCCCAAACTGTATCCGGTAACCCCTAAATACCACGGAATACACCTACGCAGGAAATACTTTCCCCCAAATACCCAACTCTACTCCACCACCACGTGACAATAGAAAGTTCACGGCAACTCACAATCACACAGTAACTCCACTGAAAATTGGTCCAATCACTCTAATCTGTGAGGAAATACCGTAGACCGTAAATACTAATTAATTTAATTTATCTGTGTAGACTCATACGAGCGCTGGCGAATACCTGTGCCACGGAGGTACATTCAGCCGGCTCGAATCTAGGAATCCGGAAGATGGAGTCAGACTTAGGTGTCATAAGCTGGAATCCTTCACGGATACGGGGTATGGATACGTAGGAAGGGCTTCGTAGTGGAGCAAGAGGAGAGGAGAGGACAAGCTCGTCGCCACTGCTGTAGTGTTGTTGCCACTCTCGAGCCGTCGGGCTGCCATCGCCACCCCGCCGCGCTAGCACCGCAGAGTTACGGCGTTTGCGATTTGGCGTCGAACGAGCCTACTGGCGCCCCGAATGGTGTCGTAATGAGGTAGCTAGGGGTTTTTATCGGAGGTTTGAGTGAGGATGGAAGCGGGAGTGGGGTAGCAGCGGCGGAGTGGAGTGAGGGAGAGTCATGGAGATGGCGCTGTCGAACCTGTGGGACGCGACGGACCCGCTCATGATCGAGGCGTTCATCGGCGGCTACGGGATTCCCAGCTACGAGGTTGAGAACGTCGGGGCGCCGGGCGCGGCGGACCAGAGCGAGACGCTGCTGCAGCGCCGCTTGCACGCGCTCGTGGAGGAGTCCGCGGAGAATTGGACCTACGGCATCTTCTGGCAGCTCTCGCTCTCCGCCTCCGGGGACTCGTAAGTGTTCGCAACACCATGACCTCTGCACAGTTTTCTTCAGCTCCATTGCCTTCTCCTTCTCGCAACTCCGCCATAAATTCCTCTTAATCACCAGGTTTTCTTTCTACTTCTCCTGCTCTCTTCGAAGTTTGGAGCTCTTTCGGTGTGCTAGGGTTACAAGGAATGTATTTTCTTCACGCATTCGGGACACAGTTTTCAGTATCCCTAACCTAGGTTACGGTCATTTACGGGCCTTATGCATAAAATGCATGAATCCGGCCGCTCCTCGGGGTTTTGGACCGCATTCTCTCGATAGTGGCGGTCGTTTTTTTAGCTCGGAGACAAGCGCTATTCCTGCAGATTGCACTTTACGCAGGTGTAAGACGTAGTTGTGTTCATCAAGATATTCTAAGCATTGGCACCTGCAGAGTTATCTTCGTTGCGCACTAATTATTGCTAATAGTGCGTGTGTCACTAATCTCTGATTTGCAAAATCTGAAAACTGTTTTTACAGTCTCATATCTGGAAGTTTAGTATCACCTTCGCTAATTTCCGTCCCTCATTATAAGCCTGCCCCCTCTATTCGGAATAAGCAGTGTAGGACGTGGGATTCAAGTGGACTGTGTGTGTGTGTGTGTGTTTCGTTGGTATGTAGAGCATGGCCGCTGAAGTTTTGAGGAGTCAGGAATGTAGGCATAGGTCGGACCTTTATTTTAACTCTGGCTTCATGGTTACTTGGAGGGGAGAAATTGGAGACGGCGATCTTCATATCCAAGTGGTCAATAGTAACTCAGCAGGGATGAAGCAAACGTCTGGAACTTATCTAAGCTCTTGGTTGTGGCAGAATACTGGGTTGGGGCGATGGGTATTACAAGGGTCCCAGAGACAGCGACTTTATTGAGACAAAGCATACGCAGACGGCAGAGCATCAGGAACAAAGGAAGAAGGTGCTCCGAGAATTGCAGGCTCTTGTTTCGTGTCCAGACGACGACGCTACTGAGGACGTCTCCGACACGGAGTGGTTCTACCTTGTTTCTATGGCTCATTCGTTTGCGCAGGGGGTGGGGTATGGCTTTCTCTTTTCCCGATGATTTGGTCTTTTTTCTCCCCATCGATTAGATTAGATACTTTTTCTATTCATCTTTGTTCAGAACCCTGATTGGATCATTTTTTTGTCTTGTTGCAGTACTCCTGGTCAGGCATTGAAGTCCGGGCGCCACGTATGGTTAGAAGAGGCGGACAAGGCCTCCAATCAAGTTTGCACTCGAGCTCATCTAGCGAAGGTGAAATTTATGGATCTACTATCAGATAACTAGTGCCAACTTGCAGCTTTTGAAAGGAGATTTATTGTCTTAGTTTGCATAGTTAGCTGTCTTTATGTACAGAGTTGATTGTTAAACAGAATGATGTGTACTGTTTAAACTTTAAGTGACTTCCCAGTAATTATACTTCTTAATCTTCCAGTTTGTTTTTTTGGCGTGCTGAGTTAGTCCAGTGATGCATCCAGTTTATGCTACAGACGATTGATGTGAAAGAAGTTCAAAGAATCGGAGAGGGCTTGTTTGATTGCAGGATGTGAACGTATTAGGACTTAAGCCTTTGAGGATTTTGTAGTACTTATAAAGATGGTTTGTTGGTTTTGTGGTTGCATATTCTTCTGCCAAGAACAGATGGCTGGAATTCAGGTACGGCAATTTCCAGATATCCATGACGAAGTAGTTAGCAGTGCTCTGCTGCGTATGTAATCTAGAATATTGCTTTCGTCAATCGTTTAACTCCTTCGCTGCAAAGGGGTCCGATGTCTCATTAAGGAGATTGGTTAAGCATACAGCTGATTTTTATTGTTTGAATGTGGCAGACTATCTTATGTGTGCCAGTTATGAGTGGGGTGGTTGAGCTTGGTTCAACTGATTTGGTGAGTTTTCAATATTTGTGTGAACTATCAAGGTAGTTTGTGAACAATGGTTTTTTGTCTCTCGAAGTTTTATGGAATTTTCTTGTCAAGAATTTCCTTCTTTTTCTCCTTGTAATCGCTGTTGTATAAACCAGAGTTTTAGTTTTGTTCAGTTCGAAGACTCTCCATTTGTTTAGTTCGAAGTCCTGGCGGTTGCTTACAGTGCTGTGGCAGTTAGTGTTCACAAGTGACCAGTGATGATATGTCGGATCAAGACATACACTAAGATGAAGGAGAGATTGCTCACGCACGTTTGCTTGTAAATTGCAGATTCGAGAGCGCTGGGAAGTTGTTGATTGCATGAGGATGGTGTTTGAAGAGCCAACAATGTGGGGCTTGGGGGATATGCAAATGATGACCGATTCAGCACTTTCAAACGATGAGCCGTCATTTATGCCCCATGATGCAAGTATGCCTTTCGATCCAATGGGTGTCTCAGGTGTAGGTTCTATGGATCCAGGTATGGCGAACAACGGGAGTGCAGATTTTGGTGGAAGGCACTTTCAGATGGAGAAGATGGGATCTAATCTAGGTGGGCTTGGCCTCAACGGGTTAGACCATGTGTGGGGGCAACCAAGTGACTTCCACATCAATGATATACTTTCTGGTGACAACGTTGAGAAAGACTTAGTACAAGTGCCCATGTATAACAGTTTAGGTAGGTCACCACTGCAAGAACAGCTTCCGTTTCTAGCATTTAGTCCTAGTCCCTATAGTAAAAACCTAGAGTCAGATTCGAGACAACCAATTTTCCAGCAGGACACTGTAAAGAAACAACTAGAGCACAGGCCGGCATCGATGCCCATACTAGATAGACAGCCATACGCGAAGCTCCAACCGTCACATACCTTTCCGCAGCATAATGGCGGCTTTGAAGTGAGCGATTTGTTCAATTCTCCAGGGCAGACACAGACGATGAGACCAAAGCAGCAGCCCAGCGAAGAAAAACAGTTGCACGTTCTTTCCATACCTGAGAAGCCTATGCCTGTTTTCAAACCCCTTCCACAACCATCACCGCCACCAAAGATTTCAAAAATAGCGGGACCTTCAATTGCTGGAAATGGGTTGGTCACTCCGGATCTTACGGAGCAGGATAGTCTTGAATTAGAGGCAGAGGCAACACCGAAGGAGAGTGTAGTTGAAGCTCCAAGGCTGCCTCGCAAGCGAGGCCGAAAGCCTGCCAATGACAGGGAAGAGCCCCTGAATCATGTCCAAGCTGAGCGGCAACGCCGAGAAAAATTAAACAAACGGTTTTATGCGCTTCGAGCTGTCGTGCCAAACGTCTCAAAGGTGAATATTTCTACTTCTTCTCACAGATAAACGTGATGATCTGCCTGCTAGCTGGATATGTGGATCACGTGTTCTGCGTTACCAGTGTGAACATCGTGTGAAGTTTTGCCACTGACAGCATTTTCACATTGTTCAATCAGATGGACAAAGCTTCACTGCTGGGTGATGCTATCGCTCACATCAATCACCTGCAAGAGAAACTCACCGAAGCGGAAACGCAGATCAAGGAGCTTCAGAGACTTGGAAGTGCTAAGCGTGAGGAGGGCCCGGAGTTTCTTGCGATTGGTTCCCCAAAAGGTGCCTTTCAAACGAAGTCCGAGAGGAATGGCACAAGTCCTGTGTTAGACGTATTTTCTGGTGCTAAGAGGTGTAACATTGTTGTGGACGTTCTTGGAGAGGAGGCAATGATACGAGTCAACTGCCTGCGAGAGACTTACTCTGTTGTCAACATGATGATGACGCTGCAAGATCTTCGTCTAGACGTACAACATTCTAATACATCCACAACGAGTGACGATATCCTGCACATTATCATTGCCAAGGTATCGTGTTTCCAAACTTTTTCGATGATGCTAGTAAAGTCGCCCAAAGTTTCACTAAGATACCCCCTCTTTTGGTTTAAATACTACTCTCTTTTCATTCATAACTATCAATGGAAGAGCTTGGTAGTTTCTACACTCAAGTTTGAAGTAGTTTTAGCCGCCTTTTTCCTCTTTGAGCTGATTATAGAACTTTAGAGCTATTTATATTATAAAAAATGAGAAAAGAGGTGAAAAGTCAGTATCTTTGCCTGACTTTACAAATAACTCTGCTACATCTTAATCAGTACTTCATGAATCTTTCAAATCTGCTCACTCTTTTATCCTTCTGTCTGCTGAGTGATCTACCTATTTTGCAGATGAAACCTAGTGAAATGTACACACCGGAGCAGTTGTCTTCATTACTTGAAAAGTCCTGTCAAACTACTGGGTACATGACGAAGCGGGAAGATAGGGACATGCCTTTGCCGCGAATTGGCACCTCTCTCCACCCTCAATAACCCTTCACTTTGTATAAAAGGATGTGTACAGTAAACTGTCTCCATTGCAGTAGTGGTTAGCAAGTGTAGAATAGTTAGCACATTCGTAGCATTGACTAACTAGGTTGTAGAAATCATCTGGGAAACGTGTTTTTCCCAACTCAAGTGTAGATGCTTGTGTTATTTAACATAGACGTTTCTCATTGATTGTCAGCTGGAGTTGAAGGCTAACAGCTCCTTTCCTTTTTCCTGCATCTCTTGCATAAATTCCTCGCAGGTGCTCTAGCGGCATTCACCTTCTCACCTTCAGGTTGCTGGACAAGCTCCGGGTGCTGCTGCTGCTGCGGCTGAGAAGGTGAACACTAGATTTACATTTTCAGAAACTGCTGTTACCATATAAATCTCATTTAAACCACCAGTTTAAATCTGTACAATAATATGTTCAAACAGATGGACAGATGCTCCAAAAGGGCACCTGAAAGAATAATCTAATACACGCATGGAGCACAAACGATTAAGCAGGAACAGCCCAGATGCGAACGCAAGCATCGTCTCCTCCGCTGGCTAGAGTTTGAGCATCGACGAACACAAGGGCCGACACACCTCCTAGATGCGCATTTCTAATCGCTACACGAGCTGAGGCAGGTTTCGCGACGTCGTAGACGTAAATGGAGCCATCGACTGATATCGTTGCAACCTTGGAGCTGTCGGGCGACCATGCCACAGCATTGATTCGCGCAGTGTGGTAAAGCATGTTCTTCACCTTCACCTGCAAGTGCAAGACAATTCCCAGATAACGGGAGTCTGTAAGATAACGCCAACTTCTTAAAAAAATCTCGCATGATGAATTTTTTTCTATCAGCTTCACTCCTATCAGATGATTTCAGAAGGTTAGTGTTTCATTGTTTCCTCACACATTAATGGCTGCTTGGTGAAATGAAGCAAACCAGGAGGAAGCAAGTGGAAGTAACTCACCTCCCGGGTGATTCGGTCCCAAACCACAGCCTCCCTGTTGAGGTCTCCAGAAGCGATCATAGACCCATCTGGCGAGTAGCGCACCGCGGAAATCTCCCCGCGGTGCCTTTCCAGAACCGCCTCTTGAGTCAGCGTGTCGCCCCTCACAGAGTATACATACAGCTTCCCATTTCGGCCTCCCACGACTGCTTCGTCGCCGTCCGGAGACAGCGCAGCGGATGACGCAACGTAGTCCACATCCATGGACGAAGCAACCGCGCCCTGGCGCATGAGAACCACCGAGCTCTCCACTGGCACTATGGCCAGCTCCGGGCACTTGGAGGCCACATCCAAATCCCGTGGCAGCTCCCCAAGATCTAGAGCTTCCGCCTCCCTGTAAGCATCTCCTGGAAGCGCAACGCGGCGAAACTGGACAAGCCACCACGTTAGCATCTGCTCCCTAATAACCTCATCATGAATCAGAGGCTTTCGTACAATAATTACCGGTGACATACATGGTAGCACAATGGAGATCGACACTACATGAGTTATGCGACAGACCGATACCCCCAAAGGCATGTAGTGAAGACCTACATCTCATTCACGAGAAACTGACGTTGTAGAGAGGTGAGACGAGCACCTTATGATCCATGCCACAAGTCATGAGGTCGGATCCTTGAGCAACCATGTAAGTAGCTGAGTTGACGGTTCCGTTCTTGGGCAAGCGTCCAAGGAACCCAGACCCCACTTTCCACTTGATGATCACGCCGTCGTAGCTGCTCGAGTAAAGCGTCACGGCTTTGCCCACTTTTGCAACGGTGAGAGCCGTGATGCTCCTCAAGTGCCCGGACAACGACCTGGAAGGCGAGGATGACGACGGCGAAAGATAGCTGATCACTCCGCCCAACGAGATGGTCACCATGTACTCGCCCATCCAGAGACAGCCCACTTGCATGTCTTCCACTTCGCCGATATCCGAAAACGAAAACGTTGTGTTCACCTTCCCCGAGCCTTCGGCCGATATGTCCCAGATCTTGGCAGTCTTGTCCGCTGATACAGTAAGCACCTGTTTTCCATTAGGACTCCAGCTGGCTGCGTAAATACTCCCAGAGTGACCATCTTCGGAGGAAAGCGCTCCCAGCATCTCCCCACTCTTCCCATCGAAAACGAAGCCATTCTTGTCGGATCCCACCGACAGAAACCGGCTCCCATCAGGCGAGAATCTGATGCAGTTCACAAAATTCGTGTGCTCTCTGCAACCCCAACGCTTCAGTCATAACCTTCAGCCTCACCAGGTCATATCCGAAAAACCTTCGGCCTCATCATTGACATCTCTAGGATATGATAGATCAGATTCAAACCAGAACAAGCTTTCGGGAGATCAGCTGCACACACCTGATCGATGCCTTGAAGCGAAAGGGAGGGCCCTCGTAGAAGTTGACGAGAAAATCCTCTCCACAAGAGATGATGCGGAAGGGACGAGTGGGTTTGAACGCGCAGCTCAACACGCGCTTCGAGTGGCCATCGAACTCCCCGACTGTCGATCCCGAGTCCCACCTGTGAAGGAAGAAAAGAGGGTTTAGAGTTTGGGGTTCAGTGAGGTAAGAGGGTTTAGGGTTTAGGGGTTTTTGCGTACAGGAATGCTTTGACGAAGGTGGAGCCCTTGCCATCGCCACAGACGACGATGCGCTGGCCGTCGGGCGACCAGTCGAGGTCGTCGATGGAGCCCGAGAGCGCGCGGATCTCGAACCGGAGCGTGCGATCGGCGTTGCGGGCCCAAACGCGGACAGTCCCGGAGGCGTCCCCGGACGCGACCCACTCGCCGTTCGGGGAGAATCGCGCCACCGTCACGGGGTACCCGTGCTCGCCGTAGACCTCCACCTTGCTCGGTTCCTGCAAGCTGCGGATGATCACGGAGCGCCCGTTGCAGTACACGATCGACCCCGACTTGGCGTCCCCCGCTACCAGGATGCCGCGCCCCCGCTCCGTGCCCGGCACGCTCGCGTACGTCTCCGCCAACTCCGCCATCGCTGCAACACAAAATGAAATGATGCACCCCCAACAAACCTGGTGCTTCTTAAGATTTGGATCCGAAATGAAATTCCAAACCCTAACTTGGGTTGCTGGTCTTATCGCTTGCCCATGTGCATCTCTGCGCTTGCTCGGGCGCTGCACATGCTCCCATAATTCATCGATCAAGGTGACATGATTACGACTTGTCGACTGTGATGCAGCATTTTAAGAATGCATTTTTTGATCAGAAGGTGATGGATCCTGTTGCTTACGTTTCAGGTGCTAGGAGTTAGGATTTACGGTGTGCTTGCGGAGGAACAAGGTTTTTAAGTCATGGGGAAGCTTGATTTACTGATGATTGAGGTTTTAATGTGAACAAGTTTCAGGAGCTTTATTTTGGAGCAAATGAAGGAGGAATTGAAGATCTCAAGCCATGAAGATGAAGGTTTACACATTGTGATTGGGAAAACCGGCGTAATGTACATATTGGGTTCCTCAACTGGGACCTGATGAAGGTGAATCAGGTGCCGTGTTGGGAACTTGGTAGCTTTGGTATCAGTAAGGTAGGGAATCTCCCACTAACAAACTCACTCTCAAGATAATGATAACTGCAGCTCTGGACGAAACTTCTCGAATGAAGGCACGGGGTTATTGCGACCGTCTCGAGGAGCCTGGCAGGATTTCTGAGACCACGTGAGCGTCGATGTCCTTGTTTGCACACCTGTACGGTTGACAGGACCTCTCCAGGATAGTGCATAGCTGCTCCTGTGTGTATTGGTCCGTGGGCTCAATCTGCACACAAATGTGAAGGTGTGAAATTCAAGACCAGAAGAAAGAGAGAGATCAAGGAGACTCAAACGATTCTTCTCACCTTCACAATAACGATGTGTAAAACCATGTCCCTGGTGGTACAGGTATTTGAGTGGCGAATCTCCATTCGAAGCTCCTGCAGCGCCATCATCATTTGAATGAGGGCGTACGAGTCCTTCATACAGTTGATGCGGATCATGGCTTCTTGGCCGAGAATGTGCACATCGATCGTGGGCTTCGTCCCACTGAGCGAGTTTCCGGACGCAGAGGTGCTGTTGGCGCTCTCTTGTGGCCTCGTGCTCAACCCATCCTTCGCCGCGTTGTTGATTGAATTCCTAGCAACTGAGAGCGACTCCTGAGACTTATCACTCGAAGCGATGACGGCGCTTTTGAGGTCCTTGATTTGCACCTCTGCCGACTGAAGTTTGCTCGTCAGCTCGTTGATGTAAGCAATAGCATCCCCTAACAAGGATGCTTTGTCCATCTGATATCGAATATAAAAACCGTTAGTATCGTAAGCTAACTCAGAGAGATAACTCCTCAGTGACTCTTCTGTGGAATTCGAGAGCTCACCTTCGAAACGTTCGGCACGACAGCTCGCAAAGCGTAGAATCGCTGATTGAGCTTCTCTCTCCTTTGTCTCTCTGCCTGCACATGGCTTAAAGGCTCCTCTCGATCGTTGGCGGGCTTCCGACCCCGCTTGCGAGGCGGTTTCGTACCAACATTCAGACTGAACTCCACTGCACTACTCTCTTTGAAAGAGATTTCCGCTTCTGATTCTTGACAGTCATGTTCTGACTGGTCGAAACCTGAGCGCCCGCTTGTGCTCACTGGAGGTCCTGATATCATAGTCTGGTTTTGCTGCGGAGGAGGTTTATGAACAGGCTTCGCCTTCTCAACCACAGGCTTTGAGAAGTGCACCTTCTCCTCTTGCACTGGAAGTTTCATTACCAAGGATTGTCTAAAATCAGGAGCACTAGTCATAACCTGGCTCAATTCCCCTGCGATAGTCTTTTGAGGGTAGCTGTACGAAGGGTGTGGTAGCGACGAAGGTCTTTGCTCATCAAAGGGCATGCTGCGAGGAATGCTTGGCTGCTTCACTTCCTGTACCCTGGTTCTACTCAACAGACTAGATGTAGCAGCAGAGAAAGGAAGTTTCTCATCCTGCCCAGGCGGTCTCGGAATAGGGTGATAAATGCGCCCCGACTGGCCCTGATCCTTCTCCACGGTGTCGACTGACACCACATCATTGAACTGCATGTCTTCTGATTGTGGCCACAGGTAATCCAGGTTGTCCACAAAACTAGTGCTTGAACCGATCTTTTCCATAGACACGTTCCTCCCCCTGTAATGTGCTTCATTGTCTTTACCAAGACCCGAGCCTCTACTAGCTACGCTTGGACTGGACGTCAACGGACTGGTGGCCGCCAACGACATGACGCTTGGGCTAGGAGGAGGGAAGAAAGTCGCATCGCTGTCCATAAGCAAAGATTGAGAAATGACTTGACTCCGATTCGCACCCCAAGACGGTTCGTCAAAGACCATCTTAATATTGTGGACAACTTCCAAGTTCTGCCTTATCTGCAACCAGAGTGGATGAGACGGCGGATTAGCAGACGCAAACAGGACAACGACAATTCTCAGGCGGACACGAAGAACCAATGAATTGGAATCTATATTCTGAGTTCCTTTTCAACTCACCAGATCTGTTGATCCAAGCTCAACAACGCCTGTCTTTGTTGGAACACAGATAATTGTCTGGAGAGACGCAGGAAAACCACCGGTAAGTGTCCAAATAAACACACATACTCAAAGACATTGTGCACGTAAAAGAGCGTCGATCCGTCTCAGTAGAACATCAGAGAACTTGCCATATCATAAAACCAGGTCCTATTATTACCTGAATGCCGGCCATCTGCGTTTGATGAAGCACCATAATAGATAACAAAGCCACCAACCAGAAGCTAGTCAGTCCAAGGCTTTCATTGCCCCTTTTCTCAAGGAAACCGACGAGCTTTATGTAAGTGTATAGTCTGCTATGATCATTGCAACCTAGAGACCGGAGAAAACTACATACTATAGACAGCAGAGAAGAAGAGAACAATCAATGAAAGTTGGATGGCTAACAGCATCTGTTTACGTTTTTGCAGATACTAGAATGGTGAAGCTATACCTTGGCCAAATGAGATCGTGTACAGACGCTGTTCGGAGCCTTGTTTGCCTCGACCAGCCACACATGGCTATCAGTCGCCAGCGCTCTGCCGGGGGTCCTGAGACATTACACCATACTAAGGAAAACCAAACTAGAAACACATACATGAAAGCCACGATTCGAGTAGACGTTGCGGATCATACCCCACGCCATGGGCGAACGAGTGCGACATGGAGACGAGGTAGAACCACTCCGTGTCCGTGACGTAATCGCTGATATCCTCTTCCGTATTGCTCACAAGCGACTGCAGCTCTCTCAACACCTTCCGCCTCAGCTGCTGGTCCTCCTCGCTCGCCCCCTGCTCCATGCGCTTCGTGTCCGGCACCTCATTCTCCTTCGGTCCCTTGAAGTAACCGTCGCCCCAGCCCAACATCCTGCAGCAAATGCCATGCCAATGAGTCCATGAAAGAACCTCCCGGGTCCTGATAAAACAGTAAAAAATCATCGCTATGCTGCATCAAGGAAGCTGGAGTACGATGGCAAGGTCGTGTTGAAGGAGCTCGGATTGTAAGAGAAATCTCCATAGTTTGAGATTTTGACTAGTTTCCAGAGAATTAAGTGTAGATCCTGCTGCTTTGAGGGGAATTTATAGCACCGGGGGGGAGGGGAAGCGAGAGGAGAGGGGAGGAGAGGAGAGGAGGGGAAGGAGGGGGAGGCTCACAGCTCGCCAGTGGGAGACGTCGAGAGCTGCCAGAAGATGCCGTAGGTCCAATTCTCCGAGGACTCCTCCACGAGCGAGTGCAAGCGGCGCAGCAGCACGGTCTCGCTGAGCTCCAGCCCTTTCTCGCCCGTGCTGGCCAGATCATCCTGCGCTTCGTAATTCGGAATCCCGTACGCCGCCGGTCCCATGAACGCCTCGATCATGGCCCAGTCTCCGGCGTCAGGCGCCGCCTCCATCATCATCCAACCCTAATAAACTCACGCAGAATCCCAAACTCAACCACCTCGCTCCAACCACCTCACCCCATCTCCCCCCTCCAACCTCCTCACCCCATCTCCCCCTCCCTCCACCTCCATCTCTCCCCGTCCATCTCTCCACCAAACCCCTCAAAACCACTCATTCATTCTGTTAAAACCCCAGCGGGGAGAGATCGGCCGGACGCGGCCACCATTCGGAGCGGGAGTCGGTGCGAATGGAAGCTCCCGGGGCAGCGGTGGGCGCCGCGCGGCGACCAATGGAGATCCTGCGACGGCGGCGACGCAATCCGGCGCGGCGCTGGCGCGATGAGAAGCGCGCGGACTGCCTCCTCCTTCCTCTCTTCCCCCCCTCTCTCCGACTTGGTCTCCAGATCGCGGTACGTATATGTGTACGTATCCGGCGCCGAATACAGTACAGGCGTGGGGCCCGCCCAGCAAACATGGGAAAAGCGTGAGAGTACATCCATCCATATTCATTGAAGGCCAACCATTCATCCGTACCTCCATATATTCTCATCCATCCGCGAATCGTGCCCATCCATCAATCTTCGACGCTGCACGTCCAGAACCGTCACTGCACCTAAAACCAACCACTCCTCTCCCACATGCGCACATTTCACGTGATCATATCTACACGAGGTATAGATAAAGATGGCTTTCGGCAGAGTCACGGTTTTGGGGCCGGTGCCCCAGGACCGTGGCTGTCCCGGAATTCACCATTATTTACGCGCCGTGTAGATATGATCACGAGAAATGTGCGCATGTAGGAGAGGAGTGGTTGGTTTTAGGTGCAGTGACGGTTCTGGACGTGCAGCGTCGAGGATTGATGGATGGGCACGATTCGTGGATGGATGAGAATATATTGTGGGGAGCTTCACTGGCTGTACTTTGCATTTGTTCATCCGTGGTCATTGGTACTTTCATCCATATGCATTGATTGGTGGGCACATGGGCGTCCCAGGTGGGCTTTGTCCGGTATCGGGAAGTGTGAGTTGCACATGGGATTTACACACATGTGCTTACCGGCACATGATAAGGTAAGGCCTACTTTTGGAGGGGGCATCATTTGCTTCAAGCTGCTCCACTCACCTAGTTGGGAACTAGCCTTTTCGTTAAGAAGAACCTCATGCTTTTGTATATTCCGAAATAGTGTAGATTCCATTTGTGCTCTTGAATATCCCAGACAATAGTGTATAACCATTCACTGTGTGAGATGGAAAGACATCTCTACTCTACTGACTAAAAATTGCTCTTGAGAATGTGACCATAGGATCTTCTTGAGATGATGTGGTGAGCAATTTGTGAATTTTTACGATAAGGATCGAAAGATAATTATGGTCAATATGTTCCCCGAAGGAACACTCACTCCTTTAGAGGTTAAGGTTAGAGCATTTGTTCCCTTCTGATTCAGGTGGGTCAAACGGCGGGGGAGACCTACTCCCTGCTTGGCATCAGGTACACGCCCAACAACAACACATCCCCGGCGTTGCACAATAATCTAATCACCACGGCCGAATTTGGAAGTTTGTTGTGCATAATTTAGCCTACTCTAACGCACACAATGAGAAGGATCATGCCTTTGATTTCTGTGAGCATGAGGTGGCGGGTGGACATTGGCTCGCGGTGGAGTGGATTTAATGTGTGGACAAGATGTAATGCGTTGTCACAACATCCATGACCGGTGCCATTGTGCCTCTTGCGGGGGAGGGGTGATGACTGGCAATTTGTCTGTCCATAGTCATACACGGCCAACCGCACATGTCGGGCAAAGGGTGCAGATGCTCCTAGATGTTGAAAATTGTGTCTTCGGCTATGAGTTGCAAATGTATGGTGAATTTTATTGTTCAAGAACCATGAAAGTTAAGAAGGGGGAGAAATTGGGTTTAGTACTATTGTAAATTAGTGTTTGTTTATTAAGTATTGCCTCCAAGATAAAGAGACGTTGAACAAGATTGTTGATTTTTTGTGGTAATGTAGGCACTATGAAGGAATACACAATAGATGAAAGGAGGGGAGGAGAGAAAAAGAAAAGAGATAAAGAAGAAGAAGAAGGGAGAATGGGTTTTAAGAAGAGGTCAAATAGAGATTTTGTGAGACATTTGTTGCTAGCCATGAGCTCGTATTTGTCGGTTGGAGACATGAGCCTTGTACAACTTGTTTGGGTTTGACATCCTTTCTATCATTGATTACGAGTGTAAAGTGGCATCTATGATAAATTTTTTAATTTAAGCTTTCAAATTACTTAAAGAGAGACTAGATATGTCTTTATTATAATTCAAGAAGAAAAAAGTGGTTGTAAAGAAGACTCATTTACTAATATGCATCTCTCATCATATTATTCTACCTCTAAGTGTTAAAAACAAGACTATTAATTAATGGCATGTTCAAGTTTCAAACATTCCCTAATGAGTTGGACATCATATTTTTCATGATTAGATGACTTGAGAAACGTACAAAGCTTGTTAATATGATCGTTACTTAATTGAATATACAAAATAAATAATGTTGCACATAAGGACAATCCCTAAAGAAGCATTTGGCCAGGGTAAAAGCACCCATTCCTCGGGTTGATTCTTTGGGGTTAAGGCAATTTACTTTCATATAGAAGCATATAAGCCAAAAAAAGGAGAAAAATGAAGGCATATACAAATAAAGAGGAACAATATAATTAAATAATTGTTTTAAATATGAATCAATTGAAGGCAGTAAAATCAAAATTAGGTAGGAACATCTTACAATGTTTTTTTGGCTCCACAACACGGTTTAATGTATATAGTGTGGACCAAACTATTTCAAATATACTTGCAATAGTTCCAAGAAATGCAAAATACAGTGGTCCACTTTAATTCTTTCTCTACATCAAATTATATACCTCAAAAAATAGTGTGAGATGTTTCAAAACTATTGACACAAAATCAATGTGGAGTGATGCAGAGGCGGCCGTGAGTCGTGGCGAGGTGGCAGTGAGCGGGGAGGAGTGGAAGATATTCGAAAGTGAGCAGCGGTGAGGTTGAAATGTATCCACATTCATTATGCTCCAAAGGCAGAATTGACGTGGTCCACATCATTTGTCACCCACATTACTAATGCATCCACACTATATATAGCGAATGGTGTAGAACAAATTACATCCTTTTACATGATCAATGTACTTCGATTCCTGGTATAAAGAAAATTTTGCAATTTTCAAAGTTGTTAATCATTAACACTACATTCTATACAATGTAAGATACCTTTCCACTCAATTTTGGATGTACAAAAGGCAATTTCAATGCATAAAGTTTACTTCTCTTTTGCATAGATTAATTATTTATAGTACTCAATCTCAATAAAAAGTTTAATAATCACTTGTACAGAATATTCAAGATGTGCGTCCGGACTCTAATATGCATGGAAGAGACTACCACTTATCAAACATCATAACACCCTGGGCCTACACATGAAAGTCATGCTCATCGCACCCTCCATTCAAATCACGTGATGTCACAAAAATCACCCCGTCAACGGAAAAAAAATTAACAGACATTCTCTCCACTTCTCACAACCCCAGCCCTCCCAATAACCACTACGTATTTTGTTTGGACTGTGTACTGTGGTTGTCCCACGTGAAAACCATGAATATTTTAGTGCACCACATTGTCATGCCAACGACCTCATGCACTCATGCCAAACGTGCATGACTTTCCCGTGGTAGGTAAACATCACTATTTGTCATGCCTAAAAAGCCTGCCTGCACTGCCCTACCACCAAGTCAGAACATGGTCCAGCTGTAGGGTTTCACTAGGTTTAGGGCTAAGCATAGGGTTTAGGGTAAAACATAGGGTTTAGGATAAAACCTGGTCTCCCTGCCCACGGCCACCGGATCCTCACCCTATTCCCACGGCCCACGGATCCTCGCCCATTTCACACGGCCACCGGATCCTCGCCCTATGCCCGCGCCTTATTCAGAATCCAAAGCCGTCACAGCTCCCGAACGCGTTATTATACCAAGAACCGTCACGTTATCTGAAACCGTCATTGCGAAATGTAGGGCTTTCGTAGATCATAACGGATTTGGAGTTTGTGGGGGGTTAAGGTGGGAGGTTAGAAGAGAGAAGCGATGGCGGTGATGAAATAATTCTTTTTGAAGGTTTGGCGATGGAGGATTTTTGAGAGGCAGGAGCGGGCGTGGGGTTTTTTTTTTTTTTTTTTTTTGTTTGTTTGTCGGGGGAGGATTGTAGGTTTTTTAGTGGATTGATTTGAGATGGCGCTCAAGTTTTTGAACAAGAAGGGATGGCATACGGGGAGTTTGCGGAACATTGAGACGGTGTGGAAGGCGGAGCAGAAGCATGAGGGCGAGCAGAAGAAGCTGGAGGAGCTGCGGAAGCAGATTCACGATGAGCGGGAGAAGTCGGAGTTTCGTCTTATGCAGGAGCAGGCCGGTTTGGTTCCGTGAGTGTTTTTTTTCTTCTTCTACCGAGCATGTTGTTCGTTCTCTGTGGATGTGTTGTTGTTCGTTCCGTTAGGGTTTGGTGAGGTGCGTTTCGTCGCCCTGTAGCTAGGTTTTAGGGTTTCAGTTGTTCGGAGTAGGAGGCGTGATTGTTCCCGCTTTCGTCTCGTCTCGTGTGTTGTGTGGCTGAATGGACATGGTGTTGTGATGCAGGAAGCAGGAGCGGCTAGAGTTTCTCTACGATTCTGGTCTTCAGGTTGGGAAGGTTGCGCAAGCGGATGAGTATCTGCTAGGGAAACCTGTGGAAGAAGCTGTACAGCCTGAGAGTGAGGTTGGGCAGGTGAGAGCCTCTTGTAACCTGTCAGGGTTTTGTTATGGATAGAAGACCTAGATCTTAGTGCTGTCCTCTGGTCTAAAGTAGATTGTTTCGTGTGTCGTTCTTTTATTCTGTGGTGACCGAATTGAACTGCTGCAGGTAGCAGAGAAACCTGGCGCATTGTTTGTCGAGGAGAAACCGGCCTCAGCAAATGATTCTTGGAGGAAGCTTCACTCAGATCCCTTATTTTTGATCAGGCAACAAGAGCAAGCAGCAATTGCCAAGATAAAGAGCAACCCGGTGAAGATGGCGGAAATAAAAAAAGCTGTAAGTATGCTCTCTCACTTCTTCGTTAGGGCAATTGGTGTGGTCATTACTAGACTAAATATCATTGATCGTGCTATTTCTGCAGGCCGAGATGAAGAAGAAGCTGAAGGAGGAGAAGAAAAAGAAGCGTAAAGAGGCGAAGCGAGAGCGCAGAGAAAAGAAGAAACGGAAGAAACTGCGTTCAAGCAGCACTGAGGATTCTTCAGATTCAGATACTCCTCGGAAGAGTAGAAAGCACGGACATGAGTCGGATGCTGACGTTGATGCTGGCCATAGGAGGATGTCTCGCAGGAGTCCATCTAAGAGTCCTACCAGGAGTCCTGTTCGAAAAGATCGTTCCCAGAGCCCCAGGAAATCGAGGGCTGATGACAGGAATGCTTTCAAGGTCCAAGGAAGTGAGCAGGAACACAGGAGCAACGACCTAAGGTTGAAAGGGTTTGACTCAAGAGAATCTGAAAGGAGGAAGAGAGGTCCGTCTAGGAGTCCGAGCCGAAGCCCTGTTCGACGGGATCATGACTGGGATAGAGCAAGAAGAGATGGTGCTTTCGAGCGCGAGGGAAGGGCATCGGAGCGCAATGGCAGTGTTGTACGGTCAGAAACAAGGAAGAGAGCTGCATCTAGGAGTATAAGCCGAAGCCCTGTTCGAAGGGATCATGGCCGGAATGCGGCTAGAAGAGGAGATGCTAGAAGTGCTTCTCAGGGAAGTAGACGTGAACATACAATGCTGAGAGAGCCAGACGATCGAGATTATGACAAGGGGAAGAGAGCTTTACCTAGAAGCCCATCGAAGAGTCCCAATGGAAGTCCTATTCGGAGAACCTCTGCGAGCAGGAGTTCTCCCGTTCGGAGGGATCGTGACCAGCTCCTGAAAAGGTCCGAAGATCGAGGTTACGATAAACGGAAAAGAGTTCCATCTAGGGGTCCTTCTGTTAGTCGAAGCAGAAGCCCTGTTCGAAGGAGTCCCGTTCGAAGGGATCACGACGAGGGTAGATCAAGAAGGGACGATTTAGACTCCAGAAGTGAAGGAAGGGAGCTGAGTCAGAAAGGCACAAGAGCGACTGAAGATCAAGATTATGGTAAACGGAAAAGAGCTCCATCTAGGAGTCCTGTAGGTCGAAGCAGAAGCCCTGTTCGAAGGAGTCCTGTTCGAAGGGATCACGACGAGGGTCGATCAAGAAGGAACGAATTAGACTCCAGAGGTGAAGGAAGGGAGCTGCGACAGAAAGGCACAAAAGCATCTGAAGATCGAGATTATGAAAGGAGAAAGAGAGCTCCATCTAGGAGCCTATCCAGAAGTTTGAGCAGAAGTCCTGTTGGGAGGAGGAATTATGGTCAGAGTAGATTAAGAAGAGCTGATTTGGATTCTAGGAGTGCTCCCAGGAGTGAAGGAAGGTACCGGGAGCATAGTTCCAGGTCCGATCATCAAGATTCTAGGCCTCATGATACTAGAGAACAGGAAAGAAGACCCAGGTCTCCGAACAACGGTGTCGATTTAAGAAGTAACGATCCTGTTGTGGGAGGGGAGAAACTGGATGCTGAAGTGGACGTTGCTAGGGGAAATGGCAATAGTGGTGCTGTTCCCCCACGGCCAATGAACCGAGGAAGACCTCCCAAGCCCGGGCAGCTGTCAGACGCGGAAAGGGCTGCACGCTTAGCTGAGATGCAGGCTAATGCTGATGTCCACGAGGAGCAAAGATGGCAACGTTTGAAACGTGCCGCTGATGCAGATGCCGGTGAAGTCAAGCGATCAGCAAATGATAAGACGAATGAGGAATTTTTAGTTGAAACTCAGAAAAGCATCTTCGGATCTGAAAGGGCCAATGCCTCCACTATTGAGAAGAGTGTGAAACGGCGAGCGCATTTTATTGAGAGGTCAAGTGCAGACAACGAGAGAAACGCTTTCAGGAGGTGAAGATGCTGCCCATGTTTTCCAGTCCCTTTTGTATTGGTGGAGCAGCTTCTTCTCCAACATTATTCTTGGAGGGCAGCTGAATATTGGAGCAGTCTCCTCTTCCTTGAAGGTTGGTAAAGATGTTCTTACTCTACAACTTGTTACCATCGAAATTTCTCCTTGTACATGCTATCTACTTGTTTTTGTGAAGAAGTCGGTGGATAGAAAGTCTTCTGCTTGCATTCATATGAGAACAATTATTATTGACATCCTAGATGGTTCAGAAACCTAAGAATCTCTTTTTTTGATAATGTACTCAGACATTGTGTAAATTTCATTGCTAAGTATATCACATACATACTGTACGGAGGGCTTGTGCAATCAATGCAACTTTGCTTGGAGTTCTGATTCTATGTTGATTCGTATGGCCGGCATATTTTGGAGGTCCTATGAATCTGGCTCTGATGTATCATTTATGGAGGCTATGTAGTTCAATATCTCACAAATATATCAAAGGTTTGTGTTTATAAATGTGGAGGAAGTACAGATTTTTTTCACGTGTTGCTTAGAATCTTTTATCATGTTCTTTCAAAATCTACCTTTAGTCATCTTCACTCAACTTCAAAATTGTTGATACATTTATTCTACTACTATTAAAATTTTATATCCGAACATATTATATCCTTCAAATCTATTTTAATTTTTTTAGTATTGATTTATTTTTGTTTCAATATAAGTTGATAAAACTTCCCAAGCATGGAAACAAAAACTTCTTCTCTTTGACACAACAATTAGAGATTTCATTGCTTATTAACCCCGAAATTGTCTTCACACCGAAAGCACGTCAAAACTGTTAATTCTAGTATAGTAAGTAGGAAGGAATCAAAAAATTATATTTCTAGTTCCAACTCTAGGATCTCTTTTAACATTTCATAAATTACATACTCATCTAATTTCATCAACTTTGACCGCAAGGAATGAAAGATTATAGTGTTTGAAGTAGAAAAATAGTTAATTTTCATCCCTGCGTTGAGTGGATCAGGAGACTTTGACTTCCGTTGGTGTCAAATGTTTGCACAACACAAGGTCTAAATTTGATATCATCATGTTGATCATGGTATAGACTTCTTGTACACCAATTTGTAGAGGTAGATAAGGGGTGTAGTATATTCAAAAAATTGTGCAAGAAGTGGAGGTTCAAAAAGTGCCAATTCACGTTTTAATTTTTTGCGAACAAAATGTATTTTAGAATGATAACTTGAACTATCAATAAGAAGGTTTACACCACGTCTTGTAATAGAAAATATAAAAATTGAAAAATATGAAAATCTCAAAGTTTTATGTGGAAAAGAAGAAGTTTTTGGTTCCTTGCCAGAAGAAGAACTTTGGTCTCCAAAAGGAGGGCGGCGTGAATATAGTGTCTGTTTGTTCCACCACTAAATCCATGTGTGAAAATCTTTGACTTGGAATTAAATGCATTTTTCCACTAAAGGCAAGAAATGTTTTTTGAGAGTATGAAAGGAAATAATATTACTTGCTAATATTAAAAATCTCAAATTTACTAGAGTGTCTTAGCAAAAGTTTTTGGAGTTGCCCGACGTGCGAAGATTCAACAATTTTTTCTTTAGAATGGCATAAATTTTTTCTTTAAGTCCGAGGAGAATAAAAATTGTACTCCCACATATCTCTTGTTCTTGCATCTGTGAATAGAATTTCAAGAATTACAAATATTAATTGCAGCCATGGGAACGTATCCAAGATTTGCAAATTTAGCCCACTTTGAGACTTGTTTCATTTAGGAGTTAATTATCAAATTTTCTTCTGGAAGATTTTATGTAATTTATTTGACTACTTTCCATCACATTATCATTCAAATTCAACTGACAAGAAATTGAAATTTGTATTGGCAAATTTTTAACTTCTATTCTTTGCACAATTTCTTTTAATCTTGAAAAGACATTTGGTACGTGCAACTACATTTTGAGTTTAGGCAGGTTCCTAAAAATATAATGGTGAAGATTTTTTTTGGGAAAAATATTGAATACAAGCATACATGTTATTTTTGGAGGGCATATTTATTGTTTTAGTTTTTGGACTTATAGGAAAATTTATGGTTCTTCAAGCATCCATATATGGGATTTGGGGCAACTGGGCAAGGTACAATAGAGCTAAATAGTACAATCTTTTGAGGTGGGCTGTAGTAAAGGAAAGTTTATGGCAACCTTCATTGTATTTACATAACAATGCATTAAAATTAAGAATTTTATTCATTTCAAAAAAACAATCCTCCTATATAGAAGAAGGCATGATGATTTCATCTACCGTTTGAATTTTGAGATCCAACTATTATTTATTTAAATAAAAAATCAAAATGTTGTGCTAAGAAAATGGCCGTGTTCAATACTCCTTGACATTGCAAGACCTTTCTTTATATCATGAACTTCTCAATTACTTGTAATTTTTGGCATGCAATTTTATAGAACATATTTACACAAGCCCATACTCCACCTTCAGTGGTGACAAATAAGAGGTGTGTAACACACATGTTTGTATGACAACCTCACAATGAATGCATAAATGTATGAAAGTTACACAAATACGTTTGTGTGTGTAACACATATTTTTGTATGACAATCACACAATTGAAAATCTCACAATGAATGCATAAATGTATGAAAGTCTGTATTTAATTACAATACATCAATATAAAAGTATGTTTTTTTAACAAAAATAAACATGAACATGTAATATATCCCAAGTGTTACAATATGATTGAACTTAAATTGCTAGATTTGATTTTTGTTAATTGGAAACTGCAGAGTCTAGTAATTGTTACAATTCAATTGTTACTATGTATAAAAATACAATCATCAAAACGTGGAAAGGGCAATGACATGCCACTGAGGGCCAGTTTACATTACGATGGAGAAGTCCACCGGTCATGAATTCTAATGGAATTCTGAAATTTGATTGGCCAAGAGTGACGCTCTTCTCCAATGGGGGTTTACACTACGGCCAAGAGTCCTCCGGTGGAGAACTTTGTGCATGGATGAAAAAATGACATGGCTGCCAATGTGGCAACACTTTTTGGAGGGGAGGTTCTCCGAAGGTCAAGTTTCTTGGGCGAGCTCAAAGCCTCGGACAAGAAACATGGCCTTGCACATCGTCCCTTGACTCAAATAACCATGTCTTGGGCTGAAATTCTTGACCGTCCGGTGCACTTCTTCACCTTATTGTAAACTGGCCGTGAATCTTGTATTTGTTGGTGTTTGTTCTAAAATTTGGAAATATTTGAACATAAATGAAGGTTGCTCATTAATATGCAATGATTGTACTGAGTATCAAGGATTGAATATATTTCATTTAGATAAAAATTTATTTATTGAATTTCATTCCATAGAATAAATTGTAAATGAAGCTATCAATTAATCTATTATATAGATCTCGGTTTTATCAATACAATTTTAAAAATGATTTGTCATTGTATCAAAATAATCATTAAAATATTTTTTGATGTACAAGAAAGATCCAAACCTTTTAAAGGTTTTATTATTAATACCACAATTTGTCAAAACACTTTGAGTCATCTTATTATGATACTTTTACAGTGGATTTTAAGGGTTTTGGACCATAGTGAGAATTTTTGATTTGGCTACTTACATGTCAAATACTAGACATTGGACACGTTTGTAAGTTAAAAATAAATGTTTGGAGTGTTTTAGTACAAAATATTGCCAAAATATGTTTTATTTTATTTTATTACAAGCTCATGATTTTCTTATACGACCTTAACCCCTAAAGGACCAAGTGTCCTTTCGAGGGACAATTTTGATTTTGGACAGGTTCCTAAAATTAGAACTTTTTTTTGGAAATTTTTATACTAGATTTTCCTTATAAGAGCTTTGTAAAGGTATTTTTATTATTATTTTTGGATTCATGGTTTGAAAGTTAGTACCACTCAAAGTTAGAAATGGGGACTCCGGACAGCTCCAAAATTTTGCTAGACATTTCTTTTGAGATTGAAAATTTTCATACATATAGAGAATACTACCTTCTTTAAAGATGACAAAACAAAATTCTTGTATTTAGTGTAAAAAAACATTTTAACTCAAGTCAAACATTTTTACACATTTTGGCCAAGGGGAAATAAACTTCATCTTTTCTACATAAAAATTAGAGATCTTCATATTTTTCACTTTTTATTTTTTTGACAACAATATGTGGTGAAAACCTCCTTATTGACAAGTTGGATTATCATTTCAAAGTGTATTAACCCATTTACGACGATGGTCGAATGTGCTCGCTGATAGAATCTACAAGGGCTGTAGAGTTTTAGACAAAATCTACGACACTCGTAGATTGTATCAGCGATTGGAATCGACCATCATTCTTAAAGGATTGAGTTCACAAAATAATAAAACGTTGATTGACAATTTTTGAATCTCTACTCCTTGCATACTTGTTTTGAATATGCTACACTCCTTTTCTACCTCTAAAAATTGGTGTCTAGGGAACTAACATCATGCTTAACACAATGGTGAAAGTTTTAGACCTTATGTAGTGCAAAAAGTTGATACCATGTGAAGTCAAAGTCTGTTAAATCCACTCAACACATGGAAGAAAATGAACCATTTTCTTGACTTCAGACACTAAAATCTTTCAATCCGTGCTGTCAAAGATTTTGAAATTTTGTGAGTATGTTACTCAGAAATCTTTAATTGAGATCCTACAGTCAAAGCTATGAATATAAGGTTTTATTTTCTTTCTTACTCATTGCATTAGAATCAACAATTTTGAAGTGTTTTTGGTGTAAAATTGTCATGGTCCTTTAGGAGTTAATCTAATGGTTCACTTATGAAAAAATTGATATGTCCATCCTTGAAGTTTCAAAAAATAGGAACTATAGTGACAAAATCTCCACAATTGAAACACTACACTTATTTTTTCAAACATCTAGCAAAAGAAGTTGAGAAGGTTTTGAGTCTTTTTAAACTCTATAGAATCAAAGGTGATTTTTGTAATGATTTGACATTAATTCACCTAACTCAAAATAATTATAATCTAACTGATTGTTTATGTTAGGAAAATTAATGTCAAAATTGACTAACTGCTATTTATGTCTAAATGTTGTTAATTGCCTAATTGTTATCTATATCAATTTGCCTAACTGTCATAAATAAATTGATATTGTTTATGTTAGATAGTAATTATAATGTAATTGGATGTTTATGTTATTCAATTAGTTTGAATAAAATCTTAATTGAATTTTTGTCCAATTAAACTTAATTTAATCAAATCCATTTTAAATTTATTACTCAATTCTAATTCAATTCATTTAGTTTTTCTTAAATAATTAAATAAAATTAAATATAATATAATATAATAAATCTATTTTTATTCAAATATTTTAATTTTATGAGATTAATATATTTCAATTTGATTAATCAAATTCACTTCAATTGAACTAGTCAAAATAGAATCTCCAAAAAGAATAACAAATTCTTGATTATCAACTTGATATAGTCGAATAAAAAATTTGGAGCAATGGTCCAATAATCGTCATCAGAGCCGAAGTTGACCAAGGTAACAAGCAATTCATAAACATATTGCACAAATTCCTACAAAAATACAATAATCATTGTGACTTAGAACAAAATGACATAAAAAAACTACACCTCAAGCCATAGTTTAACCGTTGCATGCCAATTTGCAACTAATAAATGAATTGTGTTCATGTGTGTAGATCGTGCTGGATGGAGAAATTGCCAATTTGGCTCCGCATGACTGCTGCGCAGGCCTATATCCGCTCGCCCAACATTTCTGCTCGGAACGAGGGTATTTATGAAACATTTGTAGTATGATGGCTAGATAGCACCAATCAAAGATGCACCCGCATTCCAGGACCATTCCTTGGAGACATCCATTTTGTGTAAAGAATGATCGATAACCACAATAGATTGAGAGTCCTAACCAACATCAAATAAACAAAAAACATACATTAAAACAAGTATATGTAGTACACCCTCAACGAATAATTAGTAAATCACAAGAGTAGTCAAGCGTCTTGCTCTCCACACAGGAAGAACCAACGAGTGCAAGTAGTATAAGAGAATGCTGAGACTTTATTAATGATAAACAATCACTTACAAGCAAAGGTAATTATTAATCAGTCTCAAACTCACTTACAAAGCTTGACTTGACAAAGACATCAAGTCAAGGACGTGTGCGGCGCTATACGCACACACACACAACCCTAAGTGGACGAATATCATCCACGAAAAATGCGATGCACCGCCGTACGTCTCTAAACCCGTAGATTAGTAACAAAATAATCTATGCTAAAACTCTATGATGTTAACAGGCCCTCGATGCCACGTCCCGTGACAGGCTACAGCTGTCGTGTAAAGAAAGATCGATAACCACAATAGATCGAGAGTCCTAACCAACATCAAATAAACAAAAAATATACACTAGGACAACTATATGTAGTACATCCTCAAGTGCCCCCCCTATCGAATAAAGAGACCCTCTATCTAGCTAGGACAAAACAACACTTATAAGACTAAATGCCACAATGATGTTGCTGCAACAGCTGTATGCATCTAGTCAAAGATGTCGCCCGTTGCCGAATCAATAAACATATGGAGAAGTAACAAAGAGAGGGTAGGCCGAGTGCAATGTGAGCCCCATCTTTAATTGCCTTAGACAACTTTCTTGCCAATTTCTTGGTCAATCTTCACATTGCCTATCCCTGAATTGAAACCAGGAACTCCAACTAAAATAGCAATGCAATACACAGTGACAAGCCCATGAGGAATTCAAGCCGTTCAATCGGGTGAAATGTAACTCAAAGACCTCCAAGAACAAGGGCAAGTCCAATCCTCAGATGGTAGAGTAGAAAGAGATGGCGTCAAGCAAGCCATACGCCATCCACATTGGCAATGGTTGTCGTGTCCTTCTTCTCACCACACACAAAACACGGAAGGTCGTCGGACACAACCGCCAACTCTGGATGAACGAAACTATCATTGGGTAAAAGACAGAGAACACAATTCTTAGGGTGCTCCCGACACTCTTGGCCATCCTTGCATTCTAGTAATAAGATCCCATTGGGCAATACGTCCTTCACACGAAGAATAGTGCGCCCTGCCTTGACGTCCAACATTGTAGACGCCTCACGCTGCAAATAAACGTAATCCCCCCTGGAGAAATGTCGTTGTTGAGGTGGGTAGGCACCGCTACAAATACGAGCGTACCAGAAGGTGTCACGGTGCTGAGTGATGGATAAATTCGCCATGGCCATAGCCATGGCTCGCTTGAGAAACTCCGCTTGATCCCGTAGACACCTGGCCCACACTTCAAGATCGTCCAAATCCACAACTAGAGCCAACTTTTTCCGAATAGAACTTGGTAAAATTTCCTAGCGGCCGTACAACAATTGATACGGAGTGAAAGAAGCGCGTGAAGCATGTCGATTAAACCGGTATCATGATATCATCAGATCCCAATCACGGTGGCTACCTTAAAGTAATCTATACTTCTGTAGGCCTCGCTTTACAGTTTGTACCTCACCCTCTGCCAAACCATCCGCTTTTGGGTGATCCCTGGAAGTCGTACGATGGCAATAAAAGCCTTGGTACACAAAGCTTCAAAAGCCCCAAGGAACTCACGACCCTAGTCAGTCAAAACTTGAGCAGGGGCTCCAAAATGAGCCAACACCTAATTGAGGAATGCCATGGTTGCCAACTTCGAAGAGTTTGCGGAAGAGCCACGAGTTCATTCCACTTGCTGAAATGTTCCACCATCACCAGGATATACTTGGCTCCACGTGGAGTCATGACAAGGGAATCAACAAAGTCCAAAGACCATCAATATCCTAGCTCCACAATGGGCAAAGGCTGCAAGTTCGGCGACAAGGTGTTGAAGCTCGATCTAACCCGATTGCATACTTCACACTAGGAAATTTACGTGGCGACTTGCTGATACATGCCGGTCTTCCAGTACTCGCTCCACAACATCGAATGAGTTCGTTGCACACCAATATTTCCTAAGTCTTTGTATAATTGCTGTATCAAAAAAGTCCTTTGATCTGGCATGAGACTATGCGCCTAGTCCCATCCAGCCAAACCTGAAATAGAAGGCCGTTCTCCCAACGAAACCTTGCTATTTGGTGTCCAACTTGATCACGTTCCATCGCAAAAAGAGTTGGGGGAAGTGTCCCATTTTGTACCTTGTGGAAGAGTGGACCGTCTTCTCACACATTGCTAACAACTTGGGGCCTATCCGATTCCTCATCCTTTGCCAAATCAGGCAACATCGATGCGCAGCTAGACATTAACGTAAAGTAAGCCAGTACATGCTACTCCAGGACTGATCTGCTGTCACAGTTTCTATGCCACCTGGCACTAGTAAGATCCTCCAACTAAGGACTTGGAGAGCGAGATAGAACATTTGCATCCAAATTCGTGATACCAACTCGATATACAACCTTAAAGTCATACTCCTGAAGCAACAAGCCCACCTAGCGAGCTTGCTAGTAAGCTTTTCAGACTCCATGAGCCACTTCAAAGACTTATGGTCGGTTACCAACGTAAAATGCTGTCCATAAAAATAGGGCCTAAAATGGGCTATGGTCCAAACCGCAGCCAAAGCCTCCCCCTCATCGGACGAATAATTGGACTCCGCATTGTTGCTGCAAGAAGCAAACATCACAATGTATTCCCATCCCTCATCATCCTTTAGAGTCAACACTGCCCCTAATCCCACAACACTTCAATTTGTATGCAATTGAAAGGGTCGTGTAGGGTGAACGCACACTACGGACAACCCCCTGGCCGTTTTTGGTTCTCCAGTACAAACAGTACAACGAGTACAACTGGTATGAAATTATGGATCCCAAATATGCCGGCAAATCTGTGTATATTTTGAAATTAAGCGTGCACGTCGTGCACATGGTGTGTTTGTCGTATCTTCTGACAGCTAACAACTCTTTTTCGTTCATATGATTATTGCCAAAAATGTACTCTCTTCTTACTATTTGTACATTCTTTGTACAGTTGATCAATGTCGATACAGAATGTATGCTCTTCGTAGATTTATTGCTTCAGCCACCTTGATTTTGGGTCTAGGGTTGTGGAGACGTCGACTTGTTTAGAGATGAAGGCAATGTGCTCGACGTTTAGAGCAGTGTGAAGGAGGTGTTTCTGATTGTAAGTGGGTTTAGGGGATGAGTTGTACAGAGATGATGGCAATGTACAATAGGGTGACATTCAAATTGGCCGTTTAGTAGTTCCAGGGATAGTGTCCTACACTGCTGCCAACTTTGACACCCTCCCCAAAGCTGAGAAATTGTTATTTTACCATGAAAATTTGGGAACAACATCATCTTTATGTTGAAAACATGCATACCAAATTTCAAGTCCAGGAGATTTATACAAAAAAACTTATGAAAGATCTACCAACATGGGATAGCTAAAAGAAAAGCGTCACAGCTGCCAACTTTGACACCCTCCCAAGAATTGAGGAAATTTTTTTTGCCCATGAAATTTTTGAAGCAAAAACATTTTTATGTTGTTTGCATGTGTGGAAAATTTCAAGTCCAAAAGACCCATAAAAAAATAATATTCCAAATCTACCAACATGTGTAGTTTTGAGAAACAAAGGGGAAAACCATTTTACTACTTCCAACTTTGACGCCCTCCTTAGGATTGAATTTTTGTTGATACATAGTGAAATTTTTGGCACAAGATCATCTCTACGCTGGTAACATGTGAGATAAATTTCAAAGCCAAAAGATGTACACAAAAAAATTATTCCATATCTACCAACGTGTATGTCCTCCATTAGCGTCAATCACTGCTAGTAACCTAGAGGGCATAGAATGACATAGTTGAAGGAGCTTTGTACCATTGACTAACTTCCACTCTCTTTCAAGAACTACCTTCAACACATCTAAACTTCTAGGGCATTGTTTGCCATGTTGCACAACATCTTTTAACATCCTCCAAACGTTCTCGATTGGATTGAGATCGGGAGAGTTTGCAGGCCAGTTGAGCTTTTCGAGAAGGTGGCTCGGTCTCCATTCTTCACATATTTTGCTCCTATGGACGGGTGCCCCATCTTCCGTAAGCACTCCTTGTGGAATTTGACCCATGAAATGAACCAATTTGGCATCGTAAACCACTTCCATAAAATCCTTAGCAGAATGTTGACCTTTAGGCATAAAGACAAGTTCTGACTTTTGTCCTCCGGCAAATGCGCCCCAAATCATTAAAGAAGTCCTTCCACTTTTAAATGTAGGAGCTAGACAACTTGATGAATAACGCTCGTATGCACTTCTCCAAACATGAATTTGCCGAGAATTTTTTCCAATTTCAAAAGTAGATTCATCTGTCCAAACAACACGCTCCTACTCTTTTGCACTCCATCCACGGTACTTCTGAGCAAAAGCTAATCGTTGAGACATGTGACGAGGTGTCAAAAAAGGTTTTTTGACTGCAATTCGACTAAAAATGCCATTTTTATGTAAGACCCTTTGAATAATATGTCTACACACTTGAGTAGGACATGCATTGGTAATCTCTGAGAGTGAAGAGCTACGATGAATTTTTGAGTAATGCACAATACTACGAACATCTCTATCACTAAGCTTTTTGGTGTGACTTCCACCGCAAGGTTTGCGCTTGTAGGTTCCATCTTCTCTAAATGTTTTTACTAACCTTGTAACTGTTCCAATAGGAACTCCAATAGTAGCTCCAATTTGAACTCCTGTAAATCCTCCCTCACTCAAACTTATGATGCGAGCACGAATTTCATCTGAAATTGCCATTATAAACTTATAGAGTGCGTGATGCTAGCTACAGCAGTAGAGTAGGGGTTAGAGCAGAGCAAGGGGGAGAGAAGGGGGCCAAGGGGCTAGAGCAAAGCAAAGGGGGTTGCAGGATTGACACGTGACAACTGGCAGAGGAAGGAGAACAGGGCTGGAGCACAGCAAGGGGGAGAGAAGGGAGCCAAGGCGCTGGAACAGAGAGGAGAGAGAAGGGTCGCCAAAACACAAGCCCATATGCATACATGAAAAATCGTTTTGCTCTTAATCACTCATCATGTATGCCCAATGTGAATCAACACTCATGCATCCCACAATACGCCACTCTCTATTTTGAGGATTGTCTCAACATTCAATCTATCACAAATCACACACACCATTCCCTTTACATGGTACACTTTTTTGTGTACATCTTTTGGCTTTGAAATTTATCTCACATGTTACCAGCGTAGAGATGATCTTGTGCCAAAAATTTCACTATGTATCAACAAAAATTCAATCCTAAGGAGGGCGTCAAAGTTGGAAGTAGTAAAATGTTTTTCCCCTTTGTTTCTCAAAACTACACATGTTGGTAGATTTGGAATATTATTTTTTGTATGGGTCTTTTGGACTTGAAATTTTCCACACATGCAAACAACATAAAAATGTTTTTGCTCCAAAAATTTCATGGGCAAAAAAATTTCCTCAATTCTTGGGAGGGTGTCAAAGTTGGCAGCTGTGACGCTTTTCTTTTAGCTATCCCATGTTGGTAGATCTTGCATAAGTTTTTTTGTATAAATCTCCTGGACTTGAAATTTGGTATGCATGTTTTCAACATAAAGATGATGCTGTCCCCAAATTTTCATGGTAAAATAACAATTTCTCAGCTTTGGGGAGGGTGTCAAAGTTGGCAGCAGTGTAGGACACTATCCCTGGAACTACTAAACGGCCAATTTGAATGTCACCCTATTGTACATGAGATTGATTGCGGTTTGAGGTGAAGGGTTGACAGTGGTAGACTAGTATTTCTTTGTTTTTTAGAGTATATGGTTGTCAGCGTTAAGGACAATGGGAAATAGTCGTGTTGTAGATAAACGTGTGGGATCAAGAAGGAAGGATCCTCGTGCAAGGACTGAGGAGTACGTTACATCTAGAGAAAGTCTGAGAGATGGGGAAGCAAATAGACAACAAAAACGTCGACAACTGCAGAAGGAGAGAGAAAAAGAAGCAAGATTGCTTGCCACTGCCTCTGAAAATGGAGAAGAAGGTAGTGAGTTGTCTTCACGCGAAGTATGTCATGTGGTATCCGAGATCGTGAATTTTTTCACGACTAAAATGCAAGCCTATCCTACCGCATCTTCTAGACTGAAGATCATGGAGTGTTTTTTGGAGGATGAGCGCATCAGGTCATTCCTTCCAAAGTATTACCCTTGTTAACAAGATGCAATGGTTCAATTTCAATTTTTGGAGAACTATCAAAAAGAATCAGAGGCCGTTAAAGGTATTCAATCAGCAGACAAGCTTGCTAGGAAGGCTATTCTTCTAGATGCAGCTGTATCTTGAGATGTAAAAAACATAAAAGCTTTGTCTAGGATTTTAAAGGTGAATCCATATAACTTAAGGGTAGCATCTCAACGCAAGAATATGCGTTTGGGCAACATGCCTTTTGTGTTGGTAAGTCAAAAGAAGAGGCCAGGTATGTCTGAAGAAATTAGAGACATCGTTGTAAAATGGTGGATTGAAGAAACTCGCGTAAGTTCCAACAGGAAGGAGATCGTTCAAAAGTGGATAAGTTGGAAGACATACGAAAAACACTGCACCCACTACTTGCTTGTGTGGCAAGTCGTCCCACAAGTTTCCGGAAGTTAACCTTAAAATCCGGCTTAAATAAAAAAATTTAGTGGTAAACGATAAGTAAAGTTGAGTAATGTAGTACGAAATCAGAAGCTAGAAGATAGGATAAGGGATGGACCAGTTAAGTCCTTAATGGCTCTGACAAATAACGTAATCTGGAAAGCCGATCATGACTGAATCCGGCTATAATCTGAGCAGTCCGGAGGAACCTAGAACCGGGTGGAGAATTCATATGATAAAACACCATATTCGTTATATTGGGAGATTTCCATGATTTTGAAGATATATGATCTTTGAAGTATCAATATATATATAGACAATTGTAGGTGCAAAGCATATCGACAATGCACCAAGAATACTATATATCATTACATGGATGGACCAAATCAGCCGAATGTCCCAAAAAATGGTAACGGTAAAAGAAGCATGTACCATTATTCCAAGCTTTATTCAAAAATTCATGAAAAAAGTCACAAACAACACTCATTCACCCCGAGGCAAAACACAATCGTCCTATCACTAATCAAATGGTCTACAGAGTTCCACCATAAGTCTCTATACGCGTCTTCAAAAAAGCCCTCTGACGTTGCCTTGTCCATGTTGCGCCATTCTCTTGCATTAATGGACTCTCTAGAAGACGCTGCAAACCCCGCCTACGCACCTCGTCACTGTTTGATTTGGGCAGCGAGTGCCGGCGGGTGGGGGAAGGAGAGCATTTGTCTCTAGCAGCATTTCCTGAGAGAGTACGGGGACGGAGACAATTACCAGATGGTTCCTGCACAATAGGCGCCACACACAATCCGAAGAAATACACTTTAGGTCGAATACTCCTACACAACATACATGAAAATAGTATCATTAAGATCCATCCTAGCGCACATTAGGTCGAATGGAGCTAAAATGCAGAAGGAAAGATCCACAGAGCAAATTTAACCTCCAACGAAAAAAAACAAGCTCAAATGAACCAAAACTACATTAGTGCAATGTAGCTCAACAACAAACCAAAATTGCCTAGGCCAAATCATCTCAATAGTGCAATAAATTGGAGGTCATCATAACACGCACCGCAAGCGAGCGTTGGGAAGTAGCATCCCTTAAACCGTCATAGAGAATACGCTTTGCCGGAGTACAATTATCCGGATTTAGATGCGCGGACCCTGGAACTGAACGAGGCCACTACGGCGAAGGTGCGTTGTTCCTTTCATGAATTGACTCCCGTGCAATAGGGCTTTCAACAACTCCGTCGTCCACTGCCATGGTCGAATAATCCATGATTGATTGCGCGATTGCAGCAGAATGCAACAAAAGCCCTTTACTCCGAAGAGAAAGGGCGAACTCCTCTGGGCCCAGCAAGGAAGCCACGGACGCCCGACAGTCACAATCTTGTAGAAATTTCAACCACAGTGACATTCACATACCTAAGAACAATAGATGAAAATTCCAATCATTCAAAATAGCACGACATTCCATCAGCAGTAGGTATCCAATCCCCACAACAAACAAAGTGGTGAAACATCTCAGTTTCATTTATTAAAAAAAATATTCACAAAAAATGGTCCAACAAAATTTACAAAATCGAGCTGCAGTCAATCGATACAGTTTAGCTCTATCCGACCTAAAGTGTAATAGGCATCTAAGCGTTCCCAACGGCATTAAGAGCGGAGATTCTGAGACGCTTGGATTGCGTTCCAGATACTCGCAGACTGATCACACGTCTTTTGATCATTATAGAACATCTCCCGGCCAGAGGGATGTTCGGCCCGATACTGTGCTAGGCCACCCGGAAACTAATGAAGGTCAGAGAGATATGGCAGCAATTCCTCCAACAATACAGAATCGTCTCTCGCGCCATCATGTTTATGTGACCATGATGGAAGAAGAAGGACGTTCTCCGGCAAATTGAGCATGTGTTTAATCGGGCTGTCATCAATGACAAGCGTATTCGCCGGAGTATAGTCACGACCCAACCTATTGAAGAAATGGTTCGATAAGGTCTTCAATAAGATGTCCTTCTGAGTGCCAGATTCCTTCATGTAGATTGTTCTGCTACCGACTCTACGCTCGGAAACCCTATCGCAACTCTCCTGACCAAAGATCCTGAGAGGGTACGAAGAACTATGCTGAAAAAGATATTTACATAACTGACGTGTTGTAGATTCCATCATCGAACTCCAGATCGTGATGGTGGCAATCTTAGACAACTTCGTAAGGAATTCAATACAACCAGGGTGCACTTGAACTAGTTTAGGGCCTACTTCGGCCGGCAGCGAAGCCGAGTGAATGGACGGGATAGAGTCCCTGGATCCTTTGGCTTGCCACGAAGGCTCACACGTGCATAGAATCCCATTGACGTCCAGCACAATATTCAACCACTTGCCCTCGAAATCTGATAGGACTCTAGGTATTTCTTCTAGATTACTAGCACCACTTATTGATGCCTCGCCGACCTGGTTCGGAAACGCCAGGAGAACGACCAATATTACTACAGATTCATTAACAACCACAAATCAACAATACGTAGAACGAAAGAGGTAAATGGGGGGAGGAGTGATGAGGAAAGAGTAGAGTTTGAAAAGTGTTAGAAGAATACCTCGAGAACTTCATCGTCCTGCAGCATTTCGTCTCGGGCACCCATCGATCCCAACGAACCCTACATGCTGTCAAGGGGCCCGGAGTGCTCGACATCCATTTGGGGGCACGGTTCTGGGACAAGAAGGGGTGGCTCCGGGACAACAGAATCATGATTGATCTCGTCTACCGTTCTACGAGCACGGCCGAAACTTGGACGACCTCTTCTACGACTGGGATTGTAGTTTGGACGACCTCATCTATGACTGGTTGAGCAATCGCGTCATCACCGAAACTTAGATCTGAAAAAATTCAACAACTTCACCCTATCAGCGGATGCGTACATAGGACACTGATACAAGTCATAGTGGTTAGATGTCAAGCAGTTTAGCTCAACTCGAGCTGAAGTGCTCGCCGTGCACTGTAATATTAACAAAAAATACTGGAGTACAAAATTGGACATGAGCATCATCTCGGCATCATGAGCATCATCTCTGCATCATGAGCATCATCTCGGCATGCCTCTGATCTTGGTCCCTCTTCATTTCTTTGTCACGCCTGCGCTGTAGATCCCTGAGCTTCTCGTCACGCTCTGCCAGCCGCTACTCCATCAACCTCATCCGGGTGGCTTCTTCCTCGAGCTTCTTCTCGAGGGAGATCAACCTGCTGTCGTCCTGTGCACTGCTCACCGTAGCCAACGGAGAGCGGCCGCTCGCGTTGGCGACTTTCCTCTTCTTGGCAGCGGGCCGAGCGACTGACCCGCCCAAGGTGGAAGCTGAGTCAGGCCTGTCGGAAATATCTAGCGAATCTAACTCCGGGAAGTCGAGTCGTTGTCGCGAGGAAGCGATTGTGTCTCCTGCTTCAGATTGAGAGGCACTCTGAAACTCAGGCGGAGTAGCGTCAACGAAGTCGTCATGGGACTCATTATCCGGAGTGACGGTGCTCAAGATCGGGCACGCAACCACGGCGCTCGGTTCCGCATCTTCCTCCTCATCGCCGAGGTCAACAATTGCTTTCCCCTTCCCCTTGGCAACGGCCTCTCCAAGCTCGGGGAAGATCTCCGCGTTGAAGTGATACGCAGAAACATCGAAATCGGCCCGATCCAACGTCAACGCGACCTCCATGGCGTCGTCGAGGTCCAACTCATCGGTGTCGTGGGAAATACAGAATGCCTCCAGGTCCAACATCTACACACCAATGGATTGAACAAGATTCAATTTAGGTCGAGTCGAGCTAAACTGAATACAAACAATTGCTGGTACGAAAACTCAACTATTACAACTTGAAAGGTTACAAACGCAGTTGATGACTTCTAGAAAATCATACAAGTAAAAGCCGATACTTTAAACACCATATACATTATATTGGGAGATTGTGAGCCTCCCAATTTAGTACGTATGTTGCTCTTGAGCTCTAAAATGTACTCACTATGCACATTCAGCTCGAGTCGAGTTGAATGTGCACTAGATCAAAATCATGGAAATCTCCCAATATAATGAATATGGTGAAATTAGCTTGACTCGAGCTAAAGTGTCACGCAATAGCATAGGCATGACCTCATTGAAACTATGCACGAGTCAGAAAGGGTATCAACAGCTTAGCTCGACTTGAGCTAAACTGCAGGAAAACTTACCACACTCGCAATGAGTAATTTTGTCCCGCCAAACAGCTGGACAACTGCCTCCCCTCTCTTGCAGAACAGCTCCAGGACCTTGATGAAGAATTCCATCATGAGCTCGTTCAAGTTCATGGAGTACGCCGACTCGTTGTACTTGCGCAGCTTCGTGTGCAACACATGCTCTGGAGCTGCGTAGGTTTTCTTCACGGCCGGGATCTGCGTAAGCTCCTTCTTGAAGAGGAAGAGGAGCCGAACCGGGTCGAGAGCGTTGTTGGTCTTTGGCGCGTATCCAGCCAGGCGCTCATTTTTGGAAGGAAGATACTTCGACTGCAGCACATCGTACGCATGGCACAACGACGGGCCCTCAGCAAACGTTGTCACTTGAAGGTGTGACTGCTCGTCGCCACAAATGAAGAGCCAGGCTAGAAGACCGGTTAGGGGAGGCTGCCCTTTCGATGCGAACATCGTCATGAACTCGTCGAAGAAGGGCCTCTCCAACGACGACGTTGCCTTCCCAGAGAACCCAGGGATGTTCCGAAAGTCGATGATGCCGAGCTTCACGTTGCAGCCCAGGTTGCGCCACGAATCCGAAGGCCACGTCCGGAGCGAATTCTTTGCCGCCTTGTACGAACGGAAGTGCAGGGCTCGCTGAGGTGGAACGAACCGCGACCGCACATCGATGAAGACTCTGAAGAACTCCTTAGCGTATGGAGAGAGATCTTCACATTTGCAGTTGCGAAACTGCGTCTGCCTCGAATCCTTGTAGTATGAATCTGGTGGACCCCAATCCAAGAGGGCACGCTTTGAGGCCTTGCTGACGTTGTAGTTCTTCTTGAACGTCCGCCAGTTGGAACAATTGTACGCTCCAATGCTGTTGAAGAAGGCCAGCTCTGGCCTGATCAACTGAAGCTCCATCCGAGCGACCTCCTTCCTCTTCCTCCGATCCACCCAGTCCCGGGCGGTGTAGCAATCCTCCAGCACAGAGTTTGGCAGCTTTATAACAACCTTAGGGTAGGGCAGTTTTCGAGATGGCCCTGACCGATTGAGAATGTGCTTGTACATTTTTGCGTGATCGGCTTCCGTCATGTTGCCGAGAAACTTGAAGAACTCGCGCGTCAGAACCCCATCCTTCTCAGGTACCCAAGACTTCGCGTCCTTGAACTTTGCCAAGGGCGTTGAAGTCGATTCGACGTTGATGATGTCGCCATGCGCTGCGGAAGAGATGACGTCCGTCCAAAGCTTGAAGGTCTCATCTGTCGCGGTGATGATCTTCACCTGGTTTGTTATTGAGAGCTCCTTCGCCTTCCCAGCTTTCTTGAGCGCTGCCTGGCTCTTCGCAACGTCGATCATTGTGAAGTGCTTACGAACCGCGTTAAGAAATGGCTGCATAGAACATAAAAATGGTCGTTTGAGTTTACAATTAAAGCATGAATATAAACATGTCCAATAGGGTCCAAACACTGCAAGTTAGCTCGAGTCGAGCTAACTTGCAACCTAAGGGCAGACAATGAAAGCGATTTCAATCTATACACATGACTATACAGTTACAAAGCGAACTTGCACTTTAGCTCAACTCGAGCTAAAGTGCATGACCTTGGTTAAGATATATTACCTCAAACCTCTTGTCACTGGCCATTTCAACTGCAGTTCTCCGACCTGACTTGTGAGACCCTCGAATGCCCGTGGCGGAGTGCTTCGGCATTGGCCTCCCAGCTTGGATCCATAAAGCCCGAGAGCCGAGGATATTGGTTGCCCATGTCGGCTTAAACTGGACCAAGTGATTCACGCGATTATAATACGCGGAAATCTTCCTCAGCTTCTCCGGATCCTGCGTCTTGACAATGTAACACTGCCATGTTCGGAAGTGCCTTCTCATAACCTCCGGGACGTTGCCGTTTATCATCTCCTTTGAGGCAACAACGCTATGCTGGCCGTTGATGATGTAGTAGTCGCAGTCGCTGAGCTCCTCAATAGTCGTCGGCATAGCGTCGAGCTTCAGCATGACGCAGAGAGTCTGCTTCTGCGTCTTGTCTGGCATTTGGAGGTAGTAATGCTTCAACTCCTTCATACCCTGAGGTTCGAATGCACGGATCGTCCACTCCGGAGGTGCATTATGCAACCTCATCACGTCAAGCTCGTTCTTCATCTCTCTGTCTCCTTTGAAAAAATAGCTTTGACACTCCGTCCAGAATTTTTGGTAAATCTGTTGGATGTTGTTGTAGTCGATTGTTTCTTCGTATCCGAGCGCCTTAGGGAGCTCTGAGAGTGCAGAGGCCATCGAATTGGCTAACTCCTCCTCTGATACGAGCTTCGACTTCTTTCTTGAAGATGTTTCCGGCTTCTTGGCAGCTGACCGCTTCTTGACGGGGGAAGCAGACAGCGTGTTGCACAGGGTGCTTCGACTTGTTCTCGCACTTGGTGTTCTAACCGGTACCGACGCTTGACTCATGTCCTGACTACCATAGGCCGAGGCACGGGAAGCTCTAGAAGAAGCGGATGCACGTGTTCAACAATCCAACAAAAATTGCATTCGTGGGTTGGCAAGATGAGCCATTGCCATGGTCTCTCCTCACTTGCGAGGATTACAACAAGTGGTGCCACCTGTTGAAGATGTTTCCTCCACATCGCCATTTAATAAATTGTCGCTCAAACAAGGCAAATTTGAAGTATTGCCTCAATGAGCAGTTTCGAGCTGGTACCCTCCAAGCGCACCAATACTTATACGAGCTCGAATTCATGCCCCGCAATGATTGTCCCCTCTATCTTGCTCGCATGGTATATGCGGAGGTCGTTCTCAATAAGCAAGTGGATTGAAGGACTGTGCGGAAAACTCCAAAAATGCCGAGGATGTGGATGCATGCCAATGTGCGTAGGGAGCAGCATCCAGTGTTTCATTTTACGGCACTAGGGCCATAGAAAACGGATGGTCCAGAAGAAGTAGGTCTAGTAGAGTCAGATTCATCACCAGACTCGGACTCAGATAGATGTGTAGGTCGGCGTTCATTGACTTCTCTAGTGGCGCGTGCGTCACGAAAAAAGCGGCAACGAGTGAAGCTCCATCAAGTAGGATGTCTGTTGGTTCAAAGAGGTGGCCAAGTAGATTTACCATTCGTAAATCTTGTTGGCAATAATGAACCCATAGCAAGGCTTGAGGGTGTTGAAGATGAAGAATACATGGATGTTACGGATGAAATTCCAATGATGGATGTCGTAGTCACCACTTCCAACACCAGGCATGTAGCATCAGGGTCCGGAAGTATGACCGTCGATGCTCACCAGGAGTTTTTGGAAACTATAAGCTTGAAGGATGAGATGATTCAACGTCTCGAAGAAGAGATTGAAAACCTCGAGCTGCAATCCAGTGAAAAGGGTGACATTATCACCAAGCAAGCAGCCGAGATAGAAGAGTTGCGTCGAGAATGTGTTGCAAGTCAGGCTAATATTGGCGGTATTGCTCGAGGTGTGGTTGACACAATCCTCGACAATGTTATTGGCAACATTACTAGCTGCTTGCTAAAGACCCCAACAAGACCACCGCGTCACCGCTTCGTTAGTCGTTCGTCGGTTTTTCTACCGCCGCCGAGTGTAGCAGCGTAGCCATTTGTAGATTCCATCGGCACTGAGGATTCTCTGTCGTTTTCCCCAGCCAATCCAAGCACGGTACTAGTTCAGCTTCGCAGTGCAAACGACATCCTTCAAAAAAGGATTAGATCGGTGGGCGAGCAGTACTATCAATGGAAGGTGGCATGCATCTTGAATGTTGACCGTGCGAGGCAAATGGCAATAGAAGTCAAGAAGATTGACAACGAATATTTGACGAATAATACGCGCCGTGACTTTGGACTCACATCTTGGGTACACATCGATGAGATGTTTCCAACTGAATTGCCTCAATCGCCAGATGGTAAATCTATTGACTGGGCAAAGTTGGAGTGGGACCAGACAGAGGCTATGTCTTCTTATGCCCTTCAACCAAGCGGAAACGTGGAAGCACGCAAGTTATGGCCAACACCAGCAAGCTTCACGCAAAATGAAGATGCTTGCCCGGTTTGTTTAAATCCTTTCGGGCCCTAAGGTGCATATGCTCTTGGCACGTGTCGGTGTTTATACCATCCGATGTGTCTCCTAGGTGGTATCTTGACACGTAGGTTTTGCGCAAAGTGTAGAGCACCATTTCATAAGCGCTTGTATGAATTGTTTGGCCTCACCACCTACATGCCACCTAGTTGGGAGTTGAACCCGGAGACTGCACTTGGGGATGCCTATGCTCAAAAGTGGGGAGAAGATTTGGTGTGGAATTGGCGTGCGCATTGCCACCAGCAACATAAGTCCAGTGTAAGCTTGCAATTTGGTTGAAAAAATGACCACGAAGAAATTGTACGAGTGGCCAAGAAGCTCATATCGGGAGCCACCTCGGACAATGTTGGTAAACGAAACTTCTTCTACCAAGTCATGGACGGATATTGGGATGCTAGACGGAAGCTATTTCAATTCGGGCAACATCCAGATGGGAAATTGTGGAATCACCAGGGACGTGTGGTGTCAGAATTGGGAGAGGCCACTGATCTTGACCTTCGCAATGCGTTGCAATGGGAAGAATTGCAATGGAAGGAAACTTGGAAGGAGGAAGCTATTGACTTCCTTCTTGAGGAACATAGTCTGGCGACTATAAAGACTCTCAAAGCACTTCAGAACTCCAAATGTTACGTGCTCTCGTAAACTCGGATGGGCCTCACCGGAGGACGCGAGCGGCTCGTAGATTGCTTGATGATGGGGCTGGAGGAAGTTGTGAACCAAGTGGAGCTGATGCGTGATGAAGTGGAGTTTAGGCAAATAGAATGCAAGATGAAAGCGTAGCATTTATAACCATTTTGTATGTTGCGGCATTTGCATATGCAATATAAATATAAGGACATCTTTAAAGCATTGACCCATTTCCGGCAGCGTCTTTGAAACATTGAAATGATTTTGTGACATTTAAGATAATCCAATTTGCAAGAACTGAACTTTTCATGGTCCTTGTTTGCGCACGCCCAGCCCCAAAGCGCACGCGCCCGGCCACTATTTGCGGGCGCCCGGCCTCAAAGCGCACGCGTCCGGCCCCCATTTGCGCGCACCCTGCCACTATTCGAGCCCGTCCGGCCTCAAAACGCATGCGCCCGGCCACTATTCATGTGCGCCCGGCCTCAAAGCACACGCGCCCGGCTCCCATTCGCGCGCGCCTGGCCCCATAGCGCACGCGCTCGGCCCCCATTCGCTCGCGCTCGACTACTATGTTCGTACATGCAAGACCATGATTGGTATGCGCCCGTCCCATCTCGTACGCGCGCCGCCTACGGGGGACATGCGCGCCTCTCTATAAGTTTGGAAATCGTAGCACGATGGACCTACTTCTCAGGCGCTTTGGCTTGCAACTGCCACGTGGCAGCTGCTTGCTAAGCACTATTGAGAAGTGGGCCCCGGTATCTATTGACACCCTTTTACTCCCGCCACCCCTTCATGCTAGTTTCAAGCATGGACTCAAGTGGTCCTTATGAGATTCTGGCTTCCGAGAAGAAAATGAAGAAACGACAGCGTGATGCTGGACGAGTACGCAACCACAAGCAGAAGAAACGCATTCACATATTCATCAATGGTGAGCTGAAGGCATTTCGAGGTTGGGGAGATGTACCAAGTCCGTGGACATTTACACAGTGTACAAAGTACATTGCCTGGTGTCATTTAGGACGAATGTGGCCGCATTCGCGGTATTCGCAACTTCGGAAGTACGATAAGGGTAATTTAAATTACTGCACCAATGAAGTATTCAAAGAACGGTGCATCCAAGCGTACCAGCACATCTACAACACGGCAAAGGTTCACCGGAACGAGGTGAATCTATCCATTTTACGTATGGTGTATGCAGAAATTATACTCGGAGTAGTAGTCAATTGGAGGACGATGGAAATACAGCCAAACTCCTAGATGACAGCAATACCTGCGGCGATACTACCAATAGAGCGCAAGTTTCCGGGCGAAGCTCTAGGAAAAAAGGCGAAGGAGGTTGAAGTTCCAAACGAGGAAGTCGTGTGGTCTGACACTTCCAGTGACGACTCGAACACTGGGTGCGACTCAACTTTTTGGAAGGAGATTGAAGGCTTTATTATATGCCACTGGCTAGATTCTGCCCTCCAAGAAACACCAACAATTGGAGAAAATTCCGGCAAGGAAGAAGATATGATTGAGATGGACGCGGTTGCATACGAGAACATCAATGAAAACCTAGAGTCTTCTGATGATGTTCCAATTGGCCGAGAGGCTCATCTTCAACTTCTTGCTGAATATCAGCAAAGTTTACAAGAAAATAAGCTTCTAGTAGAAGAAGCCAGCCGCAACAAAGAAGAACTTCAAAAATTACGCGCACTACTCCAAGAAAAGGACAATCAAATCCAGGAATACGCGAAGTTGGTGTTTACTTTAAAGTCGTAGAATTTGATAGCAATGGAAGTAGTGCCATGAATGATAAACGAACAATTTTGTAACATTTGAGATCATAGACCTTGTGAATTTTTAAATTGCACTTCATTTGTAAATTGCTTTAGTTCGAAACAATGTTGTTTATCTCTGATGTTAATCAAGTTTGTATAGTTCAGCATGTTTTTGAATTTGTACAATGTAATAAAGTGAATGTTCTGTACACTCTTGTATATGTTTAAATTAAATATTTGATGACTGTATTATGATATTCCATGATTGCACAACTTCATGCACTCCAGTCAATAAATTAAATTCACTTTTGTCTAATATTTGAAAACCGTCTACAATAGTCTGTAGTATCATCGAGAATTCTTTTGAACTAGAATTTATATCATGTGTTGAAGAATAAAACTTAAACTTTTGTCTCAAACATGTAAATCATAAGACTAAACAATAAAAATCATGTTACTTTCTTGCATAATAAATGATTTGGGATGTAACAAAATCCCCAATATTAATGCAACATTATTATTCTTGGTTGAAATATATGTAACTAATTGCGACGGCCTTCCAAATGATAAGAGATGGCATTCTACCATACAAATTATCCATATTATATCTTAATATGAGTATAAGTTTGCCATACAAATCATTTCCCATGCTAATTGAAGGTACTAACTCTCCCCAAAAAATCATTAAGTATAAGTGTTGTGTTAATAACATTTTAAGAAGCTGTTTTTAAAACATTATAGTGTTTGACTACTTTCCGTGAACATTTCAAAAATATTGGATTGTTCATGATTTTTTTGTACGTAAATCAAATTTTCAGTACATGCTCATAGATTTATGGAAGATAGAAGTCAAATCATTTAAGCCAACCAAATCAATTCACTAAATTGTAATAGTGCCAAAATTGTAGTAATATATCGTAACATAGAACAAATTTGCCATATACAAACCCAATCTACCTACTTTATGCAATTATTACTTTTATAGAATTCATGGAAATTGCAAATTAGTAATTTCATGTAGATGACCTGTCGTGTAAACTTGATTGAAGTTGGCATTGGCATTTCTACATGTCGGAAATGGAATTTTGGAAAGGAGAGTATGTCAAGTTCAAGGCACTAGGTAGGTGCATGATCCAGAAATGTGCGCGCCCGACCCTGCTTGGACACGCCCAACCAGTCTTGTCATGTACGCGCGCAGCCCCATCTCGTATGCGCGCAGCCCCATCGCAACCACGCGCAGCCTCCTCGCGTACGTGCGCAGCCTCGTCTCGTACGCGCGCAGCCCTCTCGCGTATGCGCACACCCCTCTCGCTTACGCGCGTAGCCCTCTCGCGTACGCGCGCAGCCTTCCAGCATACGCGCGCAGCCTTCCAACGTACGCGCGCAGCCCTCTTGCGAATGCGCGCAACCCTCTAGCGTACGCGCACAACCCTCTTGCGTACGTGCGCAGCCCTCTGGCTTATGCGCGGTGCCTTCTCGCGCACGCGCGTAACCCTCTCGCGTATGCATATACCCCTCTCGCTTACGCGCGTAGTCCTCTCGCGTACGCGCGGAGCCTTCTCGCGTACGCGCGGAGCCTTCTCGCGTACGTGCGCAACCCTCCCGCGTACGCGCACAACCCTCCAGCGTACACGCGCAGCCCTCTCGCGTACGTGCGCCTCTTGGTCGTATGCGCCCGCCATAGATCACTAATTTACTATAAATATTGGATTACCAAGTTACGGGCCCCACTTCCTAGGCGCTTTGGCCTACAACTGCCACGTGGCGGCTACTTGCTTGGCTCTTTTGGGAAGTTTTTTACGGTGTCTATTGACACCTTTGTATTTCTCCACGTCGTCACGTCAATTCGAACCATGGATTCTGGACAACCATCTACCACTAGCAGCCCCCACCAAAAATGACAACGTGATAAACATCACGCACGCTCAAAGCGGAAGAAGCGCCTTCACATGTTGATGGATGAAAAGATGAAGGCATTTCTAGTTGGGAGGCAGTTCCAATTCTATGGACATTTGTACATTGTGCAGAATACATTGGATGGTGTCATTTGGGGCACCTCTGGCCATACTCGCGGTATTCTCTAATGCGACGTACAAATAGGGCCAACTTGGGGTACTGCACCAATGAGCTCTTCAAGGAGCGTTGCATCCAAGCGTACCAGCACATTTATGACAAGACGAATGTGCGCCGCAACTCGGTAAATATTTCAATTTTACGGATGGTTTATGCGGAGGTGGTACTTGGTGTACCGGTTGATTGGAGGACAATGGAAATCCAAACAAACTCCAAGATGGCGCCAGTCATTGGATTAACAATACCATTTGTGCGGAAGTTTCCATGAGAAGGTCTCGGGAGAAACATGGAAGTTGAACGTTTGGATCAAAAAATCGAGTGGTCCGCGTCTTCATCTGACGACTCGGATACTGGATGTCATCAGCCTGTGCGTAAACAACAAGAATTGTCCATCAAATCCCGCACGAATCCTAAACCATCGATTTCACAAGAAGAAGGAGATGCCACGAAGACGGATGCGGTACCTGAGGAGGGCGTGGATAATAAAAAAAAGTCTACGGAGGGTGATTGGGTGAGTCGTGACGATTATCTTCGAGTTGTGAATCGACTAAAAGAAAGCTTGAAGATAATTGAGGATCTAGGAGAAGATCTCAATGAGAAGGAAAATGAAGTTGCGGACTGCCACAAAGAAATTCAAGACTTGAAGGAACAAGTTTGGCAGAAAGACCATCTTCTTTCAATTTTTATTGGCTATAGTGGAGTTTAGAACTACAACAATGCTAGAAATGTACATAGAGCAATATTGAAACGTTTTGGAACAAGAGCTTTCTACAATTTTATAACTGCCATTGAATATTGAGCGAAATTTTGTATATTTAATAAAACCTTGTAAATTGAGTGGCATCATGTATATTTAGTGGATTTTTATGAGATGTTTTATATATCAAAATGTTAAGTGTTGCAATGTTTCAATATATTGTCGAATTAGTGCAAACCTTGAAGTATTATGGAAGAATCTAAACCGCCAGCCAAAGCCTTAGAATGCGCGCCCGACTGCACAATGCGCGCGCCCGGCCTCAAATCTACGCGTCCGGCCACACATTGAATGCGCTCGGCCCCTAAGCATGCAAAATCGGCCACATAAAGTGCGCGCATGCCCCAACATTGTGCGCTCCCGGCCCTAGAGCGTACGCGCATGCCCCCACATTGTGCGCGCCCGGCCCTAAAGCGTACGCGCACGGCCCCACAGCGTGCGCGTTCGGCCTACAGCGTGCGCGTTCGGCCCACAGCGTGCGCGCCCGGCCACATGGAGTACACGCACGGCCCTACATTGTGCGCGTCCGGCCCTGTAGCGTGCGCGCCCGACCACATAGAGTACGCGCGCGGTCTCCCTTGTGCGCGCCCGGCCCCAGATGCTCCTACTCCAGCACTATATAAGAACCATATGCGATGTGCTTGACTCACCTCACATCCTTGGCTTCGTGTCCTGGAACTCCTTATTGGGCTCCTTGCATGAATCTACAAGTTTGTGAGTGACCTTTGGGTCCTCATTTTCTATGCGCACACAATTTCCCATTACTTTTGGTGAATTCTCTTTGGCACAACATTGCGCGCCGATTTTATTGTGATGTCGTCTCAACAAAGGGCTCAAACGAAGGAGTGGGCCCCATGGTACACATTTAACAAGAAGAATCAAGTGACATGTGTTTGGTGCAATTACACGTTTGCATACAAACGTGGGAGGTGCATGTTACACTATGGGTATCCACAATGGACGAAGACTTCGTGCACTAAGGCCCCAACAACTATTAAGGCCCTTTTTAAAAGATGCGGGAATATTATTTCTACTAGGATGACCGAGGCGGAGATCGTTGGCCTTCCTAGCGCACCAGCAACATGTTCCACTGAACCTTGTTCTAGCCAATCTATCCAACAAGGTAGTTTCTTGGAAACTCAAAATGAGGAAAACACGCAGTCCACAAATCTTCTAAGCCAAGCAACATCATCAACACCAAGATCTCTACGACAACGAAGCTTCCCAGAGGCTTACCAAATAGAAAAACGAAAAGAGTTGGACGAATTATGGGCACAATTTTTTTATGAAGGAAATGTTGCACTTAACGTGGTTAGACATCCGGCCTTCATCAAGGCCACACTCGCAACGTCAAAGGCGGGTTTCGAGTATACACCGCCATCGTACAATGCCATGAGGACGACATACATTGAGCCTGTAAAAAAAAAGTGAAAGACCTTGTGGATAAGAAGATTGGCGTAGATATTGCCAAGTATGGAACAACAAAATGCTCGGACAGGTGGGACAATGATACGCGTCGCCCTCTCATGAATATCATGCTCGTATGTCCAATGGGTAATATCTTTTTGGGGTCTGTAGATACCACGGGTATGAAGAAATCTACAGCATATATAGGGGACCAATTGAAAAGTTTTATCCGTAAGGTTGGACAATTGAATATGGTCCAAGTGTGCACCGATAATGCTTCAAACATGTTGGGGGCAATGAAGAAGGTCAACCTTGAGTACCCGCATATATATACTCAAGGGTGTTGTGCACATATTTTGGACCTCTTCCTCGAGGACTGGAGGAAGAAAGACATATTTGCAGACCTCGTTCAGAAGGCAAAACAGATTGCATTGTATATCCGGAACCACCATGTGCCCATGGCTCTTTTTCGTCGATTTTCGCCAAAATTGTCTCTGTTGTGGCCAGCAGCAACAAGGTTTGCATGCAATTACATAATGATCCATCGTCTATTGGAAGTGAAAAATGCCCTGGAGATGGTTGTGATAGATCCATCATGGATATCCTACGTATCCTCTCTTTTTGATAGGCAAAATGGGCACCGTGCCCATGCGAAGGCATCGCAGGTGCGGGCCACCGTTCTAGACAAGACTTTGTGGCGTCGGTGCACTAACTTTGAATTTGTAGTGGCACGAGTACTAAAAGCATTGCGGACTTTTGATGGTGACACTCTGGCAATAGGAATTGCTTGGATAACCATGAACAAGCTAAAGGAGCACGAGTTCAAGCTACGCAATGCGCCGTTCTGGCCCGTTTAATATGCCAGCCGGAATTGCAACTCGCCTGGAAGGATCATTCCTTGTCCGTTGGGAGATGATGACAACAAATCTTCATTATGCAGGGGCTTTATTGAATCCTTATCTAGCCAATAATTTGCAAATTCAAAACAATGGTGAGGCCAAGAGGGCCCTAAACAAGGTTGTTATGACGCTCTGTGGTCCACTCGGAGTGTCATTTTTGGCAGTAATGCTCAAAATCATGGAGTATGAAGAATTGTGCGGCCCATATTCACCATTGGAAGCAAGGAAGATTGAAAACAACAATCTGTTGCCTCACTAATGGTGGAACCGCGTAGGCGGGCAATCATTGCCTATCATTGCGAAGCGTATACTAGCACAAATCTACTCAACCTTGTCATGTGAGCGTAATTGGAGCATGTATTTGTTTGTGCATAGTAAGAGCCGAAATTGCTTGGGAGTGCAAAAAGTAGAAGATTTGTGCATTCGGAGGAGTCTGATCCAGATGGGGGACTTCCTTCAAACACACAGGACGAGGGCTTGGAGTCGGATGATGGGGGTTACAATTGGATGGACGGCGATGGGAAAGACCTTGCCGGTGACAACAACCCCGTGTCTGATCATAGCCCACCTAAAGACAACTTTGCAAACAACAAGCACGGTGGAGATGCACTACATGACCATTTTCACAACGTCCACGGCAACCTAGTGGATCCTTTTGTGTTTGATGATGTCAACGCAGAAGCAGTCCATACTATAGTAGAATTATCGGGTGAAGACCGTGCCCAAGAAGCTAGGGCAAAGGAAGATGGGTCGGCATTGGAGAGCAATCTTGATAGAGATGACAACATCTCGAAGAATGAGTCTCCCAACTCAAATGGCTCTAGCGCCTCAGGGCCTAGGCCCTTTTAGTGGCGATGGCTCTGATCTCGACGGTCATGGCATTGGCATTGCAGCGCACAATGCATTTCCTCATGATGGAAACGAAGTGAGTAGTGGTGGAAACAATAGTGAATCCCATGAGCCAATGGCCACCACGGGGTCCATTGAAGTTGTGAGAAGCACTGCGGTTTTGCTTCAAGCAATAGAATCGGACTCAGAAAAAGACATGCCACTCCAAGATTTGTTTCGGCGGCCACGTGCTCTAAGTACCGCACCGATCGGAAGAACTCTTTTACGTGTAAAGAAAAAGACCTCTTCAACCATAGTTCGGCCACCCATCCACCGTAGCGCACTTGGCCCAAATGGTGGTGTGGAGCGCGCAATACTAACCCCACAACTTCCCTATGCGAGGGTTGGATCCTCTACTATGAGCAGCCATTTAGGGACACGGATGGGCGAGAACAATGGTACTCTCCCTTTCTTCACGGGACCTTGGCAAAGCGGAAACTCGGAGAGAGTCATTGGGCCCAAAAGAAACCGCTCTAAAAACATGGATGGAGTAATAGACAAAAGGAAGAATATCCAAGTAAAACGACTTGTGAACGCCGCATCAACTACTGGAGCAGAGCTACAATTACAAAACTTGGCCTTGGAGATTGAGGAGTACGTGGCACCAGTCTTGGAAAATTCAGCGAAGAACTTCTCATCATCGAGCACTGACGCAGACGATGAGGATTGCGATGAGGTACTTGGCAATAATACGGTGGTGCTTCGCGGGCTCTCTCTCCCTCAAAATATTCGCCGATTAAATCGGAAGCGGAAACACATTGAAGAATCCTCAAGCTCAGATGATTAAAAGATGACGGACACAAGGGTACTACAAGTTAAAACTACATTTAGTGGTGTGGTGATTGCATGGTACAATAGTACCGTGGCTTAAAATATGTACTTGGTGTTGAGAGTGCCCATTCATGAAGGCACTACATTGTAATAATTAATTTTAATCTTAGACCACCCTTGTACAATTGTATTCTTTCAAATTCTTTCTACCTTAGTCTCTTTGAGGCGCAAACGCTCTCCACAAGCGCGCGCGCGCGCTCGATAGGTAGGTACGCGCGCGACCCACAATAGTACGTGCCAGGCCCATAACGTTGTGCGCCCAGCCCCTAACGGTATGCACCCAACCTTGACGGTACGTGCCCGACCGTGATATGCACGTGCCCGTCCCTGAGGGGTACGCACCCGGCCCTGTATGTACGCGCTCGACCCTGATATGCACGCGCCCGGCCCTGAGGGATACGCGCCCGGCCCTAATTGGTACGCGCCCGACCCTAATTGGAACGTGTCCGGCCCTGCATGAACACGCCCAGTCCAGGTTGCTACGCGTCCGACCCCAAATGCTACGTGCGTGGTCCGAAGGCACGCGCCCGCCCCTTGATGTGAAGTGGAAAGTCGTCTGACGTGTCGTGCACACGTGTTTTACTAGAGGATAAGTTGAAAATTTGATTTAGGATTTGTAATTTTTTTTACACGGAACTGGTCGCCAAAAAGTGATGTTCGTGTTGTCCGTCCGTCCGACTGTCCGTCCGTCCGCTGTCTTTGGGCCCTTGTCTGTCTATGTAGACAACCCTAGAGAAGACCACTCTTCCGGATAAGTCTTCCAGATGAGCCTTTGTTATATGTTATTGTGAATTTTTCCTATCCGTTGATAGGATGTTGCTATGCACAATAGATTAATGCTAGGATGGAAGTAGTGATGTCGATGGGGCCCTATTGTGCACCTGATCACTATCACTTGAGTGAATTCTCCGGCTATCTATTATTGTTAAAGTATGTTTTTACCGGTCTCGGACCGGGAGTCTTCCGATTTACCGGTCTAATCAGTAATCCGTTAGTGACTAGGCAATCCTCAATTTTAGGATCTAGATGCCGTTTTTCACCTTTTGTGGACCTAGTTTTTGGAGAGTAACTAGTAGCCTTTGTGTACTTAAGCAGCCTTAGGCTCTTGGTTTAAGTACTCTTCTCTTTGTTGCTTTGTTTGTGTCTTGATTTCATTGCTTATGTCTAGAGTTATTGCTGAGCTTGTGTGAGTAGAGAGGGAGGGAGTGAGTTCTCTTAGTGGGTCTTTACTAAGATGTGCAAGGTTGTGGCTTGTTGAGTGTTATGTGGTTGAATGTAACCTAAGGCTTTTGGAGAGAGTAGGATATCCAAGCTAGATGGTGAAGTAAGATCAAGGATTTACTTCAAACCCTTGACTGGTTGGACTGGGAAGAGTTGCTTGCCGGATGGGATCCGGGAAGCCCACTGCTATTTATGATAGCATCCCTTAAGTGAAAAGTGTTTGGATTGGTGGGGAGGAGGGATGACATCCTCCGTTTTCATATACAGGAAGAGATCCCGGCTAAGCCTCAATCTGAAGTATTCCTGATTTTCTACCCTTGTAGTGGATGAGATCCCTTGATCCCCGTGGAAAGTTGTCTTGCTTATGTAAATTACTTAGCACTAGATTGTTCTGATTTTTGTATCTTTCTTGTTTGATTCATTAGATGTGGTTGTAGTTGGAATCCGGCTTTGCATAATCGATTTACCGGGACTGTTTTCCGGGTTGTTTCTAGGACTATTTTCTAGTAAATTGTGAGGGCCGGTGAACTAGCTCCAATCTTTTAACTCTTTTATGATATAGAGTTAGGTTGTGGAGATTGTGGCCTCTGGACTGCGAGAACGAAGGACAGTGACTGTGCAGGCACTGTAAAAACTTACCGAAAACTTACTCTGACGTTTAACAAAGTATAAATCAAGCATTTGTAATTACTTGTTACCGGTCACTAAGGTACTGGAGAAACCATTCTGCCAGATGTATTGGGGTATTGAGTATGTATTGTTCTTAGATTTAGAAAGTTTGACACACGATAAAAATCCCTGAAAACAATATGGTTAGGTGGGCTCGCTTAAGGTTAATTTCGGTTAACTTTGGGAATTACAAACCATTGGACTACGACAACCTTATATCCATGGAAGATGGCGCTCCAATGCATCCAAATAGGCATTTGAGGCTTTGGAGAAAAGCCCACTATATGAGCAAGCTAAAACAACTTGCAAAGTTGCCTAGAAAATGAGGTCCTACTGAAGAAATAAGAATAGATGATCAAAATCATTCAACAAGCATGGAAAGACACGAGTGAGGAGATTATAGATATTCTAATTTTTGCATGGCTTTATGTAATGGGTGTCATGAATGCTCGAGGTGGACACACTACATGGTAACTAGTGTGCTAATCAAAGTTCTTTAGTTATGTGATCTACAATTTGTCAAGGAATTTTTATTGTTGACATGAGAGTAGACTCCACTACCTTCCCAATGCACTTCATGGATTTGGATTTAAAGCATTTTTGAGGTTGTAGTGACAAGTCAAATTTGCTACTTCTTCATAGTTTTGGGAGTTTTCAATGGAAGGTCGTGTCTTTCAATGGAAGTACGTGTCAACTGAAGGGGACTGTACAGACAGCCTCTTGGACGTTCTGTGATCGGGGCATAGCTTAGTAATACCAAGACTCATTCTACTGAACAAGAAGTCTTACGCAAGAGAAGTTCATCCTGACTTTACTTCACATAGTCTTGAAAGGGCCATGCAAGGCCAGTACAAAAGAGCCTCCGAGAGATACATACGTGTATCCGAAAATCCAAACAGTTTCAAGATTCTTACAGGCTTCAGCCTTCTATTTGCTATATCAACTATCGTCACCACAAGTACCGAAAGCACGCTGGAAGAGGAATCCACCAACACGTTCCTCGTTCAGCCAGTCTGAAACACGATATCTGTCGGTAATAGTACTCGAGTCTCCACGCAGGCATTTTCTAACTCACTGGAGGAAAATCAGATCGGATCGAAGTCTGGATCGCGATGTACTGTACTCTGGAAAACAAGCTATATCATACGGTGCACCGGACCACAATTCCGCAGCAGACATGTTTGGTTTCGTCGCAACTGTTGCTGTAGCAGCTGCTTTTGGACGTGCAAGCGTGTCCGTCATAACAAGTGTCACTAGGGTCAGGGCAACCGTTCGGGAAGTTACCCGTTGGCGAGTCGTAGAACGATGGGGGGGTGTCGTCCTGTAACATGCGCCTGTGAGCCCCGACCAGCGCCGTGCCTGCAATCACATGGACATGACACAGCAGCAACAACACCGGTAGTGTCATCGCCAGGACTAAGAGCGGCTGGTTCTTCATGGCCTTCGTCGCTGAACTACGCTGTGGCAGAATTAGTTGGACTGCTTGGAGGGACACGCAGGGTGATTGGGACGCAAGTACTGGTAGTGCTGGAGAATCCGGAACTGGAGAGGTGAGTTATATACTAGGCTGCGTTGCACTTTCGGTCAGTGCACTTGGCTTCGCACGCGCAGCACAGGGCTCCTACAGACAGTACGTATCCTAGAATGCTAAACCCCCTAAAGGGGTCCCACTAACTACCCCGGGTTGAGTGTTGCACCAGGCCTCAGGCTCGGGAGGGTAGGGGACAAAACCGGCCCCTATTTTTTTGTTGGAGGCAGGGTGGCCCTATTTGATATACGGTGAGGCTTTTCTGTGGTAGTGAGGGGCTGCAGGTCCTAATTCTAGCAAAAATTCAGAAAAAGCCTCTAGAGCCCTGAAAGTGAGAAGGCCAGAAAATTGGACCCACTCAAGGTTGAGGTTTGGTGCAACGCTCGATCGGGGTAAATAAAGGGATCCCCTAAAGGATGGAGCCTCTGACCTTGGCATCAATTTCAATTTTGGAATTTCCATTCTATTGTGTGCTCTGAATTTTCATCAAATTTAAGTGAAAAAAATTTCATTTCATTTTTCAAAGATGAGATCACATGTTTTGTTTGTGTCACAAAAATCACATATTTGTTTGTGAAATTTTGAAATTATTGTGATTTATTGAAGAAATAGTGAAGAAAATCCATATCCAATACAAAATATGCTCAAAAATTCTGAAAACTCCACCAAAGGTGTACATTATATTGCCAAAATTTGTGGTGAAAATGAAACTTCCGTGTTCAATTAAAATTAGAAAATTTGTCAACCATGGTTATTGGCCCAAAGTTCAAATTGCAATAACGTATTCAATTTTATGTATTTTTCAACATTTCAAATTGGAATGGAAACTAGACTTCATAAACTTCATTTCAGTGGCTAGGCTCAAGTTCAAAAAACATCACCTAACTGACTCAAATTCAAATTTAGAATTAGAGCTAGAAGTTTCTAAAATTCACTACATTGAGATCTATGTTGCCTACATTTTCTTTTTTAGATATAACACGATTACCTTGATGAGGCAATTTTCAACATCATCTAATACTTACACAATCAATGAACTCTACGCAAGAAGAAACGGATGATGAACGGTCATTTATATTGAATATTATCCTCAAATGTCATATGTGAAGCCACTTTTTGGCTTCTTAGGCATTCTTGGGTTAAGGGCAACCAAATCTGAAGGGGCCTATTCTCATCTAGTGGTTGAGATCACCATAAATGCTAGTAAAGGAGTGGTATGTATATGCACATTCCCACTATTAAACAAATTATGGTAGGTTTTTTGGTGATGTGGAAGTTTGTTTTGCCGCTGAGTTGGCATAGATATCAACATTGGTTATATGTGGATTTTTCACTATTTAAGTAGTAGTTTATATTAAAATAGAATATTAGAAAAATTTGTGCATGGTAGTTTGAATAGTGGTATGTACTACACCAAATAGTGAATGTAGTGTGGCTTCATTGGTAATGTGGGTGAAAGTTGATGTGGGCCACATCAACTTTGGTTTTGATCACAATTGATGTGGACACATTTCAACATGTGTCATGCCATTCTTTGCTACCGCACCGCCACTCACTACCAAATATCTTCGACTCCTCATCACTTGCCGCCACCTCTTCATAATCGGATAATCCACATTAATTTTGTGACAACAATTTGAAACATCCGACAATATTTTCTGAGGTACATGTTTTAATGTGGATTGAGAATTGAGGTGGACCACTACAATTTGCGTATACTGGAAATAGGGTAGGTATTTTGAAATAGTCTGGCCCACACTATATGTTGTGTTTGGTGTGGTGGATAGGAAGAACAATTAACTTTGATGGGAATCACTTTGATGGAAATGACAAGGAACAAACAAGCATATCAGCTGACCTTTGCCCCCGACCCGTACTCTTGTGTTTCAACTAACAATGTAATGACTATTGTTTTCTTTTGGAGTCAAACAGTGGTTCTAAAATTTTGGAGGTGAGCACAACCACTAAGGTAGAGGCACCCAATTCTGATTGGCCACCCAATTTCGATTAGTAGAGAATGCATAGAATGGTGCATGAAAATGGTAAATGCATGAAATGGTGCATGAAGTGACCCAAAGTTGATAACCCAAAATCTGAAAACTCCAGTCATTATGGGCATTGGGTCATGAAGTGTGCAATTTTGGGTTGCTCCACCTCAATTGAGCTCGCATTGGTGGCCTTGCCTCGAAAGTCAATAGAAGGCCGATCAACATTGGGTACCCTCCATGAGTTGGTTATCCATGGCATGTCTTCTCTCTTTTACTCACTCTCACTTGTTGGCATTGGGCAAAGGAGGGCACCAAATCTCACCTACTCTACAACTTGATTATGGTCTCCGGTGGTTTTTGGGCTTTTAAATTCTACATCAATTCCAAATCTTTGTGATTAAATTTGAAATCTTTTTTGTTGAATTTCATTCCTAATTCCACATCTTTCTATATAAATGTTTTTGACATACAATGTCATTTGAGTCCTCAAGTGCCTTAACTGATCGGATTTGGGTGCCTCTACCTTAGATGAGAACATGCCTTTAGTGGGTGCAAGTACGGGGGAACATGGCTAGGTTTGACTTATAAGAGCATCTTCACTAGGGCACGGGGCCCTGGCACATTTGCCTTGATAATGGTTTTTTAGGAAATGGTCTGTATTGCGGATAGGGAAACGGGATCCGGCTCTGCCTAGTCCGGGTCATTCTGCCTCCACAACAATGAATCTACACAATTTGTCGTCCCCTCTCCAACATTCTCCATCTTGCCCAACCACTGCGCTTTTGCCACGCGGCTCACATCGCGTCATGTCAGTTGGCATCCTATCATACGCTTCTTCCCCCGGCCCTTCACCATTTCCCCACCCATCCCGTCCCCTCCTCCCTTCCGATGTTGATTTTCCCTGCCCGTGACACCCCCCTTGACACTCCTGTCTCCGCTCCTAACAGGAATCTCCCAGCCTACCATGGAGTTTCTCCTATCAAGATTGGAGATGCTCTAAGGGAAATCCCTTCGCACAAGGAGGTGGTCCCAGGTTCCATATCCTATGGGTGTACCGCGTTGCTTGAAAATTTGGGTACGAGGTACAAATTCGTCAATCTGAGAGGGTAGAGGAGTTATGTGCCTTCATTTCATATACTATACTTCCCTCTTCTGTCCATACTTCATGTTTATCTCTATTGAATTGGTAATGGAAGCGGGTATACAGTGTGCCTGGCTCCTAGAGTCAAGCCAGACGCGTCCATGCATATTCTTACGGTGCATGCAAGTCTGCACACAAGCTGACGTCCTCTCATACGTGCACACCAACCGTGGAAGATATTACATGAACTGGTTCCGGCCACCGAGTCGTGCCAGATTTGTTTTTCATTCTTCTGGGCTTTCGGAGTGCGGACATCAAGTAGGCTACATGACCGCAGTTGCGATGGGCGCTGTGCCACACTCAACCGAGTGACTCCACCGAAATCACCACGGAAACCGACACCAGCCTGATGAGCTGAGTCTCAAATCTGGATGAAGATATCCATGGAGCAAATGAGAACCCTGTGCAAATTAGTGGCGCGAATTGAGCGCAGCCTGAGCTTGTCTGTGGCTGTCGGACTCGTGGCGCTCCCAACAAGGCCAAGTTTCAGAAGGATGATCATTGATGATCCGGCCTTTGACCCTTGATCATGAGTCATTATTGAAGAAATTAATTAATTAATAGGCATCCAAAATAAAAATAAATTAATTTTTGGCAAGAAATCACATATTACTATATTTAGCATATCGGACGACAATGGACCTTGAACCCAAGACCTTGGGGTTCTAAATCAAAGCCTCCATGCATGCATAACCTTGAAGGGAGACTTTTCCAAGCCCCACTCCCCTTTGATGCTTTCCAATGTGACAAAATCTGTAAATATATATTTTCTTTAGTTTCGACAATTTCATTAAATATTTTTTCACTTAATTTGGCAAGCATTTTTCTAATTAATAAACGCCAAACTACACTAGAATTGGCATTTAGTGTTTGAAACACTAATTACGAACCTTAACACAATATGTCAACAATTATGATAATGTTTTAACACTAAATGTCAAAATTAACACTAAATGTAGAGAATTGTAACTTTGGAGTTTTACTACCTCTACGAGTCTACATTTAGTGTTATTAAAGACAAAAAAAATTGAAAGGAAATTGTGAAATAACAATTTTAGTTTACAATTTTGAATATGTGCCACCATGAGTGACAGATTCCAACATTGGTAGCACAACAGCACCGCTGTGACTAGAGAGCATTGCCATGCTCCACTTCAACCGTAACGCATAATTCAAATAACTTGATCGTGCTCCGCTTCCTTGCTCCTGCAAGCTTGTGCTCCACTTCAGCCAACACCTAATTCAAACATCATAAAAACCCAGAAAAACAAAGCCAATTAAAACCGAACCAATTTCTTTCAAACCTGACCATGCGAGTGGAGCAATGATGCAGCGATGCGAAGTGGAGCGATGATGGAGCCATGATGTAGCGATGCAAAGTGGAGCAGAGTGGAGCGATAATGCAACAATGCAAAGTGGAGCGATGATGCAGCGATGCTTGAAGAGGGCACCACAGGTCAATGTGCATGCAGCCACTTTGTATGGAGATCGTGCAATTCCAGTTTTGGACTCCGAGAGAGACGGTGCTAGAGTGTCGACGTGAGTGCATGTGCGCATACGGCGGCGGCTCATTAATGAGTCTTAGCACTAATTGTCTAGAAAAAAATATTCAGAGTCGGCAATCAATGCTCTTGGGCCCCACCCCATGCAAGCAAAAGCTCCCCCAGAGTACCCTAAATTCTCAAAGACTTGACCAATAGTTCCCCCACACCTTTCCCAAGCCAAGTCACCATGTGCATGTGGTCCCAATTACTAACATAAGACCGCAAGATTGGGAGTGACTGTCCTGTGTATTTTGGTGACTTTCAGGAAAAATCTAATGACTCATGATCAAGGGTCAAAGGCCGGATCATCAATGATCATCCTTCTGAAACTTGGCCTTGTTGGGAGCGCCACGAGTCCGACAGCCACAGACAAGCTCAGGCTGCGCTCAATTCGCGCCACTAATTTGCACAGGGTTCTCATTTGCTCCATGGATATCTTCATCCAGATTTGAGACTCAGCTCATCAGGCTGGTGTCGGTTTCCGTGGTGATTTCGGTGGAGTCACTCGGTTGAGTGTGGCACAGCGCCCATCGCAACTGCGGTCATGTAGCCTACTTGATGTCCGCACTCCGAAAGCCCAGAAGAATGAAAAACAAATCTGGCACGACTCGGTGGCCGGAACCAGTTCATGTAATATCTTCCACGGTTGGTGTGCACGTATGAGAGGACGTCAGCTTGTGTGCAGACTTGCATGCACCGTAAGAATATGCATGGACGCGTCTGGCTTGACTCTAGGAGCCAGGCACACTGTATACCCGCTTCCATTACCAATTCAATGTTAAAATATTTTCATTCAAGTATGTAGGAAATATGGTACCATTATTGTAGTAAATTATTTAAGTATTGTAGTAAATTACATACACCAAATGCTTAAATATAATGTGGATGCATTGGTAATGTGGGTGAAAAATGTTGTGAACTGTATCAATTTTGGTTTTGGAACAAAATTAATGGTGGTGACTTGTGAGTGGAGGTGACTCGGTGGTAGTGAGCATTGCGACACGTGTTGAAATGGCTCCACTCCTCGCCGCTGACTGCCACCTCCCACCACTCACCGCCACCTTTTTGTCATGGTTGTTCCAGTGTTCGTCCATCCGGTAGTTTTCGTCTGTCTGGCTTTCTGTCCGATAGAGGCTGTTTTCCGTCTGGTAAAGAATATTCTATAATATTCTGGTATATTCTAGAATATTTGTGAATATTCCTATATATTTGGGGACTGTTCTTTGGAATATTCTAGGCATTTGTCTGGTAAAGGTGTTGTCCGTCCTGTCCATCTGATTGTCCGTCTATGTAGACAACCCTGCTTTTTATTAATCCACATTAATATTGTGTCAACAATTTTGGGAACATCCCACACAAAGTTTATCTAGGGAACCCTTGAGAGCCACAAAGGAACTACATTATCTATGGTTTTTAGTATTGTTGGCAACATAAGATACAAACACAAACATCAAATGTCAACAAAGGCCTAAATGTGATTAATACTAAATTTAGATCTACCACTATTTGCTAACTTTCATTTAAATTTTGGAATAGGAAAAAATTTGCATGCGTACATATCGTATAAGGTTTTGCCAACCCCCTATCTTGGCTTGACATTGTATTAATATTTACCATATCGTACAGCATAATAACTTATACTAGATTTCAACTTGTTTGAATTCGGAATGAGCTATATAGTGAAGTAAGTGACATTATATTAAGCCACACTTAATACCATTGTTAGTATAGTGGCTGCTAGTTTTATCATCATAATATATTAATATGTCGTGTCTGGTGTATTTATTATAATAATAAATGATAAAATAATAATATGTCTATACTAATAAATAATTACAGTGAAAAGTATTGTGAAGAAAAACTCAAGATATTGGCTCCCGTGTCGCGTAACAAATGAGAAGATTTAATATCTAGCTACCAATGTGTGTAATTGTGTATAATCATCCCTTGGAATGGAGCTTTGTGGCTCCAACTGATCCTTGGTCTTGGTCATTGGTTGTTGGTTACAGGTAACTGATTACAGGTAACTAGTTATAGAGTGTCTACCCTCGAGAGGAGGAATTAGTTTTATACTGCTAAATCTATGTCTGGGCCTGGACATGGATATAGTGGTGGAACAAACAAAATCTTTATTCACTTCGGCACCCTTCCGGTACTGGAGTTCTTCTTCTACTTTGTAATTACCCTAGCCCATGGTGGAACTTGGTGCAAGCCCATGCTAAATCTAATACAAAGTCCATGAAGTTTGTACTCCTTCCCAAAAACACTCAAAAAAAAAATAATGAATTAATTACAAATCATTATAAATTAACCCTTGGAGGACCAATTTCCTCGCAAGATTTTTTTCATTTTGGGCAAGTTCCTATGGTCTCAATTTTGTCACGTTTTTTTTTTTTAAATTCTGAAGATATGGCATAGTAGTAGCTTTATGGTAATATAAATTTTTTTCACACCAAACCTTCAAAAACCAAATAATGTTGTTCTAAGTGTAAAATTCCGGACTTTGGGCATCACCAAAAATGATGCTACAAGTTTCTATTGACATTAAGGTTTTCCATTCAGTTAAAGAGTATCATTTTCTTTGAAAATTCTATTACCCTTTTTTGTCTTTGGTGTTAATATCATTTTTACCCAAGTCAAACATTTTCACACAATGTTGGGCAAGGTACCAAAAAGACTACTTCTTTTCTATACAAAACCTATGTTTCTATCTTCATATTTTTCACTTTTTATTTTCTTGACAACAATATGTGATGAAAACCTTCCTATTGGTTGTTTGGATTATCATTCTAAAACATATTAAGTTCACAAGAAAATAAAATGAGAAATGGACAATTTTTGAACCTCTACTCCTTGCACACTTGTTTGAATATGCTACACGCCTTCTTTACCTCTAAAAACCGGTGTATGAAGGAATTTACATCATGCTTAACACAATGGTGATTGATTAAGACCTTGTTTAGTGCAAAAATTTGATACCAAGTGAAGTCAAAGTTTGCTCATCCACTCAACGCAAGGAAGAAAACGAACAATTTTCTTGACTTCAAACACTGTAATCTTTCAATCCGTGCAGTCAAAGTTTATGGAATTACGTGTGTATGTTACTTGAAGAGTTTGAACTGAGATTCTACGGTCAAAAATATCAATAAAAGTTTTTGTTTCCTCCCTTACTCATTGCACTAGAATCAACAAATTTTGAAGTGTCCTTAGTGTGAAATTGTCACGGTCTTTTAGGAGTTAAAATATTGGAAATCAAAAGCATATAAGCATTATTGTCTACTTTCAAAATCATCTAAGATTGATGACTATATGGAATTTTAAAAATCTCTAGGAGGATCCCCATTGGATACTAGGAAAGCCTTTGATAAACTATAAAATAGATGAAACATGCTTACTTTTAGAGTGCGGGTGATGAGTAAACTAGAAAAATCACAAGTTTAGAGAGCTCTTTAAACCCCAAGAAATAACAAGAAAATTATTAGTTTAGATGATTTTGAGAAAAGACAAAGATGTCATATATAATTTTAGTATCTACTTTATTGAGAATCACTTGTGATTGGTTCATTATTTTGTTTTCCCAGTCCATTACACTAAAATTGAGAATTAGTGTAACCACACTAATTCATTTGTAAATGCTATAAGTTTTTACTTTAGATGAAGGATTTTACTATGAGCACATCTACAGATACTATTCAACGAGGGGAATCATTGTAAACATTGTTCGTAAAAACATTCATCACAAGTAAAAACTTATTAACATTTTAGATCATTTACTGTGCTTAACACTAATTCTCAATTTTAGTGTAGTGGGCTGGGAGTGCATATTCAATAAACTTCAATCATCTGTAGAGTAATGGATTTGTGGAGTGTTTCTGAAGATGCTCTGAAACTTCCAATTTTCCACTGCCCTCTCCCACCTACTCTCTAATCCCAGTGCCTGATGGGGATGCTCAATATGGCTCTGTGTGACAAAGTTGTCTGTAAAAGCAATGTTTGTCTCTAAAAGTAATACCTGCAACCTGTAACTATGTCATACAGACAAGCCTGAGATACAGACACAATTACAGGTTGCAGGTGCCGGCATCTCGTTACTAATAGGAATCAGGACGTCAAACGCAGGTTGAGGTTGAACTAGCAAAGAGAGGATTCTAATCTCTATTCAGTGTAGAACATACATCACGACCCGCGTGTCGGATCAGAGAACTTAACCACTAGAGCCTGCGATACACCATTCCACCTCCAAGTCACTCACCGAAGTTGTAGTACTATTCCAGGACTAATTTGCGATGGGTCAGGTCGTAGCACAACGAGTCTGGGCTCTTGTCATGTTGCTCTTCCACCTCGTCCAGCACAGTGCCGGAGGCGCACCGGAATTACTCAATTCCTACAAGACTTCGGACGCTCCGGAATTACTCAAGTTCTTCAAGACTGATAGTGAGTAGCCTGGCAAACTTGATTCACCTTCCTCGTACGATTATTTTCAAGTAACCATACTACTTGGTCACCAAAGTTCTGTGGCAGTGCTTGCTTTCTATCTGCCTTCGGAGCCCAGTCCATTGCGATTTCAGCTTAAATTGCGTAATCTATGTCTATGCACAATTCAATCCTAGAACAAGGGGGTCTAAGCAAGATTTTCGAGCAATATTTAGTCCGAAAGCTGTGACTTTCTTTAAGAAATGCTGCGTAGACCCCTCATTCTAGTAGTGATTCTGGATTCCAGTGCGTAGTCCTAGTGATGTGTTGATAAATCCGTGAAGCAACTTAGATCTATCATCTGGTTGCTGTGATGCATATTAAATTGTTTATTAGAAGATAGAGATGACTGAATGACTACGTTTGTTACGCTGGCGGTTTTATGTACCACTAGCACTTTTGTGGAAAACATTTTAGATGCAAGCAGCAAAAGTAATCAAAGTGCAAATCAAATATATAATTTTAAGTCTTGATATTACTTATGTGGTCAAACTAGGCTTTACATTTGTGTAGATGAACTTGAGGGCTGCATGTTCAAATGACAAATTGGTCAATTAGAGGTAGTACAATGTGACAACCGCCACTATTCGCCATACTAGTGTGTATGCGTCTGGCTCAGAATTGATTCAAAATCTGAATTCAATAGCAAGGTTAAATACGCTGGCTGGACGGTGGTGCCGGTACTTGTGATCATTTTTCCATATAAAGAAAGAAAGATGAACTTCAGTCTCCGATCACTCCGGCATCTGTTCTATGACCACATGTACTGAAAATGTTATTCTGTGGCGTGTGGCATGATATCCATTGAAAGTGTATGGGTTGCAGCAGCTGTACTCGAGTTGGAAGAAAAGGACGCCGGATTTGGGGAAGAACTTGGCAGGTTGGAGGGATATTCCTAATCTCCAGGAGAAATCAAAGTTCCCTTGTCCATGCTTCCAGGAGTCGTGGCGAGGTGTGCTATGTCTCCGGCAGCGGTTGTCCCTGGAACCCGGATTCGTCGTCCCACAATACAACGTTTGGATCGTTGGCTTGTAAGGCTTTACTCTTCGTTTTCAAACCTCATGAAAGACATTAATATCTTAGTGATATCAAGCTATTTCTTTACACGTGAGACATTGACTTTATGTTGCTGCTTGCACATAACACTCCTCTTCAAACCTCTTTTATGTCATCTTCAATGATATCACGAAACTCTAGAGAAATATGTGTTCGGATCGTGATGTTGCGTACCAAGGTGCGTCACAAACATTCTTACTTTGCTCGAAATCGGCAACTTCTATATCATAGCATCTTCTTAATGAACACATGTGATTGTGGAACTTTTGGGTGTCCAGCCAGTGATTATAACAAGGTTTGAGTGGATCTCAATCCAGTGTCACAAAAGAAAGAGCCTCATAACTTCAAACCAGCTCTTGAGTATGGAAATAACCTGGTCCTTCATAACCTAGCAGTTGTCTGCTACCTCAACACTTGTGTTTTGATTCACTACTAGAGCATGTGCGTATGAGAAATTCTCTTATCAAATACTATTTTGTCTGGTCTTTAAAGAAGGTTAAATCTCTAACCTAGTCTAGTGTACAAAACTAGACAAAACCTTACGTAATAATGTTGCTTAAACCCCTCTTTCCAGTAGTGATTATTTATGATGTGTATGTCATGTACCGATTCAATTCTCATACTCTAAGTTGTGACAATGTGTTCAATACATGATCTAAATAGTTTTGTAAGATATGTTTTGATTGTTCCCAGGACTCTTACAGACGCATCTCTCGTGGGATCGTTGCCAGCCGCAATTGGCAACCTGAGTAATCTAGTTTCCTTGTAAGTGATGGCCTGTCTGTCCAAGAACCAATGGTGCCAGTGAATGACTTGCATGTTACATATGTACATCAATGCTCATTGTATGTAGACGATTCAATAAATAAGAATGATTATAAATAACAACTTTGCCGGCATTCACAAACTGGGGGGATGACACTGTCCAGCGTCCATAGGTTTCACTGGTTTTCTAGATGCTCAAGTTTTTGAAATTCTGCCTAAACTATTAATATGTTGATAAAGATATGCTTTTTGGTTCAATGTTTAGTTTCATCCATTGTTCACCTTGTGCTGTGAATTGATGTACGCACAGGACTATAACGGGAAACAAAGCTTTGAATGGCTCTCTTCCTCAGGAACTGCAACATCTTAAAGAGAACCTGAACATCTTGTGAGTGCAAATTTTTTTTACATCCTCCATTTGGTTATGGATTAATTTGGAATAACGACTAAATTATAATATGCATTGAGAATTTTGCCCAAAATTTGATGGACTTTGGTGACGGATCGCATCAAAGAGTCATCATTATCAGTGGCACCTCAAGTGTAGTAATAATGTTTGCCTATGTAATTTTGGCAGGGACCTCCAAGGTAATGGCTTCAGTGGATCAATTCCAACTACGCTTGCTTCCTTGCGTCAACTTCAGCAGCTGTAAGTATCATCACAAGTGCTTTATCAGGTCATACATCTCTTGTTGAGGAATGGTAATCAAGCTTGTTTTGACACCATCCCCGTCCGTCCGTTTGCATGGTTCATCCTCAAGCACATTAAAAAAAATTATAAAATGTTTGTGGAATATTCGAATAATATGTCTAAAGAGTAAGGGACAAACACATCCATGGTGTTCGTCAATTTTGTTGGTAAGAAGGATAATGTAAGTTTAAAGTGAGTAGGAAAATAGAATGAATTCATGTAATTGAGAAAAAATTATATCAAATTCCAACAAATTTCACTTGAGAAGATGTCCAAATTCCAACATATTGATGTGATTTTTTTAGAATTCTATTTCCAATGATAGAATCTATAAAATCAAAAACCACTGTTCCACCTTAAACTTCAAAATAATCAACTGGGTCTTCTAAAAATGTCCACATTAGTTCTCACATTGTAAAACTGTAAACAACATGCCTCCCCTAAATATTTGGAAAACATACACAAATTCAATGGTCCCAAAACAATCCCCATCCCATGAACTTGGTAGTTTCAAGTCTATACACTGGTAGGATAAGAGATGTCTATTGAGTAGCTCAACATAAGTCTAGTTCATGGGAGTGGATTAGGTGGTGATAATGGGATATATGATGTGATATCTCTTCTCAATAGGATACTTGATGGCATGATTCTAGAACTAATACTACTAGAATCACGTAAAGAAATCCACTTTCTTTAGAACACAATATTTCTACGAAGTGTGGTTTGAACCATATTTCTTGTATGGATAACAATATTTCTAATGTGGTTTAAATTTTTTTAAACTAGCGTAACTCTTATTTCATTTTCACCACTACTGAACCCAAATATGGTAACAAAATCAACAATGATAAGATTTTTCTAATCAAGTTTCTGTTGTCTCTCAACTTAGCAGGGACTTGAGTGGAAACAAGTTGGCGGGTATCCTCGGAGTCGATTTTAGTAATTTGATATGGCTAAGGACTTTGAATCTCTCTCAAAACATACTCACTGGAAACATACAACAAGAATATCTCCAAGACTTGAAACAACTAATTACTTTGTAAGCATGCACTCCATTTAATGTATGGAAATTACACCTTTGCAACTAGATGTTAGTTCAAAAAATTTGCATGACTATTTACAACAATTAAAGCCATATTTGTTATGATGGCCAATCTTGCTATGTGATCACTAAAAATAGTTCAACTTGAGACAAGTTTCATGACATCTAGTTACTGCATCTAAGTAGAATAGACCAATATAACCAATTATATGATGATAGTTTTAATATGTTTCATATTCTATTGTATGCAGGGATTTATCATCCAATCGTTTTACTGGGCCTCTTCTCAACTTGACAGCAAGCCATTCGTTGAACACCTTGTAAGCATAACATCCATTTTTGAATCATGAATGGGAAGTGTATATTTTATGTGGCTTTTACATAGAAGGCAATAGTCTTGTCGTTGTACTATCTTTCTCCTTTAGACACTAATACTACTAGATATTTGATAAACGGATCTCAATTCACGTCGGTCTTCTTTTAAACGGGAGTTCTTCTTCTTCTTTCATCTTTTATATATTCTATTCCTTATATTTTTTACTTTTATATATTCTACTATTTTATTTATCCTTTAATGTTGAAGAGGCCCAAAATTGGCCTCTGCAACACCGCTCCGCAGATTGCATAACATTAAAGGGTTATAATGAATCCATTTAGGAACATAAATTTGATGAATTCAATGTCATGGTTCAGGAATTTGAGCTACAATGCTTTTAGTGGAGAAGTACACCCCCTAAGTGTCTTGAATAGCACCAACATACAAGTTGTGGACCTTTCCAACAATAGACTCGGAGGTCTATTCCCTGATTTCAGCGCTTGGACTAACTTATCATTGTTGTAAGTTATTGCTTCTAACCTTCTCATGGGTGTTTTCTTTTCATATTTTTCCTTGACAATAGAGTTATTTGTAAAGTTAAGTAAAAATTGATCCTCAATGCTAGGGTACTAGGGTTTTCCAAAATGCTAAAAATCATTCAAGTGTGTATCTAAACTAGACTTTTCAAGGCCCAAAATGAATTTATCTCAACACTTAGTGCTCAGATAAATTCATTTTTGGCCTTGAAAGGCTTTTAATACCTTTAAAGGTATTAAAAGCAACAACACTTTAGGATTCTCCTAAGTTACATGGTAGGACTATATTTTAACTTGTCTTCAAATATAGAAAGTAGAGAAGGTTTAAATAGCCTTAAACATCATAATATCCAATTTTGACCTCTCTTCCCGCTTTTTATATTATGACTTCCTTTGCAGAGACTTGAGTTACAACCAATTCCAAGGTGTACCATTTCCAATGTGGATCAAGAGTCTTCATAAAAACTTGCATGTTTTGTAAGTATCCCATTATTTCTTTATTAATATAAGCGGTGAATGTACGTCCCATAGATTCATGCTTAAAGAACCCACCATACACTACCGTACCACAGAGAAGGTATGAGCTAACCAACAAATAACTATATAGTGGCTTCCTTTTGTAAAACTTGCTAGCATTTAATATACTTGATGATGCTCTAGGCTCATACCACCTTTTAAGTAGTGAGATGAATAACCAACGGTTAATATGTTAGATCTATCAAGATCTTGTAAAATAAACCATCCTTCATTTCAAATATTTAGTATTGAACATAGATGATTTATAGGTTGATTTATAGTGTCTACTCATAGTTGTTTTAGAAAAATTTAAATATTTAAATAAGGATTAAAAAGTATAAATGCATGTAATTATCAATTCAAAGATCAAAATGAATTTAATAGTAATTGAATATTATAGTAATTTAATAGTAAACGAATTTAATAGTTATTGTCAAATTAGTTTCATAGATCAGTCTTAATTGTATCATGAAGTAAGGTGTCAAAATTGACTTTAGATGTATTTGAGATTGACCAACATTACCAATATGGCAATTATATTTGAATTTCTCCTGAAATCTATATAATAAATGGACATTATTGATAGCTTACTACTTAATTCAAACCACTTTGAAATCTCAAGTAACATGGTTGTAAATCACAATATGTAGTTGAAGCAATTTTATGCTGAATGGAAGCAAAAGTACATGTGAAACATATTAATTTCCAAATGGCCATTTTGAAAATAGAAATATTGACTTCAAGGTTCAGTATCTAATTATTAAAAATGCTCAAAATATGCAAATCACCTCCACTTGTAAATTACAACAAGATGTCAAACTTTGTCGAGTAGCACATAAAATGGTCCTATAAGCCCTTGGCAATTAGTGGGTATAGGTATGGGGGAACATGACTAGGATTGGTGGAGCTCCTTTGAGGTAAGGAAGTATTTCTAGCTTTTATATCCTTGGGTGTGGTTTCTATTACCATTGGTCTAAAATTTTAGGGTATGAGTTATAAATACAAAAAAATTTAGAGGATGGGGAAATTGTATGCCAAATCAAATTCTTTCTTCTTCTATCCACACTTTACATTTATCTCTAAATTAATGTTTTGGGCAATTTGCAGGAGGTTGAAAGGAAACAACCTATCTGGTCATTTTCCAACCCAATTTTTGAAGGACTTCAAGAATCTCAAGACATTGTAATTGTTTTATACCCAATCTCTGCTTTAAACATCACAAAACATTGTTTTTTAGACACTCATCTTTTAAGATGGAATAGTCCGCTTTGTAACAATCATTTGTTGCCACAACAATAGAGCTGTTTGTAAAACCAAGTCAAAGATAATGAAAAAATTAACTGTTTTTTCATCTTTAATTTGTCAAATCAGCTCTAAGGAACTCCAAAGTTCTATGATTAGTTCAAAGAGAAAGAAATGATCTAGATTTATGGAAAATTGAGTTTAGAGACCACCAAGCTCTTCCATTGATCTAATAGCTACTACAAGTAAATTGATAGTAGTATTGAAATCAAAAGAGGGGTGGTCTCATTGAAACTTTTAGTGACTTTAAAAATAACTATTAAAAGATGTTTTTTGTATAATTTACAAACAATGAAGGATGCTTGTTTAGTCATATCATGAAGTAATCTATTGATTATACGATTACATAATGTGAATGTAATTGCAGGGCACTTGACAACAATAGTATGAATGGGACATTTGATGTTGGAGATGTTATTGCGCTTCCAATGCTAGAGTCATTGAGTATAGCCAACAACAGTTTTACAAATGTTATCTATAATGGCTCTTCTATCAAAGCCATCAAAAGAATTGGAATCAAGTGAGACATTCCAACCATCCTCTTGCTCAATATACTTCAGTTTATATGTCATTTACTTGAATTTACCATCATAGATATATAGAAGAATATGTTATGGAATTCAAAATACATCTCTTGAAATCCTAATTTGTTATGAGGATGAATTATAATACTATCAAAATAAATATGCGATTTGCTCTTAGTTTATCAGTAAATTTAACTATTGTCTTCATTTTCATGATTCATTTTTTTGTGAAATAAATGAATAATAGCTAAATTTCTTCCTTGGAGAGCTTGAATGCTTGCAAGTTAGTTGCTGGTTCTAAACTGTTTATTTGTACTTACTTGTATCAGTATGCATGGAAATCCATACTGTGTTCAAATTTCTCCCCAAGAATATTTAAAACAATGCGTTTGTGAGCAACAATGCAATGATCCAGGTGAGAGAGCTTTCACCAAAATATTGAAATTCATGTTTTCTAAATGATGTGATTTCATCGCATCATAATCTCTTGTGTTTCTATTTACTTAAAATATAATTCTAATATGTCAAATGTGGCTACTCTTGTTTGCAGACCCTGGAGAAAATGGCAGTAAGACTGCAATGATTGCGACTAGTGTTGCTGCTTCTGTGTCTGCTATAATCATCCTCATCATCAGCCTTGTATTTTGGAAAACCAGAAGAGAGAAACAAAAACTGGAGCTCCAAGCACATAATTTGCTGCTTCAAGTTCAGCAACGTAAGTCGTACTCTCTTACTACTTGCACCTCAAATATGCCATAGTCCTAAAAGTGCTTTACTCTATGACATTGTAGCGGCGTTTTTAAGCTTGGAACGTGGATGTTTCTCCAGATTTTGCTGAAAAGGAAGTGAACCCCACCATCTTCACTTTCAATCAGCTTCGCTATGCCACTCAGGACTTCTCTCAGGAGACCAAACTGGGCGAGGGCAGCTTTGGTGCTGTGTACAAGGTACTGCAAACCAACAAAATAGAGTGTAATTTCCTTCTTCAATTACGATTTCTGACCTTGAATCAACAGCTGCATTTCGTCTTGTGTGTATATTACGCTCATGATCCATCGTTTTCGTATATAAATTTCTAATCTAGCCCAGAGCTGACAACCGAGTTATTTGGCTGAAAGAGAGGCAAAAGAGACCGAGAGTTTTGACCTCCTTCTACGTATCAACTACCAGTCCTAAATAGCTCTATTTACCTACCACAAGGGGCCCAGGAGGCATTCACATGTGCAAAAGTTGCGACTTCTGCATATACAAAAAGCGTTCACATGTGTGAAAACAACCCGCTTTCACATGTTCTAGCCAATGAATTCTAGTAAAGAGCAAACACAATACTTTGATTGATACTACTAGAATTGATTGACATGTGAAAGTCGGTTGTTTTCACATATTATGTGAATGCTTTTTGTATGTGCAAAAGTAGCAACTCTTGCACATGTGAATGCCTCCTCAGCCCCTTGTGTACAGAATTAGAATTAGCTCAAAGAGGAGATAGGCAACGCTTTTTGTTTGCAAATAGTGTACTAGGGTAGGTGCTTGATTGGGAGTATTATGAATGACATTGGCAGCTTACACTAATTGTCAACTTATTTACAAATAGTGTACTAAGGTAAGTACACTGTACATGTAGCTCCTCACTCAAAAAGTGTCGCTCTTCACTAGCGCAAGGTTTTTAAAAAATAAAATAAAAGATGGTTGTCTCTTCTATTGGGACCCGATTAATGCTGCACCAAGTTGTAAAGTGGTTGAAATAGTGAGTGAAGATGACATGGTTGCCAGGAATCAGTAAACAAAGTGGGGGTGGGTATGATCTTATTAAAAAAATTGGGTGGCTTTTCAAATGATTCATACCCTTTGGAGTGCAGGGTTTCCTCGGGGCAAAACCTAGCGCAGAGGGCATGGAAAGAAGCGAAGGGCTCCATCCAGTGGCTGTGAAGCAACTGTTCATCAGAGACAAAGAAAGTCGGGACCAAAGCATCGCCGACTTCTTGAACGAGGTGGTGGTGGTGACCGCCATCAAGCATCGCAATCTGGTGAATTTGAAAGGCTTTTGCATCCGTGAAGACCAACGACTTCTGGTGTACGAGTACGTGGACAACCGCGACCTCGAACACCACTTGTTCCGTAAGATCTCGTGCTCAGCTCCTCGTTTTTCACTCAATTGTTCTGAATTGGTGAGCTACTTTAGTCACCAAGGACAAGAAAAAAAAATGCATTTCCATGTTCTATGTGAGTGAAGGGTGACACTTTTGAGTGGGGTTGTAAATAGTTCTTGCATATGCTTGTCTTCACATCTAAATTTTGGCTCTTTCCTTGCTAAGTTGTTTCATGTAGGATGACTGAGAACCACCAACTTCTTTGCCCTTTTTGGGTTTTAGGATGGAGAACAACCTACATTGAACTCCTAATTGATGTGGATGATAACGTGCATTTTCATTTTACACATAAGGAAAGGGCACATTAGTTGGTGGTTGTAGGTAAGTGAGTGGTTTTGGGTTATTCTTCTGTAATACATTCAATAAGATGCCCATCTTTTAGATTTTAATACTACTTTAGGTCATTCCTAATATCTATTAGATCAATCGAGGACCTCAGTGGTCTGTTGTAATTATTAAGTAAGTATGAAAGACCTTGGTGGTCTCTAAAGTCAAGGTGGAACTCATTTTAGCACCCTTTGTGAAGGAAGAATGAGTTCTAGATACCTTTAGTTTTGTGAGGCCGCACACAATCTTTCAATTTTAATAAGGACATTGTTGATTGAACATTGATCATTTTTGAATATTGAACATTGTCAACATACGCTCTCTTCTTAGTACACGTACAATATTTGAATTCCCTGAGTTTAACCTTCTCCCTCCTCTTCGAGTATGACTTCACAGATAAATGTGATGTTTTGTTTTCCGCATGCAGAAGAAAAAGATGACAAGCACTTGAGTTGGCCATCGCGGTTTAATATATGTTTGGGAGTAGCTCGGGGATTACATTACCTGCATGCATATGCTCAACCGAAGATTATCCATCGAGATATCAAAGCAAGCAACATTTTATTGGACATGGAACTACAGCCTAAGATTGCAGATTTTGGGTTGGCCTTGATCTTCCCAGATGAAATATCCCACAGAATATCAGCTCAATTTGCTGGAACGAGGTGAGAACCCCCACATTTTGAGAGCATCTATGAAGTCATCGGAGGTTTGAATATTCTGCTTTTGGAGAGGTAATTAATCAAGTTGAATGCAAGGACTTGTGGGTATAGGCGTAGTGAGGGAATGAAGACACTTTATTCACGCCGACTCCTGTTGGGTCTAGAGTTTATCCTTCTCTTCTTTCTTTCTTTTTTGAATTTTAAACTGATGGAAATGACATTTGCAGAGGCTATTGGGCACCCGAATATGTAACAAATGGACAATTGAGCGAGAAAGTTGACGTGTATAGCTTTGGTGTTCTCTTGTTGGAGCTGGTCAGTGGAAGGAAGAACTTAGATTCTAACATGCCAGAGCACCAAGTATACCTTTGTCATTGGGTATGTATACCTTTATCATCTTTGTATCCAAACATTTTGAGTTATTTGTTAAGTCATCCAAAGTTTTGATAGACGACCCCCACTTCCTCTTTACTATACAGTTATGACATCAATGAAAAAGCTTGGAGGTCTCTCAGAAGAACCATTCAATTCAGGCAATGGAAGCTGAGTTGATGGTCTCTAAACTCAAGTCAGAAGTAGATTCAGCCGCCTTTGAGGAGGAAGGAGAGGTCATGTCGTACCATGAATCTTAACTGCTTCTTTGTAGATGTCAAACTTATAATAGATATATAGAGCTATTCAAGGTTGAAAGAGAAGACTATTTAGTATCCATAGATTCCACAAATTTTTAGATGCCAAAGTTTGTGAAAGCTCCCAATATTTTCGATCCTTGATACGTCTTGTGTGCAGATGTGGAATGAAGGGTCATGGATGCAAAATCTTATTCTAACTTGATCTTTGAGTGTGTGCAGGCAAAAGATCTGTACAACGAGTCGAAGGTGATGGAACTGGTCGATCCCAAAGTTTCCTTGAAAGGAGATGCAGAGATTGAATCAGTGCAGCGCGTCATCTGTATAGCCATGCTCTGCATCCAAATGGAACCGGAGAGACGACCTACCATGGCTGCTGTTGTGGCCACTCTGGAAGGGAGCTTGAATTTGGAGGCTGTCGATGGGAACTTGAATGGCTTGTTTCAGGAAGAGGCACTACTGATATGTGAGGCTCTTGAAGAACAACTTTTATGAGGAGTTAATTCTTCAATATTGTTTACTACGGAGACAACAAGTTCTTCCATGTCCGTGATCAGCTTAGCTTCAATGGGCAATTCTAGTGCTAAGAGCATGTCCACCACAACTCGCCAGATAGAGGTCTAAGAGCACCTGTAACCCTCCCACTTCAAATTATGCGTGTTGCAATTCCGTGGCCTGTATGAACAAGCTTATGAAGATTTTGTCAAAGATACAGTTCCTTTGTCTTTCATTACTCAAGCAATGACTTTTGTTTGGTTTTGTTTGGTTTAGTTTGTGCTTGGAATGTGAAGAGTGGGGAAGTCTTACTTGACCCCTAAAGGTTCTTGACAGATTCACACCAATAATATTTTAGAACGGTTGATTCTAATATAAAAAGGAAAGAAGAAAAAGAAAAAGAAAATAGTTGTAGGATCTTCAATAAGAGTAGTATACTATCATGCTCTCAATGTTTCATAACCTTTGACCACATGGACTAAAAGATTATAGTGTTTGAAGTAAAGAAAAAGGATTTTTTTTTTATGGATACAGATTTAGGGAACCTTTATTGTAAAAAGAAAGAACCAAACCAACAATGGGCCTAGACCGGCCACACGCATGGCCAACCAAGATCCTAACTCGGTTATCCTGCCTACTATACACGACTTTATAACAACCCCTCTAGGAGTTGAAATCGGTGGTGGCATTCAATTCTCCTTTTAATGGAGTGGGCGGTGATGACACACCTCGACACCACTCTATCGTAATTTGTTAGCCCCTACCAAACAAAGACACTACACCTCTGGAGTGGACCACCAAAGTTAGTTGAACATCCAGCCATTCTTGGCAATTCAAAGCGTCCACAGTGTAATTAGTCAAAACAAGAGCCACTTGTGGCTGACCTCTCTAAACCTCATGGGAGCCACGCAGTAAAAAGGACCTACTTCATGTTTAGTTTGCCCCATCTCTAGCTGTCGGGGTTGCCAAGAGCATTGAGAATCATTGTAGCGTAGTCCTAGGCCTTGCTCGCTTGAGCGGAGTCCCAAAACCTGTGGGTGATGCTCTCATTGGCACCAAGGTCACATACACCATATCTATCATCAACATTGTCAAAGGCACAATGCCGCCACAAATTGACAGCCACAGATGCCAAATAAAACCAGCTTCTTTTTCCACACTCTCTGGATCTCAAGTATTCATCTATTTGTACTTAAAGTTTGGGCGGAGCATAAGGTTCCACTTGGCTCTAGTAACATTGGAAGGGGTATCGCTTACGTAGGATAGTCTTACCTAGCTGGGTCATGTAAGACATGATGGTGCTTTCATTTGACCATCTAAATCTACCAAGGTCCCACTCCAACTGGTTGTCTCGGCCTTAGGAAAGCAAGGTTGGGGGTTTTTGACCATTCATATCAGCCTTATTGAGAGCCATAATATATGCCCGGGTGAGGTGTATGGAACATTATTTTGAGGACAGCGTCGACCTACTTGGTGGAAAGATGGTACTAGGACAAATAGGCATAGGTCCTTCGTGCAATTGGGCAAATGGCCAAGCGGACACGAACATTGACAAAGAGCGACGTAGACATGGACATGGGTAATTGTCTAAATTGCAAGCATCAAAATGTATGTGCAATTGTGACAATGTCTGCGCCATTCTATTTGGTCTAAACATTGTGTTTTGTGTGTTGGATTTATCCGCCATTGAGTAGCTTCCATTTGTATGGTATAGAACACTATTTTCAACAGACCCAAGTTATGAACCTACAACAAATCTTTATCTCGGGGAGCCTAATTTCCAAACCTACTATAAACCCTTAGGTTTGGAAATGATAACCTTACAGGGCCAATTACCAGCTACTAGCACTACTAGGGTTTTTGGACAATGACCTCCACTTCTAGTTGTATATAAGGACTATGGCCAAGCAATAGTCTGAACAAACACCAAGGCAATAATTTATTCAAGTTACGCACCAAGGTGATAGTCTAGACAACCACCAACGCAATAGTTTGGACAACCACCAAAGCAAACGACCTCATACAGGCCTTTGAATTGGCCAATATTACTTCTATAGGTTTTGTTTGTGGAACAATATGAAGGTTATTGGTGTATATTGTGATATTTATATGTAGAAATTAATTTAGAGCATGTCTTTCTCATCCATCATGTATCAAAGAATGTATTATTACAAGATGATGTACATGTGTTGTATGCTTGCATTGGAATTTGATAACAGTGGCAAATACTTCACATAACATCAATTTGGTCAGGGACATGAAAAAAAGTTGCCATCGTCCTCGTCCTATTTTTCCATGCTAGACGAATACATAGCCAACGTTGTCCTAGCAGAAATTCTTCCATCATGTAAATATAAATATTAAGCTTTATATGTTTGGATTATAATAAGCTAGAAGTTGAGATAAAAGGGGTTGGTTGTGGTTGGAACCATGGTTTGACCGTAACGGAGCGTCCGTTAGCATGCAAATGTTGCACCACTCTTGTCACATGCACAGCTCAGGGGGATAGATGGCGGGTTGGCTAGTCGAATTTCTTGCCTCGCTAGCAAACAAAGCCATGGGCTTCCCGAGCCGCTCGATGACCTCAATTGGTTTCGAACCCGAACCGGCAAGCAACCAATGACCACCACATCTTGAGCCAACCAAGTCTACGACTTAGCGGCCGAAAGTAAGAATTTGGCGCTTCTATGCATCCATGAGAGGGGTGTGGTTACTCTATGGTAGTTTATTAATGTTTATTTATTTTATTTTTACTTATCTAGATGTTTGGAAGGTCCATGTATTTTGCCTTTCAATCAAATAAGATCACCAAGGGATTTTAGGTGGTTCGGGAAGTGTGGATAGGAAAGAAATAAGCATCTTTGGTGGGGCTTAGGTAGGGGAGCATGGACTAATGTGCCCCACCTCCACTTTAGATAGGGGAAGAAGTTAGAGAGGTGTTTCTTTATAAAGAGTTGGTGTGAGTGTGTAGGGAGTTTCTGAGGGTTTCAAGCCGAATTTCAACTAGATGTAGCTCATTGAGCAAGAATCTTTTAAAATTAAAACTTAGAGAGATAGTTCTTTGTATTGAGAGATTTTCATATTGTGTTTGTAAGTTGGATTTGGATTTGAATTGTAAAAGTTATGAAGGTTTGAAATTGTGAAAACCCGAGGCAATCCATTGAGAGGGCAGAGGTTTTGACAAGCCATAACTTTTGTTGTATTTTTTATCTTCCTTTGGTTTTTTTAGGATTTGTGTATCATTGTTATAACTCTCTTAAAAAATAATTACAATTGAGATTTTGAGCTTTAAAGAAGAAGTTGTAGAGAGTTGAATATCTAGAGGAGGACAAAACTTTGAACGTCCATAAATTTTGGACAATAGTTTGGAATGGTTTGAAATTTAGAGGACTGTTAGTTTGTTGCATCAACTTCCAAAAAGCTATTACATTTAGCATTAAGAGGTTTAGATCATTTGTGGCGTTAGTTTGAAGCTCATAGCTAGTGTAGAAGATATTTTTGGGTATTTCTTCTATTTTTTGAAGACTTGAAGACTTGAAGATAAGAAGACATGAAAATTTGTGTGTTATGGTTTATGGCTTATTATTTCTAGCCGGTTTTTAAGGCTTGTTGTTTTCATTTATTATTCCCAACCAGTTTGGAGGCTAGTTGTTTTCCATTCTGCTCAGTAAATATTGTTGCGGCAAAGTGGGGTGATCACTCACACGATTGTTATGTTGTTTCCACTAGTGAGGCAAGATTGCTGGCCACGGTGGGTTTGAAATTTAGGAGCCATCTTTCAGACGGTTTCAGCTTGTCGTCTCGCCATTCCATTTTACACGTCCAAAACTCGTGGGGTTCTTAGTACTCCACCCTTACTCTTAAACCTGTTTAGAACCATTACATGGTAGGCCAACAAGAAGCAGTTAAAATACTTGAAGATTTGAAGAATAGAAGACTTGATGACGAGAAGAATCAAAGATACGATAGAGCTTCCTAGCCATCTATTCTCAATCATAGCCAAATTCCATGTGAATTCTTAAAGCGCACTCCTCTCTACTCAACTACGGCAGTGCCCAATTATGCATTGGTTCTAGAAGACGTCTGCAAATTTCAAATTAATATGTTCAAATTAGGTGAACATTGAGACTTTCCTAAGATCCATTCTGAAGAGCAAGTCAACAACAAATTGAGAGAGGTTAATCTGGACAAGCAGCAAGACAATATTCTGGTCAAGCATCAAGGAAATAGTCTAGTCAAGCACCAAGGCAATAGTTTGGTCAAGCACCAAGGCAATGGTCTAGATTCCTGGACTATACAAAAGAGTTGACGGGTTCAACAAGTGGACGCAACTCCAAACCTAAAAGTTGGGTTTAGGTCTAAGACTAAGTCTAGTAATTTTTTGGAAGATGGACAACTCTTATTGTCCTGGCCAATGTCGCTATGCCCTAGATTTTTATGCCAAGGATTGGCTTATGTCTCTATGATGATTCATTTTTACAACATATGAAAGCAATTTCAGATGAAATAGTTCTTTTTCCTTGGTTGATTCTTCTTCCACATGTAGTTGGTGGCATGCAGCTATCCATGTCCATGCCAATTAGCTCATTTATGTGTAAGTTTGACCATGTCCATATCCGCCCAGACATAACCCATTTGCTCCTAAAAATTTTCCCATTTGCACTTAGAAATTTGACCATTTGTCCAAGTGCCCTACATTTGAGCCCATCATTGATTCTTACGTCAATATTCTATTCTATAGAGGTGCCCTTATAGCGAGGCCACAGCAGTCCTACCGGGGTTCTCGTATAACATGTTAGTCGTCCCAGCCACGTAGAAAGAAGGTTTATGCAATTGTGGAGGTTTATCAGATTTGGAAAAAATGTTGTTTTTCTTCCTCGCAATGAGAGGATCAACAAACTCTAACTTCACTTGGGGTCAATTTTTGCACTAAACAAAGTCTAAATTTTCTACCACTATTGTGAACATGAGACAAGTTCTTTGTACTCCAATTTTTAGAGGTAGAGAAGAGATGTACATACTCAAAAAAATTGTGCAAAGAGTGGAGGTTCAAAAAAAGCCAACTCATTCTTATTTACTTGTGAGTTTAATATGTTTTAGAAAGAGAAATTTCCAAACGGTCAAATAGGAGGATTACACCACATCTTGTAAGAGAATATCAAGACCTTTCATTTTTATGTGGAAAAGAAGAAGTTGTTTTGGTACCTTGTCCAACAATGTATGAAAATTGTTGACTTGCGTTAAATGAATATTTACAAGAGACAGAAGATTCTTTTTCACAATATAAAATAAAATAATATTTCTTGCTTGTGCTAAAATCTCACATTATAGAGTGTGGTGGCAAAAACATTTGGAGTTGTGTGGCTTGCCTCGCTAATTTCTTTTAAGATGGCATATCTATTTTTCTAGAGGTTCAATGCAAAGAAAATGTCTATTTCCACAAAGCTAATACTACGTTGCATCTATAAAAAAATTTAGAAATTCATCATAAAAACCAAAACTATCTGAACCTGCCCAAAATGAAAAGTATTTTTTAAGGGGGAATGGTCCTTTGAGGGTTAGAGGGAAATAAGTTAGGTTCAGTAAAGTTGATATTGAGATGAGAATTTTTTTCTCATAGCAACCCTCGCTAGTTCTAGACCTAGGAGCGCACTTTCTCATGTTCAACACACTATTTGTATTTGACAAGTTATTGTAGGGATGCTCTTAGCCATGGGTCAATCTTTCACAAAGAGGATATTCTTTTGTTTGGGTCTTGTGGGTGTTTTAAATGAATGCACATGTATCTAACTTGATTCAAATTTTTTTTGGAACAAAAATTTATCAAAATGGTAGCAAATAATTGATAGATGATGTGGGTACAAGAATATAATATTCTACTGGTTAGCAAGGAGTTTAATGGATTTTGCTTCAATAATGTTAAAAGATAACATTTTGATATCTTCTATTTGTTGTATAATCAGTATAGCATGTTCATTTGTCTCTCACCAAGCGGCCACTGGCACAATTTGGGTGTTGAAAAGGATTGTCCCGATGAAAATTTTAGATATCCCACAACTTGACTTTGGAACTTTTGGTCTCAAATAACATAAATAGTCAGCCTTCTTTGAATGTTATAGTTGGCTTTCTTTAAATGTTACCTCTTTATATGTTATAACCCAGGATATGTTATGGAAATTGGCGCTCTCTAAAAATTTACACTATTAAGTGTTATTTGTTAGGTGATATTGCATGTTATGGAAATTTACTCTTCCAAATTTACTCTTCCAAATTTACTCTTCCAAATTTATTGATTTTACTTTTATAAGTGTTAAAGTTGGAAAAAATAGAGAAACCACAAGACGGCAAATAGGAGTAGGCCTGGTAGTAAAATGTATTGCAGGGTAGTAAAACTGGCGAGGTAAAAATACAACTTTGGATTTAAGGCGACTATTTTGGATGAAAATTGGTCTGACAAATGAAAATATTATATTAAATTTGGCTAAAATTGGATGAAAGAACAATGAATATTATTATTGATATGTATTATGGTTTTTTCTCACAATCAATAACATTTAAAGAGAGCCGATTGAGACCCTAAAGTACTATGATTATGTTTCACCAAAACTCTTCATTTTAGTACAAAGAGTGGACATAAAAAATAATTTTTTATTTCTGTCTCCCACCACAAGATCATAATCTACACTAATAAATCCACATGCTCACAATTTTTCACAACCTTTGACCATATGGATTAACCCCTAATTGCCCAACCATGCATTTTTTGCTTGATGAAAATTTTCACATCCAAATATCTCATCCTTTGAGCATTTTTGGCAGCGTGATTTTTTTATGGTAGTTTTTTGGAGTAGTTAGCTTTCATTTGGTGAAAATAAATCAACAAAAGAGCATTTTGTGATTTATCCATGATTGAAACTGTCTGGTACTCTTCCATTTCGGCCTAAAATTTTTGGTGACTTGAGCTCATTCTGGGTTGCCCAAGCCTGATGAACGTATGATGGCCTAGATGAAAGGCAACAATTTTCCATCACCAATTTGCAAGCATGGACCATTTTGTGGCCTGCCCATGACTCTAATGGTACTGACAGAAACTCCGTCTGACTACTGCATTGAAGAAATGCTGACAACAAGCATTGATGAATGCAACAAATAAGCCAATAAATAATTTGCAAAAATGGGATCAAATGAGAAGATTATGTGTTTCAAAGTCATGACAGTTTGAACATCACGAGGGGAACGAAAAATAATAGTATAATGATGATCTCTCTCCATATACGCCACTATGACTCAATTTCCAGGAACAATAGATAGTTCAACTAATTTTTTCCTCTGGCTTACCCGGTCTAAAAATGGAGCAAATTTTTTTTTTGGGCAATGCAGAAGGCGGTTGTTCACCTACCAACTTTCCCTCATTCAGTTTTTTCATGCGCAGTCTCTCATCACCTTGTCTCCTACCGGGCAATGCCTTCCACTTGAAGCCTCCTACACCCCCTCACATTGCAAGACCTACATTTTCTTGAAAATGTTGAATTATTTTTGCGTGCAAAGTGTATCAAATTCCCACACACACAAAGACCATAGTGTGAATTTTCCAGAATTTTATAGCGAAAAATATTACACGAAGTCATTGAAAAAACGCGGAAAAGTACAACTGCCCGTGCTTTTTTACACCCAAAATTTCTTCATCAAATGCTGAAATCTTGATGCTGGAGGTTTGAAATTGCGTCAAAAAAATCTCAGTCATATTACACAACCTTACTCACAAGATCTTACGGTTGGAAAGTCAAAACAATTGAAATTTCTCTCAATACTCGAGATTAGAAGAATCAGTCAAATTTGCAAAAAAACAGCCATGCAAAATGGCCAGGACGCTTAGGGGTTAAAAGAATAAAAATCTCCAAACTTCATTTTAAATTAACTCATTCTTGTGTAAATTGAAAGTTCAAATGGTCCGAAAGTTCATGCTTCTTCTTGGAAAAAAAAAGGAATAAAATGAGAAAAACAATAAAGATCTCCAATTCTTACAAGGAAACAAAATTTGTTTTGACTTGTCTTGGACTTGTCTTGACCTTGCCCAAAAAATATCAAATATGTTTGACTTGTCTTGGAGTAAAAGTTTCACACTATAGAAGTTTTTTCTTACAATCTCAAATAAAATAATTTTACTTAGTACACCCAATTAAGCAATTATGGTTTATTGCTCGATTAAAACGACAAGTTTTTGCTCAAAACTAAAAAACAAAAAAATAGTTGACATGATTTTAGCACTTGTATTATAAAAATAAAAAAGCCGACTGTGATCCAAAAGTTTTAAAATTTGCCAAAAGTAACCACTCTCAATTTTTTTTAATGAAGGCATAACTTTTTTTTCTACATGAAAATAAAATATATATTCCACATAGCTCTTATCATGCATCTTTTTACAAAAAAATCAAGAATTGGAAATACAAATTACAGTTATAGGAACATGCCCGAGATTTACAAAAGCCTATCTTGAGACTTTTGATCTTAAGAAGTAAAAAATATATAGAAATTGAATACAACAAATAAAACATTCAGAAATTACATGTATTTATTTATATACAATTTATTTGGATAACCATGAAACTCGTGAGGATTTTGAAACACCATGATATTATTAAATGCACACTGAAACTCTAATAATTGAGGCATTAAAATTTCGTTTAAGTTCAATGCTTTATTAAAATGTCAATATGGCCAATTCAAAAAAATTAAATGATATATAAAGAATGCTATAGCAGACTTATCAAATATTTAAACTTCCATGGTTTAAGTATTTTATATAAATATAGGCAACGTAGGGGCCAATGTTTAGAAGTGATTAATAAAGCACTCGTATAGGAAGAGTGTCGTACATTCAACTACATTTGTGTTGCATATTCGTTAAAATCCTCACAGGTTGATGATAATTAAAAATCTCATAGAAATATTAACCAACATGTCAAGATTCTCTCAAGGGGAATATGGTGCTTGAGAAGTTTGGGCCTCTTTCATTCAAGGATTTCTAAAAACAGTTTATTTACTTCTGCCGAGTCATCCATAGAGAGAAGATAGTACACGTTCAAACCAGCACAAGGAATACAGAAACAAATGAAAATATGGTCTCTTTCAAAAGTCACAAAAACAAGAAAAAAAAAACCCTTTTCCACATTCTATGTAAGTGAAGGGCGACATTTTTTGAGTGAGAAGCAGCAGGGTTGCTGGTAGTGCACACTTCATGAGATGTGAGCTTGCTTGTTTTCCAACTTTTCTTTCGACTATTCTTGTTTGTGGTCGCTTGTTTTTCATGTGGTCCATTGCCATGGCAAGCATGAAATGTTTTCATCCAATATGTGGATGCTTGTACATTTAGGGGTTAATGAGTGTTTGACAATTTAATGTTTTGTGCTATCATGAAAGTTCTTTGTGAAGTCACCTAAATTTTCAATAAGAGACCCCTTCTTTTGGCTCACTACATTGCTATTTATTTACTCTAAATATTGAATAGCCACACAAGAGCCTAGTGGTCTCTAAACAATGAATAAGAGTGAAAAATAAGTTGCATGAGGAGGGTTTCACAATCAGACCAAGGGTTGAGAGGTCAAGTGCTATCAGCAATATGAGTGGTCTATAGCCTCAATTTTGGCCTTGGTTGGCTTCTCACCTTTCACACTTGGACCAAAGGGCATCTAAAATGCCTTCATGGAAGCACTTTTTGAAGGTTTTGGCGCCAAGAGTTTGGTCTCTTGAGGGACGTTTGGTCCAAACAAGAATAGAAATCTAAACTCTTGTCAAGGTACCAAATATTTTTTCATTAACCCCTAAAGGACGAGAGTTCCCTTCGGGGACAATTTGAGTTTCAATTGAGTCCCTCAATTTCACATTTTGGCATGATTTTTTGAGATTTTTTAATGAGTGGGCAACTTTTTAGTAGCTTTTATATTGACATAATTTTTGTAGAAATCCAACTTACGATTCAAAAGTTACGAAAAAAATTTAGTATCATATACGAATAGTGCAGCGGTTTAGTGTTACAATAACAAATAGTGTAGCAAAAGTTTAACTGATTCTAAAATTTAATAGAAATTTGAGTTTTTTTCTAGTTAAACAAAAAAATTCCTTTTGGAAAGAGAATGGAAATACTTGCATCTAGTGTACAAACTTTTGAATTTCAAAAATATGAGAAGGATATGATATACGCAAAACTTGTCAGTGTATTGTTAATTCCAAGCACATAGTTGCATTGCAAGATTATTAATGAAATCTTCTACCCCTCTTCTACATCCAAACTTTGGTGCACATGTACCTAACATGTGCACCAACATGATCTTTTTTTAGTTATTACAACAAAATTAGAAATCACGGCTTGTAGTGCAAAAATTTGTCACAGAAGGTGGTCAAAGTTTGTTGAAAGTGTTTAGTATGACCTCTTTGTTGAAAGTGTTTAGTATGACCTCAAAAAGAGTTTATGTCTCACTTCAAAAGTTGATATCTTTCAATTCATGCAGGCAAACTGAACAAAATTTTTACCACATACACATCATAGTAGATTTCAAATATTCCCAGAAAAATTTAAAATGAGGTGGATTGGCCCATATTGAATATTTAAATTCTATCCTAATGGATTTGTCAAGTTATAGGACTTTGCAGATAATATACATGCAAGAAGATATAATGGCTACCGATTGAAAAAATATGTAACGTTACCTACTAAAGAAGGGGGCAGGACAATGGGTAATTCACAAATACTATGACATGATAGTATGGATGTGTACTTGGAAACTTCAAATTTAGACGTATACAACATAAATGCAAAATAATAATGTTAATAAAGTAATGTGAAGCAATAAATTCATGAATAGTCGTTATGGAAAATGCGTTTATAAAAAAATTATCTAGCCCAAACAAAGGAAATAATTACAGTATAATTTAGTAATTAGGCGAAACTTAAATGATGGTAAAACTATAAAGGACTACACTATGGTTAAATGAAATAAAATCAGTAAGTTCTGGAAGAATAAAAGCTAGAAATTATCCAGTTGGTAAAAAATAATAGTACCACTTACAAAAACTATCTATTGGAAACATGTGTTCAAACACAATTGATTGATATATGTCACCAAGAGTAAAAGAAAACCAAGATCTTGGCATGAACAATTATGGTAACACGTCAAAGTGTTGTGTTGGGTTCATAACAACCTAGTTTGCATGCATGAGCCTTGAATACGGATGAGCTAATGACGTAATGTGAGAATTGAAACATGTTGTACCACAAATTTTCAAAAAAATTTAGATAGTTAGTTAGGATTAAGGTAAAGAAATAATTTAGATAGTTAGGATTAAGGTAAAGAAAAAATTTAGATAGTTAGTTAGGATTAAGGTAAAAAAATTTAGATAGTTAGGATTAAGGTAAAGAAACTAATAGTTAGTTAGGATTAAGGTAAAGAAAATTTAGTTAGTTAGGATTAAGGTAAAGAAATAATGGGTTACTGAAAACCTTAAAATGAATAAAGAAGGGCCTATAGTCCAAGCCTAGAGCCCGAGCTTGGAACCCGAGCCCAGAACCCGAGCCTAGAACCTGAGCCTAGAACCTGAGCCTAGAACCCGAGCTGGAGCCTTGAGGTACCATCGAGAGGAAGTGGAGACCCCGAGGAGCTCGGATCAGGTGGACAAGCTACAGCTTCGAAGTGCGCAAGCAGAAGGAGCGGAGCAGTCAAGGATCACCGCGAGGAGTTCAGATCAAGTGGACAGTCCCGGGCTCGAAAGCACGCGAGCAGCAGGAGCAATCGAGGATCACTACGAGGAGTTCGTGGGAAAGGAACAAGACGAAAGCGAGGAAGAACAAACATGATCACCATCGAGACCGCGGCCGAGACCAAGCCAACAAAGTTTCACTGCAGAGGTGAAGCTCGGAATCTCGGAAGTAGGCTACTAAGGAGGAGCTCAGAACTCGGACACTGGTAGGTGGGGCTCGTATGCTGAGCTTGAAGAGACACAAGCCCGGAGCGGTGGAGGAGAGCTCATAAGTTGCAATCCGGAAGATACAAGCTCAGAGTGATGGTGAAGAACTCATAAGCCGTAGCCCGAAAGACACAAGCCTCAAGCTCGGTGGAGCAGACTCGGATCAGCCTGAAAGGCACAAACCTGGAGCTTGGTGGAGCAAGAGAAGTCGCAGCCTGGGATGCACATGCTTGGAGCTCAGAACAATAAGCCGAGACAAAGAGAATGGCAACCGGACCTGATGTCGTAGTCTCGTAGTTCGTAATTCTCAAAGTTAACCAAAATTAACCTCAGACAAGCCCACCTAACCAGATTGTTTCCAGGGATTTTTATTGTGAGTCAAACTTTTGAAATCTAAGGACAATTCACACTTAATACCTCAGCACATCCCAGAGAATGGCTTCCCGAGTACCTCAGTGACCGGTAACAAGTAACCACAATTGTTTAGTTTAAACTATGTTGAACGTCAGAGTTGTTTTCCGGTAAGTTTTTATAGTGCTTAGAAAGTCACTGCCCTCCGTTCTCACAGTCCAAAGGCCACAATATCCACAACCTAACTCTACACCATGAAAGAATTAATAGGTTGCAGCTACTCTACCGGCCTTCACAATCTACCAAAAAATAGTTTGGGTAAATTGGTCACGCCAAACGGACTCCAACTACAACCACACCCAATGAATCAAACAAAGAAGATACAAGAATCACAACAAATCTAATGCTAAGTAATTCACATAAGCAAGACAACCTTCCACGGGGATCAAGGGACCTCATCCACTGTAAGCGTAGAAATCCTGAAATACTCCGGATTCGGGCTTAGCCAGAATCTCTCCCAGTGTATCAAGAGGCGAGATGTCATCCCTCCTCCCTACCAATACAAACACTTTTCATTGAAGGGATGCCATCATAAATAGCATTGGACTTTCCGAATCCCATTCGGTAAGCAACTCTACCTGATTTAACCAGTCTAAGGTTTGAAGTAGATCCCAAATCTTACTCCACCATCTAGCCTCGATATCGTACTCCCTCCGGAAGCCTAAACTCACATTTGACCGCATAACATTTCAACAATCCACAACCTTGCACATCCTAGCAAAAACTCACTAGGACTCAACCCCCTCCCTCTCTATTTACACAAGCTCAATAATAATTCTAAACACAAGCAATGAAGGCAAGATACAAACAAAGCAACTAAAAGAAGAGTACTTAAACCAAGAGCCCAAGGCTCCTTAAATACACAAAGGTCACTAACTACCGTCCAAAAACTAGATCCCCAAAAGGTGGGAAACGGCATTTAGATCCTAGAATTGAGAGTTGCCTAGTCACCGGCGGATTACCAGTTAGACCAATAAACCGAAAGACTCCCGATCCAAGATCGATAAAACATTCTTAATAAAAGTAGGTAGTCAGATAAATCACTCAAGTGGTAGTGACCGGGTGCACAATGGGGCTCCATCGACATCATTATTCTCACCCTAGCGTTAATCTACCGCACCTATCAACATTCTATCAAGAGATAGAATAAATCCACAATAACATAGGCTCATCCAGAAGACTTATCCGGAGGAGTGGACTTATCTACTAGTAGATCCATGGAAAGATTGACTGGATGATTGGGAGTATCCACGGGTACATAATCAAAAGAATTCACCGAAAGGTTGGAAGTCTCAACCGCGAGGTCTACCGGTGGATTGGGAGTATCCACTGGTATATTGGAAGTATCCACCAATATATGAGAAGTCTCCACTGGATCAACAAACATAGCTACCGGAGACGCAACCAAAGAATCCGTTTGTGAGAGGGAAAGATCAACCGGTTCCTTACCGAAAGATTTGACTGGGAGACCTCGTTGCCTCTTATAGACTTTCACACCCCACTTCTTGTAAGATGGAGAATCCGCTCTACTCATTGGGCATTAAGTGGGTGGATCATCATCTACTGAAGAAAGAGAACTGGTATAGACAAACTGTTTCTTCTTCCAGGTTAGGCTCCGGTCTTACATTGGTATGGCAACACTCGTTTCTTCAGCAAGTAGCTTGGTTAGTGCCACCATAGTCTCTTGTGCCTTGACCTTTGTGTCAAGGTGCTCCTTTTAGAATGTCCAGAGATCTATTTTCACCTTGGTCAAGTGTTCCCGGTCCTCCCGGGGTGCAGCCAAAATGTCTTTGGTGTTTTCTACTTCAAACACCTTTCGGAGAGCCATCTAAAGACTCCTTGCCTCCAGAAGCTCCATCTCCAGCTGTAGGATATCCCAAGTCACATCCCGGGAGAACTTGACAATGTTCTCCACCAGCGTGAGATTCTTGGATGGCCGGGGTGGTGGTTTTTTCTGGTGAGACCGAGATGATTTACCCTCCTTTGGAAGTGCCTGAGATGATGAGGCCTCCTGTAGGACTGCCGGTAACGCTGACCGTAGCTTAGTATGTTGGGGGAAGGCCCAGGGAGCATGGTCTTGGGGAGCCATTCCTTGCCTCCAAACTTTTTTTTCTTTTGGTTCGAGACAATCATAATATTCATACAAATGCATGAGGTATGGAATCAAGGTCTTGGAACATCCACCTTGTTGAATTGCCCGGAGCTCTGGCGAAATTGCCTCTTCCAACAAAAATCCCCAGTTCGGGATGAAATCCTCGAAGAATGCATGTATGTAAGTGGTGGCCAGCCGTGCTGTGATTCTTTCATGCCGGTTGGGGTGGAAGATTGGGTTTTAAAACTCAACCACCTTCCTCAATTGGTTGTTCGGGAATTGATCACTCCGGTAGCACTCCGATCCATCGTAGGAGTTTGATAAGTGCTCTCCCGGTTAACCTTGGGTATCCATCTCTCCTCTTCTTGAAAAGAATAAACCTTACGCCATACTTTTGTGGTCCATGTCTGGGGATTAGCCCGGTAGACTCTCCGGGGTGTTGCGGGAGGTAGCAATTCTGCCGCCGCAGATCCCTTTTGGAACACTCAAGGTTTCTTGTATAATCCCGTGCACCCCATCCGGGTGAGGTCTTCCTCTAATTCTCCTCCTTGCTCTATCCCCTCCCACTTGTTAGGATCAATCTTAGAAAGCTTCAATGTCTACGGTGGAGTCATGTTGTCCAGACTAGATTAAGTTCGGGATGTGCATGTACTTCCACCAATCACCCTACCAACTTATTCCAATTTTTGGTCCGGCCCGGAAATCATAAGTATGTTGGGCAACCGGTGTACTTTCTACGGAACACTTTTCTAGATTAATGTGGATGTAGGCATCTCATATATTTAGTAACACAATTAATAAAACAACATAACAATTAACCATTTCAAGCAAAAGAGATGACTTAGGAGAACAATTTTTTTTAAGGGGATTTTCCGGGTGATCGGAGAGACCGGGAAAAAGATGGAAAATTTAGGCAAGACTTAGGGAAAGGGGAAGAACAGGGAAAACAAAAAAGAAGACTTGCCACAAGGCCGGGATAATGGAAAAAAAATGATGGGACAAAAACTAGACGCACAAGTAACAAGGTCGTAGGACGTACAAGGTCTAAGTAGAGTCTACCGGGAGACTTTTCTCTAAATCGGAAAGAAGGCAACCGGGAAAAGGAAAATGAGAGGAGATCTTACAAACGAGGAAGTTGTACAAACAAGAAAAACCCAACAATTGACAAGAATCACTTTGTTCACAATTCTTGACACTTCCTTGAAATCGTGGTTAAGTCTCTGAATCTTCTCGCCGCAGTTGTGAATCTCCTTGTACCGCCTCCACGCCTAATAATTGCCACCTCCTTCGTATCTAAGACCCCATCTGCCATAGTCTTCCACAAATCCGAGGTTGCAACTTCAAACCCTAGCTCCACAACCCTAGGTAGTTGCAATAATTAAAAAATCCTCCTCTTGCTCTTGCTTCTCGTGGTACTCACATAGCCTTGGTGGTGTTCGCCTTTGTGCTCGCCTTCGTGACCCTGGTCCTTGCCTTTGTGACCCTGGTGCTCACCTTCATGGCCCAGGTGCTCGCCTTTGTGCTCCTCAGTCGATACTTGATTTTAGGTCGGGTATCAATCCTTACAACTTTTATTTTTTATTTTTATTTTAATAAAAAAAAATCTTCCTTTTTTTGTCTTTCTCTTTCATATAAAATTAATCTCCTATTTTTTCAAATAAGAATTTAAGTCTATACTAACCTTAAAAGAGGAAACCTAAACAATTATATTAGAATACTAGTAAATAGTCTATCTACTTAATGAAAACTTTAATAGCTAACTTTTGCCCTAAGTGGTGGTTTGAACCTTTGTCCCAGAGATTTTTCCCGGGCACTGTCTTTAAGTTTTACCGGGCATATAACTTGGTTGTTTATGGCCCGGTTTTATCACCACTATGATACTAATTAGCTAGTTAAGCATTCACCTACTTTCACTAATTGCTATGCAGCCTACTTCTATGTAATACTAACTACTTTGTTGATTATCCAAACTAATAAGTACAATTTCAGCTATTTTTTTTGGTAGGGGCAACCAAGTGGGAGTTTCAGACTCCCACAATGGGCCCACTGTCGATGGAATCAAGTGGAGTTCTTGAAGCAGGCTATGCGCATGGCCATGGAGAACTTGTCGATCGCTCAACACCGTTACTCCTTACGGTACGCTTGTATTTGTAGCGGTGCCTACTGACCTCAGCTGCGACGTTTCTCCTTGGAGGATTACGTTTATATGTAGTGTGAGGCGCCTACAACGTTGGACGTCAAAGTTGGGCGCACCATTCTTCGCGTAAAGGATGTGTTGCATAGTGGCATCTTGTTGCTGGAAGGCAAGGATGGCCGAGAGTGTCAGGAGCACTCTAAGAGTTGTGCTCCCTGTCTTTTACCCAATGATAGCTCCGTTCATCCAAAGTTGGCGGTTGTGTCTGACGGCCTTCTGTGTTTCGTGTCTGGTGAGAAGGACGCCGCTACCATGTTGCTTTGTGACCATTGCCAACGTGGTTGGCATATAGGTTGCTTGATGTCGCCTCTATCTATTCTACTATCTGGGATCGGACTTGCCCTCGTTGTTGGAGGTCTTTGAGCCACGTTTCACCATATTGAACGGCTTGAATTCCTCGCGGGCTTGTCATTGTGTGGAACGTTGCTATTTTACTTGGAGTTCCTGGTTTCGATTCAAGGATAGGCAACGTGAAGATTGACCAAGGGATTAGCAACAAAGGTGCCTAAGGCAATTAAAGATGGGGCTCACATTGCACCCGGCCTACACTCCCTTTGTTACTTTTTCATATGCTTAATGATTCAGTAATGGGCGACATCTTTAATTAGATGCATACAGTTGTTGCAGGGACATCACCATGGCATTTAGTCTTGTTAGTGTTGTTTGGTTCTTACTGGATAGAGGGTCTCTTTATCCGCTACGGGGGCACTTGAGGATGTACTACGTATACTTGTTTTACTGTATGTTTTTTGTTTATTTGATGTTGGTTAAGACTCTAGATCTGTTGTGGTTATTGATCTTTCTTTATACGACAGCTGTCACGGGATGTGGCCTCGAGGGTCTCTCCGCATCGTAGTGTTTTAGTGTAGATTAATTTGTTACAAATCTACGATTTTAGGGACGTGCGGCGGCGCACTATATTCATCCATGGATGTTTTTCATCCACTTATGGTTGTGTGTGTGCATATAGCACCGCGCAGGTCGTTGACTTGACAAAGACGTCCAGTCAAGCTTTGTGAGTGAGGTTAGAGAGTGTTTAGTGATTACCTTTGCTTGTAAGTGGTTGTTTATCATTAGTGAAGGCTCCACATTCTTTTATACTACTTGCACTCGTTAATTCTCTCTATGTGGAGTGCGAGACACTTGACTACTCTATGATTCACTAGTCATTCTTTGAGAGTGTACTACGTATACTTGTATTAGTGAATGTTTTTTGTTTATTTGATGTTGGTTAGGACTCTCGGTATGTTGTGCTTATCGATCTTTCTTTACACGACAGAGGTTTAGACTATAAATGAAAGTATTTTTTCCTTCTTTATTCAGTGCACTAAAATCCAACAGCTTTGAAGTGTTTTTGATGTGAAACTGTCATGGTATCTTAGGGGTTAAAGTAATATTATGTTATACCATCATTGTTAGTATATGATTTTTTAGTAGATTAATTAATATTTCAAAAAATAAATATAATTTTTTAAATAATAATTATTTATTATTAATATATATATATATAATTAATATCAAAATGATGTCAGCCTCAAATATATATGATGTATCTAAAACAAAAATAAAATTGATTTCTAATTTCAAATATAATATCAATTATAATAAATTTTAATGGATTTATGAAAATCATTTAATTTTTTTGAATACTTTTATTCATATTTACTATTAACTTGTCAAATATTTATTTTTTTGAATTTAAATTATGATTACATTAATATCATGATACATTAAACATTCAAATTAAATAATATATATATAATTAGTTTGTAAAATTTTCAATTATATATATAATCATGGTCTTTGTAGGATTAATAATTGTATTTTACATTGTTATGAATTAATACAATCTGTATTTAAATACAATTATGTATTTAAATTTTTTAATACAATATGACTTCAAATTATATAATTTAAATGATAATTATTATCCATAAAATTAAACTTATATCATTAATATTCAAAAGTTTAAGTACAATAGTACATTAAGGTCATTAGCTTATGTATGCATGATTGAAGTTTGATTTATCTTCTAGCCTTATGTGTGAATATGAATATTGTGGTGGAATGAACATATAGTTCATTCAACCAAGCTTCCTTTTACGACGGGAGTTTTCTTCTTGAATATGAATAAGAAATTAATCTTATGATATTTACAATCATTCTTGTCTTTGCTATTGTATATGTTTATATAGCTAATGATAAATTCTGAAATAGTAATATTGAGTCAAAGTAATTTTTGCAACATGGGATTGCCATTTTGCTACTTGCTTGCTCTTCAATGAATTATAGCTTAGTATCTATTGTAGTTGTTGAATTTTAATAGAAACATAACAAACTTAAATTTAATGTATTATACAAGAGCAATCACTATGATTTAGTAAGTGTAATAAAATGCAAGATTGTATGAATTAGCAATATGAATTGCCACTCTTATGGTAAATTTGATAAAAAGCTACAAATGTTTTATATTTTATTCATAAGCTATCTAAATATAAAAATAATGAGGTTTGTAATCAAAAAAATTATTTCAAAATTGAGAATTTTCTTAGTATTTTTAGGCTTCAAAATAGATTTAATAATGTTTATTATTTTCCAATTTGGATCTTAATTTTTAAAATATTATTTTTTGTGTAATTAGTTAATTTTTTTATAAATTTGAAAATTCAGACATTCCATTGAAAGTCCAAAAAGTTGGTTCATCTTTCAAAATGAAAATCAAACAATTTCCAGCAAGAAACCACATATGACGATATTTAGCCTACTTTGATAGTCGAGAGGATTGAACTCAAGACCTTGAACCTCCAACTCAAATTCCGCATGCACACATTCCAAAAATCAAGGCTTTTCCAAGCCCCAATCTCCATTGATGTCATCCAAAGTCGCAGACAATTTATATTAACATTCTCTTCAATTTTGACATATTCACTTAATAATTTCCCTAATAATCTGGTATGCCGTTTTACAGCCGGAAACCATATATAGAATACATAAAACATACTATAAAGTTTAGCAAGTTTGGATTGAAGAATCTTCAACAAATATCTTTCGTTTGGAGGTCATTTTAATATCTGAACCTTATCATGTTCAAATACCACACCATACTTGTAGAATAGTATGGCCACTAGTGGCACCGTCTGACGTGAAAGGTATCCCTCCCTCTCCTCAATTGGATCAATATCCATCGTGGCAACGCCAGCGTGGCAGGTCCATCGTGGCAGTGCCAGCGTGGAAGCGGCGAAAGCCCTAGCAAAACCCTAAACCCTAGCGTGGTGGTCGCGAGGAAGACGAAGCAGAGCAGCAGCTGTGGCGCTGCACTGCACTGCACTCAAGGGCAGCGAGGGGGTCTGACGCGCAGCCCTTTTCCGCCATCGCCACTGGCCTCCCCTCGCCCCGCGATCAATGGGGAAGCGCCCCAAGCTCGACCGCACACCCCCCGTTGTTGATGCCATCGCCGCTTCCCGCGACCAATCTGTCACCGTGCCCATGGCGCCGGGGCCGCTGCTGTCCATGGACTCCGCGCCCTCCGCCATGGAGGTCGAGAGCCCAGCTGCTGCCACCGCCGCGAATGCCAGCCTCAACCCCGTCGGGATGCAGATATACTGGAACCTGTCGTCGCTGGACATGGCGGTGCGCGAGGCCGCGGCGCTGGCGCTCGTAAGGGAATTGCGAGCCAAGCAGGACGAGTTCGCAGCTGGCGGAGGGCGCGGGGGCGTCGCCGAGGTAGGTTTCTGTGTTGATGCTCCGGGGTTTAGGGTTTCGGGTGTGGTTTCTGAGCGGCGTTTCGTGTGTAGGTGCTTGGCGCCAAGGAGAACGACGAAATGCTGGAAGGGTGCGCGCCTGCGGTGCAGTATGCGTTGCGGCGACTCGTGCGCGGACTCGGCTCGTCTCGGGAGGTGAGAATTTGGGAGGGTTTAGGCGTCGTGGATTAGATTAGGGAGGAGATCTTTTGGCTGAGCTCTTGTTGTTTGTGACCTAATGACTTTGTGTTCAGTGTGCGAGACAAGGATTTGCGACAGCGTTCACAGCGGTAGTCGGAGCTCTTCCAGTTCTTCGTGGAGAAACTCTTCTCCGGATTATTCCCCTCAACTTGGAGGTCACTTCTTCTATGAAAAAGCAGGTATATACGCATGACTCGATGAGAGACGGAGCCTTCAATCATGTACACGCCACATTGTTATGCGGAGTTGAAAAATGGCGCATGATATTGGAGGATTCATTGTTGATTATGCACTGCACTGTAGGTCTTCTGTTTTCTTAAATGAGAGCATAATTGGCAGGGAATTGTTTACCGAAGAGTCGCAGAAATTTTGAGCGTCAGCCGCCTACTGGAGCGGTAGGAGTGGCAACTTAAGAGGCTTACACTTGTTTCTCCTACATTTGTGATTAATTTTTGTAGTTTCGCATGATAAAGTACAGTCTTAGCTAGTGAGCAAGAATTTCGGGATAAGAACTGCACTGCACGTTGAATATAGATGCCTTTGCTACTGTGATGACTGAGTTGTAGTTAGAACTGGAATTGGGGAACCTTATCGAGGTGTTTTTTCCTGGCTTCCCAGGATGCTAGAGACGGACTGTTGGGGCGCTTGTTTGCTTATGGATCGTTGGTTCGGGCAAAGAGGTTGATTGGGAACGGCACCAGTTCAGAGGAGAAGGAACTGGCCAAAGAAATCGTTGAGCAGCTATTCACTCTTGCCAAGCAGAAGACGTTTCTTCGGGAGCCAGCTGCAAACCTAGTTATCGAACTCGCAAGCAGGGTATGTAGCTTCTTTCATGATATACACCTTATCGAGTCCTATTGGTATTGTTTTCAATTCGTGTTTTGATCATGCCTGCTCTCTCAGCAGGAACAGTGAGCATGGTCTGCTTTCTGTGATTGTATTTAAGGTTTGTGGAAAGGGTGGTGGCTCGATTTTGCTTCTGGTTTGAGGTACTCTGCATTGGTTTTAGTCGTCTGTGTTTTTATCTTGCTTGGTTAGTGCTGTTTATGACAACGTTGAAATGGTTCAGTTGCCTTCAAGTGCTGTCAGGGAGACCGTGTGCGCAGCTCCTCTGTTTGATGAATGGTTGCGGCGAGACGTTGAAAATCAGAGCCCGGAAGCGTTGCTATTAGCTTTGCATCTGTATGACAAGCTCCCGGCACAGAGCTCTCCTTTGTTGCCTGAGTCTGGGAACCTCCAAGACCTGTTTGAGCCATCTCACCTGGCCAAATTAGTTCCTTGTTTGAAGGTGAGATCATGACAGCTTAGAGCAGTTATAGTTGAATAATAGTTCAGACAGTTTGTTCCCTGCGAACCTTGGCTTCCGCATTTCCTTACCAAGTTTTCCAGTGAACGGAAGTCACAGTTGCATTTCGATTTTCGTGTTAGGAATTTTTTTCACGCCTGGAAATTAATGTACTGTGGTCGAACCTGAAAACAGGAGTCTTCGAGCAGCCATCCTCGCGTGCACTCAGTGTGGCATCTATTATTTGATCTCCTGCTTTCTCCACCTGTCAGCATCATTCAAGAATCAGCAAAGAAGAAACGTGCGAATTCAGGCAATTCCAAGGATGCTGCAAGGGATATCAAGAAAATTGAAGAGAACTTGGCAACTTTTTGGAGCATCGCTGTGGATGGAGCCCTGTTGTCTTCTTCCCACGAAAGGAAGAATCTGGCAATGGAGCTCCTCCTCCTAGTCCTACCTAGATTGCCAAACCTCGAATGTGTTGGCATTGTCTTGTCCAACGTACTAGTCCGATGTATTCTAGACATTCTGTCTTCTAAAGATTCCCACCTCCACAAAAGCGCCCAGAGGTGCTTGAGTGAGCTGCGCCTTTGGGCGGAAAGTACCAATCTTCGCCGGGCTGCCGTCATTGTGGGGTTGCAAAAGAATAGTTATGGCAAGTTTGATACATTGTCAAAAACCGTCACTGTGAAAGCACTCACCATGGGATTGAGGACTGAAGATGGTGTTCTGGCATTTATCCACAACCTTGAAGAGTTGTTTGTAGCCCCCGAGTCAGCGGTTGCGAAGGTGGTTTCTGAGGAGGGACCAGAAGATGCTTTGACGAACGGGCATGACAAGAAGCCTGGGTCAAATGATAGAATATGGATTGTAGAGCAGATGTGCGCACTTTGTCGGCAGGTGAAGTTGGAGCCCAAAACAGCTCAGGCATCTCTATACAGAGCAGTGATACAGTTTTTGGTCACTCACTCTGCGTTTGATTCAAGCAAGCAACAAAGCAGTGGAGTTGCCGAGAAGAAGGGCTCTAAGTGGCCTCAAAAGCCTGTTGCTGTGAACATTCGAAAGTTATGCGTAGAACGCCTACATAGTATTCTGGTTGACGCTGAACAATTTGTGTTTCTTGAGAAGTCGAAGAGCAATAAGGCTGGTGCAAGTGAGGCAGTGACAGATGATGAAGATTTCTCTCTTTTTGCGGCTCTATGTTGCTTGAAACTTCAGAAATCTGCAGATGCTGCTCTTGCTCAACCTTTGAAGGAGGAGACTGCGGAATCTGTGAAGATCCTTCAACAAGCTGTTCCTACCTTATCTTCGGCTGTGAGTTGCTTCTTTTCCTTACTTCTGTGGAGGCTCCATTCAAACCTTTCTGTGATTCTCATGTTCTCTGCAGCTGTACGATTTGTCTATCTTGGCAGGTTGCTAGACTTGAGGTTGATGGTTGTTGTCTGGATGGTTTACACCTGGATCAGTCAATTACCAGTTGTAGCGAGTTGTGAACATCAGTTCTTTTCTTGGGTTGATTTATTTATTTAAATTATTATACAGCGATTTCAGTTTTGTGTGTTTCAATCCTCTAACTTCTGTCGCGAATACGCAGGTCAAGTCAGAGACGAATATTGACAGAATAAGACGAATCTTGGCATTGAGGACTCTACTGTCACATTTGCTTCTCGAGTCATTCCTGGAACCAGGGTCCACCGACGATATTGCAGCTGAGCTCGTCATCTGTTGCAGCAAAGCCTTCCCTGATCTATCGGAATTGTCAAAAATTGCACCATCAGTTGAGCATGATGAAAGTGATGAAGTTCCACCAGTAATAGACGTTCTTCTTGATGTCCTGTTGTCGCTGCTGGCAAAGGGATCAACGCCAGTTCGTCTGGCAGCAGAAAAGGTCAGCCTCTTGATGATTTACACGCTCTTTCACAGTAGTACCTTGGTAAGAAGAATGTATTGGCTTTGTCTGTCCTGACGATGATACGGCTTTGCTGAGTAGTACACGTCCGCTCCTTGTACAGGTTTTCAAAGTGTACTGCGAGGACCTCACCAGCGCAGGAATGACTGATGTTCTTCGAATCATAAATAATGGCTCAAAATCAGGACGCCATAAGTCCATGCTAGAAGATGGTGAGGATGATGAGGATGATGACGATGATATCCTGGAAGAGGACGAGGATGAGGAAGTGGTTGATGATGTTGGGAAAACAGAGGAGAAACAAGGAGCGAAAGTGGTAAGTGCATCTATCTGATTAAGCTCGCTCTCTGGTTGTACATTTTCAATCCGGTGCCGCGGCCTACTTATTCTTCTAATTGACATTGTTGGAATCGTTTTGATTCGGATGAATTTTGATGATTTTGAGGTGACTTGGCGCAGGAGAGAGAGGATGCTGATGATGAAGACGACGACGAAGATGATGATGATGATGACGAAGATGATGAAGATGGAGAAGATGTAGAGATGGGTGACGGTGAATCAAGAAGCCTTCAGCAACAAATGAGATTCAAAAGTATTCTTCGCAACTTCATTTCCAGTATAGCTGATTCTTGTTTTTTTCAAGAATGTATGTATGCAGTTTTGGATTACCCGAGTTGGATTTCTGATTTTGAGCATCTCATGCTGAGAAGGATCTCTATTATTTCTGCAGGGCCTGGTGAGGATCTGGACGATGAAGCGGAAGGCTCCGACTCCGACGTCTCGGATATGGACGATGAAGCTATGTTCAGGGCAGATGTACTGCTAGCTAACGTGTTGAAACACAGAAAAGAAGCAAGCAAAAGCAACTCCCAAACGGAGTTAGCCCACTTTAAGTTCAGAGTTTTATCGTTGCTAGAGTATTTCCTTCAAAAGCACCCTGGGAGTAGTCTTGTATTGATTGCAGTGCAGGGCCTTGTGACGGCATTTGTGAGTGCCATAAATCAACTGGGGACAGCACCTGAGGAGAATGACGTACTTGTCAAGCGGTTGGAAACCATGTTGCAGAGCAAGGTGTTGAAGGTGAAGAAATACCCCAGGGAAAAGGATGTAGATTCGGCCCTAACTAGGAAATTACTCATGCAAACCTGGAAATTGGCATCCAGGTCGTCACAAAAGAGGGTGCGAAAGTTAGCTCAGGTATGTCTCATTCTTAGAAACACTTATCTCGTCCTATAAACACTTCATTTTCAGATTGAACCATGTTTTTAGATGGATGCGCTGTAATGTCTTAGTAGCGTGAATATTTTCTACCTCAGGAAAAAATTTCGTCTGTTTTGCTGTAGTGATCCGATCGCTTTTGTGTGTCTGCAGGGGTGCACTTTGTGGACATTGAAGGTGCTGCTAGGAAACGAAGAAAAGGGCGATGATGAGTTGGAATTTTTCGCCTCTTCTTTGGACGACTACTTCACGCACAAGAAGTCACGGCTTCCAGGGCCTTTCTTGAGCGAGGTTTTCCAGCGACACCCGATGCTAGGAAGATTCGCTTTCGGGAGGTTAATATCAAGGTGTGGAGATGGGCGGACGGAGTTCATGAAGTGTGAGGCGATGCGTCTCATTAGTGGAATCCTGAAACCCCTTTCTCCGGGGAAGGGGAAGAAGTCAGGAGCTCTGGAGGAACAGCTTGCCAAGACATTCGAGGAGCACATGGCGTCCCTCGGAGCAGCTATTTTATCAGCTGCCCAAACCCCTCCTCAGAAGTCGGATTACAAAGTCCTCACTCTGCTGTTCTGCACTAGTTGCATTGATGCCTTCACAGCGCTGTACCCCCAGAGGCCACTCCACACGTTGCTGGACACTGGAGCTCTCTTGGCGGGCCTCAAGGCCGTAGAGGCTCCCAGTGAAGGAAAACTACACAAGTTGCTGACGAAGCTTGTGGGGACAGTCGCAGCAGAACTAGAAAAGAATCCAGTGAGCAGTGAGACAGGAAACGAAGACACCAAGACTACCACTACTGCTTCCAAGAAGAAATCAGAGAGTCCTTCCAAGCGGAAAAAAGCAGCAAGGGAAGAAGTGGAGGGGACTCCTTCCAAAAAGCAGCACAAGAAAGTGAAGGTACCCAAAGATACTAGCTCATAATCTAGATAAGACCTCTAATCCTGCCAGGATTTCAATTTTGCTCCCCCTCTGACAGGGGCTTTTTATTTTTTTTCTTCAATGATGAGAAGTATTCGTCGCCCCTCTCCCTCTAGCTCTTTCAGGCTACCAATTTGTTGAAACTGCCCTGTCTTCACTAGGATGTGTGGTGTACCGACCACTAAATATTTCTACTGCTCTGTACTTTCTAGGATTACTGGAGTAGTATGTTAGAGCAGGTACTGAGTGTTCTATCTAAATTGAGCATACTTCCTGTAGAGTTCTTGTAGAAACAATGTATTGGTGTATGCTACTGGTAGTCAAACAATCTGTCCAAAAGAGATTGATTGTGTTGGACTCCAGAGAGCAATTCACAACGCACAACAGCAAATGATTCTGACATCATCGTCCTAAAACAATGCTACATGTCATCTCTTAACCTCTAAAATCCATTTTTGAAGGTAACTTCTTCGTTTTTTTTCTCGTGAGACTATAAATACGGGTTGTCTTTGCGGGGAATTTATTCTTGCCTTTTTTGGACTTATGAGGGGAAAGTTATGGTGCTTCAAACATAAAAAGTTTGAGTCTTTTGGTGGTTGGGTAGGGTACTATAGAGATAAATAGTGTTGCTGTAGAGTTGACAATTGCACTTTTTTGAGGCGGGTGGTAGTGAAGGAAAGTTCTTGGCATCTTTCACTGTTTTCACTTAAAAATGCATAGATATTAAGGGGTTTTACCATTTTTGAAAAATAGTTTTTTCCTGTGGTTAGAGTAAGTCATGATAATTCTATTCACCGGATTTTAGATCCAACAATTATTTCTCCAATAAAAAAATAAAATTGCTTTTCTAAGTAAAGGGCCACTTTCTATACCCCTAGTTAGAGGGCCATTTGTCTCATTGTAAACACCTCCATTGCTTGTGATTTTTGGCGTGTGATGACTTAACACAAGGTTGAACATAGATATGTTGAGCTTATGCAATGTGTAGTGGGAAAATATGCCATTATCTTGAGTCAAAGTGCAATGGCCCTATCTCGGCGCACTCTTCAAATGCATGCATCTCACAATACGTAGTCAACTTTTACAAAATTGTGTGTCTTCTTTTAGTAGTTAGCTTGAAGATCTTATAGTTGAGAATAGTAAACGGACTCTTTAATTAGTCTAATAATATCTCATATCAAAGTGGCAATTTTGGGGTGGTTTTAGTGAAGCACAAGGCCCGGTCCTTTAGAGGTTAGAAACATGTACACTTGTTATGAATTAAAAATTCATGTAACAAGCCACAATTATTTTCTAATTAAAAATGAATATTGAAAGGCATTTGTATCAATGATGTTCTCAAAAGTGAGATTGGGATAAGGATTAAAAAATAACTATATAACTTAAGAGTATAAGGTGGGGCGGATACAGGAGAGCCTCTGCCGAGAATTTTCCACATAGTTATTTCCATTCTTGGCAACTTGCCTTTCCGGTAGTAATGTTCCCCACACGGTTCACAATTTAGAGTTTCCAATAGTCATGTTCCCGGCAACAGAGTTTAGGGTAGGATGCCAATGTAAGTTCAGTGATGAGATGTTAAGGGCCACTCACGCGCATGTACGTGGCGCCATGTGAATGACTTGCACTTCCAGGGAATTTTTTGTCATGCCGGAAAATCGTGGAAATATGGCATTGAAGACCCCATCCCTTGCCAACTTGGCACAGCAGGATGTCGCCCCCGGTGGAAATTTGTTTGGTGAACAAAGTGCTATGCAGGCAAATGTGCCGAGGCCCCTTACTCGAGTGGAGATGCTATAACACCTCTCCTAACACCAAGAGCAAACAAATCCTTTGTAATGGCTGATAAGCTTAAATAGCTTGGAAGAATCTACGAGCGTAATAGATCATGCATCATCTACACAGAGGGTATACTTCATCACAACCCCACTTCCTGGAAATCACTACAGCTCACCAATGTTGGTGGCACCTCTATGTCACTAAGGTTACCAACTCGTTTGCTGCTGGGGTTAATCCCGTAGTGTCTACAAGACCCAAAATGGGACATTGGATGTGTTAAAACTCAATTTGCATGAAATCCATGAGGAATTAGATTGTCAAATGTGAAGTTCAAATATGTGCACACATTACATGAACACACGCTTCAAAAATCAGATCATAATTTAGAATTATAGAACTCATGGAAAAGCTAGGAATACAACATTAAATACATCAAATATACTAAAATACAATGAATACAATGCCACATACTGTGTTGTATTTCATACACATGCAAAATGATTTTGGTCTTAAAATTTGATTGAAATTTGTCTTTAAGAGATTCTTCATTGTTTTTTAATTGTCAATCTCTCATCGCATACAAAACTTTTGATACTTATAAGTTTGGAACATTCTTGTATACAATTAAGTAGACAAACGTAAAAAAAACCATCAACAATCATGTATGAATGTTTTCTTTACATATGATATGTCAATGCAAAGCTATCAACCTAGTACACATGTTAGCCTCTTTTATTCAAAGTTTGAAAATTCTTGCAAGAATCTATTGATGGATAAAGTGGTATACCCTCCAAAATCCACGATTTTCATTACGAGAATACAATATCTTTAAACACTATTCCAGCAACCATTGGATGTTGTGCAAATTTTCCCCAAAGTTTAGGACATGGTTTGAGTTCAATTTTGTGAGATTGGAACCTGAAATTCGGCATTCTATCTCCATCCAAGTTCAGTTCAAAGAAAAAAATCAGCACATATCTTGGTTTTGGAGGCGCTAAACGGTTAACAACCCAAAAATGGACATTAGGCCTTAAATAGTTAAGGACATTCACTTGTGTTAGCAAAAAATCATTTGTTTACTCCCAATCAAATAACATAGAAATATACATCACTGGAAAAATGCACACTAGCAATCGTAAATGCTATACAGAATGGTGTCTTTTCTCTCTCTCTCTCTCCCTCACATGATTGTACAGCCAACTTTCCACAAGGAAACTGATTCTCAGCTCTTCGTCATTTAGCTGAGATTCGCTTCATCCGCTGCACTCTCTCAGCTTCCACAGACAAATCTTGCAGCACAGCTTTCACCTGATTGCCTAGTATGCGTGAAACATAAGAAGCTGCACACAACCAACAGGACAGGTATCCTTACTCAATTCAACAAGTGTTGCTAACAAAATACCAAAAATAACTTCTCTTAAGGAATAATTCGCCATTTCTTTGCCTGTTACTTTATCATGGTTTTCTGAGATAGAAACTGAAAGATCATCCCACATAGTACCATGAAATCAGAACTTTACCTAAAGGACCAGGAGGAAGCATTGACGGCAAAACCTCCTGCGTCACCACCACATTGCAGCCCTTGGCTTTTCCATTCACCATCCGGGGCTCTATTCCCCAATAGCCGTTAAACATCTTCAGAAACCCAGGCTCATTCCTGCAGAGAGACACAAGAGAAAATGATCAATCAACCAGTTCAAAACTCCACAAACAACAAGTCTGATGCAAGTAATATTATAACCATAAGTCTCCCATTCGCTACTCCCATTCGCAGCCAGCATTCAATACACGAACACAATCAAATTGGAAACCGTTTTTTGAATAGTAATTGCAAAGGAAAATATGAGAAATTCAGCTCTATCCATGTTTAGTTGTGTTAAACTCACTGAAACCATGTTGAGATTGATTGATTAGTGAGACTTACAACTTGAAGGACACCGCTCTGTTGGGGGGGTCTTCTTCCACCTTCATTTTCATGTCAAAAGTTCCGGACCAAAACATGAGGTTCCAGTGCGCGGACTGCGTCACGAATTTGGCCTTGTCCCTGTACTCCACCTCCACTTTGGAGACGGTCTTGAAAATGTCAGGGTTCTTCTCGTAGTCGGTGAGAATTCCGTATGTAATGTCGGGGTCCACCGCCATGCTCATGTTGCCCTTGATCTCGAAAAACCCATTCTGAAAACAACAGGGAAAGTCCGAACCAATCATGCGTGGAGAGAAGTGAAATGAGTTTATGGTGTTGCAAGTTTCAACCAACAATGCATATTCGAAATGAGAAGACAACCCAGGAAGATAACCGAGAGTTTGTAATCTGTCGAGGTGTGGTTTGAGAGATTACCTTCTTCTCGACTGAAACTTCTGCAGGCCCCGTTGTGCCGTGATCACACGATCTGCGTAGATGAAGCCCATGAGGATTGAGTTCTCAGAAAACCAAGCAACGAGAAAACCACATTCCCAGACAGGAAGGACATTCAACCTAAGCATAATTTCCTGTGCCAGCGTCGGTGCACAGCAACGAGAAGTGGTGATGGTCATTCCTCTCCGAAAACGACAATCAGGAATGAGACACAGGTGCGCGACAAGGTTCATTACCGACACCAAACGTACCTGGTGGGCGAAGCGCTGCCGCTGCGAGGCGACGCACTCCCACTCCGCGGCGGCGACTCAGGCGCCGGGGAGTCCTCCCCCACGACCGCTGCAGCATCCTTCGCAGCGTTGATCTCGTCCCGCCGCCGCCGAATCAACGTCGGGGACCGTCTGTTGCTGCCGAAAGCATCCCCGGCCGGCTTGTTCCGCACCATAGCTCGCCAACTCTCGCCCCGCAAACAGCCCACTCCCTCCGAATTGGTCTCACCTGCAGATGGAGTGCGCAACCTTCCAAACTAGGCGACCTCGGAGCGACAGATCTTCCCCGATTCCAATCACGCGACGTGCATTAGGGGTTAAGCTGTATGAGTTAGAAGGTAAGGCCTTGCATTAGTGGTGGTGAGCGCGATGCCTGGTGGACGATTTGTACTGGAAGGGACTAGTTGTGTGCAGGTGGGTGTGCCGGCGCCTGCTGCTGCTTCACGGGCTGTTTGTTTGCCATGCATTCAGTTGTTGCCTTTCGTTCGTGCTTTTTGTCGACGTGCGGGACGGGTGTAGCGCCGCGCGCGCAGCGCCGGAGCTCGGGTGCAGCCGCGTGCGCGGGCCCGCGTCATCCACATCCACGGCGCGCCTCGTTCGTCATCGTTACTCCCAGAATGACAGACTATGCCACACATCATCTACTACACTAAATATGGACTCGAAGTAGTTTGAGTTTCTACACTAATTGGAAATTACATCCAATCGGCCACTTGCACACACTTGCACACACTTGCACACACTTGCTTGAAAAAAACTACCCAATCAAATTTTGATATGCATGTGCTTGATGTAAATTAGTAGGCTCATGCACATGTGTATGCGTTGGGGACCCAACGGCTGATGGTGGGCCCCACTAAACAAAAAGTATATTTGGATGTAATTTTGAAAGTATAAATTTGTTCCCAGTGGAAACGCATTGAGAACTCTATATGAACGGGGAGAACACACTTGAAAACTCGTTGACGAAATGTGGGAACACATGGGAACAACATGGGAACTCCTCGAGAATGTTGTGGCAAATCATTGGGAACACGTTGGAAATAGTATGGGAACGGGGTGGGAACTCTGTGGGAACAATCCATAACGCAATGGAAACGAGATGGGAACACAATGGAAACTCATTGGGCACTCAATGTGAACAATGGATCATGGATGAATTGCTAATATGGTTACAAAGGTAAATCAGAAGAAGGTAACCAAATGGTTTGCTTAGGAACCAAATCAGATTTTACCATGAAATTGGTTTGGCCATGAGTAGCCCAATCCTGACTTTTAGGGACCATATTCGAGAAATGAAGACCCATTTGGCCGTCATGTGCGTCTACCTAGTGTGGGTGATCTACATCAAATGAGACCATTTTCATTGGAATATGCAGAGTTCATCAAAGTAGGCTTTGCTCGCAATGAAGCAAAAAGAAAAAATTCGCTACAAGATGTTCCCAAATAAGCCTCATGAATGGAGGTTTTCAACACCTAAATACTTGTAATAATAGGTATCTCTTAGTTTGATTTTTCAGTGAGCAGATGAAAGTAAAAAGTGAGTAAATGACTAGGTGAGCAAGACGGCACATGGGCCAAGTGGAGTGGGCCACGCATGGAATCCCAAGACACTCTCTTTCCAACTTCCACATGAGAAAGCTTGCAGGCAATTCGATTTGGCACCCCATCTCTCCACGGCCAGTCGCCCCAGGCAACTCTCTTGCTCCGATCAGTGCCTCATTTGCGGCCATAGCCCCGCTTTTGCATGCACTTAGAGTGCAGCGTGCTGCTCCATCCTCACAACCGGGCTATGTACAAGACAAAAGTCTAGTTGCGACGACGACGACGAAAGTTCATGACCAAAATACACCATACATGAGATTCAAGAAGCAACCGTGTCGCTCCTCACTTACGTAGAAATGTGGAAAAGGGTGCTTTCTCTTGTTATTTTTGGTGACCCAGCTGACTCACCAACTTCTAAAATACTTGAAACAGTGAGGGGCGACAAGGTTGCTAGTAGTGATACGAAAAGAGAAAAAAAATGCATGAGGAATTTCATGCTCCCTTTCTCCTACACTAGACAATCAAAGCTCTTGGGCCCAATGCAACCTAAAGCTCCTCCCTTGTACCCTACACGTTGCTCACTTTCGTACATATTATATTAAATTCACAACGGAGAATGTCTTAAAATTTTGCCTAGAATTTCAAGAGACTCGCCTTGATTATATCCATGTAATACTTAATCATACCCATATTGTTATACCCATAGTGTCCGAACCACTCTGATTAGAAAAAAGAAATAACTCCAGAAGAAGGTGCCAAAATTGACTACGGCACCCCAAATTCTCCAAGAGTTGAAGGCTAGTTCCTTTCCCAAGCCACTCTCTCCATGAGGTCCTAGTAGTTACTGACACCACAAAGTAGCAGCGGATGACATGTGGAGTCACCCCTTTCACTTTTCAGGAAAACTCCATCGACCTCAGTTTTTGTTTAGTTTTTATGCATGTAACGAGGTATTTCACTGAGGTGTCGAAACCGACAGCGTCTCAAGCCTTCGGAGCCTGGTTGAAGTCATCGTCTAGCTCTTCCATGCACCCATCTTGGAATGGGAGATTCAGGCTTGAGACAGGACTCGGACAAGTGGAGGAATCTCGCAGCGTAGCCTTTTCCGCAAAGGAAGTTTCGTGCTGCAGAAGTCTTGCTAGGCTGCAGATGTGCGCTACCACTTCCACTGAAAAGCAGCCAATTCACGAGAAGCTGCGTGGGAATCCTTCCATTGGAGCTTTTGAGTGAGTGCCCGAGGCATACCACTACTTGAAGCTCACGCCACTGTCACCTTTTCTTGCCGCGGTGACGGGAAAAGCACTCCTCACCTCGGATGATTGAACAGGTCCAAGGAGAGCGAGAGAGAGGAGATTGAGTTGTAGTGAAAGTCTTCCTGGAAGCGGAAAAGAGAGGACGGGATTTGAAGAAGAGAGCATGAGGGAGTCAAGTGGAGGCACCCAATTCCAATTGGTAGAGTATGCATGAAAGTGGTAAATGCATGGAATGGTGCATGAAGCAACCCAAAACTGATGACTCAAAATCTGAAAACCCAAGCATTGGGTCATGAAGTGTGTAATTTTGGGTTGCTCCACCTCGATTCAGCTTTCATTGGTGGCCTTGCCTTGAAAGTCGAACAAGGCTGATCGGCATTGGGTACCCTCCATGAGTTGGTTATCCATGGCATGTCTTCTCTCTTTTTACTCACTCTCACTTGTTGGCATTGGGTGAAGAAGGGCACCCAAATCTCACCTACTCTGGAGTTTGATTATGGGCTCTGGTGGTTTTTGGGCTTTTAAATTCTATGTCTATTCCAATCTTTGAGATTAAATTTGAAAAAACATTTGTTGAGTTCAATTCATGATTCCACATCTTTCTACATAAATGTTTTTGACATACAATGTCATTTGAGTCCCCAATTGGCTTAAATGATCGGAATTGGGTGTCTCCACCTTATTTGTCCTTGATGGACGTGACGGTTATGGTGGATGTATTTGTCTTTACTTTCATCAATGTTCTTTGAATGTGCAATAATATGCTAAAATAATTACAATTGTTGATGGATATGGGACTTATTGGATAGACATGCAAATGGACGGATAGAAGTAGGTAGTTGCATGTCTGCCAAGACAACACTGAAATGTATGAGAAGTTGTGGCAATGAATATTCTTGGATCCCAGCCAAAAGTTTCTCCATGGTACCTTAAGTTTTTTTTAGACTTGTTTGGTAATTCCTAGGTCAAGTCATCTTCTCCATGTCATCCTGGTTCGGAGGAGAAAGTAGGGAGTGACAAGGAATGTCACCTTCTGCTAGCAATAGCAAGAACTCCGAGCTTCCGGAGAAGGTCGATGTGAATAGAGGGTCTGTTCGTTTCTCGTTACTACCTTTGTATCCCAGGAATGCTATCTTGTGAGCGGTGAGCCTTGAGCAGCGAGCGGTGAGGATTGTTTTTTTGGATTTTATTTGCAAAAGAAAATTCAAAATTATACACGGACACCTATGATCGTGGATTATATTTACAATGTTTTGGCATTAAAAAGAAAACATGCAACAATGAACAACGACAAGATATTTGAACTTAGTGATGACTAAATTGTTGAGGTTTAGGGTTGTAACAATTCTTCTAAAAATCTAAAGGGACAATTATGGCCGTGGATTAGGGTCTACTATATCCTTTTAATACATAGGTGATATCCATCTAATACCTAGGCGATACCCATGGTGTTTTACTACTCTAAATTGGAAAAGTTGGATACTTTGAAAGTATTTGTAGTTCAATAAATATAGTTTGAGGTTGTGAAAATTGCCTGGATCAAAACATTCAATGAATTAACATTACACATATGATAATTAAGTTGGCATAGTATATGTAGAAAGGGATCGTCAATCCTTGATAAAAACACAATAGATAGACGACTGTAATGAAGATGACAAAAATCAACACGCATTGTTAAAAAACAAAACAACCAAGATGGATAAATCAATTTTCCTCCCCTAATAACTCATCCAAGCTATCCTCATAGATACCAGGCGAACTATTATCCGTACCACTACCAACCGCTTCTCCGTCTATGAATTGCTCTGCTGCGGACCGGCGCTTGGATACTCGTGAAATTGGTGGAGGAGATGGTAATGCAGCCATCGCATGTGCAATGCCCCAATCCCAAGGACTCATATGGTACGGGCAAGGCGGACTCTTCATCTCCTTCGACAAGCGCGACAGCACCCCGGTCTGAGATGTTGATGGTGAAGCCATCAACGACGTCGACCAACTGCATCGACCAAGTGTCACGTTGATGTCAATAAATGAATATTATCAAACGCGGTAAACTACAATGCAATTCATTCAACAAAGATGGAGATCTTAAACTTACTTACAAGTTCTCTTGCGAGCGGTCTTCACCTCGGGCTCGTCATCATTGAGCTCCAATGGGCGCTTCCGAGAGCCTTCTTGCATCGGTGGCAGAATTACAGACTCCACTTCCATGGTACTGGGAATCAAAGGGCGGAGGACCTCCTGAACCAAATTTGCGTCCTCTTCTAATGTAAGGATGTGGCGCTTGAAGGCCTTACAAGCCTTGATGGATGCCCATATTCGATTGAAATAAAAAAACTGAAGTTTGCAGCTGAGCATAAATAAACAATGATAGAAGAGGAAGTCGTAAGATATCTTAACAATGGATGCTGTAAGATTGAGGACAATCTCATCTTCCTGGATACAAAGGTCAATAAGAGCTTCCATGAGGTTGGAGGACTTCTCTCGAGCTTCACGCCACGGCTAGTTTGTGGATCCTCTCATCGTCAGCATCTCCAATGTGATCAGATTGGTCAAGTGACCATCTCATGACAATTGAATCCCCTCCAGCAACAACTCCATCCTATCATTGAATGAAAAAGGGGCTGTCGGCTCCAACTTTCTCACATAGCACTTCACCATGAAGCACTTGTGAGTGCACCTGGGATGGCCCTCGCGCGAGAGAGACAAACCGTTAAAGGCAAACCACTTTGTCTCCTCACAGAAGTCTGCCCACTCTACCCAAGCATGAAGCTCGTTAGAGATGAACTTCGAGTCGGAGTAGAACACGATGAACGGTGCCCCATCGCGAAACAAGGCCTCTGTCATCTCGAAACACTGGTAAATCCAATGGGATTCTTGCTTACCTCCATCAGAGTCATAAATTGGAAGTATGTTCCAAACCGGCACCGCACCACCGCCCTCAATTCCAAGGACCGGCAAATCCTCTGGGACATCAAAAAGTACCATGTCCACCAAACCGTCATCTCAAGGCTCTCCACGATGACGCCACATCCGCGACCCGGAATGTACCTTCATAAACTGCCGCATCTCTGACCAAACTGATGGCAAGTCATCCTCTTCAGCAATACTATCAAAGAAAGTCATGATGCTGAGAGCGCTCTGACAAATCACCTCCACTTCGACACTAGACTCCATATGCTCCACAGCTGGAATTCTGTACATTGTCTACAAAGTCTTTGCAACATAGGTGGAGGGTTGACTACTGCCCGAGGGGGAAATGCCATGCGTCAGTGCCAGGACAGCATGAATAGCGAATGTTGTTGCCCCTCTAAGTTGAGCAAACAGCTTCTCAGGCCCCTCCTTTGCCACCAATGCTGCCAACTCTTTGTTCCTCTCCCTCGTCTCTTTCTTCAACGTCTTTGCTACCTCTTTCTCCACCCTCAAAGCCTCCTTCTGCGCCGCCTTGAGCGCCGCCTTCGTCGCCCTTTTCGCAGCCTTTGCACTATCTTTCTCCAAGAGTGAAGCATCAACTGGCTCAACCACCGCAGAAATAGAAGAGAGGAGCATGTCGCCATCTCCACTGGTGGCTAGGGAATCACAGTCCCTTCGAAGCTGAAGCTCTTCCCTAGGAGTAGGATCACAATTCTTCAACTCCAAGTACCAAGGGCACTACACCAAGTGATGACAAGAGAAGCGCTGCCTTTGCTGCTTGGTGAAGATGCAGTCTAGTGAAGTAGGATCCGTCCACTTCTTGAAGCGGATTGGCATTTGACTTGGTAGCAAGGCTCCTTTAGCAACGAGCTCCCTCCAGAAGTACCGAAGCACCGCCCGCTTCATGGTCTTCTCACATCCCTCCTGCTTTAGAAATTCCTCCAACTTGGAGAAGACACCTTTCCTTCCAAGATGGTCTTTGAAGGCCTTCGCCGGCAACATGATGCTCCAGGCTTCCATTCAAGAACCAATGTCTTGGATAACATTAGGGAGCCCGTCATTCTTCAATACAACGTTGTCCTCTTCAACAAGTTCGGAGAATTTCTTCTCAATTTCCTCCTCCAACTATAACATACAATACAATCTCTTGGACAAAATCAATGACAAAAATGATAACTAAAGTTCAATACACAATAGGGATCAGAAATACTCACCCCAGCCTAGAAGGCAGCAGTATCGATCCATCCCCGGAGACTCGTGTCTGAAGCTGGCAATAAGGAGAAATTATACTCCGCCCTATTGTCCTTGCTCATGTTCCACCATTTGCACCATCGTCCCTTGAACTTCCCAGCCACCTTCGCCGTGCAGAAGAGTTGGAGCTTCTCGAGTGTCATCTCTGGGTTAGTCTAGTTAATATCAAAATGACGCATCACCTGAAGTAGGGGCACATACAGTTGGACTCAGTTATGCTTTGACACTGAATCAAAATGAAACAATATGGAAAATACATAACCAGACACCATTAAATATGGAATTCACATACCTCCTAGAAGAATTCCTCACCATTTGCCGGATTTGCAATCGCCAACATCCGTGTGAATGTAGTCTGACAAGCAATCTTCTTCTTCTGGACGGCATCGGTGCAGAGTCTCACCAACTCTGCTGGACTTCCAACGCGATCAACAACAACGCCTGTGACAAGGCTATCCTTGTAATTCCGTATGCACTCTTCTTGAGCAACAATAATCTCCCGCTAGAAACCAACAATTTTTAGTAATAGAGAAAGAACAGAAAATGATTACTGAACTAGGCAACAACGGTAGTTAAATTTCAATTGTGCCCTGACATGCTTACCTCAAACATGAGCTTCTGAAATGCGTCATACGTCATGTGATACCATTTTTTTTGTTGCCTTCTTTCCCCACTCGTGCACACTTGCTTTGTAATCGTCTTCGCTAATCAAGCCCTTCAACTGCTCGATGTCCAACAATCCAAAATGTTGGACCTTCTTCAGCTCATGTAATAAATGTTGCGTGACGTGATCAGCCTCTTTCTGCCTAAGATGCAAGAACCAATATTTAGATATGTGCATGAAAAATATCTATTTGAACCACCGAATATGACCATGGCAACCATGACAATGCTCAATGCAGAAATATTGTTGACAAATTGAAGAAGGGATAAATCTTACTTGATAATATCAGTCATGGCATTGAGAAGAATATGGCGGTTTGCCAAACACGGCTCTAGAACCGCTGCCCTCACCGGAGAATAGAAGATGAAGTCTCGAGAGTGCATCTGGGATATCACCTCCATCCACACAATGTGGCGGTGGTTGCCATCCCAGACAAAAAAATACTTGTTTGAGAACGACTGCAACTCCGGCCATCCTTGCAACATTGTCTCGAACTTGCGGTCCTCCTCTTGCCAAAGTATAGACCACTTGGCTCGCTCCGAAGGAAGGACCTCTTCTTCAGTCAATGAAAAACTCTTGAGTGCTACATAGAAGCATGCAGATCCAGGTTGATATCCCTTCACGAACTCCGCCTTGAGCTTCTCAACATCACTCTTCAATAGGAGACGAACCACTGTCATGGGTACCATGCGGCACAGTGGAATGAAGAGCTCCTCAATTGAAGAGAATATTGACCTCTGTAGGACATCACACGATGTCCTACGAATGGACTTCCTTGACGCTTGCTTAGTTGATTCCATCCTCGAGTCGGCCTCCAAGTCATTCATTTCTTCCTCCACAGGGTGATTCACCGGGTCCAAACCCTCACCACTGGATAGGGTCCCTAGATTAGGATGTGCCATTTGAAATATGGTAGTACAAAAAGAAAACGTCATCAATCAAACTCACACAGCCCATGGGCTTCATTCTCTCACATCTAGAACAATGCAACATACCTCATCAATGCTAATGCTCGCACCAGTCATGATTATTCCGCTCCCAATGCTTCGTGAGCGCTCCGGACTTAGCGGTGCCTGCCATCAACGAACATGATTGAGCAGGGAGCACGCGAGAGAGAAAAAATACCTATCTCTTGTGACTCTGCGCACTGTAAGTCCAGCCCGACTCCACGGCTGTGATGCTCGCTCCGACCGCTCAAGTCGAGCAGAGTACCAGACACCACGATGACCAAAATGGAACCCGCGGACCTCAAGCTTGGAGGGTATTCCTAAAACCCAAAAACTGAAGAGCCAACTTAGGCGAGAAACAAAAAAAAAACCACACACCCGAGGGACCCTCCGATCCGAGGGTCGTCTAGTAGCTCATGAAATTTTTAAAAAACCTACCTGAGCAAGACCAGGCGCAACTCCAGCCCACCTCCACGGTCACGCGCTTGCTCTTACAGCTCAAGTCGAGTAGAGTACCAAAAACCACGATGACCTAATTGGAACATGCGGACTTCAAGCTGAGCTCAACCCCTATAACCAAAAACGGAAGAGCCAGCTCAGGCGAGAAACGAAAAAATAAACCACACCCGAGGGACCCTCGGATCTGAGGGTCGTCTAGCAACTCAAGAATTTTTTTTTAAAAAACCTACCTTAGCAAGACCAGGCACAACTCCAACCCACCTCCACGGTCACGAACTTGCTCCCACAGCTCAATTCGAGCAGAGTACCAGAAACCACAATGACCTAATCGGAACCCGCGGACCTCAAGTTTAGAGGGGTACCTATAAAACCAAAAATTGAAGAGCCAGCTCACGCGAGAAACGAAGAAAAAAAACCACACACCCGAGAGACCCTTGGATCCAAGGATCGTCCAGCAGCTCAAGAAACTTTTTAAAAAAAACCTACCTTAGCAAGACAAGGCGCAACTCCAGCCCACCTCCACGGTCACGTGCTTGCTCCTACAGCTCAAGTCCAACAGAGTATTATATACCACGATGACCTAAACGGACTCCACGGACCTCAAGTTGAGCTCAACCCCTAAAACCTAAAGTTGAAGAGCGAGCTTCAGCGAGAACCAAAAATAAAGAACCTGATAGCCGAGGAACCAAGACCGCTTCTAAAACAATCGCGGAAAGGCCTGACCACGTTACACACGGGCGGACAGCTTCTGATTACCTCCACATGAAGCTCCGGAGAGAAAGGAAAAAAAAAGGGTGACCCGAGATTCGAGGGACCATCGGATCCAAGGGTTTTCCCGGCACTGCCAGAAATGCGGTGTAAAATATGACAGGACGAGAGACATAGTGTCTGTATAATCACTATACAATTGCATAGGTTTTGTGGAGAAGATGGTTCGAAGCGTACCTGAGGCGATGGTATAGTTGACTTCAGACTTTGACACTCAGAGTCCTCAACTCTGTCGTCAGCGCCCTTACTCCTTTGCAACGCGCTATCCGAGCCATTGGATCTCTGATACAGACTCATCGTATTTGCTTGTCCAGAGTCCTCTTCCACTCTCTTGCCACAGAAAATCTTACTAGGCTTGGTGACCTGTACAATATTGGATGAAGCATAGTCATTCAATAACACCATTCAACTGATCTGTATCATATATTATGCAAAACCGAGGTAGACCAGTCAAAGAATACCTGAACGCTTGAACGGGATGAAGAAGCTCCTTTGTGGATAGTAGTCAAATCTCTAAGTTCCTGACTTGGAATTGTACCCACTACTTCTGTATTCTGAGAAGCTAATAATGCTTGCAGCTCTCGACGTTTCCTCTGAGCGCGAACTTGCTTAGGATTTGAAAACTTCGTAGGTCTTTTCCTCTGTCTAGCATTCTTAGTCATCCTCGGCACTCAACCCTAAACCGTCCTCTCCACTCTCTATACATCACAACCGCGCAGGTAAAACCACAAAACTTGTTGTCACAACTGCAAAGATGCCTGTTGTGCAATATATAACCCTTCTTTCTACCTTCGGTGGGGGGTGGAGAAATTATTTTTTCTAAAATATCGGATCTTGATAGGCTTTAGTTTGAATGGAAATAGCACTGTAGTCTCTAATAATGTTACTTTCACCATTATTATTTCTTCCTTTGGTGCACACTCAATATTAGATAGTGTTAACCTACATCACTATTGGAAAACGACGATTGACATGTCAGCCTAGCAATGGGCAACCCTACCGCTTCTAGGAGCTCTGCTGAAATTATTTTATATAAAAATATATTTATGGAATATTGCAAGCTTGATTGACATTGGATTTTGTCGTATCCAACCATGAGGCAACCAAATGGTTGCACATAGATCATACTCATACTATGAATACATAACCCGGCCGCAAAATGGCTTTATGGACCATCTTATTTGAATGTAGATGCAATCAGTTCCTCCTCCTCTTTGTACATCCCCAAGTCATCTCGCAAAGTTGCATCTCCATCTTTGAGAGTCCTTGAACATGGCATCTCTTTCATCATTCTGAGGGGGCATCCATTTCATCATGCCCGTTGGTGATTGTGGCACTATCACAGTCTCAAAGTCTTTGCTCTGTCTTTGTTTCGGATTTAGGAGTGGAACGGTTCAAGTCGAACAGGAAGTATTTGATAGTAATGGGATCCACACGCAGTCCATTTATCAAGTGAAAGATCGTGATGCGATATGTTATATGTGGAATTTATGTTTTGGTTCGTTCAAAGTGTACGGTGTCTTAGATGCTCAGACGTCTGGTCATGCTTCTACTGCCGTCAGATTCTTCTTCAGACGATTCCGGAGATACAATACTCCTGCCTGGTTTGGGCACGAGTTCTATCCCGATCGTGCATACTCTTAGCGACACAAACAAAGAAGATGTCATTGATTCCAACCTTGGTAACTTGCGCAATCTCATCAATTGTCACGAGTCATTTCTTCCCAATATGACTATTTCTCCTGCATCTAGGTCCAATATGTCCCAATTTGTTTCTGTAGGAAAGCCACCAGTCGATCCTACCTCCAGAAGGATACGAAGTATTCTATAGCAAGTGCGTAAAACATGTCTCAGGAAGGGGTCCACGTCGGAGTTGTCACGAATTGATGTGGATAGTTTAGATCTGAAAAGAGTGAAGTATTTGCCTCCAGATTACAATGGAGACCAGATATTTGAACTACCGCCTCTTCCGAAAGGGTATCCCCCCACAGTTTGGAAGGGGCCTCAATGGTATGAATAAGAAATATGATGGTCACGCGTGGTGCAGGACGATGACTACAAACATCAAGAACGACTTCGGCCTCACATACCGGAAGTCAACGTGTACCGGACATCTTCAGTGTCCCAACGCAAGTTGTGACTATAAATGCAGAAATGAAGGTCGCACGAATCAAACCGAGTGGAGCGTGTTCGCCTTCACCCCATTTCCCGTCAACGGTGCACCTTCTGAGAAGTCATCACTGGGATGTAAGCTTTGCCGGACTCCTCCTATTTGTATATCTCTCTATGATGCTCGTATCTACTACGTGACATCAACCGATCCGTCACGCACTCGTGTGGCAATTCATCTCGGGCATCATGATCATCCCATCTCGAAAGGTGTCGATCAATGCGCGATGGACGTCATGCACGACTGTGTTTCCAAGGAAGTCCAGCGCACACCGAAGGCTACGAACTCAGCAATCATCATGGCAGCGAGCAAGAACTTTCTTTCGGACTACTTGATTCGTCCAACGTCCAGGTCATCAACTTTGGAAGGAGCTTCTATGGGCGTTGTCCTTGATCAGTTCGAGACACTTTCATCTTGGCAAATATAAGAAACCTTGTGTCAACTTGCAGGACGTTCTACAGTGGTGGAAAGGGAGTGATGGACAACATCATGGCCCTGAAGGATCGTCCAAGTTTGTGTTCATCCACGAGATCAAGTTCCCCGGTCAATCCGAAGGTAAAGTCTTTGTCTTCAAGATGTTAGTCGATCGAACAGGTAGTGGTGTAGATCTCATCAAGCGTATGCAACCTGGGAATGACCTACAGGATTGTTGGTTGATGCTTGATCATGTCAAGCAGGTCAAGGACTGGACTACCATGGCCTGTCACGTATATGAAAGTAAGTATTGTCGAGTCATGACAATTGCCATGTGCAATATGCAATCCGAGGATGCCGACGCCCAACAGCTGTTCTGGGAGAATTTGAATGATACAATGAAGAACCACGGACTGGAGGCGACGAACTTCAAGGGCTTCATGGCGGACAGTGTTGGGGCGAACTGGCACATAGTTCGTCGAGTTTACGGCAGCGGCGACAAAGACAAGTCCATGGAAAGCAGGGAACGCGCTTGTTTATTCCATTGGACCAAATGTCTCCAGCGAGCTACCGCTCGGAAAATACTTACCGGCTTCCAAGACGAGCATATTGCACTCTGCAAGATTTGGAAGAATGCAAAGTCTCAAGAGGAGGCCGAAGCGCAATACAATGTAATTAGAGGATGGTGGATGTCCTCTGGTGCCACTACCAAAGTCGGAAGACAAGCTCTTGAGGATTGGATGGCATTTTGGCACTTTCGGTATCGACAATGGGGCGGCGCAATGCAACTTGTAAGTAGTCTCCGGTTTTCAACTTCTGTATTCCGTTCCAGTACTCACTGTTCTTGCGCTTTTAAATCGTATCATGACAATCGTTGACTTCTGCTAGGATCTGACGATGGATGAGAGAGCGGACATGCCTTCATACAACCTTACTGAGACGGTCCACAACCGGTGGCTTCAAGCATCTGGAAACACGATGACATGCTTGTACCCTGCAACCGTGGACGATCATCCATGCTTTTATGCAGATAACTTCCTATCGTGCATGGTTGAAGGGTGGAACATGTGGTACAGGACCGGATAAAGGTACGCTTTGGCTGCGATCTGCTCAACGTTCAGGTGATCCTAAACTCATTGCTGAGGCTGTTAGGAACTTCCCAAATGTTGCAGATCTACTAACCCGAACGGGCAGCCTTGAAGGTTCAGAGATTTTTGGGTCTACGAAGTGCAAGTTTGATTTGCCCCTAGGGTCCGAACATGATTCCCACCGTTCCGATACGGTGAACTACTCTATTCCACGAGATGGGACGAGGATGACTCGGGCACGTATTGAGGAGTCGCTAAGCGGTCACGACTCTGGAGTTCAGCACACAACCTCCGTTTTGGAGTCGGACTGTGATCCATTGAAGTGGCACATTGTTCGTCTTCCCAAAAAGTCCGCGCGAAGATCCCAAGCATTGGAAGCTCATACATGTGAGCAGTGCAATGCTAGAGTACAACGTGGAAGTCATGGAACTTCGGCCCCAACATATGCTAGTCTGAAGAAGGATTACAGGAGTCCACGGAATGTTGAAGCGGAGTTCTGGTTTTGTCCTGATGACATTGGCTGTTGTGTAAAGGGGTCAAAGCGGTCATTTGTACTGGATTGGCCAGCAGTGCCAATGACATGGCATGTGAGGTTTGGCACAAACCTAACAGTACAGGAGGTATTGGCGTTAGAGGAAGTTGGTTTTCAATTGCAGCAACGTGGTGTTCTTTCACCGCGGAGACAATTCCAAGTGTCTATGGACATGCCCCTTCCGCGTCCCCAATTCCCGGTTCCCTCGAATCCGGATTCATTCCACACCTTTCGGCACAGCTATGCAATCCGTAGAGGCTAGGACGTTCCCACGATTGAGCAACGCAACAAGCGGTCAAGCACTACTCTTATGAATAACTGCTACATTTTCGAATGTCGTTGCCATACCATACCCAGGTTGGAGATGTGTTATTATCCTTGACATAGGAAAAGAAAAGTCCTATTGCATCACCTTTACTGACCTCCCAGGGTGTTCTTGCCTTGATTTCTTGAAAATGCAATCAGAGGCGTTGGGAAAGAAGGGGCAGTGGAAGTATTGCAAGCATGTGTACTACATCCTACGTTACCTATGTAAGATGGATTACAAGGTGGACATATTCATGCACGCTCCAAGCTACAGCTTCAACGAAGTGATGAGCATCCTTGAGCTTGCCAACATTACAGAAAATGCATGAGTAACTCAGAGTTCTCCGAAAGATCAAACACCGTGATTTGGTCTTAAGCAGCATTTTAGGAAACGTACGGATTTCAAATTATACATTTGAATTGGGGATTAGACTCCCGAATTCAAAATATATGAGACCTGCTATTGGGCTAAGTAATAAATTGTCGTACTCTTAACACCAGAAATCAGAAATATTATCACAATGTGAAGTGACCACGGTTATAGGATATTTTCTTAATTTAGTAAATTGTATCAAACTTTGTGTGCAACTTTTGCATTTCTGCGGATTTTTCCCTAAATTTCACATTTCAAAAAAAAAACCATAGAATTTTTATAGTTTTTAGAGTTTTTTAGGCTCGCTGCTCGCCGCTCGCTGCTCACCGCTCACAAGATAGCGTCGCTGCTTTGTATCCATAGGACAAGGAAAAGTGGACACTTTTTGCTACTTTCATGATAGATCTATTATATAGAGTCAAAATTATGAAATGAACTCTTGACATTTGACATGGTGGTAATTGTTTGGAAAAAGGCTAAAAATAATTATGGATTAGATAATTCAAAACACGGGTAACATCATGGAATGGAACCAATGGTCAAGACCTACAAAACCATGGTATTGACCATAGACAAAACCATGGGATTAAAAATATACTCATTAAATTACATCTTACGATCTTGTTTGCCTTTGATTTACTAGACTCAATGTAAACACGCAATTAAGCATTGTATGCATACGTGGATGAATAGTAACTCCGTGAAGCAACATGTATTTGGCCATTCATTTCCTCCATTGTAAAACATTTGTACCATTAGTTTAAAAACCTCATTAGTACTTCTATTTATTCATTCAAGATAGAGAGCCTATCTCGTACTCAAACTCATAACAATCAAACAACAAAGCATATGGAATAATGAAAAACAAAGAGAGGTTTAAACTTAGTTGTTTAACCCCTAAAGGACCAAGGTATTTTAGAAGAATTTCTACTCCATTGATTAAAAATTCCCAAGAAGAACTTTTTGAGAATGTAACCGTAGGATCCTCTTCTAAACTTATACGAGATGATGTGGCAAAAGTTTCGTGAAATTTAACCACACGGATTGAAAGATTATTGCAGTCAAAGTAGAATGACTTGTACCCCATGGGTACATTTGGTCTTTCAGGGGTTAAAGTAAAAAATCATAGTAAATGTGATCTTAGCAACCTCAAACTTTAATTTCACTTTGTAAATGATGTTTTTACAGATTTTCTTCTACAAAAAAAACATAGAGAATTGAATTAGTTTTTACCTCCCAAAATGGATTGTGACTTGCATTTTTTAATAGAAGTAATTGAAAAAAATTTGAACCTGGGCTAGTTAGAAAATACATAAAATCCCCTAGGCAGCAAAGATTCAAACTTTTATTTTGTATAGTCAAAATATACTCAAACTTTGTGCAACTTAAAAATTGTAAAAAAATGATTTGGCTTTCAACCCCAACAACTTATTTGTGATTTGCATCCTTAAAGCAGAATTTATGAATTAAAATTTTCAAGGTAAGAAGTTTTTTCTTACATATCCCGTATGCATTGTTTAGCCCACTATAGTAGTTGTCCACTAATAAAAACAATATCAATCTTTAGAGTTTAATAGTGTAGTATTGGCAGATACAAATTGGAACAAGGACATTGATTAACCCTTTAAGGCCGATGAGCTCACAAGGCCTAAGAGAATCCACGATTGTAATAGATCATGCAGAACATCATTTACACAAAGGGTACATTTTGTCGTGACTCCACTTCACAAAAATCATTGTAGCTCGCTAATGCTTGCATTGATTTTAGTAACCACCGTTCCAGTAGATGCTCATCTTCCTCCACCTCAAAATCTTCCTCAAATTTTCCTCAAATGTGGCTTGTAGCACTTGTTATGGAGGTTAACATGCCCAAAATGACCCAACAATGGTCACTCATTCTTAAAGGAATAAAGGATGGTCAAATATTGGAGAAGTTTTACTATAAATTTGACAGACTAATTTTTTTAATTTAAATACTAATTCTACCAACTATATCTACTTGTCCAAGAGGTCATTTCCGTGTAGCTAGCCACTATTGTAGACAAGTGCAATTTTAAATTGCAAGGGAAAAATTGCTTGATTGCATATTTATAATACTAAAAGTCGACAGTATGCTAAATCAAAGTCTGTTGATCTTCTCAATGGAGGGAAGAAAAGGAACTTTTTTATTTGCTTCAAAAACTATACTCTTCCAATTTATGGAATCAAAGTTTATGAACTTGGTGGGCATGTGATCTTATTAATTTATACAAGAACTTACGGTTAAAAAATTAAAAAAAAAGAACTTATGTCTCATGTTCCACTCTTTACACTAGAATGAGCAATTTTGAAGTGTTTTTGTATGAAATAGTCAAGGGACTTTAGAGGTCAACCCTAAAAGGTCAGATGGGGACCAAATATAGTCACATATTTTACTGTCCATATTGAAATTTAGCAAAAACATCTTTGAATTGAAGATTCCTCAACTGACATCTTCCATTTGAAGGTCATCTCAATATCTGAACCTTTTATCATGTTCAATACGACACTGTACATGTAGAATACATGACCATTTTGCAACTTTTAAAACATGGTGGAATAATGGTCAAAATTTGAAATACCATGTGTCATTGGACCGGGCTCAACACAAATACAAACTATTGTATACACCAATTCTTACACCTCGCATGTCAAATTCGCATAAAACATCATTTTGCAACCCAAATATGGCTTCTCAGACCTTTTAAGGGTTAATGCATCTTATCCCCCATCCAATGGACATACGGTAATTGAGATTGAAACTACTGGTAATGATTCAGCAAACAATCTCCAACGGAAAAAAAAAAAGAAAAAAAGACAGTAGGAAACGAATTGGGAATTTTCAATAGCCTGGAAATCAATTCTCATGCTAGGAGCATACTCAATTTGAATGATGAGAGATGGAGCGGTAATGCAGAGGTAAATTTCTCAAAATTTCGAATCAAAAATAAAAGTGAGGCTGCTACACGTACAAAAAAAATCGGATGGTCTTAGCTACATATAGTTGGTGTATAGTAGCTAACGTACCTGATGATAGGGGAATTCTACATATCTGCGACAGACCAGAGGTAAGCCTCCATCTCGGTTGCTTGTTTCTCCGCCTTGGCTTTGAACATCTGATTTTCGAATCCAGTGCTCCGATCTACACCATCCCAGTGCCGCCCAGGTTTGATTCCGTAACGATTCATGGGCGCTCCCACCCCTCGTTTGAGCCAACTGTGTTGAGGGATATCCTGAGGTATGATAAACCCTGATTCCTTCATTTCCTCCGATGCTCCAAAATCCACCAACTCAGCTGCCGGATCCTTCCGTTTAACAAGATGCGCCATAGGATCACCGAATCGTATCCGTTCTTTGTACATCTTGTCAAGTTCAGGATCATCGCGAGACCGGGCAAATGGCTTCGCTTTCTCAGCCTCGAAATCTGCGTGTCTTTCTTCGACTTCTCGCTTTTGAGCTAATCCTTTCCCCCATTCCAGGGGTTTAGCTTCAGGCTTGACTTCACCCTGTTGCTGCCTCAATAACTCCTCCAAACCCTCCAACCGTTTCCCACGTTTATCACGGTAAACTGTTTCAGCTGCCCGGCCCCCGCCACCCATCTCTTTCAACCTTCTAGCGTCCTCCTGCTTCTTCTTCAGAACCTCAGCCGCACGCTCTGCTTGGTTCGTAATGAGCCCTGCCTGCCTGCCATCAGTCATTCTCACAGGCTTCCGTCTAGGGGGTGAAGAATCCACGGCTGTACCTTTTGATTGTGGTGGAGGCATCCTCCGCTGAGGAGAACTATCAGAAGAGCCTAGAGCCTGTCTCTTTCTCCTGGGAGGAGACATATCCGGTGATGAAGGCTTCCTTCGAGGAGGAGAAGCGTCAGGGGAGCCTGCAGCGCGCTTCCTTCTCCTGGGAGGAGAAATATCATCCGACGAAGGTTTCCTACGAGGAGGAGAAGCGTCAGGAGAACCAGCAGCCTGTCTCCTTCTCCTGGGAGGAGAAATATCGTCCGATGGAGGTTTCCTTCGAGGAGCAGAAGCGTCAGGAGAACCAGCAGCCTGTCTCCTTCTCCTGGGAGGAGAAATATCGTCCGATGGAGGTTTCCTTCGAGGAGCAGAAGCGTCAGGAGAACCAGCAGCCTGTCTCCTTCTCCTGGGAGGAGATATATCGTCAGAGGGAGGTTTCCTTCGAGGAGGAGAAGCGTCAGGAGAGCCTCCAGCCCGGTTCCTTCTCCTGGGAGGAGAAATATCTGGTGATGCAGGCTTTCTTCGAGGAGGAGAAGCGTCAGGAGAGCTTCCAGCCCGGTTCCTTCTCCTGGGAGGAGAGACATTGTCTGATTGAGGTATCCTCCGTCGTGGAGAAGCATCTGGGGAGTCCGCAGTCCGATTCCTCTTCCGAGGAGGGGAGAAATCCTGTGATGTCACTTCTCTCCTCAGTGGGGAAGCATCGGGAGAACCTGCACGCAATGAAGCAGTTTCTTGCACCTTCACCTCGGCATCCTTGGCATCCCTGTCCACTGTAGTCCATCCACTACCGTCATCTCCAATAGACATATACGGTCGGTGTTGCTTAATCTTCTCCATTTGATGCATGCGCTTTACCTCCACGTCTTCGATCACTTGAGGCGCGTCAACTCCCTCCACCTCCGACTCATCCGAGTCCTCGTCAATGTTCTTCTGCCAAGCCGGGTCATTGTCCACTATAATCAACCCTGACGGCACCTTCGCCGCCCCTGCCGCTTTCCGCTTCTTCTTCGCCTTCTTCGCCTTCTTCGGCTTCTTCTCCTCGTCCCCGGCCGATTGATACTTCTTCAGATAGTCTTTCAATGAAGTCGCCATAACTGCGATCCCGCTAAAACAAATCCAAGAACCGAAACACAGAGAAGCACAGCTCTAAGCTGAAGCTGGCTCGGCGCACTTAGAAGCGGCCTTCGCAGCTTTGCTAGCTCTCAGCTTCTCCTTGAACTCCTTGCTCGCCTCGAAATTCGCCTTCCGCTTCACTTGTTTCTGAAAAAAATTTAAAAAAGCTCTCAAGTTCAAACCAAGATACTCCAATTCCCCTGCCATTCCCGAAACCCTAAGAAACACATACCTCCTCGCGGAAGCACTTGTCCAACTGAATCTTCAGGTCGTTGCAAGCTCCAAAGAACTTCTGCACGGGGTGATCCTCATGACATTTCTTGAAATTCACGATCAGCTGCGCACAGCTAATCATCAGTATCTGTCCGGTAAAAAGCAAAACCCTGGCTCATCGACAGACAGTACCTACCTCGGCACAGGCGGGATGCTTGTGCAGCGTGAGCGGGGGATGCATCGGGGCCGCTCAACCTCTCAGCCTTCAAACTTCACCACCAATCGTCAACGCGGAAACGTGATCTGAAGAGACGAGAAGCAAGCGCAGTTGAGAGCCGGGAGCGCCACCGTCGTCCGCCCGCCTCGCGGCCACCGTCGTCTCCGAAAGCGAGGAGCTCGAATCCTGTGAGTGTGAAGCTCTGCGTATGCTCTCTGCAAAACCCTACCTGAAAACGCACCCCCGAAACCCGTCACTCCCCTAAATCCAGCAGTCTCTCATCTTCTGTAGATTCTCGAAAGTGAAATATGTCGAATTTCATAGATGATGTCTTAAAGTAAAAGTTCAAACCGAAAACGTAAAAGTATATTTCAGGAGCTGGCAAATGACTGAAAGTCGCGGACCGCTGGTCGGAGCAATTCCGGCACAAACGTCCGCTGGACGAGATCTGTCCCATCCCCGTCCACCCCTCAAATTCACCATCCGCTGAACAAACCCCCCAACCGCCGGACGTCGTCCGCCGCGAGGGGGCGCGAGCGCGCGCGCGCTGGAGACGCCATCAAAGCGGATAGCGCGACCATCTCCGCAAACTCTCATTCTCATTCCTTCTTCCCGCGATGGCGCGCGCGTGCCTCGCCGCGGCTCCTCCGGCCTTCCTGCGCACCGCGTCCCTCTTTGCCAAGCAGCCGTACGCACGCCGTGTCTTAATTCATCTCGAAAAGCTTGCATTCCATTACCTAGGGTTTCAATTGTGCGGATTGCGAGCTGAATTTGTGTGGCTGGAGTTCTTGCAGGTCTGGGAGCAGCGTCGGTGTGCCTGGAAGATTTTTCCGACACGTCGTGAGGGCGAATTTGTCGTCGTCGGCCGGGGCGACTGCGGAGAAGCCAGCGGAGAATGTGGCGGTGACGAAGTAAGTTCTGAATTCAGCTCGTTTCCTAGCCTTTCGTGCGCGGAATGAGTGCCGCGGAGGATTCGTTTGCTTTGACCTGGAATTAGTGTTTGCGGTTGACGAATTGGTTTGCTCAGACTTTGCAAGTGAACTGCGGTTTATGAATTGCTCATTGTACCAATGGATTGGCGCTGGATGTTGCATTGTGTCTGCTTGTAATTTGTTGTTGCATTTGTGTCAGTTGCTTGTAGCTCGTTATTGCATTGGACCTCAAGTGTTGGTAGAGCTGAGAGATGATCAGTTAGAGTGAGTGGTGTTAGGTCTGACTAGGCTGATAGTTTGTGTTACAGGGATGCATATGAAAGGAAGTAGCCAACTGTTGATGAATTGTATAGCTTAATGGAGTCTTGTGGTTGCCGTTCGAAGGTTTTAGCTTTTGTTCCTACGCCGTTGATGAAGTTTTGGGTCAGGAAACGTGTTGTTTCGGGTGTACAGCCGACGGGATCGATTCATCTGGGAAACTATCTCGGGGCGATCAAGTCATGGGTTGCGTTGCAGGTTTGGTACAATGCATACGTTTTTTTTGGAGCTTTATGATTATGTTAATGGTATGGATGTGGTGGTATGGTCATAATAACAAAGTCATCAACTCTTAACCCTGAATCGCTGTGCTCAAACTCGAATGAAGTTTTACATCTTGTTTGATGTCCTGAAGCATGGTTTTCGAGTGTGGAAATATATGTGCTACCGAGGTAGAGTTTTATTTCTACAACCATCGAAAGAAAGAAGAAAGCATTGCTGGTTAAGATGCTCGGGACTCTGTATGCTGCAGATTCTTGTGCAGGGTCTTTTTGTACTGTTATGAGGATTGTGATAAGATGTTTTGTTCTGACTTTTACAGGATCTTTACGAGACATTATTTCTTGTCGTTGACCTCCACGCGGTATGGCACTAAACAATATGCTGATATTTGGCGAGTTGATTACGATGATTCCATTTGTTGAAATCCGAGTCTCTTATGGAGGTCATTCGGATTTGCAATCAATAGTCCGTCAATGCGAGAGTCTTCAAGCCGTATTTTTCTTGAGTTAAATTCAATCAATTTTACAGAATCTGTTGTCTGGAATCCACAGATAACGATGCCACATGATGTTGAGCAACTCACCAAATCAACGAGAACTTCAGCTGCCTTATACATTGCGTGCGGTATCGATCCTACCAAGGTGAGAACCTGCGAAATACCTCAAGCCAGCTTTGCGGTACATCAATTTGCGGCACTGATGCTCACGAGGTCTAATGCATGCACTGAACTATCTTTGATGCAGGCATCTATCTTTGTTCAGTCCCATGTACCAGCACATGCTGAGCTCACTTGGTTACTGAGCTGTGTTACACCAATCAGCTGGCTGAACAAAATGATTCAGTTTAAAGAAAAGGCTCGCAAATCAGTGAGTATCGTACATGACTACAGTGGCTCTTATGTTCTCCATCTGTTGTGCAACTTTAAATGGTTTTACACCCTTTAAAAGTAAACCCGACAGAGTTTAGATCATGCTTACATCCCGCTGTAGAACTGCCATCTTTTGAGGTTTTTGAGAACAGAAATTGCCATTGAAACCTTGCACGTGCACGTCCGATGAAGAATTAATTTGTCTAGGACCACTTCGCAGAGTGCTGAATTCTGCTCATAAGTTGATGTGCAGGGTGAAGACGTTGGAACTGGCCTCCTAACGTATCCTTTGCTCATGGCTTCCGATATCCTTTTGTATCAAGTAAAAGTTCCACCTCTTTCTACTTGCTTCCTGTATAGAATGAGGATAGATTCAGAGCATACCAACGTCTGGATTCAGAGCTTGGTTTCAAATAATTGTAAAAATTGAATATCTCACGTCAGTCATTTTCTGGCAGTCTGATCTTGTTCCTGTCGGAGAAGACCAAAGGCAGCACCTAGAGCTGACTCGAGATGTGGCTGATCGTGTCAATCATCTATATGGTGGCCGAAAATGGAAGAAAATTGGCGGGTTAGTGGCACGTCTTCTTAGCACATGAGTTTTAGAGGAATCTGTTCGGTAGAGATAATGTATGATGTGCCCTCGACGCGTTTTTCCTCTTGAAAGTGGAAGTTCAGGAACTTATTTAAATGGTGGGGTTTATTTCTGGATGCAGGCGAGGTGGCAAGATTTTCAAGGTTTGCCTTCCACCCAATGGAGCTTAGCAAGCAGGTGGCTAAATGCTAAGCAGTCATAAAATCTTTTTAAATGCACGGTATTACTTGATGCCATCGTACGTTCCTATCTTTGTATAACATTTTCATGTTTCTGTTGTCCAGGTCCCAGAGGCTCTTGTCCCTGAGACTTGTGCAAGAGTTATGTCGCTGACAGACGGTACTGCAAAGGTAAACCGATCCCTAATTGATCCTTTTGTTTGTGATTCGTTCAGCTTATGGAGAAATGTTTTTTTGCTTGAATTTAAGTTGTTTGACAGCCTAATATATTGGTGGTTTCAAATTTACAGATGTCCAAATCAGCTCCTTCAGATCTCTCAAGAATCAACCTCCTGGATACACCTGATGTAAGTATTGGTGATGATTTCCTCATTGTTATGATAAAGTTTACATTCCGGATATGTCAAAGACTACCGGGTCTATCAACAACTTTCTCAAAGTTTGATGTCGTTTTTGGAGCAGCAAATTGTGAATAAGATAAAGCGGTGCAAGACAGACTCCGCTCTTGGGTACGTTACTTCAACGCTGGGACTAGTGTTCACTAAAATCCGGAGTGACCCACCATCATCTATCACTTCGGTGTGACCATGCTGTAGTAAGAATGAGGGCCTATTTTTCATCGAACGAGTGCATCATTGTGCATGTGCAGAATGGAGTTTGGAAATGAGGAGAGACCAGAGTGCAACAACCTGTTATCAATCTACCAACAAGCAACTGGGAAGACTCAGCAGGTACACCGCATGGTTTGGTACTGCAACTTGTGGCTTACTGTCATCAGCTACTTCAGTGCTCTCAGAATATGAAGTTCGAAGAATTCAAATCACTCAATATATGTATCATCATTCGACCTTTCCGCTCGTTTTCTTGGACGGTTGTAGAAACAGTCACTCTCGCGAAATTCGATATATGGACGTATGTATGTTCCGGTATGGATTCTTTCGTTAATATGTTTGGCTCATGCTCGTTCAGGAAGTGATTGCTGAGTGTGGAGAAATGAGCTGGGGACTGTTCAAACCAGTTCTTGCTGACGCCTTGATTGCACATTTGCAGCCAATTCAGGTAACGTCTTTGACATTCACAATTGCATGCTACATAGACTGCGTTTGCTTTAAAGGATATACATACCAACTAACCTGGGTCAATACATTTTGTGTCCCAGCTACAGTAGATAAAGCATCTAATACAGAAATCTTCTGTCTAACATCATCTAGTGTAGTTGGTGATCTATCATGGCACCATAACTAATTAGTTGTGATTTTCGTTGTCGCAGAAAACCTATGAGGAGGTCAGTGCGGATGTGGGCTACCTTGACAGCATTCTCGCTGACGGAGCTGCCAAAGCAAACTTTTTAGCTGATACTACTCTTCAAAATGTGTACAGTGCCATGGGTTTTGTTCCTCGAACGAGGTCTTTCACAAAAGTGAAGGCGTAATCCTAATGTTGCTCTTTCTAATGATTTGTCCGGTTCATAGACTAGAGAATTTTCCTCCAGGATTTAGAGGTCACGGAAGTAACTGTTCCGCAACAGTAGAGATTCGAGAACATTGGAGTTGACGCTGATGTACTTTCACGCACTTAGTTCATTCATTCTGTTTACTGAAATTTTATATGCAATGTGCACTACGAGTTTCAGTCCGTTTGTTTTAACCCCTTAACCCCTAAAGGACCAAGTGTCCAAATTTGGCTTTTTGAAAAATCGGTCAGGTTCCTACGGTGTCAATTTCCAACATTCCACTTTGAAATTTTTACTATAGAAAGACATTACCAAGACCTCAGTGGGAAAACAATTTTTTCCTAAATTGGACATTTGATGAAAAAGTTATAGGGTTTTGAATTTCAAATGGGGAGGGCGGGCACCTCGGGCACCTCCAAAAACTTTTGATAGGACACTCTATTGAAAGTGAGATTTTCAGTACTTGCAAGTAATATTATTTCCCTTCATGTTGTCAAAAAAAAGTTCTTGTCTTTAGTGAAAAATAGCATACCAACCCAAGTCAAACATTTTCACACATTGTCACTCATTGTTGGGCAAGGTAACAAAAAAACTTCTTCTTTTCCACATAAAACCTAGAGATCTTCATATTTTTCACTTTTTATTTTTTCCACAACAATATGTAATGTAAACCTTCTTATTGACCATTCGGATTATCAATCGAAAACATATTAAGTTCAAAAAAAATTAAAGTGTGAATTAACAAATTTCGAGCCTCCACTCCTTGCACACTTCTTTTGAATATGCTACACCCTGTCTCTACCTCTAAAAATTGGTGTGTAAGGAGCTAACGTCATGCTTAACAAGATGGTAATAGATTTAGACCTTGTGTAGTGAAATTTCTTGACACCAACTGAAGTCAAAGTCTGCTGATCCACTAAACGCAAGGAAGAAAATGAACCATTTGCTTGACTTTAAACACTATAATCTTTCAATCCGTGCGGTCAAAGTTTATGAAATTTTGTACATGTATTACTTAATAAGCCTTTATTAAGATCCTACGGTCAGAACTAAAAATAAAAGTTTTTGTTACCTTCTTTATTCATTGCACTAGAATCCATTAATTTTGAAGTGTTTTTGGTGTAAAACTGTCTTGGTACCTTAGGGGTTAAGGACCAAGTGTCAATAATGGGCTTTTTGAAAGTTTGGTCAGATTCCTATGGTGTCAATTTCCAACATTCCTCTTTGAAATTCTTACTATAGAAAGGCATTACCAAGCTCTAGTGGGAAAACATTTTTTTTCCTAAATTGGACATTTGATGAAAAAGTTATAGGGATTTGAATTTCAAATGGGGAGTGCGGGCACCTTGGGCACCTCCGAAAACTTTTGCTAGGACACTCTATTGAATGTGAGATTTTCAATACTCACAAGAAATATTATTTCCCTTCATACTGTCAAAAAAAAGTTTATGTCTTTAGTGAAAAATAGCATACCAACCCAAGTCAAACATTTTGTCGAACATTTTCAAACATTGTCCCTCATTGTCAGGCAGGGTACCAAAAAAACTTCTTCTTTTCCACATAAAACCTAGATATCTTTATATTTTTCATTTTTTATTTTTTCCACAACAATATGTGGTGTAAACCTTCTTATTGACCACTTGGATTCTCATTCTAAAAGATATTAAGTTCACGAAAAATTAAAGTGTGAATTGGCAAATTTTGAATCTACACTCCTTGCACAGTTGTTTTGAATATGTTACACCCATCGTCTACCCTCGAGAAGGGGAAGTAGTTCCAGCTCACTAATTCCTTGTCCGGTGGGCATGGTCTTGGTAGTGGAACAAACAGAGTAGTAGTAAGTAGTTGTAGTAGTAGTAATAGTAGTAGTAAGAACTCCGGCCTTCAAAAAGGTCGGCATGAATAAAGTGTCTTTTTGTTCCTAACACTATATCAGTGTCCATAAGACAAAGAAAAGTGAATGGGAACTAGTGCCCCCTTTCGAGGGTAGACACTATGGTGGGTGGCACGTGAAAGGAGAGGAATCTCCTTTGAAAGGTGTATAAAATAGTGAGACAAAAAGAAGAGTAAATTAATTGAATGGAAGAAGTGAATATAGTTTTCATATTTTTTTGAATGAACAGACACTTTATTCACGCCCGCTTCTTCAGAGACCGGCGTACTTCTTGTTACACCCGTCCTCTACCTCTAAAAATTGGTGTATAAGAAAGTAACAGCATGCTTAACTGGTGGAAATGGATTTAGAGCTTGTATACTACAAAAATTTGACAACAAGTGAAGTCAAAGTCTATTGATCTACTACACAAAGGGAGGTAAATGAACCTTTTACTTGCCTTCAAACGCTGTAATATTTCAATCCGTCTGGTCAAAGTTTATGAAATATTGTAAGTATACTATTTAAAAAGTCTTAAGATCCTACGGTGAGAACTAGAAATTAAAGTTTTATTTCCTTCTTCAATCATTGCACTAGAATTCAACAATTTTGAAATGTTTTTGGTATAAAACTGTCACGGTATCTTAGAGGTTAAGTTTTTTTGGAATATGAAGGGGAAGCAATCATACTGAGACAGAACCGGCATCAGTGAACGAGCTGGTCACGGAGATGCTTTTTTTATGAGGTTTTGTACAGGGCCCAAACGATGGCCGCCGTGATCACGGCCATCACTCTAGAGTGCCGGGCTACTGGATTTGAAAACGCCGCAGCACCGAAACTATAATAAGAAGCAGCTTCGAAGCGCGTGTCGAAAACAATTGACGGCAGCTGTGGACTCCATTGCCCAGAGAAAAGCTGTAAACTCTTCCTGGGCCGGTCGCTTCACTTAAAAGATGGAAGCAACCCGAGGGAAAATTCAAATGTATTGTTTCCTACTACTAAAAAGGGAGAGCGAGAGAGAGAGAGAGCGAGAGAAGAGGGGGAGGTCATGCTATCTGGCGAGGATGAGGGGGTTGTTCCATGAATTGAAGGAGGCGCGCGGTGACTTGTTGGCGAAGTCGAGGTGTTCGATCTGCACGCCCAGCGAGTTGAGCGTGTCGCGCAGCTGCTGCACTCGGAGTGGGTAGTTGATTATCGCATCCAATCCAGCAGATATGTCCTTCTGTGTCGAGTCTGGCCATCTGCACATCATGTCAACAACGTATCAGATACATTTACTGATGGTAACGATCCAGTAGTAGCCTTCCAACATGGATGCGAGAGTTTCATGTGAGAGAGCTGGTGAGAGGTGGTTACCTGTCGAGGTGAGTGATGGCGACGATGACGACTTGGGTTGTGATGTTGGGGCTGCTTCCGCGGGACTCCAAGTTTCGGAGCTGGCGAATGAGTGTGTAGTCGTCGCTCCGGGCGCCGTCGAGGTTGACGAACACTATGGAGAAGCTCTCGGGGTCCTGCATGCTTTGCTCGAACGTCCAGAGCGCGTCGCTCGCGCTGCTGACGCAGGAGACCTCGAACCCGCAGCGCTCCAGCATGAGGTTGAGCGACTTCCGGCCGCGGACATCGGGATCCACCACCATAGCCCTCGCCTGCGTCAAGCTGCTGCGCTCCAGGGTGGTGCTGCCCTTGGAGTCCGAGCTCTGCTCACTCTTGCACCAGTCCTGGGAGCACACGGAGGAGCCCTCGGCTCCCTCGTAGTACCCCGTGTGCGCCGGGTCGCCGTACATGTCCATGGCGGATCCCTCGAAGAAGGGCGAGGGTGGCTGCTCCAACGCCGCCAGGAAGAGGTCCTCGCTCCGGGAGGAACTCTCGTACTGCTCCTCCCCTGCTTCCAGGTCGTCTAGGATGCTCATGTCGTCCACATTGCAGTCCAGCTTCAGAGTGGGCTGCTGCGCCGGGGTGAGCGGCATCAGCACGCACACCACGCCGCACGTCACGCCCATGCTGTCTGTGCGCGCATTCGCCATCACCGCCACCGTCATGTCCTTCCTCCACTTCGTCTTCAGGCCCCACGTCTCCTGCATCGAGCCCTGCCCCTCCAGCGCCGCTCTGAGAAGCTCCTCGCAGTCCCTGAAAACCGAAACACGCGGAAGCGAAAGTCAGAATCCAGAAAGAAAAAAAACCACAAGAATCGTCAGTCCGAAACACAAGAGTGGAACTGGAGAAGAAAGAAGCTGGAATCAAACTGCTTACTTCTCAGACTGAGACTGGCTGCGAAACAAAGAAGCAGTGAACTTGGGCATGGCGAAGACCTCAGTCTCGGTCCATCCAGTAGCGTCAGTGGCGCGTCTGCAAAGAACCAACACACGAAACTCAGTTCTCCGTCCCTTCTGCAGCAGTAGAATCAAAAACTCAACAACCTCATCTCCCCGCCCTCCAAACTCCACGTCCCGGCCTTTTACCTGTTCCAGAAGGTGCAGCGGAAGTTCATATCCACCCCGAACATGGGCACAGGGAGCTCATCCGCGTGCACCACGGCGGCATCATCTCCCCCAGCCCTCCTGTCCTCGGCGCGCGGCGAGCCACTGAGCTCCGCCACGAAGTCCAGCGCCGCGCGCTTGTGGCTCACCTCGGGCCCCATCATGCCCACTCGCTTATAGCCCACGTCGAGAAACATCCTCACAAACCCAACAACAACGACGACGACGACAACAAAGCCCACAAGACAACTCCGTGCGAGGAGAGAACGCGGCGGCACCGGCTCGCACCGGCATGTGCGTGGGGGAGCAGTCGGGACAAGATATTGAGGAAGGGAAGATACTAGATGCGGAAGTGGTTGCCGGGAGGCGACTATGTACGCGCGAGCGATGCGCTGCACCTACCGCTCATCCGGGGCTGCAGCAACACGCCTGGTAGGTAGGTGCATGGGCTGCTGGCCTTCTGGCCTGCCAGGGGGGAAATGTTGCGGTTTCCTACAGGGTACCCGTTGTTGGCCCCACCCCTTGTTGTTCTTCTCATAGACATACTTTGGGGGGGAGGAGTCCTTAAAACAAACCCAAAAAAGAATGAACATCGAGGGCGTTTATTGTGGAATCCAAGCCCCGCTTCCAAGTTTTGGCTTCAGGAAACTCTTCCCCATGGGAGTAGGAAGTGTGAGGACCCTCACGGCTGAATTGTTGTGACATGGGATGTGAGCATTGGAGATGAGAGTTACATAAAAACGGTCAAAGCGGGCCCGCTTTGACTGTTTTAGAGTGACTTTAATTGTCAATATTCTCCGGCCATGACATAATGATTAAGCCGTGAGCGTCCTCTCACTTCCTACTCCCACGGTGAAGAGTTTCCCGAAGCCATACCTTGGAAGCGGGGCTCCGATTCCACAATAAACGCCCTCGATGTTCATTCTTTTTTTGGTTTGTTTTAAGAACTTTTTCCCCCGAAAGTATGTCCATGAGAAGAACAACAATGGCTTGGGTCATTCTTCTCCTTTGGAAGGGAGGGAAACTTCAGCAATTCCTTTACATTGAGAATTTAGATACAGGGGAGAGGAGTATTTTCTTTGTGAAAGTATTCTTCTGAGCCCTGGAGAATTTCAGTCTTATTTTTTCTTAGAGGTTTTAGGACAAGAGTACCCTGATGTGGAAAATATCGACCTGATTGACTTGACCTTGCATCCCAGCTCTCAAGTGCTCTGGATATGCAACCCACAATCATGATGTGAAGTGCAGACTATTTTCTATGTCACATATACTCCATCTAACATTCCCTTGATGATTGCCAACGGAAGTCAGTCAGTCAGTCAGTTTTTTTTCCCCAAGGATTCCACATCATTCCATTTTGCTGATTGAGCACAGTGAAACTAGTGTGAATGCATCCACCAGTATAGTCAGTTGTCCAGTTGTAACTTGGTGGAGAGGGAATAAGTAAATTAAGAAATGAAAACCTATTTAAGATGAGATGAGGAGAAATTGCTCTGCCTTTGATTGAATGATAGGGGCAGTGGGATCTGAAACAGTAGCAGGATGCAATGTACTCATTATATGTAGTGCACCCTCTATTAATATTACATTATATTGCTTCAATGTAATCATCAGCATACAAATTAAAAAGATACTAATTCTGGTCGGCATCACAAACTTACAGTTGTGTTATTTATAACTTGGAGCAAACCATCTTTCCACTACACTAAACACTGAATATAGTGTGGATTCATTATTGATGTGGATCACCCACACTAATTTCCATCAAAGCATGTGCGTGCCAAGTTCTGATTGGGTATTTGTTCTCAAGCAAGTGTATGTCAGTCAACAATTGCATGTAAATCTTTCAATTAGTGTAGGAAATTGTAAATAGTCTAATCTACACTATATTCAAGGAACGGTATAGTGCCTTCTTCCTTCATAACCCTTTAAGGACAAGGCTCTGAGCGACCATGGGTGTAATCTACAAGGGTCACAGATGTTGTTGCCCGTCATCAAGGCTACGGGTACATTCCGCTCATGGTTGCTTTGGGTCTTGTCCTTACAAGGTTACTCGTAACTAAAACTATCCATAATCTAGATTTTTGGAACCACAGAAAGAACTTTTAGGTCAACAAAAGAGCTTGTGGTCTCTCAACTCCAATTTGAAGGAGTTTTGGCCACCTTGGAGAAAGAAGAAGGAGAGGTCATTATTGTAGCCTCCTTTTTTCCTCCTTGAGCTAGTTACAAAAGTTTAGAGCTATACAAGGCAAAATGTAATAAAGTGGAAATAAGAAAATAAGCCAAAACTCAAGAGATCGTTACCTCGCTTGACAAAATATGGCTCATACCACATGTGCAAGTCAATTTCACCACTCAGATGCCAATATCATTATTTCCCCTTTAGCAGGCATTTGGACACCATGGGTTAGGGTTTAGGGTTTAGTGAATATAATAAAAGTAAATGTCACATGTTGCCACCTCCTATGGCGGGTATCACCTAGGTATCACAGGGTTCCAAGTATATCCCTTCCTCTTTTGAAGTAGAAGAAGTGACCGGCAAATAGGGTGTTGTCAACTTCATCCCCCCACCAAAGGTGTGATACCGTACCTAGTGGTCGCTTTCAACACCTCTATGTCGAAAGAATTATTTTCCTCTGACACATCTGAATAGGACACAATAGGTATATCACATGGGTATCACCTATGCATTGTAGGGTAGCACCTTGACATTACATGGATAATCACCTAGACAAAAACTTTATATTTTCCAATTAATTCTGGAAAATATAAAGTTTTTTGAATTAATTATGTACGAAAGCAACCATGGCCTGGGGTACCACAATTAGGGAGCAGCACCAACAAGGTCTACAGAGCGGGAGGTAGTGTGGACCCTCGAGTGGGGCACTTGAGCAGCAGCAGGTGGTGGGGTGGGGGTACGGGGGTAAGTGCGCATGGGACCCATGTGGGGTGAGCATGGGCGCTCCAATCACGCCGCGAGGATTGATCATCACAGCATGGGCCAGGCGCCAGCACCACTTCTGGGGCTTCGGTTTCATGACATCTGTACTCCTACTGACTTGACGGTGGTTGCGAGTAATTTCACCGGCGATTCATGAATGGCAAGTTGTAACCATGATGAGATGGGCTCCATCTTCGTGTGGAGGTGGGATTCAAACTTCAATGATCAGAGTGGAATGATCATGTCAGGTGGAAGTTCATGTTGTAGTTTCTAGGATGACCCGTGCTCCTTGGGTTCAACATGATGGCGTTTGAGAGTTAACCCCTGTATTCCCGGAAAATTTTAACCCGTTTGGGTTTCCACTTTGATTGCAGTTATCTTTCAATCCGTACCATCAAGTCTACAGTTTTTTTAACCGCATCATCTCATATAAGTTTAGAAGAAGCTCCTACAAGTACATTCTCAAAAGTTAATCCTGACACCTTTTGATTGATGGAGTAGAGATTCATCTAAGCTTCACAAGTAAAATGAAGTTTACGAAGTCAAATTTGAATCCCAACTTTCACTACTTTTAAGTTACCAAAATTGAGTTATGTATAGTTTGATACCTATTACTATGGAAGAGCATTTTCTACTCATTTGAAAAAAAAAACTATAAAATCTTCTTAATAAATTCGGAGTATGTGGAAAAGGCGGTTATTTAAGTGTAGTTATAGCATATATTTATTCTCTATAGTTATTTATACGAAAATATAGAGAATTTGAAGCTAAGCAATGTTCATAACCAATTTTGTAAATTTGTGTGTGATATTGAGCAAACTAAAGGGTCCCTTTGACCACTATGACCCTATGACCGTTGGTCTCGCTAAACTTAAGGGGAATGCTCTCCTCTTCTTCACACACACCAAATGCAGGTGTAGGATGCATATATTCATGCACTTATGCATGAACGGCGAGGATGCACCAAGTGGCAATGGTGGAGGCCGTTGCAGTAGTACAAACAGCGTGGTTGCAACTTGGCCAACTAACTCCAATGATAAGATTACAACCTGCAAAGGACAAAATTGCTCCCTTAACTAACTTGCTTCCTGACATGTGCTGAGTGGATCCGGACTGGAATTATTGATGCTACCCAGGCGCTTGTGTTTATCATCAGCACACGATCGTCTCGGAGAAGTGCAGCACGCCATGACTTTGTCAATGTGTTGGGAGACCAAAATCCCATCAAAGTACAATCGGTAGAAGAATTTCACTTATTATTTTCATCCCCTGTGTGCAGGATTATCCCTTATACGTAGGAAGGTGCCATAGTATTCTACATGTATGGTGTCGTTTTTGAGCATGATAAGGTTTAGATAACTGAAATGACCGTGAAAGGAAGGATGTTAGTTGAAGAATCTTCAATCCAAAGGTGTCACTCTTGTTAGCCTTTGATTTGGGGGGGTATTCTATAGAGAAAAATACGTGCATGTATCTACGGTTCCCGGATGACGTTTGAGGGTAAGAGTGATTAGCGTTGGTCAAATCTCATTTCCTAATCAAAATTCCTTCATATCTAATTGATGAGTTCTTGTCCCTCAAGTGTTGATAAGGACAAAACCATCCTTTAGAGACATGTAAGTCCGTCAGACTATCGGGCAATTTCAAATAGTGGAATTTGCTCTCATCCAGATTCTCAAAACTCCTGTCAAACCCTTGAGCCTTGAGAATAATGCACTAAACCACTTCAAATATTAATTTAACCAAAGTGACCAAGGAATCTCCAGACCACATGAATGCGTAGAAATACGGTGCAGGATACGGACTTCAATCAACACTTATCCCCAACAGTACGACATATCAATCCACCCTCCATTGGGACCGCAATAGACGGTTAGATGGAGCGTACGTTGGGAACGTCGCGGTTCCCCTCTAGGGCATACGCTGATGCAATATAACGAGCACAACAGTTCCGCTGTGAAACATGTCCGTGGCCGATCCGCGCTCCATTCGGGTTCCAACGTACGGTCGATAGAGCCCGCTCTAAGAACGCGGGAACGGCCGGACACACGCTTCAAATCCGTCCAATCAGATCCAAATGGACGGTCAGATGGACACTATCTATCAAAACTCCGTTCCTCTCATGATGACATAACATCTACAGTGTAGACGAGTACGACGGTTCTATCGTGGAATTTGTTTGGTGGCTTCTCCTTTTTCGTTGCTTGATATTTTTTTCGTTTGGTACACCGTTCACTGAATATAGTGTGGATTCAAAATTGATGTGGATGACCCACAGTTATTTGCATCAAGCACATGTGTGTCAAAATGTGATTGGCTAATTGTTTTCAAGCAAGTGTATACTAATCCCCAATTAGATGTAAATTTCCAATTCGATTGTTGAAACTTGAACTGCTTTGGTCCACACGATATTCAGAGAACAATGTAGTCCTCCTTGTCGTCTAGTTGTTTGTTTTGATATTTTTCTCTATTCCGTCTATGAAAATTGAAGAATTCGTTGGCCTTTCTTCTTTTCCGCCCACAGTGGTTTTTCAAGGAGTCTTTATCTTTAGGCATCTGGATTCGATTTGGGAAACTTTGAGCATTTAACATTTTTTGAAATTAAAGTTTTTAATTGGAAGACCTAAGCATTTGATTTTGATTGGAATCTTCTTTGAGGGTTGAATTTTGAGTGTGCATGTTAGCACCAATAGAAAATGGTGTAATTACATCAAAGATGAATACTGAGAATAGATTGGAATTGATTCAATGCATTCTTTCTCAAAAAAAAAATTTTAAATTTAAAGAGTGCATGGTAATCTAACAACTTGTGGCACGTGTTCCCGTCAAGAAGAAAGAAGATTTCAAACGTAGGTATCCAACTTGAAACCACTTCATTCGGTTAGAGCAACTCCACCCCTGGCGGGGAAACTCCCACGCCAGGGGGAGATTTAGGTGTGGGAGGAGGAGGACGAGGGAGGAGTTATCCTCCCCGCACCCGCAGGCAGGGTGCGGCCAACACCAATTTTTTAAATTTTTTTAAGATTTTAATTTTTTTAAGATTTTAATTTTTTTTAATTATAAAATTTTTACTTTTTTTTCCAATGTCTTCTTTTGGTTAATTTTTTTTAATTTAAAAATTCGACCGGGCCACTCACGGCATGCCACGTGGCATGCTGTGAGTGGGTGTCGTGCCTGCAGTATAAAGACGGGGCCCCGGGGAATTTCCGAATTTCCCCGTCGACGGGGCCCTGTCACGGGGAAACCTCGCCCCGCTCCCCCGTTCTAGGGCATGCGGTGGGGAATCCCCGCCACCCCGCCACAACATCTCCACCCCATCCGCTGGGTTGCTATGGCGGGGTGGAGATGCTCTTAGGATATCTTTTTACCATCACCCAACAATTTAACGTCATCTTAGATTCTCAGACCACATGAGCTCCAATTTCAAACAACCATTCTCCAAACAAACTTTCCACCCCTAAATTTATGTTTCGTGATAGCGCACTATATGATTTTATAAATGCTATAAGTTTTTATTCTCAATGAATATTTTCACCAAATAGGTTGACTATGATCACCCTCTTTAAAAGACAATTCTCCTCTAAATAAAAATATGAATCAAAAGTGAAAGTTTATGACGCTTTTAATTTACTAAACAAAAAATTCATTGTGGCAGGAAACCCTACAATGTGGCCCACAATAGTCCATCGAATCAAACATCAAGTCTCTTTCCCTATCCAAAAAAAAAATCTTGTGCGTGGACAAATTTCCTCTTTTCCAAACACATTGGTTTGGAGTTTGGTAATCCACCCATTCAAAGGGCCCCAATTCCATCCATAATATGTCATGTGGTAGCACCCATTTCCAAAACTGACAAGTCTAATGTTGTGGGGGGTTGTGATAAATTGAGGAAGTAGAAGAACGATTTGACAGGACATCCCCCACGCTTGGACTTACCGGGTGGGGGATGAGGTGGTGGGGCCAAAACCTGGCCCCTATTTTTTTTTTGAATGGGGGCCTAAATTTAGCCAGAGGGGGACCTATAGACTAAATTGAGGCCGTAGGCCCCAATTTTGTTAAAAAAAAAGCCAAAAAAAGCCTCTGACCCCCCCAAAATGGGAGGGCCAGAAAAATGAACCCGTGCAATTAAGACGGGCCCACCTCGGGTAAGTCCGAGCGTGGGGGACGTCCTGTCCGCGCCGTAGAAGAAGGTGGGGGAATTTGGGAATTGCCTTGATGAGAGAAAGGGGGTGGAACAAGATGATGATGGTGGGCTAAGTTTGACCCCTACACGGAGGCTATGATATGTAGGGGACAGCCTCCATGGTTGTTCCAAAATCTAAAGGCGAGTGGGGAAAATAGAAATTAAGCAAAAAGCCTTGAGAAAAGCTGCAGCCGCTGGCTTCCTTTGGGTCAGGCCATCCAATGGAGACTTGCCATTAGATTTGCCAATGCGCATGGTGGACGTAAAGTTATAGTTGCACTCACACACAAACTCGTACTATATCATCCATCGAGGTTGCCTTCCAATTGCCAGCTGGAGTGCACCAACAATTTCATTTAACCTCTGATCATCAGCCGGGAACCGTACAAGCCGGGACATATTTTACTCTGTAAATACAAAAATGTACTAACATTTAGCAAGACTTGCACCTTTGGATTCAAAATTCTTCAACTCACATCTTTCATGTGGAGGTCATTTCAATATCTCAACCTTGTCATGTCCAAATACAACACTATACATGTGGAATACTGTCGCCCCTAGCAGCACCTTCTAATGTTTAACGGTTATGTGAGACATTTCACAATTGTTTTTAATTTGTTTTTTTTTCCTCCCAAAGCTTGAAAATAATGGCTTTTTGTTTTTAAGTTAGTTTTTTGGACTGCTAAACATTTTCTGAAATTTTGATTTCAATATCCTTTAATCTGCATGAGTAATGCACTTGACAAACAAACACTGCCAGAGTTTTCCTTCTTGTTCCTCTTGTGTGTACTATGTAACATCCCTGGCAGCTGTGATTCAAGAGTTGCGGTTGACAAAACAATCTGGAAGACTTTTTAAAACTCACTAACCTCTACTCTGAAAGGGAATTCCAAAGACCGATGTTTCATCTGCGCAACGGACATTGTGCATAGATCCGTGTTCCAAAAGGATGATGTCTGACCTGGGCACAATTAGCAAAGAAACTTCATTGACAATTGTAAATAATTGATGATGGTCTTTGGTTGTTGGATAACTGTTTGTGAACAATAATGATTTTTAATAGACATACGAGGGTTCACTAGGCATGAGACTTGGAGTCTTTTTTGTAAGTTGTTCATATGCCCGAGGTGAAATGTGATTGTTGAATTGTAATGATCATGGCATGATAGCCTGCCCACCCTACAGTCTCCCTAGAGGTCACATTGAACAGTTTATTTTATTTCATTACTTCAAATACTTTTTTTTTAAATTTGATTTTTATAAATCTTGGAGCATTTGCTTTTCAAAAGATATTTTTTGAAGATTGAGAAAAATATTGGAAATTTGAAGGAATTAAAAATTATTAGAAAAATGACATTTCGAAAATGGTTAAGGACGATGATGTTTCTCAGAATCAAGGATTATACAATCTAAAAACGAATGATTGTTATGGAGACCCAAAAGAGCCTAAGAATATGTCACCTTTAAGCTATTTTATCCCCCTTACAAACTCAATTTGGGTACAAGGTAACATAGTAAATGTTTTTGCATGGATGGAAAATTCAGCGAGAAATTGACCCTCAAATGTGCAGGTTTGGGCACCCACTAGGTCAGAGGCTCCACTCTTGCCTGCATCTGAGGTTAACATTCCATGCAATATTGGGAATTGAGATGATGCCCGAACTTCAAAACGAATCTAGAATAAACATCAGGTACTTCAAAACGACTCTAGAATAGACATCAAGTAGCATGGTACGTTAGATGAAATTTAAATGTAAGATCATGATGGGATGATCACCAATGATGAGGAGGTTGGTGCCGATGCCAGACATATCTTATATATCTTGTATACCGTACCCAAGGGTAGGGTTTGGCAACCTTGTGCCGAATAATTATTTATTTATAAATATAGAAGTTTGGCAAAGTTATCTTAACAGAATATTGTTCAAAATCCATTTTTTCACCGTGTTAGAAAGTTGATGTTTTTGAAAAAATATGTCTGAAATTTCTGGCTGCTACATTTTGATTATTGATTTTTTTGGGGCCAAATTCGACCCTAAGGTGTGGTATCTTTATTAAAAGGATGTAATATGAAAATATAAGTGAAGCACCTCACCACCAGGATGCAGACCAAGCAACTCAAGTACAAGAGCATGGTAATCATAGCACCTAGCACAATAACAACCCTCGCAATGGATGACTCTTGCTAGGCACGACCTTTTACTTTATTTTAATCTCCGGATGAAGATTGTCACGAGTTAACGACACCTGGTCAAGATGTGTCAATTCGCTGAAGCTATTTTGACGAAGTCAAGAAGCATCATTTGTTGCTATGACGTAATGACAAGAGCCACGACAAAGAACAGGAAAGTAGTTGGCCCGGGAGTAGAGTTGTTGTTACCAAGAAATCAGTCACCTTGGAGATAAGGGCAAACAATCAACACTTGAAACATGACATTCCATCACGTTGGGCTTCCATGACATATAAAATCTTTACCCATTTGTTGCGAAAGTGACCATTCTTTGAATATTTTGCTTGCATCATCTTGCACAACACTGTGGAATTTGCACGAGATCTGATTTTGCAAAACATGAATAAAGGATACATATTGGTTTTTTGTTGTTGATGGAAAGCCTTTCTGAATTGTTAAATCCCGCAATTATTCTTCTGCAGACTTACAGCCTTGATGTGCAGCATCTTTGCGCATGATATGCTTTGTCCTCACCACTGTGTCCAAGGTTGAGTACTTCAGCATCTGATCACACCTTTTGTAGACCAACGGGACGACGGCTAAAAACTAGGTTTTTTGATATGGCACCCGTTTTTGCACTTCATATAATTTAACTCATTTTGGTAGTTTAATCACAGACATTCATGCGTGCACGAGACTCATCTTTCTCAAATCTTCCTCTATCTCACCTTAAAGGCACTTTGAACAATGTTGACCTTTTGTATGGTGCATCGGAAAGCATACCACTTTATGACATGCTTGTGTGCGAACAGAAGATGCATCACTACCGGAAAAAATAATATTTGGTGAGAGGCAAAGAGCTCCACTCTTAAGACCATGTACTAAGGGCTTACATCTCTCATGTTAATATGACAAGCATCTCCAATATGTCCTCTTCAACACAAGTTTCGCAAGGACAGTATTGCATACTTCCAAGCACCCAATATGACTTCAGGTTTCATCTCCATCCTCGAAACACAACAAAAAAAAATTCCGTTAGAGAGATGCTCACAGTGAGATGCCCTCTTCAACACAAGTTTCATGAAGATGGTACTGCATACTTTCAAGCATGCAATATGACTTTGGGTTTCATCTCCATCTTTTACACATAACCAAAAAGCCGCAAGAGAGGTGCTCATTACGAGATGTCTTCCATACATAACCAGTACACTATATGTTTAGTGTAGTGGTACGAATAGTGTACTTACCCTAGTACACTATTTGTAAAGAAGTTGACAATTGGTGTTAGCTACCAATGTCATTAATGTAACCTTCACTCAAACCCCAATCAATCCCCCAATCATTCCAGCCCATGCTTATCTTCCTTTGCGACTTTCAAATGGTCATAACTCATTCGAAACTTGTCCAAATTGGGAAAATGAGGTGTTTTTTAGCATCTACATTTTTTGTAGATGCCAAAAAACACCTCATATGTCCAATTCGGATTTATATTGAATGAGTTGCGGCCAATTGAAAGCTGCTGATAAGATACTCAGACAGCCCTCGGCTGCTGGACCTTTTTTAATACTTCTACTATTGATACACTAAATGTGCACAAGTGAAAAAAATGATGTTGAAATCTTTACTAAAGTTGACAAATAGTGTAGTAGTTGGCATTTAGTGTAGGGTTTTGTCACTACACTATATGCCTCATTCGCAATTGCTGTATGGGTTCGCATTTAGTGTATACTACACTAAACATAAATTTTAGTGTAGTCAAAGCAGAGAAAGCCGCATCCCTTCTCACACAAATTTTTAAGCAACAACATTAACATACCTTTTGACATAAATTTATCGGCTCTGTCTCGGTTCTTCGAAAAGACTCCACCTGCTAGATTCGGGATCGCATTATCGATCCCAGTCAAGCGGTGCACCAGACGTGAGGTCTGGCGCCGCTCTCGGCTTGGTCCCGCGCCCGTCGTCTCTTGGCCCATGCCCCGGCCGCGGCCCGCGCGCGGTCGTCCCCGGTCGCCATGTCATCCTGCCACCGTGGACACGCCAGGTCGGCCCGCTACCACAAGGCCGCCCATCCGCGGTCCTGCCCTTGCCCGACTTCACTGCTCGCCCGCCCACAGTGCCTCCATCCAACAACCTTCCACATCCCCCTTCCCTTCTCATCCGCCAGCGCTAAACCGTCGCCCTATCAATGTGACTCTTACATCTGGAATATTCATTTCTTGTGTACTCCATTGTCGGCATTCTAACTGTCTTGTCAATGTGTTTAGCGGCCCACCGCATTCAATGCAACCGTGGATGATGGCGCCCTCCCAAGGTAGGGGCTTGCCATCATCCACGGTAAGAAAACTCCTTTATTTTCTCTGTAGTGTTTTTGGAAGAGTTTTGGAAGTTGCGGTAGAATTCTAGGGTTTGAGGGCTTTCGGTGATTGAATTGTGAGGTTTTAGATTGATTGGTGAATTCTGGTGAGCGTCGAGTCGTGTTTCCGAGGGTTGTGACGGCAATTCAAAGGAGTAGTCTTATTTTCAATTAGAGATTATTGGAAGGGAGGGACTTCCGGTGGTGAAGGCGGCAGTTGAGCGGAAAGTTTCAGGGCGTTGCAATATTGTAGGTGATGGAGGCGGAACCGCGGCATGACCTGAAGGTGATGGAGGCGGAGCAGTAGGCTACGGAAGCGGAAGGGAGGCGGAGTTCCGACGTTGTGGGTCGTGGCGCTGTAGATGATGAAGGCGGAGCTCTAGGCTTACGAGGGGGAGCAGAGGCGAAGGTGCGGGGTTGCGGGGTAGCGACACTATAGGTTATGGAGGTGAAGCTCACGCGGACCTGCGGGATTCCTACGCGACCTAGGTGATCAAGGCGGAGCTATAGCAACCGTGGTGAACGGCTGAGGGCGGACTTGCGGCCATCGTGACCGGGGTGGTCCTTGCGGAGCTTCGGATAGCGTGCTGTGGATCCTGAAGGCAGACCTTTGGCGGCTGTGAGGGTTGTGGCAATGGCGGAGGTGCGGGGCATGCCTTCATGAAGGCGTTCAAGGTGCGCATTGGTCGCTTCCACGGCTGTTTCCACTCTAGGCTTGAGGTAGGCCGCATGTAGAGTCGACATCACCCTAGTTGTGAGAAGTGCTTACAAGGTGCTCGGTGGGTGCGCAACGTGCGTCGACATGGACAAGTTTAGACGTCACGGGGTTGGTGGCGGACGTTGACGGTTTATGAGTACTTTTGTGCGTCGACGCTGCAGGTGTGCATTGTATACAATTCCGCCAGACTTGCTCGGAACAACGACAACAAAGGTGCGACCTGCCTTCACCACTTGCAGTTAAGGCAACCTAGCGACCAATAGTTTATAAGGACGAACGAAAGAGCATTGTCAATCTTCCTGGAACTGTGGTGCTGGAGGTTGCCGGTCAGGTGTTCTTGCAGCTTTCCGGACAACTGCTATCGCGCTGTCACCATCTTCACAATTCAGGTCCGTTTCCTCGTATCTATTTTTTTTTTTTTTTTTTTTTGTTTTTTTTGTTTTTGTTTTTTTTTCTTTGCTTTTTCTCTGTATTTCATGCCGACGATTTTCATTTTGAAACTCAGCTGTGGAATGCTCTGACTTCGTAGATTTAGTGTGGGAGGAGGTTCTGGCACTTTAGACCCCAAGTAGGATACTATGTATTGAGGGAGAAGAGCTTCAATTTCGATTAGGTTCATTGCTAGAGACGACGACCTCTTCCTGCCCGGACATGAATTCTCAGCCATTTCAGATTGCTTGTCCGGTTTACTGCCACCATGGCGCCGTCCTTACAGGAGCTGGTAAGGCTCTCTTCTAACTTCACTTCTATTTTCAGCTTATAGATACTACATGTTTCTCCTCCATCTTCTTAGGGTGTAGGAAGTCATAATTTTTTTCTTATGTGTGCCTCAGAGTTCTACTAGGTGGATTGCCACAACATCCTTGATCTAGGTGCGCTTTCAGCTGTGGATGCGATCAGCGTGCTTTAGGCCAGGGCCACTACACTTAACATTGTTGATCTCCCGTTCGATTGACGCGGGCGAGTGGAGACGCAGATGCCGGGAGTGGTTGACGGGGGGATAAGACCTGCCACGCTGCAGCTGTCATGCTTTATTCAGCTCAAATAATTCGGACCTCTTAACATGCTGTTCTAATTACCCTTGCAGCTTTGGCGCCAAGGAAAGTTCGGTATGGAGGATGTTATCGTCTGCCAGAGTCAATCGATGAACAACGGAGCACTAAATCGTAGTGCCTTTATGCGTAGTGAGTTTCATTGGCTCATGATTGAGGTCAACACGCTTTGGTGGCGTGAGTATGCGCCGGACCCCGGGCTAGGTAAGAGGCCAAGGATTCTCTTTTTCTGCGGATACTGCAACCTAGACTTCCACGACAAGGCCGAGCTTGGAAACCACCGGCAGGCGAAGAAGTGTACGGTTAATGACTACTCCCGTGAGGGTGCCCTGAAGATCTACCCTTCCATGGGGACTGCAGGCAACAAGGAGGCCCGGGAGGTGTTTGCGAAGTATAGAATGCAGATTCCAGACATTATGTCTGGTATAGCCAGAAAGATGGTGGGCGAGATGAAGGTGCGTGTCGGATAGGAGACGATTCAGGTCAATACTCCGGTGGAGTGCCTCAGCTCCAAGGAGGATGACATTGAGCCCCTTTGTAAGAGGCGCCCTGGTAAGAATTCCATTGCTAGGGCTCGACTATCTACACGTGCAGATTCACCTCTGGCAGAGGAGATTGTTGCCCGAAAGGGAGGCAATTCCAGTAGTAGAAGTGCAAGCCGGAAGCGTCCAAGCGGAGGGCATTTAGATCTTAGCGGCAACCACCCCCGGAGTCCGTCCGCACACCCGGCGCAAACGGCAGCACCAGTCGGAGGAGAGAGACCCCGGGCGGCGCTTGTTTTGCCAGTGTGCGTCATTGTTCGTCAGCGCCCGGTGGTGTTGGCGCCCCCATGTGCTGGAGTGCCTACTACCACTATCGGGCCTGCCGAAGACACAACACCCACTTCTGTTGTTGGTGACGAAGACGTACCATTTGACGTCCACGTCCCACTTCCTCCTCCGGACGCGCAGCGGCTTGCTGATCCTCTTGGGACTCGCAGGTCGTCCCGGACAGTAGATCGAAGCACGCCACTCACCCTTCATGGTGGTTAGAGCGGCTCTGGTCGGGTCCATCGGCGACTAACTCAGAAGTTGTCCACTTGGCATGCAACGGCAACGCCACACACGTCGGTTGAGGATGAGTGGCAGCGTCTACATGCAAAGGCGTTGCAGGAGGCCATTGAACTTTACGTAGACGTCGATTCTACCACGATGCCGCACCCTGTACTACCACCACGTGGCATGTACATCCAGGCCTCGGTGATAGAGGACTTGATTCCAAAGTCGTCTCTTCATGACCGTGGCAGACCATTGGAGGAGTTGGAGGCATTACATCCAGCTGGGCAGTCTGCGGGTAGGATGTTCTGTGCGTGGGGACGTATCCACAGCGACGTTGACATCATGGTAATCTTCCATCATACGTTACTCCTCTATATTTCACAAAATAATCTAGCATTAGGATCTTAGATATACTAAAGTTCTAATTGCTTTTATTATTATGCTTATTGCTAGCGTTGTTGTTTGAGGAGGGCCTTTCTGGGCAAGATTTACTGGTGATGAATTAGTGCAGGGCACCATTCATGACCTGGGATAATTCAAAGATAGAGGAGGAGATCCGGCTATTTGGAGTTCACCACGAGCAGTCCTGGTCCTATGCTGCTAGGGTGGAGGCATACCATGACAATGTCACTGTTGTTAGAGATTGCCGGCGGAGTATGTCGCCATGCAAATGCGCTCCTATGACATCCGGGCAGAGATGGTGGTGGAAGATTCTGGGTGGTCCTGGTCTTCTTTGTAAGTGTCAATGGGATTATTTCCAATACCACCGTGCTTGGAGCGGCCTTCCGGCACTGTGACGAGGAGTTCAAGGTTTTGGTCAGATGGATGTTGGAGCAAGAGCGGGATGGGGAGTTGGAGCAGGTGCCGCCAGGTTTTGCCAGGGCAATGAAGCTTTTCACAATTGGGGCATTGGGTTGCCAGGTGCCTATGATATGTTTAGTGCAGAGATTGCGGTTGGAGATTATGCACAGCCGACAGGCGGACTTGCTATTCTCCATGGAGGGACTGATTTAGTGGGTAGACTTTTGTTTCCAGACATGGAGACTTCCACTACGGAATCTACTGCATTTATATTAGTGCTAGACTCACTTTCTAGGCTACCAGATCTGTATGATGACTATTTCACATGGCGGAGGGTGGTTTATGTGAAGGCATGCTATGATATGATTCATTCAAGGATGGATGACGAGCTCCGAAGGATGTGGATGAAGAGTTGAGGGCAAGGCAGCCAAGTGGAGTCAGAGAGCTTCCGTCACATTCTACTTGTTCGAGAGAACTTCTCTTTGGAGTATAGCCCAGGCTATTTGGAGGCTACTGGGGAGTGGAATCTCACTATAAGAAAACCCCGTTTTTGGTGATGTCTTCTACAGACGCAGAATCACTTCGGTGATGTCTTTAAGACAGAGCAGGATGTCTAGCTAGACATGAGTATGTCTTCTCCGTCTTTTGGGTACTGTAGCAACTTCGGTGGCATGAAGAGAGCCGTGTCTTCAAGAAGACGCGAAGATGTCTGCAGAGACGTGGATGTCTTTGCGGATGTCTTTGGAGACATTCCTGGAGACATCAAAGTGCCACGTTGGCAAGGGAATCCGGTTTGACCGAGGGTAAATGTCTGAAAGTCACTGGTATGCGGGGTAAAATGCAGCCCAAATGTAGAAAATTAGCATAATGGGCAGCGGTTTGCATGAGCAAAGGAAAAGTCTTCATCCAATAAAATATTGTTTCCTTTTTTGTTCATTAAAAAAGTATTTTGAATTCCTTATAAATTCGAAATATTAATTTTTTGATATGAATATTCTATTTTCAGTAGTTGTCATTGGTTCATTTTAAAAAATAATATTAAAAAATTAAAATTTTGAATTTAAAATTATTCAATATATATATTTCTGAATAAATTAATAATATGTAATAACAAATTATTATATTTAAATTAATAAATTGTTTTATATTCAATTAAAATTATTAAATTATTAAAATATATGTATTTAAATATTATTAAATTATTAAAATAGAAATGCCGTAGAAAATAGCATTTTATAATAAAAGTCAATTTTCCGATATTGATAATTGAATAAACACGTGGACATATTGTTCACTTAATAATTTACAGCTCCTTATCTACATGGCAAGGAAAACTCCACGTCGGACGAGCTGACACGTCATAAAATGTCTAGGCGGATGCCTAAGATGACGTCCATGAAGATGTCTAAGATGACGTCCATGAAGATGTCTAAGATGACGTCCATGAAGATGTCTAAGATGACGTCCATGAAGATGTCTAAGATGACGTCCATGAAGATGTCTAAGATGACGTCCATAAAAATGTCTATAATGACATTCATAACCATCAACTAGGATGAATTTCATCGAGTTCACTGAATGAACAGAGGCGGCTAGGGTTAGCAACTGCAGCCATAGTTAGGTCATGAGACCTTTAAGTAGAATTTGAGGCTACACAAAGCTCACTTTGGCCTTCATTTCTCTAAGTAGTTAGAGTTTAGAATGTAGAGGTTTGAGTTTTAGAGTGTAGACTGAGTTTACAAGTTAGGATGTTAGAGTTTAGAGTGTAGAGGTTAGAGTTTTAGAGTGTAGACTGAGTTTACAAGTTAGGATGTTAGAGTTTAGAATGTAGAGGTTAGAGTTTTAGAGTGTAGACTGAGTTTACAAGTTAGGATGTTAGAGTTTAGAGTGTAGAGGTTAGAGTTTTAGAGTGTAGACTGAGTTTACAAGTTAGGATGTTAGAGTTTAGAGTGTAGAGGTTAGAGTTTTAGAGTTTTAGAGTATGTGGTTTAGATGTTAAAGTTTTAGAGTTTGAGAGTGTTAGAGTTTAGAGTGTATAGGCAGCAAAGCAGAAATAAAGAAAGAGGCGTGCAAGTAGGTGAATGATTGCACAATATAATGTTGGCCTGAATGAGACTCAAGTGAGCCACTGCACGACGTATGAACAACACGGGAAATCTTGAAGACATTTTCAAAGACGTCTTTGAAGACGTCTTCGAAGACGTCCAGTCAAACGCGTCAACATTTCCATGAGCGTCTGAGATGTCTGCTAGAACATCCCAGAAGACATCTTGTCACATATAGCAACTTGTATTCTACTTTGAGGGACATGTGGAACGTTCACATAGTGGTGAGATTAAGACTAACAGTTTTTTGGCGTTAAGAAGTTAACCATGCACATGTAGGTCGTCATGCTAACGGGATTTATTGCAATTTTCTTCTTATGTTAAACCCTTGTTTAATTGCATGCGTTGTTGGCTTGTTGAACATGTGCAGTGTTGGACATGCGCACGACCATACGGGAGTAGCGACAACCAGTGATGACAAAGGAGCAATTTGAAGTTGTTGGTACGTAGTACATCGCTGATGTAGATAGAAGTATTTTTTTGATGTAATTTTTTTTATTAGGTTACAAACAATATAGTTATAACAACTAATTTGTGATGTCACCTCGTGTTTTGAGTATGCAATGAAAATACTTACTCTTGACAAGCAGCCATCAGTATTGTAGACATTTTGAACATTGGGTGTTGCGATGTCTATATATGTCTCTGAATGTTATGTGAGATGTATTGGAAGATGTCTGGAACAGGAAGGGAAGACATTCTGATGTCACAGTGGATGTTTGAATGGTGAGTGGAGCATGCTTCAAAAGACGTCTACGAATAGCTATGGATGTCTTGTAAGACATCCTATATAAGTCGTCACAGATGTTTTTTAGGACGTTTGTGCAATCACGTCCTCTCGAACATCTTCTCAAACGTCATATCAAACATCATGTGTAGCATCTTCTTGAACATCTTTTGAAACGTCATAGCAAACATCATCTCCAGCATCTTCGCAAACATCTTCTCAAACGACATAGCAAACATCATCTTGAACATCCTCACGAACATCCTCCCAAACATCCCCTAAGACATCTTCTAAAACATCCTTCACAACATAACAAGAGCAGTACCATGTCTCAAGTGATGTCTCGGCAGACGCTCATAAAAATGCAAAGACATCTCAGTAGACATCTCACAAGACGTCGTAGATGTCTGCTAAGACATCCATGATGTCTTCTTTGATGTCTATCAGTAACATATTTCAAGCATAAAAACCCCCAAAACGATGCTGACGTAGCAGGCCACGTCATTTTTCCGGGTCCACGCTGGATTTTCCCGCGTGCCACGTAGGATTTTGGCGCCGCCACGTCGTATTGTGTGGGACCGCGGAAAAGTCCACATAAGGATGAAATCCATTGCCATGTGGCACTGCCCGTTCACTTGGCGCTGATGTGTCTTTGACGTGGCTCCCTCGTGGCACAGACTTTACCCTCCCAAAATTACCCCTAGACGTCTAAGACACAGAGATGTCTTCCGTGTCTTCCCGGATGTCTTTTTAGACATCCGCCTTGTCTAGGATGTCTTCGCGCTTGCAAGACATGACTGTAGATGTCTTTGCGTTTTTTGAGACATCACTGAAGACATGACAAAAAACACGGTTTTCTTATAGTGTCTCCTTGGGCAACACTTACTGTCATCCGCCAGACATTGGGAGCGAGAGGGGCACCTTGCTCTTAGAGCGCATTTGGAACGCATTACACAGTTGGGGCTCGCGGCTGACTTCAGTCGTTTCCGTCACTCTTCTTTGTCCACTCACTTTTTGAGAGCCGCAAAAAACGGCTCACGGTGACGAATGGATCACGCAACGTACACGTTGAGGTTAATAAGTAGTAGAAATGGGTTATCCAATTGGATTAGCCCATAGTTTTTGACCGAAATGGCCAATTGGCCTTTTTCATCCACTAATTCTTAAATTGGAAGCCACATTATGGCAACCAAGATTTTTACGTGGTTAATAAAAAAAATAAAAAGAAGGAAGAAAAAAAAAATAAAAAAAATAAAGGGTATAAAAATAAATAAAAACAATAGAAAAGTTAGAAATAGATGGAATGGAGAAGAATTTACCTCCTACCAATTCGGAGACCTCAAAATGGCCACAGTCATAAACCCACAATAAAAATGGGAGAGGATGGAAGAATGATGGTGAGGAGAAAGAAAAAGAATGAGGCTTTAAAAGCCCATTAAAAAAATAGTCAAAAAGGGTCAAAGTGACTTGGGTAGAATCCCCACCAATCACTAATTAAATTAGGCATAACCCCACGAGAGCCGGGAATTCAAGTTAGGTGGAGTAGGTAGATTTAGCACCCTTGAATTAGTTAGATGGCTCACTTATTGTTGATCATGCGCACATCATGTAGCATAAGACTAAAATATTAGGTAGAAGTATTCCTTGTTTAGTGATGACATCCACTTAGTTAGTGCAAGGGTGGCGCAGAATTATTTAGTTATGGCTTAAGGTTTTTTTTGAAAAGGGCATTAATGGAAAGAGAAAAGACGGCATGGAACGACGTAGGGAACACGAAGGGAGCAAGAAGCCTTGGGGTTATCCCCTAGAGGACTCTCATTTGAAGGACTAAGACTGTGGGGAATGAGGAGTGTGGACTCGAGGACTGAGAGAGAGAGCCGGAAGCCCTGGCCAAGTAGAGAACAAGTGAATTAGGTCAACGATCAAGAGAGCACCAGAGCGAAGACGAGCACGATCAAGAGAGCACTAGGGCAAAGACGAGCACGATCAAGAGCACCAGGGCGAAGACGAGCACGATCACGAGAGCACCAAGGCAAAGAGAGCACCAGGGCAAAGATGAGCACGATCAAGGGCACCAGGGCGAAGAGAGCACCAGGGCGAAGACGAGCATGATCAAGAGAGCACCAGGGGGAAGACGAGCACGATCAAGAGCACCAGGGCGAGGACGAGCTCAGTCGAAACCACCATCAAAGGGCAGAGGATGAATTGAGCAAGATCAGAGAGCTCCTTCCTCTCTCGAACTTGTTCATCATTCCCTTGTTGCATGTGGTAGGAAGGAACCCTAATTTTACTGTTTACAACATCGCGCGGAAGCGCTGCCCAATTTACAATAGAATTAGGGTTTTATAAACCTAAACCCCGGTTTTAAATAAATACAAGGAATTAATTGCAGCTGGAAGGATATGTATGGCAGGGTGCATGAGTAAGATTCATGAGTGTGAATGTATATGACACATGCATGTGATGTATGGTGCATGGTTTAAGTAAATGTATGGGTTGAGTGTTGTACTGCTGGTCGCATGGCTGCGAGTCCAGGATTAATTTGGAAGGATTATTGAACGTTGCCATTGTGTTAAGCACTAAAAACTAGTAAGGGCGGAAGAAGAAAACATAAAAAACGAAGTCATAACCAAGGAGATAGGGGGGAACATAAGTTCTGGGATCAAGAAAGGGTTTGTCTGCTGCCACTGCTTTCAGGGTCGTACCTTGGTCTAAACTTGGTCCTGGAGTGTCTAATCAAGTTCATAAGGCTGAGTTGAACCTATCAAAGCCAAAAAACATTGAAAACGGAGCCTTAAGGCAAAACTTATGCATGTTTGGAGTTTGGATATAATTTGAGGCTGAATTCAGCCATAACAACATCGATTGTTCATTAAATCCCAAGCATCCACAACATTAGTCACTATGCTTCGTGTGTGGTAAGTATGGTGGGTCTCAATGGGGGTTGTATCCCTGGTTTAGGGTCTTGTGTTCAAGATAAGCCATCTGTTAGGGGGGGTTTATTTGGCTTACACTTTCCATAGACGTGCCCGGATGGGGCTGTTCATCAAGTGGCGGGCATATCAGTTCACCTGGCCGGACATGGCAATCATATCGTGGGGGACATTTCCATAGAAGGGGGTGGAGTTTTGACATCTACAGGTATAGCTACAGAAGCCGGGCACGCGCAATCCTAGGAGAATGACATTACAAACGTTCCCAAGGATGCACCGCTTACTTAGAGGATTGGTATCTAGGGTAGGGGCAGAGAGGAGATACATCAAAGTATGGATGATAATCGAGAGAGTGGATGCGGAGACGATATAGAGGATGCCTATGAAGTTTTAGGAGACAGTCGAAGAGCAGAGGACGTTGCATAAGGGTCGGACAACGATTATTCAGACCCATTGCTATTGTAGATGATCTCAGATGCCTGTGAGATTGTAGTTCATTATGAGGGTTGAATTTTGGGATACTATCTATTGATTTGGAATTCTGAGGTTGGTGAGACAATGTGGTGGTACACATGGTTCAAGAGTAGATGCAAATGTTTTTGTTGTTTATACTGATAGGTTGTGGGGCTTCTGGGCAGCAAATTTCATACCGACAGTTCAGGACTTACAGGGGTAATTTTCATAATACCTTATGCAAAAAAAATCAAATGGTATGTTAAAAGTTTAATAATATATATAAATATTTTTGGAAATGGAGTTGCATTTGTTTTGGTTTGCCTTTGATAGTAGTTACATACTAAGTATCATAAGGCGGATGAGGATACTATATAAAATGTGAAGGTCTCTTATAAAGTCTGTAGGTAATATTCTAAGTGTATGAAAAATAGAAAATAATTTAAAGAGACCTTTCATCAATATGAACAACTATAATGTGTTCCATCATGTACAACTATTCAAAATCCATCATGTACAACTCCTGTGCAAGACATTTCCATTTCCATTATGTAATGTAGAGTCTGTATGTTTTTACCCGTTCTCTAGGTATACACTATCTATGAAGCTGGGTGTTCTTACTATCCTTGTTATCCTGGTTCCATTTTGTGCAGAAGTGTATTTTGAATTCCCATTTGTAAATGCATATATCTTATTTTATGTCGAACGCAAAGAATTTTTCGATTTCCATCTCCATTTCCTATCCCATTTCTATTTCCATTTCCACTTCCAATGCCATCTCCATTTCCAATTCCATACCCATTTTGTATAGTCTTTTATTCCCTTTTTTTCCTGCAATCCGTTCCTTTTCCCCCATTACCGTTTTCATGTGTACATTTTACAATTTAATTTTTTTTGTTTCATTTTATGTTTAGATGGAAAAAACATTAATAGTTTCCCAAACCAAATGCCTTCGACTTTGTTTCCCACCCCCATATTCTTCCTTTTCTAATGTCTTGTTCATGTTTTCATTAGCCACTTCATCTTTAGATAATTTGGTGCCCTACTTTCTCTCACACTTACCCTATAAACTTCAAGCTCAAGATTTCTTACTCCCGTTTTTGCAATTTGTTTTTTCAAATTTATTTCCTATTAGTTTTCAACCTAAAGCGTTGAAAGCAAAATACATAAAAAATATAAGGTTTAGTTGTATAGACACAAAAGCGGCAGTTGCATGGAAAAGAAATCTTCGGCTTGGATTTCTTTTTTGGATTTTTTAATTAGAATCCCACATCAAAAAAAAAGAAAAAGAGGCAAAAAACCCCTGAACGGATGAGGAGGTTTGGACGTACAAAATAGGGGTGCCTTAGACGAGTACAAGTGCACGAAAGGGAGAATTTATTTTAAAGAAAAAGTAAAAAAAGACATAAAAACACAAAAGTCAAGAGACGGTTTGGAGTATGGGAAAGGGGTGCCTTAGAGGGGATGAGGCACATAGCATGAACCCAAGCAAAAGAATAAAAGCCGGAAGCTCAATGGAAAATGACGTACTGAAGGAGGGTAGGATTCATAAAACATTAGTGTTTTAAAGGGGAGGAAGTTGATCGCAGGATCTTCAAAGGAAGAAAAGTTCAGTATTTAGAGGAAAAAAATGACAAGTACAATAAGGATTTAGATGTGCGTAATAGGAAAGCATTCGAGGGACACACGTAGATAGGAAGAAATGGAAAGGGAATAAAATAAGCACAAGGAAGGTTTAGATTACGAATGGCAATCCAAACTGTAGATTACATTCGAATGGAGAGTATGCCGGAATGGAGAGTATGCCAAAATGTAGAATGGCAGACGAACTTCACACTATCTTCATGGAAAATGAACTATTCTGCCTATCCGGGTCTTGGCATATCGACATGTGGCCTGCATTCATGAATCCGGCAAGGCCGTCAATACCTTTGTCTAGGTTGAATGTCCAAGATGAAGGCCCACGGCCCAAACCTCCCCTCCTCCAGCATCGTCTACTACAGCCAACCGATTCACTACAAGCCTTCATTTGTCTTTTGCTTTGGTTACCCTCGTTCAAATAGAAGGAAGGCTGCGGCAGTGGGTGAAGAACTCCCGTACTTGCCCTGACCTTGATACTTAGCAATTTCCACTTCAGTTCCCGTGCACCCGCCAGAGCATGGGGAAGGCAAACTAACTTTGTTGCCACCAAGTTGTCCATCTCAGCGAACTCACACTTCAATGCAACCAACAGTGTTCTGGATTGTTGTCGTCTTCTGGTTTTGGATGACTGACCTGGGTGGCCGAGCTGTGGGCGGGATCTATGCAACGGCCAATGTCTAGTCCCACAGGCTTAGCACTGACGACAACGGAGCCACGCAACGAACCCGCGAAACAAATTATGGCGCCTTCTCCAGCAGCGGGACTCAGCATCTTGAAGACCTTCACCCAATGCTTGCACATGTTGGCTCGCTAGCCCAACGGGCAGGTTCAACGTGCCCAATGCGTGGTCGCACCGGACACCATCCATATGGTGGGGAAGTTTGTCTGGCTCGCTACGTAGGCGACATCGTTGTCGTGGTCTATCCAAACGTGCTCATCTACAATCTCCCTTGCCTGGATGACTGCGTATGCCACCACCCTCTCTGCCTTTCCATTCTTGATGAAGCCGTAGAGCTTACACTGGACAACATACCAATAGTGTGTGAGTAAATCCTTAAGAAGGTGATATATCAACTAGTCAACCCGACGTCCGTCAAATCTTGCACGGGAGCTAGGCAGTATGGACTTAAGATTGCCACGGTAGCTCTCTACCACAGCGTTTGTGTTCTGGTTTGCGTGTGGGATGTTGTGGAAACTAGTAACCCACATCTCCAATTTTGGAATCTAGATCTTTGCAAAGTAATTGAGAAAGGTTTTTGCCCCTTCATACTTTGTGCGCATTTGTTGGAACTTGTCCAACCAAACTCTGACAGCAACGTCTCTGTTAAAGGAAGGTTGACCTACAAACTCACTTTCATATAAACCCTAGAAACCCTAAAAATCCTAATGAAACCCTGATTTGCTCAAAACTCCTCATAAAACCTCAAATCACGTCGGATTTTATTGGCTAGGTCATAGTTTGTACATGGTAAAGTCTTTCCAACTCAATGTGACCGCTAAATCTCTAAACTCCTCAAACCCTAATTGTGTCTAAGCTCTAACTCTAAGTTGCAAGAGTGTGAGAGAGAAAGAGGGAGAGAGAGCCCCAAGCTCCCCCTCCATGTGCACCAAACCCTAACTGAAATCATCCGGCGGATGAACACTGGGCTGGATGAAGTCATCCAAATGCCCAGGTTCATCCAACTGGCGGATGGAACTGGTCAGGACTGAAAGCATCCGCCTCGCCAGGTTCCATTCGGCCAGCCCAGTGGATGAAACATTGTCCAGGACGGAAATCATCCTTTAGGCCAGGTTCATCCACTAGAGAGCCCAAAAACTCAACCGGCTTTAAAAAAGAAAAATACTACCCGGGTCCACTAATCCTGGTTTTCCGCTTAACAGTCTCCTTCGAAGATTCCACTCTCATACATCAAGTTAGTACATTCTTGAAGAACTAGGGTGCGTAAATATTCTGCCTTTATCTTCTCAGTCGCCTACTCCAACCATGCTTTTCGAACGTGCCAGAGGCACAAGAAGATTCTCATGTTCTCCTCATCCGACCAGACCCTCTTATTCAAGAAGTACTTGATTCAGAGAATAGAGCAACATAAAACCATGATTGTTAATCAAGACATTTTTAAAACAAGTTATGGAATATGAAGAACTAGAAGCATAAAATGCAATCATACCTTATTGCATTTATCTTAGCCTGGTCATTGTCCGTAACAACATCATTTGGTCGCCAATCATATTAAATATTCACACAACGGTCCGTCAACTTCTCCAACCACGCAACAAAGTCTTCGTCGGTGGACCTGCCCTGGATGGTGAAGGCCACTGGAATGCCTTGTTCCCATTCATCAAAGATTATGATAGTGAATAACAGATACTGCACCCTAGATACACACTTCGATTAGAATTGTTGAATTCAGGAGTCATAGATTTGAAGAGGGTAGTGGACTATGATTTATCTGAGGCTCGTTGGTACCAAACGTAGCATCTATAGCCAACGCCCGCCTGTGGCCATGCTTCACCATCATGTTGAGTTGCCACTCCGTTTGAATCGCAAGAGAGAAGGTGCCATCTTTTGGCGGGATTTGATTGCCCGTTGAGGTCCCACACTCCCTGTAGTGATAGAACGCGTCCGGGTTTGAAACCGTCCACATGCGCACGCTCTCAGCATCTATGGGATCCTTCTCCCACAACTCCTTTGCGAGCTTCTTTGCTATATTGTGAACGTCATTAGGGAGCACAAATGTGTCCCTAGTGGCTGGCAGGTTCATTCGGGCACACCTGAGGACCTCTTCCTTGTGTTCAACCATTACCTGGGCAGGTGACTTCCCGTTCCTCAAGGCATCCTGAATCAATCCTTTGTAACCTGGGATAACTTCTCTGAGAACCCTACTCGCTGCTGCCCAAATCCTAAACCATGGCAAGGTTTGCCCTCCCTATTGACATGGTTCATCTCATGAAAGTATATACTACAAAGCCTTTCATCAATGATTAATTGTTTCGCAACAAAGCAGCATTGACACCTTCTCTTGCTGGACATACTAGTCAGAGTTTTCCCAACCTGAGATGTCCGCTTTGTTGTCTTGATGTTGTCAATGGTTTCTTGAGCCTTCCGAAGCTCGTCTTGGGCCTCTTGAACGAGGGCAATTTCTTGGGGGTCCTCTTCCAGCGGGTCTGCATTCGAGGGAACCTGCAATTCCCTCCTAGCCCTTTTGGATGCCCGCATATTTGCCATAGCAGTTGCCCTCTGCTCCTGCATGGCAACCTTTTTGGCCCTTTGAACCATCTTCTTCTTATTAGTAGACATTCGCTTGTCAAGCAATGTGTGAGGAAAGGCCTTCTGCACTTTTGCCTTGTACTGTTTCGTGTAATCCGCCGGCCCATATTTGCAAGAAAACCTGATCACGGTAGGGCTATCAGAAGTGAATAGCAGATGGAACAAAGAGCACATGACAGTAGAGCTGTAGGCATGTATACAAATATTTTGTACATGATTTGTTGGAGGGATGACTCCGCCCGTTTTTGTGTACAGTCGTCCTTGCCACAAAAGCGAAGGGTACTTTCCTCAACAAATACGCAGGAAAATTGCCTTCTAGTCATTTCCCGTCTAGGAAGTCCTCTAAACGGTCCCAAGGTATGATGGCCTTCTTGATTACCTTCTGTTTTCCTCCCCCCTGGTTAACTTTGTCTTCCTATTGAAGATCTTTCCGGTCGAATGGACCAGGTGGCGGTGTCTATACCAATTTCCTTAGTTTCTCTGGCACTTTCCTCAAGGGTACCCTAAACCCTTTGTTCACACGGGCATCACTGCCAAGTTGTCCAGGGTGTTATTTCATTTCACGGCAGGAGTCATTGTCATGCAGTAGACCATTGGGAAGATTTATCCAATCTGCAAAGTGGAGGGGATTGGCTGATGCCTCGGAGATAACCGGACAAAGCCCATTCTGAAGGGGGGGTCCTCTTTTAGGACCTAGGAAGAGATCTCATTCGTTGGTTGGTTTAAGTCAATGTTGACTGGCCGGTACGGATGACAAGCACGTTCAGGTTTCCTAGTCGGGCAGGAAATTCTATTGTCGTTACGGTTGTTGTAGTTCCCAATGTCCCATTCCAGGTCGTTGTCATCTTCGTAGACCCATGCGTGTACTTCGTCACCCCAGCTAATTCAACTACGCTCTCTAACCCGTCCATGAAGACAAAGTGGAAACGGTCGACCTTAAACTGTATACCCTCTAAGGTGTACTATAAACCTACCCTAAAACGAGAACCCTGTCTGGAGCTTGCTCACACGTTTATTTTGTCATTACAACTGTTACTAGCGTAAACCCCTATCCCCCTAGATCCGAAATCGTTCTCAGGTTTCACTATCAAACTTGTCTGGAAAGCAAGAGAAGGCCAAAACATGTTCAAAGCAATTCAGAAGATTTGAAAATCATGTGAAAACGCCAAGAAGTAATGCAAGAAGGATTGAACCTTGGAAAGCACAAACAAACACAACAATAAAGAGACATGGCAGGAAACATACCAAGAAAGTGTTGCAGAAAACCATTGTAAAACTAAGCACCATGAACAAACATTCCAATAATAGCCATAGATAGGGCAACCACGAAGCACAAAAACGCTAACAAGGCAAATTAATAATTGATGGCGGAATTTGAAGGTTCTGGTGGTTGAGCGAAGGAGAATTTGTCACATTGACAGGGCGACGGTTTAGCACAGGCGGATGAGAAGGGAAGGGGGATGTGGAAGGCTGTTGGATGTAGCGCGGGCGGGCGGGACTGCGGCCGGGCAGCCTCGTGACTGCGGGCCGACGTGGCATGTCCACGGTGGCGGGATGACGTGGCGACGGGGGACGATTGCGCGCGAGCCGTGGCCGGGGCATGGGCCAAGAGAGGACCGACGCAGAACCAAGCCGAGAGCAGCACCAGACCTTACGTCTGGTGCCCCGCTCGACCGTGGTCGATAATGTGATCCATGGATTCGAAACACCTCCAGAACTTGGAAACATGGACAACTCAAGCCATTGCTCTACAAAGCCCAATAAAAACATCCGAACAAGCATTTTCTTTCATTAGTGACGAAAATGAGTAATCACCAAGTAAGGATAATGTGAAAAGCTCAAGCAAAGACCAGACCTTAAACCCCAGAAAAGCTCTCGCACATGAGTGCCGATGAGCCTGAGTTGGAGGGCTAGGGAGAATTGATCCCGTCCCTCATCCTTACCCGAGGTGGGCCCCGTCTTAATTGTATGAGGTCATTTTTCTCGACCTCTTATTTTTGAGGCTCCAAAGGTTTTTTTTGGATTTTTTGACAAATTTGGGGTCTATGGTCATTGTTCATCCTTCAGAGCCGTCTTTTGCTATAAATAGGGCCCCATCCAAAAACAAAATAGGGGCGAGGTTTGGCCCCACCACCTCGTGCCTACCTCGGATAAGGACGAGCAAAGGAGTCAATTCTCCCTAGCCGGGTTGAGGCCCCAACGACTGGTGGTGGGCCCCATTGAATTTAAGATTAATTTGGATAAAATATTAAAAGTATAAATTGGTTCCCAGTGGAAACTCTTTGGGAACACAAGAATGCATTGGGAACGAGGGACATTGGGGAACACTTTGGGAACAATGTGGAGAACTCATTGAGAACACAATGGGAACGTTGTGGTAATAACATGGTTGAAAAGGTAAATCAGAAGTGGGTAACCAAATGGTTTAGTTAGGAACCACATCGGATTTTACTATAAAACTGGTGTGGGCATAAGGAGCCCAAGCCGGACTTTTAGGGACCATATTTGGGAGATGAAGCTCGATATGGTAGTCATGTGCGTCTGCTTAATCCTTAAAGGACCACGACCTTTTTCGCTCTAAAACCAGTCCAAAACTGCCACTGTTAAAAAGAGACATGAAAATCACATTTTTAAGTGAATTTTGGATTTTCAACCGTAAGATCTTCAAATAGACTTCCATATTAACATGCCATCAAATTTTGATTGCAATCCACCGCACGGATTGATAGGTTTTAGTGTTTAAAGTCAAAACAATGGTTCATTTTCATCCCTGCGTTGAGTAGATCAGCTGACTTTGACTTCATTTTGTATTAAATTTTTGCATTGTACAGTACAACGTCTAAATCTCTTACCATTGTCTTAAGCATGATGTTATTTCCCAACACACCAATTTTTAGAGGTAAAAAAGGGGTGTAGCATATTCAAAACAAGTGTGCAAGGAGTGGAGGATCAAAAATTGCCATTTCACGTTTTATTTTTTTGTGAACTATGTATGTATTCAAATGATAATCCAAACGGTCAATAAGAAGGTTTTCATCATATGTTGTTGAAAAAAAAAATACGTAAAATATGAAGATCTCTAGGTTTTATGTAGAAAAGATGAAGTTTTTTTCCCCCGTTGCCCGACAATGTGTGAAAATGTTTGACTTGGAATTAAATGCCTTTTTACACTAAAGACAATTTTTTTATTGGAAAATTTCTAAATAAGGAAATATTCTTTATATGTGTGAAAAATCTCAATGTCAATAGAAACTTTTGTCAAAATTTTTGGAGGTGCCTGAAGTCCCACTTTTGGCTATGAGTGGTACTAACTTTCAAACCACAAATCCAAAAAAAAATAAAAATATATCTCCACAAAGCTCTTATCAGATCCTATCTTGAAAAAAATTCAATTAGAAAGGATTTTTTTTCGAATTGTAGGTACATGCCCAAAATCCCAAATGACCCCGGGGGGACGTTTGGTCCTTTAGGGGTTAAAAGACACATGATGCAGACAAGGGTTTAAGCGATCCTCACCCAAAGCCGTCACTGTTCCTTCAAGGGCTGGTTTCTATCGAAGGCAAACATCTGTCTTTCCAAAGTCTTCAAACTGAGTGCATCCCGAAGCCGTCATCTGAGGATCTATATCCGCCACAATAATTTCGGCCGAACCAAGATTCAGAAAGTGCTGCCCGTGACCAACGAGATATTTCTCATCAACGACTGCCCAAGCTGCCCGAAATAATTCGCCTAAGGAAGTATTTTACACCAAACACTGAATATAGTGTGGACTCATAATCACCCCACAATAATTTGCATTGAGCACATGCATGTCAAAATTTGATTGGCTACTTGTGTACAAGCAAGCGTGTGCCAGTCGCTGATTGGATATAAATTTCCAATCAGTGTAGAAACTCGAACTATCTGGACCACACTATATGCAGTGTTTGGTGTACTGCCCTGACTGCCCGAAAGTATCGCAAGCTTTCCGAAAAAGTAAAATGATCAGAGAAGCGTACACGGGTACAGATACGGTGTGGGAGGTATGCCGTATGTATACCACCCATGTATTACATGCTTTGTCGAAAAAGCGAAAGGCACCCTTAACTTTCACTTTCTGAAGGCCGGCGCGAGAGAGAGAGGGGGAGAGACGCAAATCCCGTGTGTGTGTGCGCGTGTGTGTGTGTGTTGGTTTCGTCACATTCGCTTCGGAGCTTGTGTTGCCGCGGTGCTCGCGCCTCCCCCGCGCGCGAATTCGCCGCCGCCGTTGTCTGTTCCTCTCGGTGAGCCTCTTTACAGCGCTCCCTTTGGTGCAGGGACGCCATTTTGGGGTTGCTCGAAGTTCACAGGAGGGTGTGTTTTATGTGTGTGATTGCGGGTTCCGCGCAATTGGTGTGATTTTTTTTTCTTCTGTGTTATGTTGCGGTCTGGGTTGTAGGTTGTGGGTTTGGGCGGTGTTTAGGGTTTGGTGGTGGATTTTGACGTGCCTTGGTTGGGGGGTTTTTGCGCAGTTTTGAGGCGAATTGCGAAGATGATGGGAATATGGGATTCGTTTCTCAATTGGCTCCGGAGGTACGCGATTGTTCTTGATTGTTTGGCAATTCCCTGACTGTAAATTAGTGTTTTAGGGTTCTAGTGTGGTGAGACGAATGGCTGAGATTGAGAGGCATCTGTTTAGGTTTTTTTTTCCTTCTGGGTTAGTTGGATTAATATTGTGAGGAACTTGTGGCAGCCTTTTTTTCAAACAAGAGATGGAGTTGTCGCTGATAGGCCTGCAGAATGCGGGGAAAACATCGCTTGTCAACGTTGTTGCGGTGAGTTATCCTCTAAATTCCATCTTTCATTAGTCTCGATCAGAGAATTTATTTATTTATTTATTTCTATGGTGATTTAAATGAACGTGAATGGTAGAGAAGCAGAAATTGCCTTATTAATTGTATCAGGGAATTGGACTTCAGTACTCGAGGTTGAGGGTAAGCTTTTGAATATTTTTCTTAGGTTACAGAGGTTCATATACCCTTGTTGGTTATTGGTTGGTTTTATGATGTTCTTATTTGTTTTTTTAATGTGCTTTTTCCAGACGGGCGGTTACAGCGAAGATATGATTCCCACTGTAAGTATTTTGATGCATGAGGGCCTCCATATTGCAGAGGACACTGATAGTTATATGTTAAGGATAGCAGCCCATGTTTGGTGAAAATTGTTCTTTCAGTAAGTGTGTGCACATCTGATTGCTTGTACTGGATTCTTCTGTGTACAGGTGGGATTCAACATGCGTAAGGTTTCGAAAGGCAATGTGACAATCAAACTGTGGGACTTGGGCGGTCAACCGCGTTTTCGTAGCATGTGGGAGCGGTATTGCCGTGGGGTGTCGGCCATTGTGTAAGCACTTTGTATCTTTTTTGGTGCAATATTCTGATTCCTAGGACTGTCGTCTGAAGCTACTAGTTTCTCCTCTTTTAGCCAAAAATATCATGCTGAGGTTGATTGTTTTTTGTGTTGTATGGCAGCTACGTGGTGGACGCTGCAGACAAAGACAACGTTGCAATCTCTAGAAATGAGCTCCACGATCTGCTGAATAAGCCTTCTCTTCACGGCATCCCTCTGCTTGTGCTGGGCAACAAAATCGACAAGGCTGAGGCAATCTCAAAGCAAGCTCTCATTGATCAAATGTACGCTCTTCTAACTTTCTCTGTTCAAGGCTTCTTCAAGATAAAACAGGAGCGTCACTGATACTTGCCGACAGCGCCACCTACAGTAGTTTTTCTGCAGGCCCTCCTACATTACCGTAGTAGTAGCAGTACCTTTGTTCGTTGTAGAAATATTTAGTGTGGCAGTATGAGGCAAAAGTAGTGTAGTTGCACGACATACTCGAGAGATGTTTAGTGCGTGATAAGTAGCGCTGATGTGTGGTTTTTCTTTCTGGAATGCAGGGGCCTGTCAGGATTAAGCGACAGGGAGGTGGCATGCTACACGATTTCATGCAAAAACTCAACCAACATTGACATCGTGATAGACTGGCTTGTGAAGCACTCCAAGACTGCCAAGAGTTGATTTGTGATCTGGGTGCCTTCTCGCCTTTCAGGAGTTGTAGTTGTTGTGGCCACAAGCTTGAACTATCCGTTACTGTGTCATAGGTCCTTCAAGACTGTAATCGATTTGTGATTAGTTTGTTATAGTAAAAAACCTATTGGAAAGGAGGTTTTACGAAGAAAAGGTAAATTTTATGCACCTTTTTCTGTAGAGCTACAAAAGAATCTCCTAGCAAGGGTAGAGAAAAACGTAGAGTCTTTGTTCAGATTCTTTTGTCCGGTCAGTGATGGCCTTGTGTATACATTTTCACGTTCATCAAACACGTTTGTATGTATACGTTGACACTGTAGTCATCCTCCTCATCACTTGCCTCAATTTTCTTCTTTCTCTTGGAACTGTGTCTGGAACTCAGTCACAAACACTGAGAGATTCAGAACTGTCTTCCAGCCGGTTTCGGGTTTCAGTCTTCTGTTCCTAACCCATCTTGAAGGAACTAATGGTGTTGCAAGAAGTGCAGTTTACGAATTGGAGAACCGTTGCTGTAACAGACTTGGGCAGCCGACTCACCAGTGAGTACTCACTCTTCCACTGTTTTCGTTGCTCAACCTGACTTTTTAGGTTTGGCTACGGTAGTAGTTGAATCAGGTTAACCGTAGTTGGCTAGTGGTTGAAATTCTTGACCGTAGTTGTCTCCACATCTTGTGAATTCCGTTCGCGATAATTCCTCGTCACAATTTCTTGACATTCGCATCTCTTTGCATCACTTTCACGATGTTTTGTCAGCGTAATAAGTTGATAGTTTTCGTGCTACTCCAGAATATCCCGCGTTCTGGTGAGTTAGTGGCGTTGCTCCACCAGAGGTTGAGGCGTAGTTGATTGCCTGAACTTGACAGGTGAAGGCCCACAAACTGTTGTTCTTTCGCACAATTGATATTTTCTCCTAATTCAGAAGTTGGACGTTGATCTTTTAGTGTTTTTTTTTGGGAGATAGGGAAATATGATTCTTTTTTGCACCGGACAAATTTATGCTACCCGAAGTAGTTTCCCTGGTTCCACGATTCTGGATGATTTCTTTGTCCCCGGGTGCCTCAGAGTTTTGAGTTTCTCTTTCCGGCTGCAGCTGAGAGGAAGCCATGCCGGTTGACACATGCCAGCCTCCAGCAGGGAAGAGGTCCCTGACGCGCGTGGGGGCGTCCTCATTCGACATGTTCAGGGGGAAAACCGAGCCACCTTACGCAACGCCGTTTGCAACTCGTTTCTACAACGACTACAGGAATCCTTCTCTGGAGGCGGCTCGTGACATCGACGACAGCGACCAGTACATCAAGCCACGCCGCTCGAACCAGCCAGTGAATCCGGTGAGCCACTCACCGGACAGCTGCTTGGTTGGTTGCTGAGAATGCCAAGCTGAAGCTCACTTGTTACTCTTTCCTTCTCTACTGCAGGCATACGCTAGAGGTGCGAGCCACATTAGGTTTGGCGAGTGCATGACTGCACAAGAAGCAGTCGCATTGCTGAGAAGGTCCATCCCGCTTTGCTTTCATATATTTTCAACCCACTTCGATGTGTGGAGGTTTTATTTTAGGAATGTTTGCTTTCAATGTAGAATCAATGTCACTTTATATCTTGAGAAATATATAGAGGCTAAAACTTAAAGACTCTCCAAGTTTTCTCAGTGTAGATGTTTCATTTCAGGGTCAAGCCTAGGCCTTGATCTTGCAGTGGAACTTGGTAGTAAAGTTTCCCGGCTCTGTAGATTGAAATAGAACTCAATATCTGCATCCATACTGCCTCATGTTCTAGGACAAACTTTCGTCTTTTCATTGATATAAAATCTGGCCCCTTGAGGTCCAATGACACACTTTTTTAGTAAACTTGCCTGTGGACGAAAGTGTGGACCTTTTTAGTAAACTTGCCTGGTGTGTTGTTTTAGGAGGCCCGGTTCTGAATGCAGACTTCGAGACATGGGAGGGCACCGCATTTTTGAGGGAGCGTTTCCAGTCATGGAGACTTGTGGTGGTGATGGATCAGACATAACCGGATGCTGCCCAAAGGTGTAAATTGGTTCATTTCTGTCAGTACCTCCCACTGTCATATTGTTTCAATTTATACGCATCCAGAGAAGACAGTTTTTTTGCAAGGAACAAGGCAGTAGGCTGAAAGGAAACTTATTGCAAGTGGGCATTTGTGGATCCACAGCGGCCCGTTTCGAGCAGCAAGACTCAGGAGCTGTCAGGTCACAATGTGTTCGGCGTCTCCGACGTGTCTGAGACGCCGCCTCCGCCGCCGAGAGTCCCTTACATGCCTGAGGAGAGGGTCGTCCCACCACACGACATGCCCCGCAATGTATGTATCTCCCATTATCAACCTTCTTCTCAACTAGTTATAGGTTTACAAGTTGTAGAGCTCATAATGTTAATGCAGACAACCATTGGATAGGAGGAACGAGGTTGTTCCTCATAATCAAGGGCTGCTTTGGAGTTCGGTTGCTTTCTTTTGTGATCCTTGATTGCTCATCATTGACGGAGTTTTGTCTAATAATGTGCAAGCTGCCCCTGATTCTGGAAAGACCCTGTCTAGATTATGGAAGGAATCTGTTCAGATTAGGGAAGGAACCGGTCTAGAACCTGTCTGGATTATGGAGTGGCTTCACAAGGTTATTTCTCATAATCAGGGGCTGCTTGCACATCACCCAGTCCACTGCACAGATGATAGCACATTGCCTAGTCCACTGCGCAGAATGATTGACACAACTGGGTGCTTTCCATTTGTGTCACAGCCGAAGAAGAACGAGAGCCACATGCAGATGGGAGGCCCCGTCTGCGTGGAACCGCCAAGGCAACGCCCCTCCACATGCCCCTCGCCCTCCCTCTCCTCCTCCTTCAACACCCTCGCGGAGAACGACGTGGTGAGCAGGGCGCGTCAGGTCGAGGAGATGAAGATGAGGGCGTTCCAGGGCAACCACATCTTCGCATTCAACGACGAGCCCCGGAACGAGGCGGAGGACGAGAAACGCTTCAGCATCAGCAAGCTGGCGAGGCGGCGCGACATCCGAGGCAACGACATCTTCGGGGAAGGCAAGCGGAGCCACTTCCGAGGCCCGCCTCCGTGCGGGAAGCGGCACGTGAAAGCTCTGGCTGTGGACCCGCAGCTCGCGCTCGTGGTCAAGGATCCTGCTCGCCACCTGACAAACTCATGCCAAGGTAAAGCTTGCAGTACTGTCTGTTTCAACGTCCATGCTTCTTGGTTCACACATACACACATGGAGTCTCTATTTCTATGTTTTGAGGTTTAAAAGTGATAATCAGCTTGGTAATCAAGTATGGAAGACCTTGCAGTGTTTGCACCGAGATTCCATGAATTTCAGCCACCTCTCTCTCCTCTGAGCTGACTGTAGATTACCTGAGAGCTACCGTATTTAGAGGTGATTGTAGGGGGGCATCTTTTTCAAACTCCGAGCTCTGAAGCTTCAATATTGATGTGCCTTGCTTCCAGGTTAGCGAGGGGCGATTACAAGCAGTCGAATGCGCAGCAAAGGAACAATGTTTGCTGCTTTGAACTCTAAGACTTGCTTACAAAACTGCAGGTTGCTGATGTGTCCTTACGCCTTGTAAGATACGTGGATGCATTACTCCCTTTTGATCACCTTTGGTATCATGAGTTGGGAGCGTGCCCTCTTGGTATGCAGCCTAATAACCTCTTCATTTGTTTTTTTATTGTTTCCATTTATCCAAGTGTTACTACTGTTTGCGTATTCTATTATCTGCTGCCGTAATATTTGTGCAATCATCGAGTGAAGAAGTGTGACCTCCGGAGTTTGTGAAAGGAAGTGGCTTGTATGTCTCTTGGGAACTAACCCATTTTGACTTGGTCGTTTGTGTACAAGCTTTGCTTCCATTGTGGTGAAGTTGGTGCAGGTGACATTTGTCAGTGGGCTAGTGATGCCTTGACATTCTCGGAATCTTTTGCACCACTCAATGAGGCTGTCGTCTTGGGATGACCATAACATTTATTAGCTGGATAAACCTGATTTTTTCTGTTTTTGCTGATGTTATATTATTTCTAAGTCATTTGAGGTTAGGGGCGCTTTACACCACAGACCATGGAGATTGACCACGGCCCTCTAAAATCTATGATTGGCCGAGAAAGTTGTCCTGGTCCAAGTTTGCTTTACACTACCTTGAAAAAAGGAGATTGACCACGGAGTTTGAGGTTACCTATGTATGCTATTTTTTGCTGAGTGGATAATATGTCTTGGTCCAACGGGTTTTCCGTTGGGTTGAGGCAAATAGGTCAACTCAACGGAAATCAAGGGGACCGTTGGGCTGAAAATCAATGATTGGTTGAAATTTATTTTATTTATTATTTTTTAATTATTTTTTCCTGGATTTGTATATACATTCAAAAAAATCAGCCCATACTTGTCCCGGTCCAAATCCACTTTACACTATGAGAAGTGACCAAGACACTCAAAAAATGATTTTTCATTTTTCATGGTCACGGCTCTAGACCAAGAGTTGTGACCATGAAAATAAATGATTTCTCTTGGTCAATCCTCATGGTCCATAGTGTAAAGCGCCCCTTAATCTCAACACTTATTTTGCTTTGAGATAAAGTTATCAAAATCATTTTTTGAGGGATAATCCTCGTTTTTTCAAAGGGGGGGGGTCAATCTAGTAGTGTTAGAATTATTGCATTTTGGATAGGTAGCATAATTTTCTATGTATACCGTAGGTGAACCTCTAGTTTGGCTTTTATTGATTACAAAAATGCTTGCCAAATTAAGTGGGAAAATATTTAATGAAATTGCCGAAACTGGAGAAAATCTATATTTACACATTTTGTCACATTGGAAAATATCAAAGGGGAGTGGGGCTTGGAAAAGCCTCCGTTCGAGGTTGTGCATGCATGGAGGCTTTGGTTTAGAACCCCAAGGTCTTGGGTTCAAGCCCTACGGTCGTCAATGTGCTAAATATAGTAATATGCCATTTCTAGCCAAAAAAAAATTTGTTTTTATTTTGGATGTTGATTGGCCTTTTCTCACTTTAATTAATTATTCGGCATGGAGGTGCCAAACTAGAGGTTCACCTATGGTAGTAAGCTCCCTTTACAATAGCTTTTGGTTTTGTGTGTTATATATAGAGGTTGCTATATCAAGCAGCCCTTGTAATGGAAAAGGTGGGTAATGCCTTGTACACCAAGTGTTGTTGCTATAAAGAGAAGATTTGTTTTGACCTGAGTTGTCTGTTATGATGAGATTGTTGTTGTATCAGATGCTTCTATAATGGGAGCTAACTGTAGTGTTTTATACAAGGCTCACTATCCACATGGCGAGCTAGGCTTGTTCTATGTGATTTCCTCGTTATTAGATTTCAACATGATGATTGCATCCTTCTCGTTGAAGAGTCCGCCAATGCCATGTCCATGGACAAATGGTGGTCATGGGACCAAAGTATAACAAGGTTGGATATAACATTGTTGGGATGCTTATTCGGATTGTAATTCATTGGAATACAATTGTACGGTAAGATTTTAAAATGAAACTGGCAATGAGGACATGCAACCAGTCCAAAATGATCTTTTTAGTATGGTGGAGATATGTTAGGGTTTTCTTGCCTAGAGCAGGACACCACCATCTTGATGGTCTCTTCCAAAATGGCTTTTGAATTGTAGTGTTTTGCGTTGTTTGTACTACTCTAAATTTTATGTCTAGTGTAGGCACACTATATGATTTGTAAATGCGATAAGTTTTTACTCTGGATGAATATTTTCACCAACCATGTTGACAATGATCCCCCTCTTTGAGTAGTATAGACAGATGTACTCTCAGTAGAAATCTTCATTAAAAGTAAAAAGTTATAGCACTTTCAAATCATAAAGTACTACTACACTAAATATAAAATTTAGTTTAATCTTTTTGTAGTAAGTTTAGGATGGTGCCGGGACATTATAGGGTGGTATAGCTACATTTGTCAAAGAACAAGATCAAAGTTAGATAGTGAAGGATGAACTCTTCCACAACCAAAGGACATTTTTCCGATTTGTATATTAGATTAAACTTGCATGATGTGATTTTGTAGTAAAGAACCAGTGATTTGCAAAGTCTTTAGTCCTTTGGCTAGATTCAAGATTTTAGGGTTAGAGAGATAATGTCGGTCGAAACAATTGAGAATTGTTATTGGTATTTTTACTCTGTGTGCTTAGATGGATGATGGTTGGCGGCTTTAAAATATACCACCGAAGTGAAGATTGGCAGATTTGAATACATGGTTAGGTACGAATCTATACACATTCACAAACAATCTATTGAAACAAATGTTAAGAGGAAGAGCTTTGGATTGGTTCTTTATCTAGGAGGAGTTAAAAAACCCATCTAAGGATGTTAACCTCCCCAGGATGTCTTTGCTCACGTGGCAAGAAATATCTATGGTTGAATTAAATTCCCTCTTCTTTTCTTTTCAATCTTGGTCTCTAAGGTGGAGCAACCCATAACCGCAGCTCCATCCAAAACTGATATGTATCGTATGTACAAAATGGTGAAGTCTGATAGAATCAACGGTATAATCAATCTTAAAAAGCTGTAACCAAAAGTCAGTAACAATATTGGGTCATGAAGGTGTGCAATTTTGGGTTGTTCCACCTCACTCGAGCTTGTGATTGGTGGCCTTGCTCAAAAGTCTCAAAATGGGGGTGCGGTTTGGATCATGTATATGATGGTTGTACATGGCATGTCTTCTTTCTTTTACTCACTATTACTTACTAGCATTGGGCAAAGGAGGGCACAAAAATGAATGACGAGTACCACGTAAGAAGAAGAAGAACTTTGGTCCTCATTGAAGGGGTCAGAGTGAATAAAGTGTGTGTTCGTTCCACCACTAAACCAATGCCCACCAGACATAGGTTAAGTAGTATGGAACTACTCCCCCCTCTCGAGGGTAGATACTTTATAACCGGGGAACCAGTAACTAGTAACCGAGAACCAAGAACCAACCAGAGCCACAGGGCTAAGCTTAAAGAGGTGATATGTCAATATTTGAGAGGTTCTATGGGATATTATCATGTAATTTGGGGAGGGGTTGGCTGATTTCGAGTTTTTGTTTGTGTAGAAGTATGGACATTGCATGTTGGATAGCGATGGTGTTGATTTTAGTGAATGTCTTTTTAATCGGATTTGATGGGGATATTGAATGTTTTTTCGAGGTTCTTCATAGAGGGGATAAAGGTAGTAGCTCTAGCTTTAGCGGAGATGACAATAAGAGGGTCAGTTTTCCATCCAAGAGCTAGGATGTCATTAATAAGTGGTTGGTATTTGTTAATTATGTTTTCGATTGCTTCTCGGGGGAACCTGTCATTACAATATTTGAATTCGATAAATTGTATGGTAAGGTCTTTGTTGATGTGGTCAGGTGAAGGGTCTTTAAATCGTAGTCCTATGATGCATAGAATATCTAGTTTAAATCTAGCATTGCAATGACATCTTTGGGTTCGACATGTGCATGGAGGTAACCATCGAGGGATCGTGTTTTCTTGTGGATTATTATTAAAGGTTCCGGCATTCATAAGTAAAAAGCATCGGGATTTATTTGAGGATACAATTAGTTTCCGATTGTCCCAGACTGCTTTGTTGTGTCTTTTAATGGTGAGGGAATGTATGTGATGGTTTTGGCATCTGAGGAGTACGTGTAGCCATGTGTCCGGATCCGTGGAGGTGCATATTGGGCATGTTATGGATGGGAATCTTTCAATTCCAAAAAAGAGTTGTTTGCGGGCATTTCCCATGTATTGTCTTGTACAAAATTTAATGAGACATGTTTTTTGTGAATCTGTAATTGAGGGGTTTTCCCAAAAATTTGTAGAGAGTTCGTTATCAATATCGTTATTACCAGTCTATATGTCTATGTTAGGGGGGCTTTCTGAGATAAGGTCGAAGTTGTTAGTTAAATCTTTTTTTTAGGTATTTATCTAGAAATTTTATTGGGCCTTTGTCCGGTGTGTCGTCCATAGAAGACCAATTTTCTCTTTGAAAGTAGGAAGGGGTAGCATGGGCGTGTTCATGCGTATGTGTGGCATTTCTATGAGATTTACCTAGTCCTTCTTTGGCTAGTTTATCCGCTTGTTCGTTGCCTTCTATGTTGACATGTGCTCTAACTTTATGGATGGTAGTAGTTTGGGTTCTATTTTGTAGCATTTTGACCATAGATATCAGTATGGCTTGGTCCGGGTGACTATTGTGTAGGATAGGGTGTGATATTTGTGTATTTAATAAGTACAGTATGATAAGTCCCAATGAGCGGGTCAATTCACCCTCAGCACACATCCCTTGCATGTTTCTTACGAGTTCCTCATGCGTCCCATGTATGTTCCTTTGGCGTTCCCATATGCTCCCTATGCATTCCCCATGCGTTCCCAACACGTTCTTAGAGCGTTCCCACCGGCAGCCAATTCTTACTTTTTAATTTACATCCGAGTATTCTTTTTGTCTACCGTGACCTTCCTCGCAACGGCAGTGACGCCACGCCGTCGGCGCAGACAACGCCAGACCATAACTTAGTGGTGGGCCGGAAGTGGCCCACCATCGCCACTGCAGCCGCCTCCTTCCTGAGTCCTGCCGAGAAAGCATGTGGTCAAAACCCGAAAGCATTGGTGAAAAATGTTAAAAAGCTGATATGAATACTGTCACCACTCGGACCATTTCAATGGCCGGTACAACAAACCAGAGAACAGCACTGCAGTGCGTCGAAGCTGCTTTTCTGTTTTTTGCGTCACCACAGTCTTCGCATGAAAGAATGGTTGCCCGCCACATGTGAGTCGCCTCGGGGAGGGGGAATCTGCGTTTGGTCCCAAGGCTACATCCAGGGAGAGAATTGTACGCCAGCCTGCTCGGAACGAGCTGCATCCCGACTCCAAGGTTTTAGCCGGCGAATCCCGTCCGGGTTCGTTTTTCCCGCACTCGTCACTCACGAGCCGATTTCGTTTCCAAGGGACGTGCTTTCATGCTTGGGAGAGGAAGCCGCTTTCAGGCACGACGCGGTTTCAGTTTTCCATTTTCTTTTTCCTTTTCTGACGGCTGTGTGGAAGCCGTTGCGAAAGCCGTTTGTGATCAGGTGTGAGTTTTGCGTCGTACGAACCGGAGACCCCTTTCCAAGGTTTTAGCCTGCATATCTCGTTGTGCCTCCGACTCTGAGTTCGTTTTCCCGCACTCATCACTGTCAAGCCGATTTCGTTTCCAAGAGACGTGCTTTCATGCTTTTGAGAGGAAGCCGCTTTCAGGCACGACTGGGTTTCGGTTTTTTTCCTTCTGCTTTTCTTACGGCTGTGTGGAAGCCGTTGCGAAAGCCGTCTGTGATCAGGTGTGAGTTTGGATTGTACGAACCGGAGACCCCTTTCTTTTTCGTTTATTTTTTCCCTTCTTCCGGAGGCTTTTTACCGGGTTGCTTGGCTGCCGGATCTTGTACCTGCACGAGTGGAGCTTGTTTCCGAGTTGCGCACTTACTTCTGTGAGTCGTTTTGGAAGGATCGTTGCTCTTGAGTTTGTCGTGTGTTTTTTAGTTCTGTCCTCGTGATTTATGGGATTACCCGACTCAAGTATATTTTTTGTGGGGAGTGCAGTGAAGTGTTGGTTCTGGGGAGCTGATAGAGATGGGCGACGCCGTAGCAGCGGAGGGGGGGAGGCGGGTGAGGCGCCCCAGTAAGCGGAGCTTGGAACGGATCCAGGGGATGAAGATCCCGGACTACATTCTGGAGTGCGGAAATCCTCCTGCCCATGGCGAAGCGGCACCCATGTCGCCGCCCAAGACGCCCATCATCGTGTTTGTGAACTCCAAAAGCGGAGGGCAGCTCGGCAGCGCCATCATCAAGTCCTTTCGTGAAATTCTCAACCCTAAGCAGGTAACAAATGACCTGTTTCATCAAGAGACTTTTCTCACTAATATCGGGTCTCTCAAGTGAAAATAGTTTTAGTTGTTGCAGTGGAGTTGGTCTCTAAAGTCAGATACCTCTTCTTTTGGTTCATAACACTACTCTAAATAGTTATCAGATCAATAGAAGAGCTTGGTGGTCTTATCCTTCCATTCAGTCAATGGAAGAGCTTAGTGGTCTCTCTAAAGCTCAAGTTTAAGTTACCTTTGAGAGTGAAGAAAGAGTCCCTGACGAATAGTGGCCGTCTTTCTCTTTTGAGCTGATTTTAGGTATGAGAAAAGAGGTCACAGCTCACAGTCTTTTTTTGCCTCACTTTTGAATGCGCTTCAACTTGTTCCAGGTGTTCGACCTGGCTGAAGAGAAGCCTGAGGTAGTGCTGGTCCGACTCATAGGACATCTTGAGAAGCTCAAGGAAGAAGGGGACGAGGTGGCAACGCACGTCCGAACACACTTGCGCATGATTGTAAGTCTGATCTTTTCTAGAACGTCCCTTACATATAAACTTCCCAAAGGAATGTTGCTTTCTGAAGCTCATGTTGGTCACTATCTTTAGGCCCCCGCTGAAGTTTTTGGGGTGGGCAGGTGGGAGGAGGAGATGGCACAGCCGGATGGTTGCTTGGAATAATGGGGGACATGAAGCTGGAACATCCTCCGCCAGTTGCAACAATGCCGCTCGGGACAGGAAACAACTTGCCTTATTCCTTCGGCTGGGTGAGTACACTCAAGCATCGTTTCTAGATAGTGGTTTTATTCCTTCGGTTGAGTGAGTATATCAAGCTTTTTCTCATCTCTAGATAGTAATCGGTTGGGTGAGTAACTCAAGCGTTTTCTTATCATTTTTAGAGAGTGGTTTTGTTGGCTTCACTGGTTTACAGGGCAAGAAGAACCCCGGCACAGACGTCAGATCGGTTCGGAAGTTTTTGAGGGAGGTTTCGAAGGCCGATCCCATCAGAGTTGACAGGTATGGCTTGTGGATGTTAGTGAATGTTGTTTGGATCTATCGAGAAGCTTTCGGCTTTGTGTTTTTCAGTTTGCATTGAAGTGTGTCTGGGTGATTACAGTTGGCATGTCACAATGAAGATGGCCATTGGAAACGAAAGTAATTCCCTGGAGCCTGTGAAAGTGCCTCACTCGTTGCACTCGTTCCACCGGATTGTTGACACCGAACAGGAGGCAAGCATCCTTACATCACCTATTGTATATTATATAACCAAATCGACATTTAAAAAAGATCTGCTGTTGTGACTTTAGAGTCCTTGTAGCTGTAACATTTTACTGATGTAAAGAATTGGTCATGGAATTTGTAATATTTTAATATCCATCAAGGCTTGCTGTAAGATATCCTACGCTTTAAGTTAGATGGAAAGTATCACAATGTGGGATGGGTTGAAGTATTTCAGAAGCTTCAAGGAATGAATGTGTTAAGTGAAAGTAATCGTGAGGTATGGAATCTGTGCTACATTTCAGGTTGATTAGATATGTTTGTGAAGTCACCCAAAGGGTTGGTAAGATACCCTACTTTTGATTTTTTATACTTCTATTTGCTCACTCCTAATAGCTATCAGACCAATGGAAGAGCTTGGTGGTCTTTTAACTAGTATCCTTATTAAGCTTGGTGGTCATTAAACTCAAGTTAGAAAGAGGTCAAAACTCATGCCTCACTTTACAAATAACGTGATAATCTAGTTGAAATTTGAAGAACTGTCTAATCCCTAAGAGATTCAAATACGGTGATGAAAGGCCCCAAAATTCTCTGGCATATAACCAAATTGTGTGAGAAGGTATGACAGAGATTTTGACGTTGAATTACATCTCATATTGCAGGATGGGCGTATCACGTTTCGTGGAGGATTCTGGAACTATTTCAGTATTGGTTAGTGTTTCTGGTGGCGAATTCTTATTGTCTGATATTTGGAGTTGTTTGCTTATATCTTCAATGAAGCTGAGGGGTCTGATCTGGGGATTGGACAGGCATGGACGCTGAAGTAGCATATAAATTCCATACTGAGAGACAAAATCATCCAGAAAAATTCAAAAACCAGTTCACCAATCAGGTTGTCACTCATTTCTTCGCCTCTTCTTCCCAGAGAATTAAATCATACTGCTTGAGCTTTATTTACATTCGTTCTGAGAATCTGAATCTATATGCTTGTTTCACTGCAGACTCAATATGCGAAGCTCACATGTTCACAAGGCTGGTTTTGTGCATCCTGCATCCATCCTGCCTCAAGGTATACAGAAAGCTGGTCACATGAGAAGAAAGTAGGTCAAAATGTACTTAAAATTGTAGTAGAAAAGGGAGTCGAAAAGCAAGATGGAACGGAAGAGCTTTGGACTAATAACATGAGTGGTCCTGATTCAGAAATATCAACAAACTGGCAAAAATAAAAATTGCAAGGAAAGGAGAAGCATGGCAAGACTTGGAGATTTCAAGGAGGTACCGCATCTTATTTTTGCATATACACTGTTTATTCTATTTTTCTTTCTATTTACACATGGCTCTATCATGCCACTTAAAGTGAGACATTTTACCTTGCATAGTATGTGTAGAATTTCAAACACTAGAAGTTATAAAGGTCATTTTGAAGGATTATCCTAGGGCCTAAAGGGGATAGCTGTATCGTTGGTGATAAATGTTGTTTATGGCTGAAAGGAGTGTCTATCGTACTGATGAATAATATGGGATGCAGCATACGAGCAATTGTGGTGCTCAACCTTCCTAGTTTCTCTGGGGGACTGAATCCCTGGGGCACGCCAAGTGATAAGAAATCCAAGAAAGTAAGTTAACTACCGCCTTGAAGAAAAATGAGAACTTCACATAGGCATCTATTTCTTAGTGTAGTGTTACTAGCATGAATCTGCTCTCCCTATCTCTGTTCCAGTTTTTGACAAAGCAAGCTGTTTTCTTGTGAACAGAGGGGCCTCACAGCTCCATTTGTGGATGATGGGCTCTTAGAAGTGGTCGGTTTCAAGGATGCCTGGCATGGAACCGTCCTTTTCACTCCTAATGGACACGGAGTGCGCCTCGCACAGGTTGGTTGCGCTTCGTTTCCTCATTCTTACTAGCTCTTAGAGACGGAGGAAGCTCAGAGGTCTGTCCTCATCGAGTATGGAAGAGCTTGGTGGTCGCTGGTTTCAGCCGCCTTTGAGAGGTCCTGTTGTTTCCTGACCATGTTTTCCGGGTGGCAGACGCACAGGCTGCGAGTGGAGTTTCACGCGGGTGCCGAAACGGAGACGTACATGCGCATGGACGGCGAGCCATGGCTGCAGCCGCTGCCGCAGGCGCCGAAGCCCACAGTGCTAGAGATCATGCAGCTGGGGCAATCCCTGGTGCTGGCCACAAAGAAGAGCATCGTGAGGGCGGACTCGCGAGCTCCGGCCTTGAGACCGGGCGACGAAGTGGGCGTGAAGAACCACGACGGCGTCGACTGGAGCGAGGATCAGATGGCAACCGGGCCCAGGTCGTCGTCCTCGTCCTCATCCTCATCCTCCGACGACGATTCCGCGTTGCGGCTCAAGTTCGGAGCCGCCTCAACGTTCCGCAAAAGCGACGTCCAGTAACAGTTGTAATCTCCATCTCTCTCTCTCTCTCTCATCATGTTTTCGCTTTGGGATTATAAGAGACTAGCGTTGTAATATAATACTACCATTTTTGTTTGATAAGAGGAGTAGAACTATTGATTCTTTCATACTTTTCACTATTTTTTCTTTGTAGGATGGTGTAAGTCTTCTTTTTCATGGAGATGTCCTGTCATTACTTACATGATTACTTTGTAAATTTCAGTTCACTTGTAAATGCTACCCTTTTTGTTTGCTAGAACAGTAAGAAATACTGATTCTCTATATCTCTCTCACCTTGTTTTCGCTTTAGGATTTCTGTAGTCTACTTTGAGACTAGCGTTGTAAATAGTACTACCATTTTTGTTTGATAAGAGGAGTAGAACTATCGATTCCTTCATAATTTTCATTATTTTTTCCTTTTGAAGGATGGTGGAAGTCTTCTTTTTTCATTTGAGATGTCATGTCATTACTTACATGGATTATTCAGGATTACTTTGTGAATCTCCAGTTTACTTGGAAATGCTACCCTTTTAGTTTGATAGAACTGTAAGAAATACTGATTCTTTCTTTTGCATGCTTGGAGTGAAGCGCGTTTGTTTTCCAATGAAAGATTGGTACATTTTGTAGAGTGTAGTATGTACTAATTGATTAGCACCTTATTTATAATCTACACTATTGAATTTAAAAGCCTTTTAACTATTCAATCCAAAAGTGTGCATATCATTCTAGAACTAGTATTAGATGTGCCATTTAATTTTGTTACCAGCCTTACAATTAAATTGAAGAGGCTAATGGAAATGACACAAGTGGTCATCTAAGGAAAGATTTATCTAAAAACATAGGTTTGGAAAAACAAATATTCTCAAATTTTTGTTTTTTTCTTGATTGTTCTATTAAAAAAACATTTTCAATTTTTTTGGTAGCTATTCGTAGAATTATTTTTCTTTGGACATGATTCTTAGATAGAAAATTTCATTTCAAAACTAGGTATATTACTTGACATTACATACCTATTGGACACCATCTTATGAAATCTTAAAATTCTCTTAGTAGTACTTCTTTTGCAACAGAAAGAAATTCACATGCATCAAGCAAATGCAAAAATGGAAAAAAGTGAAAGGGAGGTAAAATAAGGGAAAAACCTCATGAGAACTTGGCCATTGCCGCCACTACGGGTGGAAAAGAAATAGGGGCACACCTCTACCCATCCCACCCAAAGTTTCTAGAAGCAAGAGTATGAGTGTGAGAAGAGGGTGTAGGATTCAACAATTCAACCCTTAATTGTTAGAAGGTGCTGCTAGTGGCCACAATATTCTACACGTATAGTGTTGTATTTGAACATGATAAGGTTGAGATATTGAAACGACCTCCAAATGAAAGATGTTAGTTGAATGCTTTTCAATCCGAAGGTCTAAGTCTTGCTAAACTTTAATACATTTTCTGTATTCTATAGAGTAAAATACCTCCATGTACATACAATTCCCGACTGACGTTTAACGATTAAACGTTAGTCGGAAACCGTACATACAAAACCGTATTTTACTCTATGGAATATAGAAAATGTATTAAAGTTTAGCAAGACTTACACCTTTGGATTGAAGAATCTTCAACGAACATCTTTCATTTGAGAGTCATTTCAATATCAAAACCTTATCAAATCCAAATACGACACCGTACATTAGAATACGGTGGCCACCAGCGGCACCTTATGACGTTTAAGGGTTAAGGGTTAAAGGTTTCGTGGTTCATAGGTTCAGAGTATAGGTGACTTCGGGTAAACTTACACGAAGCACCGGGTATCGGACTAGACCAAAGTACCATGGCATCAAGTGCAACCGGACTCCAAAAACCGTCCCTGGTCCCACCTGAAACCGTCCCGGGTTCCACCTATAACCGTCCGGTGTCCCACCTAAAACCGTCGGTGGTTCCATCTGAAACCGTCCAACCTAAAGCCGTCGCACCTTAAACCGCGCCCCTGTTTCCGACGCGCGTGGTGCCGAAAACAGAAGCCCCTGTTTGAAGAATTCACACAATTGTCTTTCCGACATTGTGCGAATTTCCAGTCCTCTTGCACTCCTCTTGCACTCTTTCGTCGGCGGTGATTTTTGATGATGCGTGTCATGGTGGAAGACGCTCGCGTAAGGTTTACGCTTCAGGTGGAGAACGGAGTTCGGATTCGGCGATCGATCGCACTGGATTGATGGTTTGCACGGCGTAGTGGATGAATTCTTGGCGATGTGTGCGATGGTTGACGCTCGCGTAGGGTTTACGGCGAGGTATCGCGCATTGGAGTTTGGATTTGGTGATTGATCGCGCTGGATTGATGGTTGCACGACGTAGTGGATGAATTCTTGGCGATGTGTGTGATGATGGACGCTCGCTTAGGGTTTACGGTGAGGTTTGAGAGGGAATTGCGCACAGCGGAGTTCGGATTTGGTGATTGATTGCGATGATGGCGCGGTTAGGTGGATTTTGGTAGGTAGGACTGGGTTGAGAGCGTCGCGATGGCGGAGCCGGGGTTGGTGAGCCGATCGCCGTCGCCTTCCAGGCCTGGGACGCCCGTGGGCGAGCGAGGACCGCCTTCGCTACCCGTGAGCCCGGCCAGGAGCGTGTCGCCGTTGCGGAGCTCGTGTTTAGGTTATGAGGCTCAGAATTCGGTTCGGAAGATTGCGGGAGAGCAGTGTGGATCGCTGTCGGATTCTGTTCATTCGGCTGCGGATTCTACGTCAGCGCTGGATTCTACGCTGAAGCACGAGGTGACGCTGTCCTCGACCGGGCTGGACGCGAGAAGTGAATTGGAGCAGACGGCAGCTGCTGCGAAGTATAGCAAATTGACGCGGAGTCCTTCGGATGGCGAGGATATCCGGTGGTATTTCTGCAAGACTTCACTGCGCCCGGACGGTACGGTTTCGTTGCCTTGGCGAACTTTGGTGACAGAGTGCAGCTCGTGAAAGTAGGGTTTAGGGTTTGTATGTGGCTTGCAGCTTGTAATTCCTCATCCACATACAGGCTCTTTCCTCACACGCATAATTATGCAGGAAATGAATAGGTACAAGCATTCAAGTGTTGTATAAAGTCATAGGATGTGTTTACATGCTTGAAATTTTCCTGGTTTACTGATGTTAGTTGAGGGAATGGTGTCCAGAAGCTGCAGCACAGGTGCCGACATCGGAAATTGTAGGCAAGGGCGACTACTTTCGATTTAGTGATGGGGATTCTCTTGCGTTAGAGGCTTCATTTGTGCAGGTTTGGTATTTGTTTTTGAAATTAGATTTAGAGCATAATGATTTCTGCCGATACATTGGTCGTGGTATCAGTTTATTTGCCGAACTTTGAAGTGGTGTAGGTTTGTCAGGTTGTGTGAGGTTGTGAACAATCGAAGAGTCGTGGGTAGCGTATAGCTGACATCCTGCCGCTGCTGAAGCAACAATATCATCATTCGTCGTCTATCAAGTATCTGATATTTGGTATTGATGAATGCTGCTTTCAGAGAGAGGAAGAATTGGTGTCTGCATGGTGGAAAGAGTATGCAGAAGTCAGTGCAGGTCCGACAAAGTCTATCGTTGCTCTTACTCATAAACTCCAGATTGAGAAGGAATTAGCAGAAGAGAAGTTGAGATCTCCCAGCTGTGCTAGCGATGGTAGACAATTCCAGAAAGGACCTGGTAGTACACATTCTGAGTATGATGATGACGAGGAGAGCGTGGGTGTGCTTGTCAAAGGCGGGCTGTATGAGGTGAGATTGGTGCTAAATAATAGGCATTACATGTATCTATTGACCTTATTCAAGCTATTTATTGGTTTTGGAGAAAGTATTTGGTAAATTATAAGCTTTTATTTCTATTATGTGTAGGTCGATCTCATGAGGCGCAGGTGTATTCCAGTTTACTGGAGAGGGGAGCATCGTCGCGTGCTGCGAGGTCATTGGTATGCTCTTAAAGCTGCTGATTGGTTGCCACTTCGGGAAGATGTGGCTGAGCAGCTAGAGATAGCATATCATAAAAAGGTATTAACCTTTGGGCCGTTGCGTTTTGCTCCTCGCACACTCTTTTAGAATCAATAGTCTGTCGATGAAAATGCTGCAGACCAATGATTTACCTTCGGGTTACTCGTGTAGATTTGGCGCCGTCGAAGTTTTCAACCATCAGGATTGTATGCTGCCCGTGTTAACCTCACAGGGACTACTGTGGTTCGTCCGACACCTACTTGTTTACCATTATGATACTTTTTGGAGATTATGGACGAATTGTTCCTAGTTTTGCAATGCTTATTTAAAAAATCAAATATATACATGTTTGTGACTCTAAATTTATGTTATTAGAAAATGTCAAATGGAGTTAACATTTTGTACGGGTGTACGCCTGCTTATCTACTTGAATATGTGTTGATTGTAGGGCCTTCATGCACTTTTCACAGGAGAGGATGCTAACTGGGAAGCAAATTTAGCAGTAGATGCTTCAGGTATTTCTGCTATGCTTGGTATCCAAGGAAGTGCAGTGAGGCTCCGGCGTGGTTTTGCACACCCAACTCATCTAACTCAGGTACCTTCTGAATCCATGCATGTCGATGGATAGTTGTTCATTTAAGGTTGTCGAGGCAGACCAAAGAAGTGGAGACGAGATTAAATATTGCTTTTGGCACTCCCATCATTTATCAAGTTTGTCTCGTTTCTATGATGTTCCTAAGTAACACCAGACTTCTTGCTACGCAGGATGAAGTCAGGCAAAGAAAAGAGGAGGAGCTAGACGATTATGCTTCACAGGTTTATTTATTGTTTAATAAACTGTTTATGTGTGCACATGTCTTTTGTTGTTGCATGAGTTTTGAGTGTGTTCTTGAAACAATACATTGCCCTACTTTCTTTGTGTTATATCCCTGATACATTAGTTTTAGTTGGCTTATGTAGTATGGGAACTTCAAAAGGAATATATTTTTGATTTGGTAAAATACTGTTTTTTCTTTTAGGTGCCGGTTCGTCACGTAGTTTTCATGGTGCACGGCATTGGACAACGGCTGGAAAAAGCAAATCTGGTGGATGATGTTGGCACATTTCGGCAAACCGTCACAGCGCTATCAGAGCAGCACCTTACTCCACATCAACGTAATGCTCAACGAGTTTTGTTTATACCATGCCAGGTACGTTCGTCGATTGAAAGGAATCAAATCATTTTAAAATCATCAACGCAAGATTTTCCTACGTTTAGTATAGAAGCTGTGTGAGATCCAATAAGCTGTCTATCCTAAGTTTCGGCATGCGATTGGCTTCAGTGGAGAAGAGAATTGAAGCTTGGAGGCGAGGTAGCTATGGAGCAAGTCACTTTAGATGGTGTTCGTGCTCTTCGAACCATGATTACTGCAACTGTGCACGACGTTCTGTACTACATGAGCCCCATTTACTGCCAGGATATTATTGATTCTGTACCATTCTGCACCCTAAATTCTTTAAGTTTAGCTTTTGATTTTAGTTTTAATTGATCGTCTAGGGATGCAAGTTTGCGCTACCTCAAGTCTATTTGCATTGTTATGGAAATTTTTCAAGAGTAGGAGAATTTCATTGAATACGAACGTGTTTAATTCCAGGTGACACGATCCTTAAATCGGCTGTACGCCAGATTCATCAAGCGAAACCCAAGTTTTGATGGCAAGGTACTGATTCTTTGTATTAAATCTTACGTGCTAATGTGGGAAGTGGTTTGTTTTTGTTTGAATTCTTCCATGTTTTGCAATATTGTTGTGGTCCATTAAGTTTCATGTTCAGGGCTAATATTGTGGGTGGGGACCGTTGTTCGTGCAGGTGTCACTTTATGGACATTCTTTGGGAAGCGTTCTGACATATGACATTCTTTGTCATCAAGACACATTGCAATCGCCATTTCCAGTCCAGAGTATAAATGCTGCCATTACCCGTAATGACGAGAGGGAGGATGATATGCCGAAAATAGATCGTCTTCCTTCCGTCATGGAACATGAGTTCGAGGGTGAGACTTCTGTCCAGGACATGTTGATATCTGCTAGTACCATTGTGGAGTCTTCTGATATCAACCCTACTGGTATCCCATCGAATGAACTCATACCAGAGGTAGAAGCAGCAGCAGCAGATGGCGCTAGAGAAAATGAGAATCTCGCAGAAAATACCGAAGGTATTGCTATCTTTTACGAAGGCAATGAAAATACGTTGCAGAATAGTCGCACTAACAAGGAGCATACAGAAGCCTCAAAGGAGGAGGATACTGCACAGAAGCTCACAGGACTCTTAGAGGAGGATACTGCACAGAAGCTCACAGGACTCTTAGAGGTCTCTGCTCCTAAAGGGCATACAGAGGTCCCCACGGAGGATGATGTTGCACATAAACATACAGAGCTGTCAGAGGAGGATGAGACTTCAAAAAAGCATTTAGAGGTCCCCAAGGAGGATATTGTTGCTCCTGAGCACACAGAAGTCCGTAAGGAAGATGCTGTTCCACAAGAGCAGACAGAGGTACCCATGGAGACTGTCGTTGCACAAGAGCAGAAAGAGGTGCCCGCAGAGAATGTTGTTGCAGAAGAGCGGATAGAGGTTCCTATGGAGACTGTCGTTGCACAAGATCAGATAGAGGTCCCCAAGGAGATTGACGTTGCTCAGGAATGGACAGAGGTTCCGAAAGAGATTGACGTTGCCCAGGAACGGTCAGAGGTTCCGAAGGAGATTGACGTTGCACATGAGCAACCAGAGGTCCCCAATCAGAACGTTGTTGCACAAGGTCAGCCAGAGGTTCCCAAGGACGATGCCATTCCAGTAGAGCAGACAGAGGTACCCAAGGAGATTGACGTTGCACAAGAACATACTGAGGTCTCCAAGGAGAATTTTGCAGAAAAGGAGCACACAGAGGTCTCCAAGGATAATGTTGCACAAAATGACACAGAGATCCGCAAGGAGGATGCCGTTCCAGAAGAGCAGCCAGAGGTACCAAGGGAGAATGTTGTCACACAAGTGCAGACAGAGGCTCCTCAGAAGATTTTCGTTGCACAAGACCAGACCGAGGTCCCCAAGGTGAATGTCGTTTCACACGAGCAGATAGAGGCCCCTAAGGAGAGTGAAGTTGCACAAGAACACGCACAGGTACTTAAGGAACATGACATTACCCAGGTCACAAAGAAGGATGACGATGCTATAGGTCACACTGAAGTTCCAGAGGGGGTCAAGGCTACTCCAGAGCACACAGAGATCTCAAAGAGGGATGATGTTGCACTAGAGCGTGTAGGCCCCTCAGAAGGGGTTGAAGTTTCGGACGTACATAATGCTGAGAACGTGGATGAGGATGTAGATAGGAATGCAGAGGATATTAGAGCCGCAGAGCGATCAATTTTACACCACTTTGAGAGTGCAAACTCTGAGAAGGACGTGGACGAAGCTGCCGCGACGTCAAATTTTCAGGGCGAAGAGCAAGATGCTTTGCAGGATTTGGCGGCTGCTGAAATTGAGAGAGCACTAGATCTTGTCGATAAAGTGGTAATGAATTCTGTCGACGACTATGAGGAGCCATCTGAAATCGATAGACTGAAGGATGAGGTATTTATGCATATTGGATTCCCATGTAGTTTTCTGTGATGTATCCTGGATCTTGTTTGTGCTGCTCTTCACATCCTTTTCCACGTGTGATTTGCATCAGGACTCCTCCACGATGTCTTGATATTTGAGCTTAAGAATTTATTTCACAAAAGTGTCTCAAAAAGGAATTGTCTTGTTGACGTGATTTGTAATTGGCAGGTGGCAGCTCTACAAGAAAAACTAAGATCAGTGGAGAATAAGGAGCAGGGTAATCATACGGTCTCTGAGAACTCAGAAATTAGAGAAGAAGCTTTGAAACACACTGTGTCATTTAACAAGGAAAATTTTCAAGACTCACTGAGTTCTGCTGAGAGCGGCAGAATTCGGGGAGAAGATGTTCAAGACCTGGGGCAAAGTTCGCGAGATGATGCTGTTGGATCAATGCGAGGAAAATTGGAAGCTTCTGTCAGTGCTCGTAAACAGCATCGGCCTTTCATTGTTTATCCAAAGCTTAAATTCAAGGTATGTTCTTCGTATTCCCTTCTCACATAGTCTGTAGTGGTGTCTGCTAATCACTTGTTACTAGGATCTTGCTATAAGCAGTTTTAACGGAGTTGTCGGGTGGAGCAGGTGGAAACGTTTTACGCGGTGGGATCTCCGCTTGGAATGTTTTTGGCGCTTCGAAACATACGCATTGGTCTAGGGACAGGGACGGAATATTGGCAAGATGAAGGCATCAATGAAGAAATGCCAGCGTGCCGCCTCTTATTAAACATTTTTCACCCCTATGATCCAGTAGCATACAGGCTAGAGCCGCTCATTTGCAAGGAATATGTCGGCCAAAAACCTATATTTATCCCTTATCACAGAGGAGGAAAACGCATTCACATTGGACTCCAGGTATTCTACTTCACACTTGAGACATGATAACGTGGTGATTTCATTCTCTGTTTGAGCCGTAGGCATGTGCAACTGTTGATTTTGGGAAATTCCACGAATTAATGACCCATACATGAATGCTTCACAGGAGTTCGGTGAGGATATAAGCATGAAATCCAAGGCGTTTGTAAGTTCTATTGGCGCGGTCGGGGTAAGTATTTCATTTGACATTCTGTAACGGAAGCCACTTTTCTCTGCGCAAGTTATATATTATCAGTATGACACTTGCAAGCAGTGAGTCAGTAACGTAACGAGTGAGTCTGAGAGCTAACGTAAGTTCCACATTTGACATTTCTGGTTGTTGTGACCGACAGACTCGAGTTGCTCATGTTTTTACTTCTAAGAAAGATGACAGTCTCGCAGGTATATGATCGTATTTACCATTAAGTTCAACGCCACATGTCTTTATCGTTTGCAGATCTTGTACAAGTGCGCTTCTAATCAGCTGAATAACAATTGCATAGTTGTTTTAACATGCGGATGAAAATTTGTCAGAGCGAGGCTTGTTATTGAATAGCTTTCCATTAACATGGTTGATGGCTACCTTATGGGGTGGGAACAGAAGAGGAACGAGAGAGGAATCGGACGAAGCCCAAAACCTACGGACAAATGGTCATGGAGCGCCTCACAGGAAGCCAAGAAGGACGCATTGACTGCATGCTACAGGCAAGGGGGCTCAGCCCGTTACCCTCAGGGTGAATCATTCCCTTCCACCACTACTGTTCTTTCAAAATTCTTGTGACTGACATTGCAATTGAGTCACTGAAACATGCACTAATACAACGGTACCTCCCTATTGTCATCTCACAGGATGCCACATTCGAGCATCAGTATATATCTGCAATCAGCTCTCACACGTAAGTCCCTTCCCTTTCCGCTACGATCTCACCATCCAATTCAGCACGTTTTAACAGATCCATTTCCACATCAGGTCGTACTGGCAAGACCCCGACACCGCGCTCTTCATTCTGAAGCATCTCTACCGCGACATCCCCGAGGAACCAGAGCCGGACAACGTTCCAACCATGGAAGCTCTCCACGGCACAATCGACGATAGCATGGACGACGATGAGATCGTGAAACCCGACAACATCACCACCACAGAGAGCTACTCATCCACCGTGGCGAGCGCCCAAGACGACTGGGACTCCGACGAAGAGTCCACCTCGTTCTGGTACAAGGAAGATTTCGTTGCAGCTCTGTCCGAAGCCAAGGCATGATGTAAATAGTAGTGTAGATATCTTATTTTAGCCCTCACCAAATTTGTACAGATGGGTACCTCCAGTACCAGTATGAACACGACTTCTTCACATCTCTGGAAACTCCTATCTCTCTGGGAAAAAAAAAAGAAAGAAAAAGAAACTCCTATCTTCAATTACTAAGGGAAAGGCCTGTCGTAACTTCCACTCTGAGATCGAGAGAGACAACTCAGAAATGGGAGCCGACTGAGCCGGGATGATTTTCATCCACCGTGGAACGCTTCTAGAGTGTTCGCGTCGAAAAGCCGTCCTATAAAGAGCGTCACACCTCACTCAATTCTTAGGTCATGTCTTTGCCAGTTTCTCAAGCTTCCAACAGAGAAGAAGAGAAAGCGAGCGAAGAGAAGAGACCGGCGCAAACGTACTCGCCGATCGTCGCATCACCAGGTCTGTTCTGTGATCTTCCTCGTGGTGGTCGCCGCTTGATTTGAGGAGGCCTGATGCGAAAGTTGTGTGGGGAGAGGACTGAGATTGGGGTTTGGAGGTTGTGGTGATGTGTTGTGGATTTGTATTTTTTGAGCTTTTTTGATGGGGTGATTTGGGAGCGTCGGAGGTTTCGATTGGGGTTTGGGGGAACCCTAAACGGTGTGTTGGTTGGTGGAGTGATGGTGGTGATGTGGTGGTGCAGGATTTTGGGGTTGGGGGAGGGGATGTTTGGTTAGGGTTTGAGGAATGCGTCAGGGAGACGAAGCGGAAGGAGAAGGTGTAGGTGAAGGTTGCGCCGTCTTGCTACATGCTGCCTAAAAAGAGAGGCGCTGGGGAGGCAGAGTTGGGGAGTGAGAGCATCAGGAAGAACCGTCAGCTGGAGGCTCCCAGCGGGAGCGTGGTGGTGGGGAAGAACCGAGAGCTCGTCATGGCGCCGGACAGCAGCATGGAGGTAGAGATCGATGAGGATCTCCACAGCCGGCAGCTTGCGGTGTATGGCAGGGAGACCATGCGGCGTCTGTTCGGGGCTCACGTGCTCGTCTCGGGGCTCCAGGGTTTGGGCGTCGAGGTCGCCAAGAACGTGATTCTCGCCGGCGTGAAGTCGGTCACGCTGCACGACACCGGGAATGTGGAGCTCTGGGATCTCTCTGCGCAGTTTTATCTTACCGAGGACGATGTGGGCAAGAATCGCGCCCTTGCGTGCGCGGACAAGCTCAAGGAGCTCAACACCGCCGTGGTTGTGAAGACCAGCACGGGTGAAATCACGGAGGAGTTGTTGTCTGCTCATGAGGTCGTTGTTTTCACTGACATCACCTTGGACAAGGCGGTGGAGATTGACGAGTTCTGCCACCGCCATGAGCCGGCCATCGCTTTCATCAAGGCTGACATCAGAGGCGTCTTCGGATCTGTTTTCTGTGACTTTGGACCGTCGTTCACTGTCGTGGATGTTGATGGAGAGGAGCCCCACACGGGCATCATCGCGTCGATCAGTAACGACAACCCCGCGCTGGTCACTTGTGTGGACGATGAGCGTGTTGAATTGCAGGATGGGGATCTTGTTGTGTTCTCGGAGGTGCATGGCATGCCGGAGCTCAACGACGGCAAGCCGCGGCGTGTCAAGGGCACGAGGCCGTACTCGTTTTTGCTGGAAGACGATACCACTGGTTATGGAGCTTATGAGAAGGGCGGGATCGTCACCCAGGTGAAGCTTCCGAAGGTGCTCAAATTTCAACCTCTGAGGGAGGCGTTGAACAACCCGGGGGAATTTCTACTCAGCGATTTTGCCAAGTTCGATCGTCCACCGTTGCTGCATGTGGCGTTCCAGGCGTTGGATGTTTTCCGTTCAGAGGAGGGCCGTTTTCCTGTGCCTGCATCGGAATCCGATGCTAACAAATTGGTTCAGATCGTGCACCGGATAAATGAGGAGAAGCCTAGCGACCAGAAATTGGACACAATTGACGACAACATTGTGAAGCTTCTGGGGAGTGGGTCACGGGCAGTGTTGAGTCCCATGGCTGCGATGTTCGGAGGAATTGTTGGTCAGGAGGTCGTGAAAGCGTGCTCTGGAAAGTTTCACCCGCTGTTCCAATTCTTTTACTTCGACTCTGTGGAGTCTCTTCCAGCTGAGCCATTGTCACCGGAGGATGTGAAGCCTTTGAATTCTCGGTACGACGCGCAGATAGCAGTCTTTGGCTCTAAGTTGCAGCAGAAGCTCCAAGACTCGAAACTGTTTCTGGTTGGTGCAGGTGCGCTGGGTTGCGAGTTCCTCAAGAATCTGGCACTAATGGGAGTTGCATGTGGGCCGAAAGGAAGCCTTACTGTCACGGACGACGATGTGATTGAAAAGAGTAACCTCAGCAGGCAGTTCCTGTTTCGTGACTGGAACATTGGACAAGCGAAGTCGACGGTGGCATCGTCAGCTGCCATTGCCATCAACCCTACTTTTAGAGCCGTTGCGCTTCAGAACCGTGTCAGTCCGAACACAGAGAACGTCTTCGACGACACGTTCTGGGAAGGACTTGACCTCATCGTCAACGCTCTGGACAACGTCAATGCTCGCCTTTACATTGATTCTCGCTGTGTTTACTTCCAGAAGCCGCTGCTGGAGTCAGGAACCCTGGGAACCAAGTGCAACACACAGGTGGTGATTCCCAACTTGACAGAGAATTATGGAGCTTCACGGGACCCCCCAGAGAGGCAGGCGCCAATGTGCACTGTACATTCATTTCCGCACAACATTGACCATTGCCTGACATGGGCACGTTCGGAGTTTGAGGGTCTTCTTGAAAAGACTCCTGCCGAGGCGAATGCGTTTCTGTCTAAACCTGAAGAGTACACGAACGCGATGAAGAACGCAGGCGATGCTCAAGCCCGGGAGCTTCTGGAGCGCGTTGTGGAATGCTTGGTCACGGAGCGCTGCACCACATTTGAAGAGTGCATCACATGGGCCAGGACCAAATTCGAAGACTACTTCTCCAACCGAGTGAAGCAACTCACATTCACGTTCCCTGAGGATGCGACCACTAGCAACGGGTTGCCGTTCTGGTCCGCTCCGAAGCGGTTCCCGAAGCCTCTGCAGTTCACGTCCACTGACCCTTCCTACCTCTCCTTCGTCGCGTCCGCAGCTATTCTGCGCGCAACGACTTACGGCATTTCAGTGCCAGCGTGGGCTCTAGACGCGAAGAAACTGGCCGAGGGGGTGGACAAGGTCAAGGTGGCGGACTTCGCACCCAAGCAAGGCGTGAAGATCGTGACTGACGAGAAGGCCACGACTCTGAACTCTTCCAGCATGGACGATGACTCTCAGATCGAGCTCCTGGTGAAAACTCTGGAGGAGGGCGTCAAGAAGCTCTCTCCTGGCTTTAGAATGAACCCGGTGACGTTCGAGAAGGACGACGACACCAACTACCACATGGATCTGATCGCAGGACTCGCCAACATGCGTGCACGAAACTACAGCGTCCCCGAGGTCGACAAGCTGAAGGCGAAGTTCATCGCTGGCCGCATCATCCCGGCCATCGCCACCACCACCGCCATGGCCACAGGACTCGTCTGCTTGGAGCTCTACAAGGCGATATTAGGGCACGAGGTGGAGAAGTACAGGAATACATTCGCCAACTTGGCCCTCCCCCTGTTTTCAATGGCGGAGCCCGTGCCCCCAAAGTCATTCAAGCACGAGGACCTCAAGTGGTCGATCTGGGACCGGTGGATCATCAACGGGGACCTCACTCTCAAGGAGCTCCTGGCATGGTTCGGGGCGAAGGGCTTGACAGCGTACAGCATTTCCTGTGGCCAGTCTCTGTTATACAACAACATCTTCCCCAAGCACCGCGAGCGCATGGACAAGAAGGTGTCGGATCTCGCCAGGGACATTGCGAAGCTGGACGTTCCACCCAACCGCCGTCACTTCGACATTGTGGTGGCATGCGAAGACGACGAAGGGGAGGATCTGGACGTACCGCTTGTCTCCATCTGCTTCCGGTAAATATTAGTAGTTCCAACCTACAGTGACATGACGTTACATTTTATCCTCTGCAAGTAGCATGTTCATAGCTGTCCATCGTAGGAATCTCTCCAGGCTCTCTTCATCTTGCTTGCTGATCGAATTGCCGACGTACGGTGATTAGGAATCAGGGTGTGTGCATTGAGGTGACTGTTAAAGCTCTCTCGCCAGCTTGCTTCATTTCTGGCGCTAATTACTATCATCATACAAATTCGCTTTGCTTAGAAAGTACTGCCGGGTCTCTGTCACGAGAGCAGGCATGTTCTTATTCTTCAGACCTAGGTGCAAACCTGTATTAAATTTCAGTGTCGCAGCAATACTGCTTTTTCATGTCCTTCATTGGTAGACATTGGAGTCGTCTGCTATCAGATTTCACGTCGCAATTTGCATGTGAAAGAAACATGCGCGCATCTAATACCTTTTCCGCTTCTAACAAATGCGCTGAATGCAGTCTGTAAGAAATCTGGCTCCTCATTTAGCCTACCATGAAATCGCAGTAATGATTCTCAAATAGTCACGTTTTCTCTACCGTTCTAAAACCAGCAACCGCCCCAGAAGTGCATGGAAGGTGGCACACCGAAAACTGAGAAATGAAGATGTTTTCACATTTAAAATGGGATTTATTGTTTTAAAGATTCGAGGCTCGGTATCGGTGCACAATCAACAACAGTAGGGGGAAAGCAAATGCACACAATTCTGATTCTGTTCTGTGTTTGTGTGTGTGATTCTTGGGAATCTGATGTTGTTTGTCTGTGCGTCTTCGAGAATTTACATGCACTGTAGATACCCCTCATAGATTGTGTAACTTTTTCTCTAAACAAGAAAATGCTTGTGACATGTAACTCAACGTAGTGTATTTTAGAAACTTCTAGCTTTAGCTCGAAATCGGAATTTGAGTCATTCAAATGATATTTTTGAAATTGAGTCCAACAAATCAAATGAAGTTCATCAAAACTAGTTTCTAGTCCAATTTGAAAATTTGAAAAGTACAAAAACTTGAGTAAGTTATTGCAATTTGAACTTTGGGCTTATTACCATGGATGACCAATTTTGTAATTTTAGTTGAACACGGAAGTTTCATCTACACCACAAGTTTTAGCACAATAATGTACAACTTCAGTGAAATTATCATATTTTTTACGCAAAATTGGTGTATGATATAAATATTCTTCAATTTTTCTTCGGAAAATCACAATAATTTGAATTTTCACAACAAAATCTTCTGTTTTCGGTAACATGAACAAAACATGTGATGTCATCTCTAGAAAATGAATTAAAAATATTTCCTCTTATATTTGATGAAGAATTAGAGCTCATAACAGAATGAAAATCGGGATTGCTGCCACGGTCATAGCTCCGTCCTTGAAGGGTTAAGAGTGAATGGGTGGTAACAGGACTGAAGTTGGGCGGAATTGGGGGGGCGGTAATGGGGTTGAGGCGCTTTGCCTTGTGGAACGAATATGTCAATTCTATATTTCAGGCTTCACTAGTGCCCCAGGCTTTGGCTCTTTCAGATGATTCTCGTGAAAAAACTCTTGCATCAGTGCAAAGTCTACTTTTGTGGGGAGGATTCTGTTGCGAAATCCGAGATGTAATTTCAGGCCTCACCTCCGCGCACGATGCCCCGGCGGAATCAGAAGATGGTACTATCTTCTAGATAGAATCAATTTTCTTCTCTTGTCGGTACACACCTTGTTAGCGGCCGATCATGGTGATCAGTGCTCACGGCGCATCCATCTTGATTGCTGCACGCTTCGTGGAGTTCATCCCGAGTTCACGTCGCCTGCACGATTGAAGGCCATCTCCACAACTTAGCCATCTTGCAAAGGTAACAGCTTAAATCCACTTCTTGCAGGTATCATAAAATATGTTGGTTAAGGGTTTCAGGTTCAGGGTTCGAGGCCCACATCCATGTTGGGCGAGCGTGTGAATGATGGGATGGTCACGAAGCACTCTATCGATGCAGAGTAGATATTCATGTTGTCAGCTTCTATAGCTACTAGCAAAATACAAGGTTCGGGCGGTTGCAATGGGAAGAACGTGATTTATTGACTCAGGACTGCTTTTAAGTTTCAGGGTCTTGGGTGTTGCACGAATATATGGAGCCACAAAGTCATGAGGCTGCAAATTCAAAGCCATAAGAAATGTTCTCGCTCTGTAGAAATATTCTAACGATTTGGATCTGACTCACTGTGCAACGTTCTGATGGTTCGGCATGTTTTGAAAAGTTGGATCATGCTGAACTTGGTGTGATAAGCTTCTATGTCCAGCCTCACACTTCTGTTTTTGAAGAACTGCACGAATAGAGAACACGCTCTTGTTTATTGAAAACTGAATATACGACCTTGTTTATCACTTACTGACGTCAAATTGGCGATTGTCAGGTCTTTCCTAAGCATGCTGGCATGTAAACATGTGCTCCGCAATGCAGACCTATGATCACTAGCATTGAAGCATTGGTTGAAGATTTGGAAACGTGCAGCAGTCTGTAGAAGTTTCCACTGGGTAATCCTTATGATTGTTATCATACTTGAAATGCAGGTAGTATTTTACAAATCAGAAATGGCCAACAGGCTGTGGCTGTCGCGGCCGTTCGGCAAGAATCCGTCATCGCATACAAATTTCTTGCATCTTTCGAGGAGTAACATCGATAGGATAACTGAGCTGACGTCGCGTTCGGAGCCCCTGAATCCACATCAATGTCGGAGCATGTCAAGGAAGTTGGAGAAAACAGTCCGAAGTGTTCAACGCATGGTTGATTCGGTGGATGACATGAGCGTGCTTTCTGAGAGTGCGGCACTGGAGAACTTCTACCGAGTGTCCGTGAAGGGGAGGCGACTAGTGGAGGATTGCTGCAGAGCAGATTGGTGGCAAGCATCTGCGTTTCAAATCCAGAACGAGGAGGCGTTCAAGGAGATCCTGATGGAGGCAGGCCTATCGTACAACACCATCTTCCAAGTGGTTGAAGACGTGCATAAGAAGCAGAGGCAAGAGTTCTTATGCGAGGATCTTCGTGAGACTGCAACGTTTGATCCTTCAGGTGCGGATGAGGTTTACAAAGATCGAGTTGCTCTCAAGGAAAGGCTCAATGGCTTAGTGAGCGATGCGAAGTTCTCCATCCGGTCTTGGTGGCTGGCGCATTATCTGCTGAAAAGAGTGAGATATGTTCTCGAGCATTCTCCTGATGAGGATTGTGATGTCCAGTATTTCAACCAGTGGGCGGATGGGGAGGGTCCTTCTGATGAATGGGGTGCAGCGGATTTCCTTGGGGGCAATGTTTGCAAGACATCCTGGCTTGACGTTCCCTGTGCGAAGAAGGTGTTCGAGGATGAGGCAGAAGAGGAGGAATGGTTAGCGGAGGCCAAGATTTTGGCCAGCCTCAACCACCCAAACATTGTGAAGTTTCTCTGTTGCAACAAGTACACGACAACGCATTGTACGGGGCATTTCATCGCCATGGAGCAATTGGAAACCAGCCTTGCCACCTTCATCAAGCGCCTGAGAAAAGATGGAGAAAAACCTTCCCTCTTTCTGGCTCTTGATGTTATCCTGCAGATTGCACACGGGTTGTGCTATCTGCATGACCATGGAATCGCGCATCGTGACCTCAAGACCTCTAACGTGGTTGTTCGCAAGGTCACCGGTCCACACCTTCAATACAATCTGGAGGTGAAATTGGCTGACTTTGGCATCTCGAAAGTGAAGCTGATTGCTGACAAGTCCAATACGATCACGCGCCCCAAAATTGGCACCACAGTGTACATGCCTCCGGAGGCATTCACGAACGGCAGAGCAGATTGGTTGAAGGCTGACGTTTACAGCTTCTCGGTGATGTGCTCGGTGATCCTTTCCTCCCGTGAGCCATTTCAACATGTCAAGCGAAGTGACTTGTTTGGAGTAATCTGCAGTGGAGAAAGGCCAGAGCTTCCTGGCGACACTCCCAAGGAGCTGGCGGATGTGATCAATGAGGGTTGGGCGACGGACAGGAAGCTACGACCGAGTATTCTGGACATCTGCTCGAGACTTGAGAAGCTCAGGCACGGGCTTTTGAGAGATCATGGTACTTCGAGTCATGTGAGGCATGTGGATTCACGTGGTTCGAATTCATACATCGACAAAACGCTGATGAAACGGTTTGAGACTCGTGAACGTGACTGGTCTCATGTCCGTCTTCAGACAGTCATGTATGCGATGGACCAAGAGGAGTGGTTTGACGGAGACGAGGTGATCTCATCCGCTCTTTGTGTCAGTTTGTCAGATTGGTGCATTCTCAGAAAGTGAAGGTTTTCGGTTCTGTATGATTCTTTTTCTGATCTGACAAAGCTTGCGCATGATTATGGCAGGAATTCATTGTTGAAGTTCATCAAACGACCCTGCAGCAGGTGGAGTGGCATGGTGCAAGTACAGGAAGCGGGACTCAGGAGTATCCATGTGTCACAGAGTGGAGCTATTCTGGTGTTGATCGACTGACAGATCGCTTCATTATTGCGCCACACCAAGACTCTTTTGAGGAATCTTTGTTTTCGGGCTTGCCCAATTCAAATGATCCTCTGCTGTCAATGAGGCGAAGAGAGGCCGATACGATGCCGGTTGGGTGGAACCATGGACGAGGGGTACGCGATAATGCAGTTAAGGCTATGGGTGCGGCTGGTTCGAGTGGAGGGGTTTTCTCAGCAGGAAAACTAGTGGCACAACGTACGTTCAGAGCGATTACTATTCTGCTGGAACTGGCCAAGGTAAGAACGTCTCTGAGAGCATTCGCCGACCATTCCTGACATTGTGGAGGAGGTCATGTTTTAGTGATACCACGCTTTCGTGAGAAGCGCATGTGGATGCGATGTGCTGAGTCTTGAGCATTTCTTAGGACAGGCGAGTCTAGCATAACTCAACCTCGTTAGAAGATTTCTGTTGGTTTTGCAGGACTTTGAAAGTACAGAGGAGACGCGGAGGACTGCCTCTCAGCTGCTCCAGAGATTGGTTCAAGTGGGCGCGACTGAAGTGGGAGCCCAGGACCAGAAGACGGTGCTGCCGAACGTGTGTGTGTCGGAGGAGTTTGTGAATGACTTTAATCTTTTCAGTTTGAAACAGAGCTTGATCGAGCACTTCCCGAGCAGGAGGCGGCTGCTCTTGCAATGTTTTGTGGAGGAGTACTTATCTGGGAATTGGACCTACGGCATCTTCTGGAAGCTCTCGCTCTCGCCTTCCGGGGAGGCGTACGTTTGCACCTTCTTAACGTCTTGTATCCTGGAGCAGATTTCTTCAGCTCCATCTTCTCCTCTCAGTTCTGACGAGGGCACCAATCAAGGAGTCTGCTCTCTTGATCCATGTGCCGAATTTGTGTTTTCCGAAGCATTCATGAATCAGATATACCAATTTCTACACTTGTTTGAATATTCCTAACGTGGTGGATAATGCTTTAATGATGGTGGAAGATGTCTGAAAATCCGGGTTGATGATTCCACATCAACAACTAGAAGGTTTAGGTTTTGTGCTGGAACTTATTTTAGCTCTTGGTTGTGGCAGAATATTGGATTGGGGCGATGGGTATTACAAGGGTCCCAGTGACGGCGATTTTATTGAGCCAAAGCATACACAAACAGCACAGCATCGGGAACTAAAGATGATAGTGCTCCGAGAATTGCAGTCTCTTGTTTCGTCTCCACTTGAAGTCACTACTGAGGACGTCTCGGACACGGAGTGGTTTTACCTTGGTTCTTTGGCTCTTTCGTTTGCGGAGGGAGTTGGGTACTGCTCCCTCCTTCCGGCTAATCTGGTCTTTCTCCTCTTCATCAATTAGATCAATAACTTTTTCTATTAACTTTTTCTATATGCAGGATATCTTTCTTCGTTCAGAACCTTGAATGTTTGTCTTGGTTGCAGTATTCCTGGTCATGCATTAAAGTCCGGGCATATGATGTGGTTTCAAGAGGCGGATAAAGCCTCGAATCAAGTCTGCACACGAGCTCATCTTGCAAAGGTGTGGTATATGTCATTTCCTTTTGGTAGTTATCGACTTGTAATGATATGTAGTAATCAAGTTCTTATTTTCTTCCCTAAATCCCTTAGTATATGAAGGTGTTTGCTTGGTTACGTGAGGAGTCAAAATTCGAACAAAATAAGTCCTTGTGATTCACTAATCTATTGCTTCTTGATTCGTCAGTTAGTTTGATTAGCTTCTCCATTTTTATGGTGATGGAGTTCAGCAATGTTGAAACGAAGTATTTTTAGTTCCCAGTGCGCAGACTACTGAATCTATTTAAACAAGTCAAGTTATCGGGGATAATTTTTGCTATGAAAATTTGGATTACTCATACATGATTATCTGGTTGGTATTGTGGTGGCATTTGCTTCTTTCAAGAACAGGTGGCAGGAATTCTGGTACGTTTGACTGCTCTGTTGTGTGTCGAATTCAGATCATTGCTTTTAGTATATTCTAGAGTTGCTCTTCTGCTGCAAAGGGGGGTTTGATATCTCATTGAGGAGATCGGTTAAGCATATAGTTGATTTTACATTGTTTGAATGTGGCAGACAATCTTATGTGTGCCAGTTTTGGGTGGGGTGGTTGAGTTGGGTTCAACTGATTTGGTGAGTTTTTGTGTGCTTTTTCTGAGGTTTTCGAACATCATTAGTTCGTTTCTCAAGATTAACTTTATTCCTTGCTTTCCTTGGAGCCTCCTAAGTGATGTTGCACAAACGAAGTTTTTGCTGAAGTTTAGCTTCGTGTGGTGTATCGGTTGCTTGGTTTAGGGAGCTGTACTATAATTTTGCTGTGTAGTTTTGTTGTCGGCAATGAGGCAGCTTCTGTTCACAAGTTACGAGTGATGATGTGTCTGGCTTCACAAAGAGGGAGTAGAGATTGTTGTAACATATTTGCTTGCTTGTAAACTGCAGATTCCAGAGCGTTCGGGAGCTGTTGCTCTGATTGAGGAGATGTTCAATACTCTTGGATTATAATCTCTTCATTAGTTCATAATTAGCTCAAAGGAGTATATAAGGTGGCCAATATTCATGCCTGACACTCTTTCATCTCTCTTAAAGATAACACGGCTACAACTAACATTGACTTGAGACTAGAGAACTCCAGCTCTTTCAGCCACGAGTTAAGTTCACCAAGTTCTTCTTTTGATGTGATATCTATTTAGAGTGAGAATAGAGTAGTCTAAATAGGAATTACCTTTTTGAAACTCTAGGCTACTACTGGATAGAAACTTTGGGCTACTACTGTAGAACATCTCAGCAACGACGTAAGCTTTGTTTCCAAAGTTTGCATGAGATACCATGATTTCATGATACCATGAGTTATTTTTAGAGTGTGGCCAAGGTATCAAGAGTTTTGACATCTTTCAAACCAGGCCCAAGGAACTTTAAATGGGTTGAGAATTAGCTCAAGTGGCTAAGATTGAACTACCACTTGGTTTGCAGTCTAATGATGAAGGCGGATTCATCATGTTTCACTTCATTGAGGTATAGCTAAGAATGCTCTTTCTTGTGTTAGTTAGCTTCTTTCCACATGCGCTCGTGCTTTGGCCATCTTTTTCTCAAGGTTTCGTACATCATGAGGTATGACAAAGGCGTCCTTTGTCACATGGGCGTTCTCAATGGCTAACTTAGAAATGTTTTGTTGTCACTTGTGACGCCAAGAGCTCCAGCTAAAGGAGATTTTGTAGCCTCCCTTACATGCATCATAGAGTTGAGTTCCCAATGCATCCTAAATTCCCCATCGATCTCCATTCTTGTTCACGTCTTTTGTTTTGTAGTACTACAACTAATAAAGAGATCTATCAAGATTAGGCTACTTGACACAAAACATGTTTGCCCAATGCCCTCGTCCCCAATTTAATTCTTGTATAGTCTACCTTTCACCTCTATCTTGAAAGCATCATATTTTGGGATATCCTTTCTATCTAGCTTCTTTGTTGTTTGCCATCTGCGATTCATCAAACAAAATTTTAATATAGTCTCAATCTTTTGAAGGATGATGTTGGGGTGTAGTTCAGGACCAAGTTGACAAAGATACTTGGTAAAACCAAGACACTTTATAGTTAGAATGCATATGTTCTACATAGTCATACAAATCATACATATTGGGATATGAAAATTTAAGGCGTGTTTTCTTGGAGCACAAAAGTCATATTTGGCTTATACCCTTGTTTATTGTGTTTAACACCATATTCAATAAAAGTGCACATACCATAATAAAAGTGCACATTGAAACATAATTCTAGTTATGTTTTTAATGTGCAAAGGAGGTAGGCGCTTGCCTACCCCCTCCACATTTTTTGCCTCTAAATTTTGTATGTTAGCACTTGCCTACCTCTCCAACCATCAATGTCTTTAATGTTTTATGGAGTTGTGGTTACAAATAGGGAAATGGATTATTGTCAAATCCTTTAGTGTCCACAATGTTTTGGAATTTTATTGTTAAGTGAAATAATGTAATTACATCAAGTAGGTATGTGAAAAGTGGTGCAAAGCCCCTACTATTTGTTCCAAAAAAAAAAGTGCACATGGCTTAGTGCACTTTTATTGAATATGGTGTTCTTTCTGAACATGCAAGGAAAATAAGAATGCATCAACTCACCAGCTCTAAAGTCATCAAGCCGGTTCCAAGGTATTATAGCCACCTTGTTTGCGTGGAAATGTTTTCTTGTTATTTTTACTGAGTGCTCCAATTATAGGTCTTTGTGTTATACTAACCTAGGGGCCAGATTCCTTTGCCAAAAGAATGAACTCCTACAAGTTGAACTTCATGTTCTCAAACTTGATATGGTAGGTCTTGGACTTCGATGTCCATCGCTTCAATGCAACCTTCATTAGACAAACAGTCAACCTTCATTTCATCAACAAGAAATAAAGCAAGCTTGTCTTCAATGTTCTTATGTGCAAAAGTATTGCAGTTACTCAATACTAGATATACAAATATTGCACAGGATTGAGCCATGACCGAGACACCAGTCATTCAAAAATGTGAGGTTTTGGAAGTTGTAACATAATCCTAATTCTAGTTGTGCTACCAAATATAAACATATTGGCTCTTGTAAAGTATTGTTGCAAGATTTCTAACATAATCATTTTAGGAAAAATTTGAAACTAAACCTTTTAAAATGACTCTCTCATGATACTATAACACAATTCCATAGAAAATATTAAGAGTAATTTGCCCTTTAAGGAAGCGTCGAAACTTAAGATTGCTATAAGGTAAGCCCCCCTAAAACCGACAAGTTAAGGAATGTGCATATATGGAGAGAGGATATAGTTATACTTTTATTTTTCAGTGATAGCCAATAGAATTACAATTCCAACCCAAGTGATTTCATATTTTTGCAATGAAAACAGAATTAGTTATGAATTTTCAAACTTTGCAGCCATGTTTAGTGGGTGGCAAGCAGTAGGTAACCCCCATAACCAACAACCAAAAATAAGGGTCTTGACTAATAGCAAACCTTCATCTGGAACTGAGTTGGTGGTATTGGGATGGAAGAGGGTTGGATATACCCCAATTCTATAGGCGATAGCTATGGGTTTTTGTTGGTTATGGGGGGGCTTACCTTATACACAGGAATCAAGTACCTCAAATCCTATTGTCGTAAACATATACCGAATAATGAACACCAAATCTTTAAATGAACCAACAAGATACCTGCCAACCTTCGAAGCGAATAAACGTTCTGCTGAAATGATTCTCGTGGCTAAGTTAGTGCACAGTTTGGCCCGAGTACTCTTTTGTCGGGAGAGTTTAACCTTAGAAGCAAATCTCTTCTCTTGTCGGTGCAGAACTTGATAGCGGGCGATCAGTGCTCACGGCGCATCCATCTTTGATTTCTGCACGCTTCGTGGAATTCATCCCGTGTGCACTTCGCCTGCACGATTGAAGGCCATCTCGACAACTTAGCCACCTTGCAAAGGTAACAGCTCAAATCCACTTCTTGCAGGCATCATAAAATATGTTGGTTAAGGGTTTCAGGTTCAGAGTTCGAGGCCCACATCCATGTTGGACGAGCGTGTGAATGATGGGATGGTCACGAAGAACTCTATCGATGCAGAGTAGATATTCATGTTGTCGGTTTCTATAATTACTAGCAAATTACAAGGTTCGGGCGGTTGCAATGGGGAGAACGTGATTTATTGATGGAGGACTCCTTTTAAGTTTCAGGGTCTTGAATGTTGCACGAATACACGGAGCTACAAAGTTACGAGGCTGCGAATTCAGAGCCATAAGAAATGTTCTCGATCTGTAGAAATATATTTACGATATGAATCTGGCTCCCTGTGCAGCGTTATGTCGATCTGATGGTTCGGCATGTTTTGCTAAGTTGGATGACGCTGAACTTGGTGTGGTAAGCTTCTATGTCCAGCCTCACTTCTGTTTTTGAGGAACTGCACAAAATGAGAACACTCTCTTGTTTATTGAAAATTGAAGAATATGACCTTGTTCATCACTTACCCACGTCAAATTGGCGATTGTCAGGTCTTTCCAAAGCATGCTGGGATGTACACATGTGCTCCGCAATGCAGGCCTTTGATCACAAGCATTGAAGCATTTGCTGAAGATTTGGAAAAGCGCGGAAGTTTCTCAAAGTTTTCTCTCGGTAACCAATATTATTGTTATCATACTTTAAATGCAGGTAGGATTTAACAAATAAGAAATGGCAAAGTCGTTGTGGCCGTCGTGGCTGTTCGGCAAAGATTCGTCATCCCATACGAATTTCTTGCATCTTTCGAGGAGTAACATCCAGGGGATTAGTGAGCTGACGTTGCGTTCGGAGCCCCTGAATCCACATCAATGTCGGACCATGATATGCAAGTTGAAGATGACGATACGAAGTGTTGAACTCATGGTTGATTCGGTGGATGACATGGGCCTGCTTTCCGGCAGTGCGGCACTGGAGAACTTCTACCGAGTGTCCGTGAAGGGGAGGCAACTAGTGGAGGATTGCTGCAGAGCAGATTGGTGGCAAGCATCTGCATTTCAAATCCAGAACGAGGAGGCGTTCAAGGAGATCCTGTTGGAGGCAGGCCTATCGTACAACACCATCTTCCAAGTGGTCGAAGACGTGTATAAGAAGAAGAGGAAAGAGTTCTTATGCGAGGATCTTCGTGAGACTACAACGTTTGATCCTTCAGGTGCGGATGAGGTTTTCAAAGATCGAGTTGCTCTCAAGGAAAGGCTCAATGGCTTTGTGAACGATGCGAAGTTCTCCATCCCATCTCAATGGCTAGCGCTGTATCTGCTGGGGAGAGTGACTTATGTGCTCCAGCATTCTCCTGATGAGAATTGTGATGTCCAGTATTTCAACCAGTGGGCAGATGGGGAGGGTCCTGCTGATGAATGGGGCGCAGCGGATTTCCTTGGGGGCAATGTTTGCAAGACATCCTGGCTTGACGTTCCCTGTGCGAAGAAGGTGTTCGAGGATGAGGCAGAAGAGGAGGAATGGTTAGCGGAGGCCAAGATTTTGGCCAGCCTCAACCACCCAAACATTGTGAAGTTTCTCTGTTGCAACAAGTACAGGGATAAGCATTCTACTGGGCATTTCATCGCCATGGAGCAAATGGAAACCAGCCTTTCCACCTTCATCGAGCGTCTCGAAGAAGTGGGAGCAAAACCTTCCCTCTTTCTAGCTCTTGATGTTATCCTGCAGATTGCGCACGGCTTGTGCTATATGCATGACCACGGAGTTGCGCATCGTGACCTCAAGACCTCTAACGTGGTTGTTCGCAAGGTCACCGGTCCACACCTTCAATACAATCTGGAGGTGAAATTGGCTGACTTTGGCATCTCGAAAGTGAAGCTGATTGCTGACAAGTCCAATACGATCACGCGCCCCAAAATTGGCACCACAGTGTACATGCCTCCGGAGGCATTCACGAACGGCAGAGCAGATTGGTTGAAGGCTGACGTTTACAGCTTCTCGGTGATGTGCTCGGTGATCCTTTCCTCCCGTGAGCCATTTCAACATGTCAAGAGAAGTGAGTTGTTTGGAGTAATCTGCAGTGGAGATAGGCCAGAGCTTCCTAGCGACACTCCGAAGGAGCTGGCGGATGTGATCAAGGAGGGTTGGGCCACGGACAGGAAGCTACGACCGAGTATTCTGGACATCTGCTCGAGACTTGAGAAGCTCAGGCACGGGCTTTTGAGAGATCATGGTACTTCGAGTCATGTGAGGCATGTGGATTCACGTGGTTCGAATTCATACATCGACAGAACGCTGAAGAAACGGTTTGAGACTCGTGAACGTGACTGGTGTTATGCCCGTCCTCAAACACTCATGAATGGGATGGTCCAAGAGGAGTGGTTTGACGGAGACGAGGTGATCTCATCCGCTCTTTGTGTCAGTTTGTCAGATTGGTGCATTCTCAGAAAGTGAAGGTTTTCGGTTCTGTATGATTCTTTTTCTGATGTGACAAAGCTTGCGCATGATCAGGAGCAGGAAACCATTGTTGAAGTTCATCAAACGACCCTGCAGCAGGAGGAGTGGCATGGTGCAAGTACAGGAAACGGGACTCAGGAGTATCCAAGTGTCACAGAGTGGAGGGCATACCCCAGCATTTCTGGTGTTGATCGACTGACAAATCGCTGCATTATTGCTCCACATCATTACGCTTCTGAGGAACCTGTGTTTTCGGGCTTGCCCAATTCAAATGGCCCTTTGCTGTCAATGAGGCGAAGAGAGGCCGATACGGTGCCGGTTGGGCGGAACCATGGACGAGGGGTACGCAATAATTTAGTTATGGCTAAGGGTGCGGCTGGTTCGAGTGGAGGGCATACCCCAGCAGGAAATTTAGCGGCACAACGTACGTACAGATGGATTACTATTCTGCTGGGACTGGCCAAGGTAAGAGCTTCTCTGAGAGCATTCGCCGACCATTCCTGACATTGTGGAGGTCATGTTTTAGTGATACCACGCTTTCGTGAGAAGCGCATGTGGATGCGATGTGCTGAGCCTTGAGCATTTCTTAGGACAGGTGAGTCTAGCATCACTCAACCTTGTTAGAAGATTTCTGTTGGTTTTGCAGGACTTTGAAAGCACAGAGGAGACGTGGAGGACTGCCTCTCAGCTGGTCCAGAGATTGGTTCAAGTGGGCGCGACTGAAGTGGGAGCCCAGAAGCAGAAGACGGTGCTGCCGAACCTGTGTGTGTTGGATGACTTTATGAAAGACGTTGTTCTTTTTAGTTTGAAACATAGCTTGATCGAGCACTTCCCGAGCAAGAGGTGGCTGATCTTGCAACCGCTTGTGGAGTCCTCGAGGAATTGGACCTACGGCATCTTCTGGAAGCTCTCGCCTTCCGGGGCCCCGTACGTTTGCACCATCTCAACGTCTTGTATCGTGGAGCAGATTTCTTCAGCCCCATCTTTTCCTCTCAGTTCTGTCGAGGTCACCTATCAAGGAGCCTGCTGTCTTGATCCATGTGCCGAATTTGTGTTTTCCAAAGCATTCATGAATCAGATAATTGACTTTCTACACTTGTTTGAATATTCCTAACGTGGTGGGTAATGATCTACTGATGGTGGAAGATGTCTGAAACTCCGGGTTGATGATTCCTCATCAACAACTAGAAGGTTCAGGTTTTGTGGTGGAACTAATCTTAGCTCTCTTGGTTGTGGCAGAATATTGGATTGGGGCGATGGGTATTACAAGGGTCCCAGTGACGGCGGTTTTATTGAGCCAAAGCATACACAAACGGCAGAGTATCAGTTACTAGGGGAGGAAGTGCTCCGAGGACTGCAGATTTTATTTCCGTATTCATCTGAAGTCAGTACTGAGGATGTCTCGTACCCGGAGTGGTATTTCCTTGTTTCTATGGCCCATTCGTTTGCGAAGGGAGTGGGGTACGGCTCTCTTCTTCCGGCTGCTTTGGTCTTTCTCCTCTTCATCAATTAGATCAGTAACTTTTTCTATCGATCTATATATGCAGGTTATCTTTCTTTGTTTTGAACCTTGAAGGTATTAATGTTTGACTTGGGTGCAGTACTCCTGGTCGTGCATTAAAGTCGGGGTATGGCTTGTGGTTTCTAGAGGCGGATATAACCTCCAATCAAGTTTGCACACGAGCTCATCTAGCAAAGGTGAGGTATCTCTCATTTCCTTTTGTAGTTATCGACTTGTAAGGAAATGTTGTACTCATCTTCTTATTTACTTCCTTAAATCACAGTGCTTCAGTTTATGAAGGTGTTTGCTTGGGTAAGTGGGGAGCCAAGTTTCAAACAAAATCAGCCCCTTTTAAACCTTGTGTGATTCACTAGTCTACTGCTTCTTGATTTGTCAGTTAGTTTGATCTACATGGTGATCGAGTTCAGCAATGTTGAAATGAAGTGTTTTCAGTTTTCAGTGTGCGGACTACTGAATCTATAAAAAGAAGTTAAGTTATCGGGGATCATTTTTGCTATGAAAATTTGGATTACTCATACATGTTTATCTGGTTGGTATTTTGGGTACATTTTCTTCTTTCAAGAACAGATGGCAGGATTTAAGGTATGCCTGATTGCTTTGCTGTGTGTGGAATTCAGATCATTGCTTTTAGAATATCCTAGAGTTACTCTTCTACTACAAAGGGGGATTTGATATCTCATTGAGGAGATTAGTTTAGCATATAGTTGATTTCACATTTTTTGAATGTGGCAGACAATCTTATGTGTGCCAGTTCGTGATGGGGTGGTTGAGCTTGGTTCTACAGATTTGGTAAGTTTTTGGTATTTGTGTGCTTTTCTGAGGTTTTTGATGACCATTTGTTCTTTTTGCAAGATTAACTTTTTTCCTTGCATTCCTTGGAACCTCCTAACTGATGATGCACAAACCAAGTTTTTGGTGAATTTTAGTTTCCTATGGTGTATTGTTTGCTTGGTTTAGAGGGATGCACTGTAATTTTGCTTTGTAGTTTTGCTGTCGGCGATGAGGCAGCTTCTATTCACAAGTGACCAGTGATGATATGTTTGGCCTCACAAAGAGGGAGTAGAGATTACTAAACTGTATCTTCTTGCTTGTAAATTGCAGATTCCACACTCTCGAGAAGTTGTTGCTTCGATTAGACATGATTCTCTCCGGTATTTTTGATGAGCCTACCATTAAGGTAAGACAACTGAAACCCTTGGATTATGGAATTAGTTGGAGGTGCTTCTATAGACGACCAGTCCAGTTCCCACACTGGCCCATCTTCACAAACATTTCTTCGTCTCCAAAGAACCAGGTTGTCTATCAAGGTGACCCAACAACTCTCATTATGAAACAAGTATGAATGACTTCACAGATTTTACATGTATGGATCCAAGCACTCTTGAATGTTTGCAAGCTTTTCTGTTTAGACCTAAATCTGCTCAAAGAATGCGACAACCAACATCCGGAACTGAAAACGTCTAGTCCAAAAACGGAATTCAAACTGTGTAAAAATTTATACTACAGATTGAAAATAAACTCTCATTGCTTTGTTTTGTGATTGTATCTGGATGGAAACCGGTGCCACTCTTAAACCCAAACTCTCATTACTTTCAAATTTAATCCCAAAGATTTGCAATTGATATAGAATTTAGAATCCCAAAAATCACTGGAGCCCATGATCAAACTGTAGAGTAGGTGAGATTTGGTGCCCTCTTTTGCCCAATGCCAATAAGTGAGATTGAGTAAAAAGAGAGAAGACATGCCATGGATAACCAACTCATGGAGGTACCCAATGCTAATTGGCCTTGTTCGACTTTCGAGGCAAGGCCACCAATAAGAGTTCAATTGAGGTGGAGCAACCCAAAATTGCATACTTCGTGATCCAATGCTGATCATGATTGGAATTTTTAGATTTTGAGTTCTCGGTTTTGGGTCGCTTCATGCACCATTTCATGTATTTATCATTTTCATGCACCATTCCATACATACTCTACTAATCAGAATTGGGTGGCCGATCAGACTTAGGTGCCTCTACCTTACATTGACTTCAAACTAGAGATCACCAAGTTTGATTAAAGTGTAGAAATGTTATGAATTTTGGCTCATGTTCAATTTCAAGTTGATGTTCACTTGTTGTAATTACTTAAAGGAATACATTCTGTCAATTCAACAATAGTGATTTCAATTTTGCTTTCAATAGAATGTAGAATGTCTCCAGTTTGTTGTTTGATTTCACAAAGTGTGGTTTGTAAATTAGCATGTCATGGTTTGTATTAGAATGAGTTATGGCGAGTCAAATTGACTTAGTTGTAAAGGACTGTTTCCAGTCATCATGCATAGGTTGAGTCATGAGGAAATGAGTAACAGTCTAATGGACATGGAGTAAGCTAGAGAGCAGTATCAGACGAAGGAGTCTTATGTCTAGTTGAAGAAACACTACCCTGGTGGAGGAGAGTGTGTGAGTAGTGGTATTTTGTCAATTTGACGTACCTGATTGACAGCCACTGTTTGGTGTCCTGGAAAGGAAAGTGAATTGTGCATAGTAAATAACCAGTTAATAAAATATATTTTTTCTATTATCAATAGAAATATTATGGTATCCTGGATATGTGATACTTATTGAGAGTTGTAGTGTAATTCTGAGAAAGAAAAACACAATGATGAGCAGACAGAATTAATTGAATTATGAGATACATGTAGTAATAGAAGCTGTGAATTAGCTTAGCTACCTAATTCATTTGTAATTCTTTATTACAAGGCTTTGGATAAATATATTAATTCTAAATTAAGAATATTGAAATGACAATGATTTAGATAGATTATGAATTATTATAGATTAGGAGTATGAAGTGAGAGATGTTTCTTTAGGATTGATCACCCTTTTTAGTAACATTGAACATTAATATTTATTTTAACATCCGGAGATGAGTAGTGTTGTCGTTATAGTATTTTAATTTAGAACTCTCTTGTAAGACCATAAACGGTATTTATAATTGAGAATTAGTTGTATGAAAAGGAAGGAATAATAATAAGTTAAAATAGGCACTCATGATGGAGTGATGTAGATGTCTTGGAAAAGACATGCGGGAGTTTGCTTGAGATAAGTAAATTTCTTAGTTGAATTTTGTGCAAGTAGGTAGGATTTCATTTATATAAACTTAAGATTAATAAATGAATGGCATATAGATGATGGCTACGGTCTATTTGAACAACGTTACTCTCGATTTGACCCAGGCTCTGTCAATTTGAACAAGGCTATAACCGCCTGAGGATGTCTTGCCTCGGTTACTGTCAAATCGAATCACCCTTATTCCTTATAAAGATAAATGGTAATAAGAGTGATTTATACTTGGGTTTTGTTTGAGAGAATATCTTGATACATTAATTTAAGAAATATCTTCTTTGTAATCTACAAGTGACCATTAATTACACAAAAAACGCTAAACAAAAAGACCTTTTCCCGAACCAATTTTATTATGTAGCTTGGGGTTAGATAGACAAATCTAAATTTTTACTCTACACTACTGTATAACAACTCAGCAAAGACATTAGCATTGTTTCCACATCATCCAAAGTGTGCATGAGATACCATGATCATTAGCCACCTTCCTGTCTCCTTTGAGACGATTTCAGATGCTGCAAACTATATAAAATTTATATGATTCAATTCAAAATCCACAAAGAGAAGGTGTAGCTTATTCCAAACTTCTGGTGGCTTCACAAGTGACTCAGTTGAAGAAAAATTCAGCAGCAAATTTAAAAAATGTTTGATCTATTTCCAAATTCTTGGGCAAGTAATCAATATACTCTCCTTTCTTTAATTTTATATCATAAATCAAAATTTACTTAAATACTAAAAGTTATATTTAGAAAGATTCAACACCGTTCCCCAATGCTATGAGCTCATTCAAACATACATTCCTCTCAGAATCCAATCAGCTCAATGGAATCATCAACTATTATAATGGATTATTTTGGATATATCCATCTCGATGGAATTCAGCTAGCACCCATTGTTGGTACATATTATCATGGACTATATTGGATGTGATCTTTTGGGGCATGGAAAGGCCATACTACAACAACCACTGTGTGTAGTGTGGATTAATTATTGATGTAAATCATCCAGACTAATTTACATAGAGCACATGTATATAAAGTTCTAGTTGCGTTTTTGTTTTTCCAAGCAAGTTTGTGCCAATCAACAATTGCATGTAAATTTCCAATTAGTTTAGAAACTTAATATTCATTGTTAAGGGAACACGGTAGCGATCCTCTAAAAGTCTTTGCACCTCCATGGTTCAAATTGCAATGGATGTATCCATGATTTACTCTTTGAATGAAAAAGAAAACAACCAAATGTACCTATGGCCTTACAATTCACCTCAGATTAAAACTAAGTAAGCTTTTTATAGCAAATTCACTTGGGTAAGAATGTATGACAACATTCAAAGTGTCTTTTCGGAATCAAAATAGAGAAAATATGTCACTTACGTACTCATGAGAATGCAAATGTTGAATGCAAGAGACATGTAAAGTCACTACGGAAATTATTCTAAAATCTTCCCAACTTTTTTTTTTTTTTTTTGACCAAAAACTTGCCGTTTTTGACCGGCAATCAGTGCACTTGGCTAAGTGCATAATTGCTTTATTGTAACATTGAGATTTGTGGTACAAACTTTTTCTTGTTTAGAAAAAACATGACTAGTTTGTCTTGAACACTACGTTCTATACTAGACTTTGGTACATCAAGTACAACTAGCAAAGGGTTTTAAAAAACTCTAGCTACCTAAACCTAAACCTCTATAAGTTAGAAACAAAACCATGTGCTTTGTCAAGTAAATATACATGGGCACATATAAGGAACCGTTCAAAGAAACGTACAACAAAACCGTAAACCCAACTCACCTGCAAAGGTTGTTTTGACAAGCCCAATTCAAGCTCCAAAGCGGAGCAACTCCAAGAAGGTTGCTTCAAAATTTCGAGAAGGTACTGAGAGAAGGATGACAACGTCACTGTGTGTGGATAACTTGCAAGCGACAGAAGAATTTTGCCGTCTTTCAAATTTTGGTAATTCAAGAGAGATTCTTGCTGAAAAGGCAACAACTGACAACGTGGAGATGTCAGATAAATCCAAAATCGGAAGCAGAACGGGCTCCCCTGATTGGTCTATACAATAAAACAAGTACGCACTGTACAAACTGAGTACAAAGCGTTATAGAGAGGAATATATGAGGATTCTAGAAAAACTAAGGCAATATGAAGACCTATCTCTCCGATTCAGAAAATGAAGAGGGAGATTTTATTATTTTCAAAATTCATTTGTTGGCCGCCCTAGACATATAGTCCCTAAACGCCAATCTTTAAAACAAATGGAAAAAAAAGACTTTAAACTCATGTTTTGGATCCCTGAAAGAAAAGCCACATTTGTTACATTTATTATTTATTGGCTATCATTTTATCTATACAAATAGCAAGGCGTGGTAGCCAAAGAATAGGGGATCATATATAGCTATTTAAAATGTAAAAATGATAACTAAAAATCATCATAATGAGTACAAACATATGAAACCTGAAACCGTGACAGTACCAACGTTTTATGTTTGTACTCATTTTAAGGGCTTCATTTTATGCGATGACTATTTTGATGTCTATTCTTCAATGTATGCAAGATGTAGGACTATACCTACTAATAATTTTTCTCCAAAATATACAAAAATCTAGTCTAAAATTGAGTCCAAACTTGTACTTGGCCCTGAAATTGTGCTGTGACTACAAATTCATACAACCGTAGTGTGCGTTCGCCCAGCCAACCAACTGAGCCGCGATTGGTGACTACGTTGTGACTCTGAAGAGATTTAAACTGTTTCCCAAATGCTTCGAAGATCAAAAAACTTAAACAAAGTGCTATGGTCTTTTAATTAGAAGTATAAATAAGAAATATAAGGTTTGGGGTTATTTTAAAAATTAGAGGGGATAAATGTAGGCACGGTTGTCTACATAGACGGACAGGGGCCCAAAGACAGCGGACGGACGGACAGTAGGACGGACGGACAGGACGGACAACACTTTTTGGCGGACAGTTGCGTGTAAAAAAAAATTACAAACCCTAAATCTAATTTTCAACTTATCCCCTAGTAAAACACGTGTGCACGACACGTCAGACGGCATTCCACGTCACATCAAGGGGCGGGCGCGTGCCTTCGGACCGCGCACGC